>CM043317.1:27132782-27732782 GCA_023736055.1 Quercus glauca
TTTGTAACGGCATATATCTTCTCAGTCTGTTGAAAAAAAATATGAATATTTTAAAATACTCTTTAATTAAAAATTCAAAACAATGAATTTTAATTTCGAAAGGGAGAATAACTTTGGAAACCTGACATTTAGTGCACAAAATTTTTGATATCAATTTAACAAAGCTCGATCAAATGGATGTCAATAGGGGAAAGTGGTTTTTTCTCTTTAAATTTGGGATAAAGTGTCATTCATTCAAACCTCAAAGGAGAGGAATGTAATTACCCCAAATAAAAATACAAAGAAAAAAAAAAGTAAGAGAGAAAGTGACTAGTAATATAATGAGTTGATGACTTCTTTGAACAGTGAATCTTTCTATCTTTGAACCAAGGTTAACCTACTAAATAGCAAATTGGTGGGTTGTCTTCAATATAATCTTTTCTTTTTTTTTTTAATCTCCAATATGATCTTAATTCCAGAAGAATTTAACCAAGATATCTTATTGGCGAACAAAGATTAGAAGTTCTAAAAAGATATTTTAAGGTTAATTGGACAAGAGAGATATGAGATACAACAAAGTTAGGGTCATAACAAAATTTACAACAATTTCACTACACCCCCAAGTTTGCCTATCACCTTAAACAGACCCACCACAATCTGTATTTTTTTTTAATGGTCCCTGTATAAGGTGAACATGCAAGTTTGAGAATACTGACTTTTTCTTAAAACTAGCCAATGATTAAGGATCAAATTAATGAAAAGCTCAACCTTGAACTTACCCTTTCAAAGTCCACATGGCCAACAAAAGTGTGTGAAGCTTTACACATTTGAAACTTCAATAAATTTAATCATCTGTCACTCAATTGCACCCCAATTTACTGTTAAATTACCAATTGCCCTAAAAGTTTAAACTGTTAAGAAATTGTGAGTTTAATCACTTAACCATAATTCTAACACTCCCCCTCACTTGTGGGTAAACTTCTCCTTAATAAATGGGGGCCCACAAATGGGAATTTAACATTTTAAATGGGAGGTAGAGTGAAGATAGGGATCGAACTCAAGATCTTCTGCTTTGATACCATGTTAAATTACCGATTGTCACAAAAGTTTAAGCTGTTAGGAAATTGTGAGTTTAATCACTTAACCATAATTCTAACACTTACCCTATGAAAATACACAAACTAAATTAATGATTTTGAAGATTGAAGAGTATTGCTACAGGCACTAAATATCTCACACCTATATACAAGCATCACCTCTCCTCTCCTAAGCCTCACCACTTACCTCAATACAAAATCAATAGGATGTGAAATATTCAGTGCATTTTTTAGCGTCTTAGCAATTTTAGGACACAAATCATATTCACTTGTTGTGGTTGTCGAGTTTTCCTTGTGAAATTAGCTTGTTTATGCTTCTTGACCTTGGTGCTTCAACTTTTGATTGAAAGTTTCTGTAATTCTTATATGTTTCCTCTTTCAAGCAAGGATGAGACTGTGAGCTGCCCAACTTTTGGGAGTGTTGCTAACTTGATAGGCTGCTTGGGTGCATTTGTTCCCCTTAGCTAAGTACAGCCAGTGTTTAGAGTTTTTTATTCAGCAAACCCACCTATTTTGCTCCATAATTTACGTGGGCTTACAAAATCTAACTTATATGTATCTGAAAAATGGTAGAACAACAACAGATTACACTGCTTTTGCCACAATTCGACACGTGACAAGTTATAAATTGTAGAGAAAAAAGTGGTAAATTCACAACTCTACTACTCACAATTAGCCACATGGCGAGTTGTAATAAATGTTGTATAATTAGTTGTGGTTCTAGTATTATTGGTATTTATCTATACCTAGAAAATTAATGAACAAAACAAAACGCAATTTTGATCTCCATGTTAGTCCTAGCTTTGGCTCCCAAGTCCCAACTAATACAACTGCTTTGAAATATGTCTTTCTATCATCAATTAACTTTGAACCATCCTCTTATATGTGATTATAATTTTTTTTTTTTTTGTTAACGTGTAATAGGTTGTGGGCTTTAGGCCCACCTTGTTTTCTTGTACTACTAACATATTTGTACTACACACTCTGCCTATTATATAAAAACACTCTTGTATATTTTATTACTTGTGAAATACAGTACTATTCATTCAGTATTTCTAACATGGTATTAGAGCCACTACTCTGACCTTTTCTTAGTAGTCTTGTCTCTATTAGTGTTACTCTATTCTCAACATCGCTTCCGTCGTCACAACAGCTACTGTAGCCACTCGTTGTTGAACCTCTAACGTCTCTTAGTCGTCGTCTTTAGGTTCCGGACCTGTAGCCGCTGCCATTGAAGAGTCCCACACCCCAAAGACCACTGCTCCCTCCATCACCTCCATGAATCTTGCTCCGATCAACCTTTTGCAGGTACCACTATGATCGCCTTGTGCGATCTACTTAGTTGTAGAAGTCTCGCGGCCATAGGAGTCCACACGCACCGCTATGTGTCGACTAAGCAATTTGCGCCGAAGGTCACGTGCCACACGCGCCTCCACGCACCACTACACATCTAGGATGTATCTCCACGCGTCGCATCTTTAAGTCGCGCTTCTTCACACGCTCTCATGCACTCACACGCGCCTCAACACTCCTATTAACATCATTGCTGACATCATTCTGCCATGTCAGCCCTAGTTGCATCATCGCTGATGTCATCTCTAGGTTGAGTTTGACTTTTAGCAGTCGACTCAGCAGGTTTGACCGTTGACTTTTCTCAGAGTTGACTTTTTGCAGTCCAGATGCTCCTTACCCAGTTTTTTGTGTAGTTTTCATTTTTGCAGTCCATTTTTGCATATTTTTCTTTTAAATGAAGAATAAAGGATATGTCTTCTTCCTTTTGCAACAATTGTCACCAACAATCTAACAAACGTTTTTGCAAACGTTTTGGCCATAATATTGAGATTTGCTATCAACACAACAAATCACCTATTTCCATTTCTGCTGCTATTGTTGCTAACACTAAGAGTATCCAACCAATGGCTCCCATCTCTGCAAAGTCCAAGTCTTCTGGATCCACTATTACCATTTCCACAATTAACCTTAAAACATAATCGCTAATACCATTCGTATGGTTCGTAATACATCTTCTTCCTCTTCTCTCTCAGTTTCATCTGGTATGTCTCCTTCCTCTTAGCTTATAGATTCTGCTTGTTGCAACCACATGACATCTCACTCGTCCTTATTTTCTCAACTTGAATCTGCACCACACCCTCTTAATATTCGCACAGCTAATGGTTCCACAATGTTTAGTCATAATATAGGTTTTATCTCAACCTCTAACCTCTCGGTTCCTGGGGTCTTTAATGTTCCTAACCTTTCTTACAATTTATTTTCTGTGGGACAATTAGCTGAGTTGGGTTATCGCATTACCTTTGATTATTCTGGGTGTATTGTATAGGATCCGAGGACAGGACAGGAGCTTGGGACCGGTCCCAGAGTTGGGTGTATGTTTCCCATGGACAACCTTTGTCTTCCACCTGTTGCTCCTGTTTCTGTTGCTGCTGTAGTTGCAGCAGTTTCTTCTATTCCTTTTGCTTGCACTTTGGCATGCTCAACTTGGTCACGCATCTTCCTCTTGAGTATAACACTTGGCTTCTAGAGGTTTGTTAGGTTTAGTGTTTACAAAAAATTTTGATTGTATTTCATGTCAGTTAGGAAAACAACCAGCTTTTCCTTTCAATACTAGTGAATCAATGTCCACTGATATCTTTGACCTAATTCATTCTGATGTTTGGGGGCTTCCCTTTGTCTCTAGTATTAATGGATCTCAATATTTTGTTGTCTTTGTTGATGATTACTCCTGCTATAGCTACTTTTTTCATATGAAACATCGTTCTGAATTATTGAAAGTATATTCCAATTTTGCAAAAATTGTTGAAACTCAATTTTCCAAACGTATCAAAATTTTTCGATCTGATAATGCTCTTGAATACATTTAATATGCTTTCTAAATTGTTTTGCATTCCTATGGCACTGTTCATCAACTAACTTGTCCAGGTACCTTTCAGTAAAATGGTAGAGCCAAACGCAAACTTCATCATATTCTTGACACTATTCGTGCTTTCTTCTCTCTGCCAAAGTTCTTGCTCCTTTTTGTGGCGAAGCTGCTCTTAATTGTTCATGCTATTATTCGTATTCCCAATCTTGTCATCCAAAATCAAACTCCATATGAGTGCCTTTTTGGGTCACCTCCAAACTATCACCACCTTTGCTAATTCGGTTTTGCTTGTTTCGTTCTTTTTTAGCCACATGAATATAACAAACTTGAGCCTCGGTCTAGACTTTGTTGTTTTCTTGGCTATGACGAAACTCAAAAGGGGTATCGGTGTTATGATCCTATCTCTCATCGTCTTCGTATCTCTCTTAATGTTGTCTTTTTTGAACATCGCTCCTTTGTCGAGCTCCCTTTCTATCTCCTCTGTCTTAGATCTTTTTCCAGATGAACCACATATTCCTTTTATAGTTACTCTTGATCTTCCTATAGATTTTTTTGTCTAACCACTAGAAATTTTTGATGCCTCTCTTGGATCACCCTTTAATGAACAGGTGGAAGATGAATAGGTTAAAAATGAGCCTCCCAACCCTGAGCTTGGGTCCCCTGCTCTTACTCCGCCTAAAGATCGTGCACAAGACATTCCACTTCATCACTTAACTCGGGTAAGATCCATTCCTGCACATTTACTTGACTATCATTGTTTTACTGCCATTTCTACACTATACAAGCCTTACACCTATTGTGAGGCCTCCACTGACCCTTTATGGTAGATTGCAATGAAAGAAGAACTTGATGCATTATCTAAAAACCATACTTGGGATTTGGTGACTCTCCCTTTTGGGAAATCTGTGGTTGGCTGTAAGTGAATCTACAAGATTAAGACTCGCTCTGATGGGTCCATTAAATGATATAAAGGTCATCTTGTTGCAAAAGGTTTTACACAGGAGTGTGAGATTGATTATGAAGAGACCTTTACTCTGGTTGCTCGAATTTCATCTATTTGTGCCCTCTGAGTTGTTGCTGCTGCTAGTAAATAAGACATTTTTCAGATGGATGTCAAAAATGTCTTCCTTAATGGGAATTTAAGTGAAGAAATTTATATGCAACCTCCTCCTGGTCTCTCTATTTAACCGATCAAGGTTTGTCACATTCGACGTGCACTTTGTGGCCTTAAACAAGCTCCACGAGCTTGGTTTGCCAAGTTTAGCTCTATCATCTCTTGCTTAGGTTACATTGCCAGTCATTATAATTCTGCCTTATCTCTTCGTCGCACCGACAAAGGCATCATTTTGCTTTTCCTATATGTGGATGATATGATCATAACTGGTGATGATCTCAGTGGCATTCAAGAACTCAAGGATTTTCTCAGTTAGCAGTTTGAGATGAAAGATTTTGGACATCTTGGCTACTTCTTGGGTCTTGAAATCACTCATTCCATAGATGGTCTTTATATTACTTAGGCCAAGTATTCTTCTAAACTTTTGTCTCGAGCTAGACTCACTGATAGCAAGACTGTTGACACTCCAATTGAACTTAATACGCATCTGACTCCCTCGGGGGAGAAACCATTGTCTAATCCCTTTCTTTACAGACAATTGGTTGGCAACCTAATTTATCTCACCGTTACTCGTCCAAACATTTCCTATGCTGTTCATCAGGTGAGCTAGTATCTGTCTGCTTCACGATCAACTTACTATGCTGCTATTTTGCGCATTCTTTGCTACCTGAAGAGAACTCTCTTCCATGGCCTTTTCTACTCTGCTCATTCTCCTCTTATTCTCCGTGCATTCTCTGATGTTGATTGGGTAAGAGATCCTACTGATCGCAAGTCTATCACTAGTTATTGCTTTCTTCTTGGCTTTTCTCTGATTTCCTGGCGAAGCAAGAAACAAACCCTTGTGGCTCACTCTAGTACTGAAGCAGAATAGCGTACCCTTGCTGATACCACATCTGAGCTCCTTTGACTACAATGGCTTCTTAAGAACTTAGGTGTGTTCACATCCTCTGTTACTCCTCTTTATTGTGACAACCAGAGTGCCATTCATATTACTCATAATGATGTCTTCCATGAATGGACAAAACACATCGAGATCGATTGTTATTTTATCCATTATCATCTTGTCCATGGTGCTCTCAAGCTATTCTCGGTCTCCTCTAAAGATCAACTTGTAGATATTTTCATCAAGTCACATCCTAAGGGACGCCTTCGTGTTTTGGTTGACAACCTCAAGTTGATCTTACACCCACCTTGAGTTTAAGGGGGGGCTGTTAACGTGTAATGGGTTGTGGGTTTTAGGCCCACCTTGTTTACTTATACTACACACTCTGCCTATTATATAAAGACACTTTTGTATATTTTATTACTTATGAAATACAGTACTATTCATTCAATATTTCTAACATTTTTAATTCAAACTCATCTTCTCTATAGATTCTTTCTCTAAACAAGTAAACATGATTGTAATAAATAAGGTATAGATAGAGAAATAAAAAAGCTTTTGAATTCATTTAGATGGTGTGGCAAGCAATAAATGTTTAATGATGACATAAATAGTTGACTTTTTTTAATCGTTAGATTTTATAGAAATTTATGGTTTAAAAATGGTGTAACTCTTGTGAAGTTATTCCAAGTATAACTTGAACCCATTTCTCTCTCTCTCTCTCTCTACACACACACACAAAAGCTTGATACAAGTTTAGTCAAATTTTGTCCAAAAAGCTATTTTATCTAACTCATTTGTAGATATTCACGTGTCAGGCTCAATATTTATTTTTCTATTGTATTTATATATTTTGTTCTCTCTCCTTACGCTCCTCCATCTTGAACCCATTTTGGGTAAGATAGTGCGACCACAAAAAACCACCACCACCCTATCCAGCAGTTTCTACTTTTAAAACCATATCCTTGCACAAACCTGCTTCATGAAAGCTTCAATTTGCTTGAAAAGAGCTTTGATCTGCTTGCGAATAGAGCTTTAATTGCAAGAGAGAGAATATAGCTTGAGAAGAGAGAGGGCTTTGAGTGTAAAAGAGAGAATCTGAGATGGAGAGAGAGAGACGTGAAAGGAATAAAAAAAAAAAAAAAAAATGAGGAAATTACGCTTTACCACCTTAAACTATACCCTAAATTACATTTTGCACCTTAAAATTTCAGAATGGACGATTTGCACCCTAAACTATAACATGTGTTACATTTTGCACTTTGCCATCAACTCTGTCATTATCTTGGATGGCACCATGTGAAAAGACTCAATTGCCTCTCTTTTCAATTCCTTAAAAATAAATAAGAAATTATATTTTACCATCCTAAACTACACTCCGGATTACACTTTACACCATAAACTTTAGTTTTCCATCCAATATAACATTAGAATTAACGGCGGATGCAAAGTCTAACACAAATTATAGTTTAGGGTGCTAATCATGTATTTTAGAAGTTTAGGGTGCAAAGTATAATTTGGAATATAGTTTAGAGCAGTAAAGTGTAATTACCAAAAAAAAAAAAAATGGTGTATTATGTGAACAGTACTCTAATAGTATTGAAACAATGTTCCTTGTTAAAAAAAATTTTGGGTGGTATTTCATTGAGCATGTGGGTGTATTTGGGTTGGTTGTGTTTTTTGTATTTTTTAATTATGTTAAGTGATCGTCCTCTTTTTATGTCACGTAGCCCCCGTTTGGATTGAACTGATTCCTGCGTTTCGCGTCTCGCGTTTTGGTTTTTTTTTTTTTTTTTTTTTTTTTTTTTTTTTTTCAGCCGCTAATGTTGACTTGAGAGGCAAAAAACACTGTGCATGAACAGTGCGTGCACTGTTCATGCACTGTTCATATAATAAAAAAAATACTAAAAATGGGTCCCACGGTACTATTCACATATTAAAAAATTATTTTGCTACAGTGTTTTCAGTTTTCAGTTTCAGCAACAATAAGCTCAATCCAAACGGACCCGTAAATTATCTTGTATTACCCCTTTATTTTACACACTTAAGACTTTAGTTTAACATATCATATATAATATATTAAAGTCAATGGATAATAGGAATCCAAATTAGCTTTTACTTGTTGTCCAATTTTTTGTCATGTGTCTCCAAGGGGCTCGATCATAATATTCAAAATGAAAGTTGAGATAACCACCCAGAATTTGATCATTATTATTGTTGAATGTTTTTGTGAGTAAGCATTATCAAATTTCATATTTCAACAAAAAAAATATTTAGAAAAATTATATTATGTTTAACTTTATCTTGCATTGAAAATAGATTAACGACTAGTTTTATTAAAGTAGATGGATAATAAGAATCCAAAATAGTTTTTAATTAAACTAGTCGCTAACCCGTGCGATGCACGGGATAGTTAAATAAAATGACAATTAACCAACACCACATTAAGGTAAAAGAATTAGTGAGAGACTGATTTGCCCACCAAGAATTTAAAAGAAAAAAAGATTGATATAATAAAATCAAAGAAATTTAGAAATAGAAAATTGGGTTAATAATATACATATTATAGAATCCCCAAATTCTACTTCAAAACCAAACAAAACCCTTCAAATTCAAAAAATTCATATATAATATACCAAATAAAAATTTACCACACCTTGGGTTGGAAGACATAGGTTGCAATTTTGATTTTTCTCCAAAAAAATAGAGATGCTTCATCTGCTGTATACAATATAAAATAATTATTAAAAATTTCAACCCAAAAACCAAACCCACAAAAACACTATCAAAATATAGAGATTAACCCAAATACTTAGAAGAAAATAAATTCTAAACATAACAAAACAATAAGATAGAATGAAAATTTCAGGCACATATGAAAGCAAATAAAAAAGACAAAACCTACATTTTTTTTTTTTTTAGTTGAGTCTCTCTCCTTCTTATTTTTTTAATTTTAAAGTGAAGTTAAGTTTAGGATTTTGAGATGGTAATTGCTAGGGTTTTAAGGAGAGAAAATAGAGTCCTACCAGGAGTCTAAATAAATAATATAAACAATTCAAAACATGGAACATTATCAAATTTATAACACCTAATTCCATTATCTTCTACGTTGAATCCAAACAAATAATTAATTGAAATTAATCCAAGCAAATAATTAATCAACAAAAATCAAAGCTTTAATAAAAAAACAAAAAATCACATGAACCCAAATAAAAATTCTCAATAAAGTAAGAACATATAAAAATTTACCACACCTTGGGCTTGAAGACATAGGTTGCAGCTTTGATTTTTCTTCAAAAAATAGAGATGCTTCATCTGCCATATACAATATAAAATAATTATTAGAATTTCAACCCAAAAACCAAACCCATAAAAACACTATCAAAATATAGAGATTAACCCAAATACTTATAAGAAAATCAATTCTAAACATAATAAAACAATAAGATAGAATAAAAATTTCAGGCACATATGAAAGCAAATAAAAAATTTGAAATGGTAATTGCTAGGGTTTTAAGGAGAGAAGAGATTTTGGTATTTTTATGCAAAAAACGTTATTTTAGGTCTAGGTGATTTATTTCCTTGTTTTTAGGCTCTTTTAATGTTTTTTAGGTCAAATTTAGTTCCTATTATGGTTAGGTATTAATTAGGGCTTATTTTAGAATATATTTTCTTGTCCATTAAGTTTTATGGAGCTCTTAAATAGGCCTCCAAGTTTGTATACGTTTTTCAATAATATTGTTATAAGATATAAAACCTAAAATAAAAAGAATAAAAAATAAAAAGAAAAAGAAAATAGTGATGACGTGGAAAATTGTGAGAACTTCAAAAGTTTCGGTTTTATATATATATATATTTTAAAGTGAAGTTAAGTTTAGAATTTTGAGATGGTAATTGCTAGGGTTTTAAGGAGAGAAAATAGAGTCCTACCAGGAGTCTAAATAAATAATATAAACAATTCAAAACATGGAACATTATCAAATTTATAACACCTAATTCCATTATCTTCTACGTTGAATCCAAACAAATAATTAATTGAAATTAATCCAAACAAATAATTAATCAACAAAAATCAAAGCTTTAATAAAAAAACAAAAAATCACATGAACCCAAATAAAAATTCTCAATAAAGTAAGAACATATAAAAATTTACCACACCTTGGGCTTGAAGACATAGGTTGCAGCTTTGATTTTTCTTCAAAAAATAGAGATGCTTCATCTGCCATATACAATATAAAATAATTATTAGAATTTCAACCCAAAAACCAAACCCATAAAAACACTATCAAAATATAGAGATTAACCCAAATACTTATAAGAAAATCAATTCTAAACATAATAAAACAATAAGATAGAATGAAAATTTCAGGCACATATGAAAGCAAATAAAAAATTTGAAATGGTAATTGCTAGGGTTTTAAGGAGAGAAGAGATTTTGGTATTTTTATGCAAAAAACGTTATTTTAGGTCTAGGTGATTTATTTCCTTGTTTTTAGGCTCTTTTAATGTTTTTTAGGTCAAATTTAGTTCCTATTATGGTTAGGTATTAATTAGGGCTTATTTTAGAATATATTTTCTTGTCCATTAAGTTTTATGGAGCTCTTAAATAGGCCTCCAAGTTTGTATACGTTTTTCAATAATATTGTTATAAGATATAAAACCTAAAATAAAAAGAATAAAAAATAAAAAGAAAAAGAAAATAATGATGACGTGGAAGGGCTTATTTTAGAATATATTTTCTTGTCCATTAAGTTTTATGGAGCTCTTAAATAGGCCTCCAAGTTTGTATACGTTTTTCAATAATATTGTTGTGGGTCAGAAAGCCCCGCGTCGTATGTTGGGCCAGAAGCCCAATCCAGACAAGGCTCTCTGTCCAAAGAGGATAAAACACCAGTGTTTTGCCATCCTGGTAAGAGTACAGCCCATGAGGGACAAATGGTCCGTCCGAAGACAACCTTTTCGGGCCGAAGAGACCTTCTCCAACGGGCCTGCCCAGAACTTGACCAAGGAGCTATGCTGGAGATCTTCCTACGGAAGCTAAGCCCCGAGCATGCCTAATTGCGGAGCAATCCTCAAATATCCTGCCAATAAAGCTGCCACCGCCACATTTAATGCACTGCAGCAACTTTCCTGGCCGCATTTATGTGGAGAAGACACCTGAACAGTGAATCTTCACCTACCACCACTCACTGCAGGTTAAAGCAAACGGCTGATGTGACCGGTACTCAAGTAAGCGCCTAGATGGAGGGCAAGTGTGCGGTGGAGATGAGAGGAGAGTGTATATATAAAGGAAGCAGGTCTCACAGAGAGAGGGGAGAGAAAAAATTGTATTCATTAAGTCTCCAAATATAAAAGCTCTTCGGACTGAAGAAATTGCTTTCAAACACTAGTTTAAATCCTTTTTACTTTGGTCAGCCTCCATGAACCGTCGCTAAATCCAGACCCAGCACAGTTGCTTAACCCATACTCTACAAATTTATTGTTGGGCACTTGTTGGGCTCACAACCCAGAGAGTTGATACCGGGCCCAACAAAAACAGTCCCTACAATTGGCGCCGTCTGTGGGAAGCAGCTCGAGCAAAGGTGGAAGCAACACCTCAAAAGATGGCTGAACCAAGGCAACGGCCGGCGGAGTCCAGGTCAAACCAGCACACCGACCCTTTTATTCATCTGGAGCGGAGGCGCGATCGCGAAGGTAGTCTACACACCACGCGCGTGGGCCAAAACCAGTTACAGGGAGAGAGCCACATGTCCCATGCAGAGGAAAACCAAGCCATGCAGTTGGAGATTCAAAGGCTGAAAAAAGAGTTGCGCCATGCAAAGAGGAAGCGCACTTCCTCATACTCAGATGATGATTCCGAAGACGAGCGGGACGAGGATTACAGGCGGAGATCTCGAACACCGATCAGTGAGCCTTTTCCCTATAAGGAAGCACGCAATCACGAGAAGAACCCTCAGGGCTCTCCTCCGAGGGGCGCAGGGAACGATGCCATGAGCAAAGCTCTGGCTCAGGTCTCCAGGTCTCCCTTTGCACGTAATATCGAGGGCGCCAGACTTCCCAGGCGTTTCCACCAACCTACATTCACTATCTACAATGGCCGGACCGACCCGGTGGAACATGTAAGTCATTTCAACCAGCGGATGGCAGTCCACTCCAGGGACGAAGCCCTGATGTGCAAAGTTTTCCCCTCCAGCTTGGGGCCAATAGCCATGAGGTGGTTTGACAACTTGAAAGCAAACACTATTAGTTCTTTCCAAGAGCTAACCCAGGCTTTTGGGTCCCGTTTCGTTACGTGCCGAAGGGTTCCTCAGTCCGTGGCCTCTCTTTTGTCCGTCTACATGAAAGGGGGTGAGACCCTGAAGTCGTATTCGGATAGATTTTGGGAAACATACAACGAGGTAGGAGAAGACTGTGAATTGATGGCTATCGAATCTTTCAAACTAGGCCTCCCCACTGAACATCTCTTAAGAACGTCGTTGACGCGCAAGCCTGCTATCAGTATACGTCAATTGATGGATAGAATCGATAAGTACAAAAGGGTTGAGGAGGATCAGCAGCAAAGCAAGGGAAAGGAGAAGGTTATCCCTCAGGAAGGGAGGGATTTCAGGTCGGACAGGCAGAACCACAACAGGCCAAGGAAGGACTGGGCTGGACAAAGCATTACGAACCACCAGAGGGTCAATGCGGTTTTTCGTGAACCAGTGCACCAGGTCCTGGATAAAATAAAGAACGAGCCGTTCTTCAAGAGGCCGAACAAGATGGTGGGGAACCCTGAGAGGCGCAATCATAATCTGTACTGCCAGTATCACCTTGACCACGGGCACACTACTGAGGAGTGCAGGAGCCTGTGGGACCACCTGGATCAGCTGGTCGGCGAGGGCAGACTGAAACACCTCCTACACCACTCGTATGGTAAAGGAGATCAAGCAAGCGCAGGTCCCAGGGGGAGCAACTTTGCGAAGCCTCCCTTAGGGACAATCAATGTCGTATTTGCCGCGCCAGGGAGGACGGGGTCCCGCCCGTCCAGAGTACTGTCAGTTGCTCGGACACCTTCGGAATGTGTAGGCAGAGAGCCGAAGAAACAAAGAGCGGATGTTCCAGTTCTGGGATTTTCGGAGGACGACAAAAAAGGGACTATCCAGCCGCATGATGATGCCCTGGTAGTAACTCTCAGAATCGGGGGGTACGACGTGAAGAGGGTAATGGTAGATCAGGGCAGCGCCGCGGAGATCATGTACCCAGACCTATACAAGGGGCTGAACTTGTCCCCCGAAGACTTGACTCCATACAGTTCCCCTTTGGTCAGTTTTGACGGCAAAGTGATCATTCCGAAGGGCCAGATCAGACTGCCTGTGCAAACCGGTCCAGAAATAGTTGAAGTCGACTTTATAGTGGTGGATGCCTATTCACCCTACACCGCTATAGTAGGCAGACCTTGGCTTCATACTCTCGGGGCAGTGTCCTCCACACTGCACCAAAAGATTAAATATCCGTCCGAAGGAGAAGTCGAGGAGATCCTAGGGGATCAGGCCATGTCAAGGCGATGTCTAGTGGCAGCCATACAGCACGAACGACATGCTGAACCCTCAAGCTGTAATAAGGGGAGTTTATAGCAATTAAAACCTTCGGCGCCGGACGCCGAGGCCTCGACCGAAGAGGCAGTGTGCGAAAACTTAACGAGGGTGGTTGTTGGTGACGATCCAGAGAAGTTTTTTCAAGTTGGATCCATGCTTCCCCCTCAGGAAAGGGAGGAGTTGGTAGAGTTCCTCAGGGCCAACGTCGACGTATTTGCCTGGGACCCCGCGGATGCCCCAGGAGTAAGTCCAGAATTCATCTGCCACCACCTAAACGTTAATCCCACCATCATCCCTAAAAAACAGCCACTCCGACGACCGTCGAGAGAACACGCTGACGTGGTCAGGGATGAAGTGATGAAACTTAAGCAGGCATGAGCCATTAAAGAGATCTTCTACCCCGAATGGCTGGCTAACACGGTGGTAGTGAAAAAGAAAAGTGGGAAATGGCGGGTGTGTGTGGACTTCACCGACCTTAATAGAGCTTGTCCGAAGGATCCGTTTCCAATGCCGAAGATAGACCAATTGGTTGACGCCACTGTCGGGCATCCTCGGATGAGTTTCTTAGATGCCTTTCAAGGTTACCATCAGATACCCCTGGCTCTCGCCGACCAGGAGAAAACATCTTTTGTAACTCCTGTGGGAAATTACCACTACAAGGTAATGCCGTTCGGCCTAAAGAACGCAGGAGCTACCTATCAGAGGATGATGACAAGGATGTTTGAGCCACAGCTGGGCAAAAGCATGGAGGTTTATATCGACGACATGGTGGTTAAAAGCAAGATTGTTGCCGAGCACATTGGGGACCTCAGTAATATATTCGAAATTCTGAGGGGACACAGATTGCGGTTGAATGCCTCTAAATGTTCCTTCGGTGTTGGGTCAGGCAAATTCCTGGGGTATATGGTCACACACAGGGGAATCGAAGTTAACCTCGATCAGATAAAGGCCATCAACGACTTGCGAGCTCCTCGGAATCCCAAGGAGATTCAGAAGCTGACTGGGATGACTGCTGCCCTTAATCGGTTCATTTCCAGATCAGCGGACAGGTGTAGGCCTTTCTTTTCGTTAATCAATAAGTGGAAGGATTTTGAATGGACACAGGAATGCGCTATTGCCTTCCAGCAACTTAAGGATTACCTGGCTAAGCCCCCCATCATGTCCAGTCCCCAGCCGGACGAAGTCTTGTTTGCTTACATTGCCGTGGCTCCAAATGCTGTAAGCTTGGTGCTGATCCGAACGGACTGTGGAGTGCAAAAGCCAGTTTACTACGTGAGCAAGTCGCTACAAGAGGCTGAAATCCGCTATTTGCCATTGGAGAAAGCCATTCTGGCCATTGTGCTGGGTACTAAGAAGTTGCCCCATTATTTTCAAGCTCACACCGTTATAGTTCTTACTCAGCTCCCAATCAGAGCCGTACTCCGAAGCGCAGACTACACTGGTAGAATTGCTAAATGGGGAACGATGCTAGGGGCTTTTGACATCAAGTACATGCCGCGCACATCAGTGAAGGGCCAGGTCCTTGCGGACCTGGTCGCCGAGTTCACAGAACCACATTTAGAGGAAGCAGCACAAACTCTAGGCGCGGTAGGAAGACAAGTCAGCACGATTGCGTCACAAAGCGCATTGCCCTGGAAAGTGTATGTAGACGGCGCATCGAATCAGAGGGGCTCAGGCGTAGGGCTAGTGTTGATATCCCCCGAGAGAATCATCATTGAAAAAGCCTTAAGGCTAGACTTCTCAGCAACGAATAACGAGGCAGAGTATGAGGCTCTACTGATGGGGATGAAGATGGTACGAAGGATGGGAGGAATATCCGTCGAGATGTCCTCAGACTCAAGGTTGGTCGTCGGCCAGGTGCTGGGAGAGTTTGAAGCGAAAGATGAGAGGATGCAAGGATATCTAAACCTGGTCAAGTCCCTACAGTCGGAGTTTGAATGCTTTACCCTACGGCACATCCCAAGGAGTAGCAACACGCATGCTGACTCCTTAGCTACGCTCGCCACCTCTTCGGCGCAGGAATTACCAAGGGTTATTCTGATTGAGGACGTGCAGAGACCCACGGAGTTAAGAAAGGAGCCATCCCAAGTTCACAGCGTTGGAACCAACCCATGCTGGATGGACCCCATCATCAGGTTCTTGAGGGACGATGTGTTGCCCGAAGAAAGAGTGGAAGCAGACAAAATACGGAGAAAAGCCACAAGGTTCTGGCTGTCCGAAGACCATAAACTGTACAAACGCTCCCATTCTGGCCCATACCTGTTGTGCATGGCCCCCGAGGCGGCTGAATCGATGCTAGAAGAGCTGCATGAAGGAATCTGTGGGAGCCATACTGGGGGGAGATCTTTAGCTCACCGAGCCCTTACCCAAGGCTACTGGTGGCCAAATATGCAAAGAGAGGCGCATGAGTACGCCAAAAAGTGTGACCAATGCCAACGCTTCGCGCCGAGCATACATCAACCTGGTGGAACCCTTAATCCGCTATCCAGCCCGTGGCCTTTTGCTCAGTGGGGGCTGGACATCGTTGGCCCTTTCCCTAAGGCAACAGGAAACAGGAAGTTCTTGCTGGTCGGAACAGACTACTTCACCAAGTGGGTAGAAGCTGAGCCTCTAGCAAATATCAGGGACGTAGACGTGAAGAAGTTCGTTTGGAAAAACATCGTCACCAGATTTGGAGTTCCACACACCCTCATCTCGGATAACGGGCTTCAATTCGATAGCAAAGCTTTTAGAAGCTATTGCAGCGAGCTGGGAATCACAAATAGATACTCCACCCCCGCCTATCCCCAAGGGAATGGGCAGGCCGAAGCCACCAATAAAGTCATAGTTGACGGGCTAAAGAAGAGGCTAGACGATGCGAAGGGTAGGTGGGTAGAAGAACTACCCCACGTGTTGTGGGCATATAGAACCACGCCTCGCAGGTCCACCGGTGAAACCCCTTTTTCAATGACCTATGGGGCTGAAGCCGTTATACCTCTCGAGACTGGGTTCCCAACGCACAGGATTAGCTCTTTTGACCCAACCAACAACGACAGGCTGCTAGAAAAGAGTCTGGATCTGATTGAAGAACGAAGGGAAAGCCGATGGTCCGATTGGCACACTACCAGCAGAAACTCAGACAGGGCTACGACATCAATGTAAGGTTGAGACCCCTCGAGCCTGGCGATCTTGTCCTAAGGAAGGTGGTAGGGAATGCAAAGAATCCAGCATGGGGAAAATTGGGTCCGAACTGGGAAGGCCCGTATCGTATCACTTCGAGGGCCGGCATTGGAGCATACTTCCTGGAAGACCTGGATAATCACGTAGTGCCCCAGCCATGGAATGTAAATAACCTCAAAAGGTACTACTATTAAAAGATCTCTTCTTTCAGTCATGATTGTTCTGTTGTTATACCAGTGTTTCTCAAGTGTTTAAACTTAAATCCAAGCATGCCTGTAGTCCTCGGACCAGATGACTTGGGTTAGTTAACACTCCTTGACGATCTCTTTCTAGTGTTTAAACTTAAATCCAAGCATGCCTGTAGTCCTCGGACCAGATGACTTGGGTTAGTTAACACTCCTTGACGATCTCTTTCTAGTGTTTAAACTTAAATCCAAGCATGCCTGTAGTCCTCGGACCAGATGACTTGGGTTAGTTAACACTCCTTGACGATCTCTTTCTAGTGTTTAAACTTAAATCCAAGCATGCCTGTAGTCCTCGGACCAGATGACTTGGGTTAGTTAACACTCCTTGACGATCTCTTTCTAGTGTTTAAACTTAAATCCAAGCATGCCTGTAGTCCTCGGACCAGATGACTTGGGTTAGTTAACACTCCTTGACGATCTCTTTCTAGTGTTTAAACTTAAATCCAAGCATGCCTGTAGTCCTCGGACCAGATGACTTGGGTTAGTTAACACTCCTTGACGATCTCTTTCTAGTGTTTAAACTTAAATCCAAGCATGCCTGTAGTCCTCGGACCAGATGACTTGGGTTAGTTAACACTCCTTGACGATCTCTTTCTAGTGTTTAAACTTAAATCCAAGCATGCCTGTAGTCCTCGGACCAGATGACTTGGGTTAGTTAACACTCCCTTACGATCTCTTTCAAAGTGTTTAAACTTAAATTCAATCATGCCTGTAGTCCTCGGACCAGATGATTTGGGTTAGTTAACACTCCATTACGATTTTTCTCAAGTGTTTAAACTTAAATCCAATCATGCCTGTAGTCCTCGGACCAGATGACTTGGGTTAGTTAACACTCCTTGACGATCTCTTTCTAGTGTTTAAACTTAAATCCAAGCATGCCTGTAGTCCTCGGACCAGATGATTTGGGTTAGTTAACACTCCCTTACGATCTCTTTCAAAGTGTTTAAACTTAAATTCAATCATGCCTGCGATCCTCGGACCAGATGACTTGGATTAGTTTACATTCCGTTCACAGGCGTTTAAATTTAAGCCGAATTACTTTAACTTTTATTACTGTGAAACCCTGTTTAGCAGCGCTTGAATGATCACTCTGTTTTTAGTTATTAATCTATCATTGTTAACCATGATGACAACTTAACAAACACCGCAGAATTAACAAAGAGCAAAAAAGAGTCTATTCCATTACTTAAAAAGATAATTTAGTTACAAAAGGTACGACAAAAGGTCCTAGCCGTTACATAAATTAAGCATCCTGAATTTTGTCTTGAGGCACCAGATCATTCTTTGGCAAATCACCCACATCTCCGGCCAGAAGAGGGGCCTGACTCGTTTCGGCTGGTGCTGGAGGATTCTGATCCGCTATGGGTGCCTCCGAGGTTTCAGGCGCATCACATAGGTCAGGATCATAATAGATGCTGTCAGGCTGCCGTAAGGCCGATTCCGCAGGGACTCCAGCTGCATCGAGGCACTTGTTCCATGTAATGGCACAGTAGTCCCTGCAGACCTGGGCGAACTCCTCGGTCAGCCTTGCTTGGGTCTCCTCCACACCCAGCAGATGGGCAGCTTTCTTCTCGGCCTCAACTGCCTCCTTGGCCAATTGCGCATCTTCCTTGGCCAACTTAGCAGCGTCCCTGGCCATTTGCAGCTCAAGCCGAAGCTCTTTTACCAACGCCCTCTCCGTCTCCAAATTAATTTCAGTAGTATACAGCTTCTGACGTTGGTCTTCGGCTTGCTTCTCTGCGTTCTTAAGGCCCGCATCTGCGTTTCTTCTGGCCTTTACCTCCTCCTTCAGCTGATCGGAGAGGCGGGCGCTTTCATCCTTGGCCTTGCCGAGTGCTTTTTCAGCGTCCTCCCTGGACCGGATCTCAGCTCGCACGTCAACCTCCTTCTTCTGAACCCACTCTTCAGCCACATAGATTTGCTGGGCAATCTGCATGGCAACCAGAGAATGTTACGCAAAATACGAATACACAAGGGCTATGAAAGAGCTGCAAAAGGGCACCAGTTGTCTTACCATGCCTAAATCTCGTTTAAGGGACAGGAAGAGCTCTTTTTCATTGAAACGCCGATAGGACTCCATGTCCTTCGGAAGAAGAAGGGGCTGCTCTAGCGCTTCAGCTATGTATCCGGCCTTTCCTCCAGCATAGTTTCTGAGGGAGGCGTCGAGAGGGATGGCTGCGCCATCCAGAGTAAGCTTCGGGGACCAGTCATTGGTCCCTCGCCGCACTTCGGCAGTCAAATGTTCCTCCCTGTTCTCAGTAGAAGAAGCCCGTTTGTTCCTGGAATCATGGGTCTTCTTCTGCTGCTTAGGTCCCTTCGGAGGAACCACTTCCCCCTCCTCGATGTCAGTCACATCTGTCAATACCCTCTTTTTCTTCAGATCAGGCATCGGTTTCAAACCTGGATCTTTTGGGGCCGGAGGAGGGGGAGGCGGTGGTGGGAGATTGGCCGTGGGCTGGGATGTGCCAGTACCCTTGGCCGCGGTCGTTGCGTTTCTCCTGTTCTTCATTAGCTGGCCTAGGGGCAGCATGTCTTCCTCCTCGGAGTCTTCCGGCAAAGCTAAAGTCAGAACTGGGGCAGCTGACTGCCTGTCAGGGGCTTCTTCGGAAGATAAGATCTGAACTTCCCCCGAGCCTTCCTCCTCGAACTTGAACTGATCGATCTGTTCGTCAAGCGAAGGAGTAGAAGAAGCGACTCTTTCCTCGGCTACTGTTTGCAATGGCACTTGTTGAATGGGTTGAACTAGTGGTGGAATGCCCTGCGGATTGGGATGTGGCACCGGGGCGAGATCAAAAGGGGCCAAGAAGGTCTTCCGTGCCACGTCAATCCGGTTTAGGCGGCGATCCCCAAGTGTTATGGCGTTGCCTCTCGGCTGGGGTTCTGACTTCGGGGTATAGCCGAGAATGAGGGGGACGAACCTCAGCTGTCCGTCTTCGCTCACAAAGATCTCCGACCGAAGAAGGTAGTTTAAGGCCGCAGTGTTGGTAAGACTCAGCCGAGGAGTTACGTGCCTCTTGTCTGCAAACATGGCGATAAGACTGTTAGAAGGTTGCAACTCGACGAAAGGAAGTCTTAATAGTAGGAAGCAAGAAGGTTAGAAAGCTCAAGGGGAAATGTCCCACCTGGCGTCCCTGGCGTGGTTGGGCAATGAATCCCATCGTGCCAGGCACCCGAGACGATCAGATAATCGTCCTTCATCCCTTTGTTGGACTTGGGAAGACCGGAGAAGAGTCTGACAACATCGGATCGGGACCTTAAATAATATCCCGCCCCTTCTTTGGTACGACATTCGTACATGTGTACCACGTCGTGCCAGGTTAATCCCAAGCCTAAGTGGCGGTTTAGGTCATCAACTGCACCTAAGACTCTAAAGGTGTTGGGGGCACACTGGTCAGGACTAAGCCTATGGGCAGTAAGGAAGCTTCTGGTGACTGGACCCATGGGAATGGTCATTCCCCCCTCGAGGAAGGCGATGATGGGGATAATGACTTCGCCCTCCTCTCGGTTCAATAGCAATCCCGCCATGGAGCAATACCTCAGGCCTACTTCCTGAGGAATGCGATAGGTCTCCCTAAACCTCTCCATCTGGGAAGGGCTGTTCACTAGGTACTCGAATCTACCCATTGATGACAAGGTTAAGGTGAGGGAAATGCGGAACGGTGACTGGGAAAATTTGCAAACGGCCGAAGAGGCAGCCTGAATAGATTTTAAAATCTCAAAGAAAGGAACTTACGTCGGACTGAATCAGAGAACGTCTTCTGGCCTTGTGGGGAGATTGCAGCAGATTCTGGAAGGAGTTGAAGCGGATGACAGGAAGATTTCTGAAATTCTGGTCGCTTGAGTTCGCCTGGGGGTTCTGAAGTTTGCAAAGTGAGGAAATAACCTCCCCCGGGACTTTATATAGTGGCAGAAAAAGTGTTAGAACTTACCCCGCCCAAAAATTTCGAGGAGAATCTCGTCCGTTGATTCGAAATGGACCGCTAGATTTCAGGGACAAGACGCCGCCTGGAGTAATTAATGACGCCTCGGAAACGGCGCGACAGCAGCGGTTATAAAGAAGGCGCCCAAACTCACGCGCGCACACGCGCGGAGTCAAAGTCCTGTGCCCACATTTGTCAAGAGGTCGAAACCCCACTTTTTTTCTCTTCGGATGCGAGGTAAAAAGTGAAATTTCGAGGGGCTATTGTGGGTCAGAAAGCCCCGCGTCGTATGTTGGGCCAGAAGCCCAATCCAGACAAGGCTCTCTGTCCAAAGAGGATAAAACACCAGTGTTTTGCCATCCTGGTAAGAGTACAGCCCATGAGGGACAAACGGTCCGTCCGAAGACAACCTTTTCGGGCCGAAGAGACCTTCTCCAACGGGCCTGCCCAGAACTTGACCAAGGAGCTATGCTGGAGATCTTCCTACGGAAGCTAAGCCCCGAGCATGCCTAATTGCGGAGCAATCCTCAAATATCCTGCCAATAAAGCTGCCACCGCCACATTTAATGCACTGCAGCAACTTTCCTGGCCGCATTTATGTGGAGAAGACACCTGAACAGTGAATCTTCACCTACCACCACTCACTGCAGGTTAAAGCAAACGGCTGATGTGACCGGTACTCAAGTAAGCGCCTAGATGGAGGGCAAGTGTGCGGTGGAGATGAGAGGAGAGTGTATATATAAAGGAAGCAGGTCTCACAGAGAGAGGGGAGAGAAAAAATTGTATTCATTAAGTCTCCAAATATAAAAGCTCTTCGGACTGAAGAAATTGCTTTCAAACACTAGTTTAAATCCTTTTTACTTTGGTCAGCCTCCATGAACCGTCGCTAAATCCAGACCCAGCACAGTTGCTTAACCCATACTCTACAAATTTATTGTTGGGCACTTGTTGGGCTCACAACCCAGAGAGTTGATACCGGGCCCAACAAAAACAGTCCCTACAATTGTTATAAGATATAAAACCTAAAATAAAAAGAATAAAAAATAAAAAGAAAAAGAAAATAATGATGACGTGGAAAATTGTGAGAACTTCAAAAACTTCGGTTTTATATATATATATAGATTTGTGTCCTATGTCGAAAATTTATTTATTTATTTATTTTTAATGTGAACGCCGAAAGACTCATTCATTTCATTCAACTCAAAAATTGAGATAACCATTTCACGACCAACTCATTTCTAAAAGGAAAAAAAAAAAAAAAAAAGTATAACCAACTAATCATCATTACTTCCCTCTCAAAAAAAACTAATCATCATTACTTTTAAATGCTTTTGTGTGTAAGCACGAACTACAACTTAATTTTCTTACTATAACTATATTTAAATTGAGAAGATAGTTTTCTCTACGTAAAATTTTATTATTAAATTTTCAAAAAGCTTAAAATACTACTTGAATTAAAATTGAGTAGCCAAAAATTTCATGATTTATTTTAAAATTATTTTAATCATCTATCATAATTTTATTTATTTGATTTGAGCATGTGGTTTATAAATGTTATATATATGTTTCACTAGTTTTGCAATAGTTTGCTTTTGGTGAACTTCAAAAAAAAATTTATTACTAATTTTATTTAAATTAAAATATATTTTATTATTGATTTTAAATATTTTTGATCATTTCCAAAAGAACATTAACGGAGGGTGAAGTTTTGCTAACGGAACCAAACTTGAAAGTGTAAAATCCAAACAACCCCAAACTTTAGGAGTGTACTTTGCAATTTACCCTTAAAATTTCAAAAAACTTAAAATGCTACTTGAATTAAAATTGAGTTGCCAAAATTTTCATGATTTATTTTAAAAAATATTTTAATCATCTTTCATAATTTTATTATTATTATTTTTTGGTGCAAGGAAAATTTTATTTAGTAAAAAAGACAGACCATAAGAGTATATATTTTGTTACAGAGCACTTCCTAAGAGTGTCAACTTGACAAACATCCCTGAGATATTTTTTATCAACAAAACTTGGGCAGGACTCATTTACAAAAACTCTGTCTAATTGCGAGCTCTACTTTTGACTAGTCCATCAGCTACCTCATTAGCCTCCTAGTTTGCTTGAATAGGAATATGGGTGTCAAATGGGTGGGTTTGGGGTGGGCATAATTGAGTTGGGTATATAAAACCCATTTATCCATTAAAACTCATTTAACTAATTGTTTCTAACTTAAATCCAACCCAACACAACCCAATTATTATGGGTAAACCCCAACTCACCCAATTACCCAATTATCAAAATTACCAAAATGCCATTAAAGTGAAAACCCCAACACTTTCTTGGATTCTATATTCCACTCTCTCTAGTCTCCATTTTTGGGATTAAAAAATTCCACATAAGCACATCCATGTCAGCAATTATATATTAAAAATCCAAATAAAAAATATTTTCTTTTCTTTTCTATTTTCTCTCACTTTCTTGGCAACCAAACAGTGCAACAAATACAAAGAAATGTTGTTTCAAGCTCAAAATTTTCCTGAAATTTCAAAAGCAATTGTCCTTGAAACAAATAGAAATTCTTCTTAACCAAAAAAAAGAGAAAAATGAACGCATCCTTATCAATTACTCCATTCTTAAATTACCCAAATATTAATAAAATAAAATAAAAACATCAAACCTAGTAATGGTGTTTGAGATATAATGTGAAAACTATCAAGTCAAAAAGTACCCCAACTCAAGCTTTTGTCTTTCACGATCAATGAGCTTGGCAGCAAACCCATTGAAACTCCTTTTTGTAACTTCGAACCAAGCAATTTTCTATAGAAATTCTTCTTAACCAAAAAAAGAGAAAAATGAATGCATCCTTATCAATTACTCCATTCTTAAATTACCCAAATATTAAAAAAAAAAAAAAAAAATCAAACCCAGTAATGGTGTTTGAGATATAATGTGAAAACTATCAAGTCAAAAAGTACCTCAACTCAAGCTTTTGTCTTTCACGATCAATGAGCTTGGCAGCAAACCCATTGAAACTCCTTTTGTAACTTTGAACCAAGCAATTTTCTATAGAACTAGAGAGAGAGGGAGCGAGCATAAAAAGTAATAATTGCTTGCTAGTGATACAATAAAAAGTTCGAGCGGTGCTCCGGTGGAGATGAAGGCGAGCCAAGTCTAGACTTGGTGATGAGCCTTCACGTTTTGGCGGCGATCTACTTGAGTTTAGGGCAGTTCGAGGAGGTGATTCCGGTTCTGGAGTGGGCCATTCAGGTTTCGGATCCTCTTAGAGGCGCCGATCACGCGTTCGCGGTGTTTTCCGATCACATGTAACTCGGTGACACGTTTTCGATGCTTGGACAGGTGGATCACTCAATCGCTTGTTATGAAGAAGGGCTTAAGATCCAGATCGAAGCCTTGGGCGACATCGATCCACGCGTCGGTGAAACTTGTAGGTTTTAATTTTCGTGCTTTTGATTTGCTAAATGTAGATCGAATTGCCATAGAGAAATGTGTTTGTTGTGCCTCATTTTTCTCTGTGAGAGCTAGAGAGAGAAAGAGAGAGAGCAAGCGAGAGGAGAAAGAGAAGTGTTTGGAGGCCAAGAAAATGAAAGGAAAATGAAAACACTGAAACGTCTGAGGGTTTTTTTTTTTTAATTATGGGAAGGGCTGGGTTGAATTTGAGTATATTCTTTTTGGGTTAAATGGGTCTCAATGGGTTTTTAGTTAAAACCCAATAATCACTGGGTCTAATTGGGTTGATACCCATTTCACCCAACTAATAATTGGGAGGGTTTGGGTTCAACTAGAGTGGGTGGGTTTGGATAGACAAATGAGTTTGGACTTATTTTGCCACCCCTAAATAAGAAGGATGATCCAATCGAAACTAATAAGGGACTTGCAATCATTAATTAAAACAATGTGACACAACCAAGGTAGAGTCTATTTGGAGATTAACATGTTTGAAACCCAGGGTTCAGGCTAAATTTTAAACCAAAACGAACCACTTTTAATTCAGCTGTGTTGATTTGAGCATGTGGTTTATAAATGTTATGTGTGTGTTTCACTAGTTTTTGTGATAGTTTGCTTTAGGTGAACTTCGACAAAAATTTTATTACTAACTTTTTTAAAATTAAGATAATTTTTTTTAAAAAAAAATTAAAAAATTAAGGATAAAATACTATTTTGCTCCCTAAATTTTACCAAAAGTTTGTTTTTCATTTCTAAACTTTGAAAAGTTCTTTTTTCATTCTTAAACTTTGTAAACAAATTTTTTCAATAGTTTAAAGACAAAAATAGGGATGAAAAAAAAAAGAAGCTTTTTCAATAGTTTAGGGATGAAAAAAGAATATTTTTAAAGTTTAAGAACGAAAGTAAAATATTTTCAATAATTTGGAGATGAAAAACAAACTTTTCTATAGTTTAGGAATGAAAAACGAATTTGTTAAAGTTTATGGTTGAAAAACGAACATTTTTTTTAAAAAAAATTTAGGAACTTAAATAGTATTTTATCTGAAAATTTATTATTAATTTTTAAATACTTTTGAATCTTTGATCATTTACCATAATATATTGTTGTTTCAACTTTCAAAAAAATGTTTTGCACTACGTTATGTGCTTCTGTCGTGTACTATTACTAATTTAAGATGTTTTAATTTTATACATGTTATTATGCAAATTAATGATGATAGTGACGTTTTTTTTAATTTACATATAATTTATTTATTTATTGGTAAAATTTAACATATAATTTTTATTAAATTTCTACTTGGCGTGACGCCTATAATTCTAGAAGTTTTAAAAGAAACTTTATCTATAGGAGATAAAAAAGAAAAAGTAAAAAAAGGAAAAGAAAGAAAAACAGATAAACAATAACAATATGTCAACATCAAGAAACTTTCCGTATTGTTTTTAGGGTAAATTACGTATTTGGTCTCTATTCTATACACCATATTTCAATTTGGTCGCTAACTTTTTAATTGTATCAATTTGGTCCCTAACCTTTCAGTACGTGTCAATTTAGTCCTTACTATTATTTTTTGGATGAAAATTAATAACGCGTCTAATGATCAAAATAAAAAATTAACTTTCATTGATGTGACAATACGCTATAATTTTATTTTAACCGTTTGACATGTCATTAATTTTCATCCAAAATATAACAATAAGGGCTAAATTGACACGATATTAAAAAGTTAAGGACCAAATTGACACAATTGAAAGGTTAGGGACCAAATTAAAATATGCTATAAAAGATAGAGACTAAATATGTAGTTTACCCTTGTTTTTACTAAAAGATTTTTTTTTTTTTTTTTTTTTTTTTGAGAACGTGTTTTTACTAGAAGATAGAATCATTGAACTCTGTTTTTATTATCATTGGAATTTCCGAATTGGAATGGTATAAATATAAATATAATAATAATATTAGCGATCTAGAAACTTCAATGAGTTGCCGTGTAATAAAAGACACAAAAGTCTAAAATGACCTCGGACTCACAAACCTTAAAAATGAAGTAAATTGCACGAACAAGAACGTAACACAAAGACATAGACGGTGATTAGTCAAAGTCACGATTCGCGATACCCACCTGGAAAACGCAAAGTGAGTGAGTATCGTATTTCACTTTCCTTCCAACTATCTATCTAAGCATTTCTCCCTTCTCACCCTCTGAATTTTCTCGTGTTAGACTTATATATATATATATAAAATACTTGTGGTTGATTTTTGGGGTGTGAGTTAGGGCTAGGGTTTCGTCATGGAAGGGAGGCGGAAAATCCCTAAGCTGCTGATAGCAGTTTTGCTCATTGCTTTCTTCTTCGCCTTTCAGATCTGTGCTTCTGCTTCTGATTCTGATGCGGTAACATTTTTTATCCACTCTGAATTTTGAGCCTTTGTTTTTCTTTAAATATGAATCTTGGAATTACATATTATAATTTTATAAAATATAATGTTGTATATTTGGTATATGAATTAGATCTATTACGAGTCATTTGAGGAACCATTCGATGGGCGGTGGATTGTGTCTCAGAAGGATGAGTACCAAGGTATTTTCTATTTTATAAGATCTGTTCTTCCTCTTTCTATTTTCTATATATAAACGAATAAATAATAGCTGATATTGATACAGCTTAAATGGTTACTCGTTGCATGATTTGGGGTTTTTTTTTTTAATTGCTTTTCGTTTTGTGTTCTTATCTTTGAGTTCCCTCAGCTCAGTTTAACCGTTTTGGTCAACCTAGATTTGGAAGCTTTTTATTACCTACTATATATATATATATATATATATATATATATATATATTATGTTTATGTAGTATTTATAAAAAGCTTCTGGCCATGAGCATAAACTGCTTAGGGGTGAATGTCCCTAGATTACCTGGTAATGGGTTCTGGCGGGTGAGGTCAATTTCCATTAGGTTTTACGTGCTAGAAGCGAGTCCAAATGGCTTTTAAAAGGGAAATAAAAATACAAAAAATAAATGTTTCTAATTAAAATAAAATTATAGTTTGTGCTCTTTTAGAGAACCAAAATAATCAAATATTGTTTAGAATTTCAGTATGTTACAATCATTCTAACCAAATTCTGGAATTCCAGACGAAATTTTCATTCTGGGCTGGAATGATCATTGTGGCTTTCTTGAGAGAAAGAAACCTAGTCAAATAAAATCCCTCCTGCCCCCTTTATCAGATAACCTAAATGGCTAAATCCCAAGTCAATCTTAGTCTCAATTTCAAAATTTATCTTGCTCTTGCTCTTGCTCGGCACTTGCTTCAATGGCCTTGAAGAAGGAATCTGTGGTCTCAATTTTTAACTATTCTCATTGTGTTATTGTAAGCTAAGTTCACCGGTTCCCTTAGTCTCTCATTCACCCCCTCTCAACTCAGGTACATCAAGTCCTGCACCATAATTCCTTTCCTTGTCATTTTTTGTTTGCTTTTCCATTTATTTTTGTATTGGGTTTTGATTTTGATTGAAGTCGCTCTTACTTTCGGTTTCTTATCTTGATTGGTGGGTATTCTAAGAATGAAAACCAAACAGTTTACTCTACTCTCTCTCTCTCTCTCTCTTGCACGCCTTTTTTTCCCCCCTTTTCTTGTGTGTGTGTGTGTGTGTGTGTGTGTTACCTATCAAAAAATAAGTGTGTGTGTGTATTGGGCTTTGGTTTTACTTGTGTGGTTGGAAGAGTGCCCATCATTTCTGGTTTCTATGATTAATGGCGATCGTGGTTTGTGATATGATCTGATCGTGATGTCTTTCAATAGGGAGGGTGGAAATTCAGTCCAATGTATCAATTTTGGGGTCCCTGCAAGGAGCCTATTAGGTGCTTGTGGAAATGTCTATATGAATCCTATGTCAAATCATTTGAACTTAATAATATGTGAAAGTAAATTAGCAATAACATTATTTTGAATGAAATCAAATATGGATGAGAATAAAGAATTATATATATATATTTTTTAATTAAGCAAAAGGAAATCAATTAAAAATTTAGGGAAAAGAAAGAAAGCAATTGGGAAAGAACTTACATTTTCTTACCACCACTTAATATTGGAGAGCAGTACATGGTGGAATGAAAAATGTCCAGTTGCCAAGGGTCTTGTAGCTCAATTGGTTGACACCTCTTGGTGTTTCCAACATAGACATCCAAGATTCAAATCCCTCTTCCATTGAAACTATCGGAATATGAAACATATCTAGAAGGACTCTGCCATTAGTCACAATTATTTTTGAAAGCAAAGTGTTAAAAAAAGAAAAGAAAAAAAAGCACATTTAAGTATCCTAACATAGTGTAAAAGAAAACAGGTGGATTTTATTTTTCTTTTTGGTTGAGTCACTCACAAGAGAACCATGCTACTTTATTATTCTTTTATTTTTATTTGTTGGAAAGTTAAATTGGGACAAAATTGTGGGATATGGACCCTTATAAAAAAGTTGCAAAGAGATAATTTTGGGGTGGTAAGTTCGAAATACTGAAAATGTCTTTACATGTCTACATGTATAAAATTTTGGAATTTGGAGTGTGCTATCTATACATGGTTTTATGTATATACATATAAAGTAAATAAATAATAAATAATAAGATTGTACTTTTGGGGGGGGGGGGGGGGGGTGGGGGGAGACCATGGCCCCTTAGTGGCTTCACCACCTGGTTTGTTGACGTGTCTTGTTTTGTAAATTATGGTTGCCATTGTTGGAATGGATGCAGTTCTATTATAAGTTGTGTTGTGGTTTTAACTGTTACTGTTGATGGTGATGCAACAGTCATATCACAGGTCTTCATAGTAGTAATCTTAAGAAAATAAATAATAATAAAGCATTCCAGTAATTTCCAAATCTTTCCAATTGACTCGGTCACATTTTACATGGTTTATCTGCTCCTATGTGATTTCCCTACTTGTTTGCAGATTATTATTATATAGTAATATGAATTTTGGATTTAGGTGCCTGGAAGCATTCAAAAAGTGAGGGACATGAGGATTATGGCCTTTTGGTTAGCGAGAAGGCAAGGAAGTATGCAATAGTAAAAGAGCTTGACCACGTTGTGAACCTCAAGGATGGAACAGTTGTCCTGCAGTTTGAGGTTCGGCTCCAGGATGGTCTGGAATGTGGTGGGGCATACTTGAAGTACCTTCGACCCCAAGAGGCTGGATGGCTAGCACAGGAGTTTGATAATGATTCTCCATACTCTATAATGTTTGGACCTGACAAATGTGGCTCCACAAACAAGGTGCACTTCATCCTTAAGCACAAGAACCCCAACAGTGGGGAGTATGTTGAGCACCATCTCAAGTACCCTCCTTCTGTGCCCTCCGACAAACTCTCCCATGTCTATACTGCAATACTAAGACCTGATAATGAAGTTAGTATTCTAATAGATGGGGAGGAGAAGAAGAAGGCGAATTTCCTCTCTGCTGAAGATTTTGAGCCACCTCTAGTTCCGGCCAAGACAATTCCTGACCCCAATGATAAGAAGCCAGAGGACTGGGATGAGCGGGATAAGATTCCAGATCCAGATGCTGTGAAGCCAGATGATTGGGATGAGGATGCACCCATGGAAATTGAGGATGAGGAAGCTGTGAAACCTGAAGGATGGTTGGATGATGAGCCTGAGGAGATTGATGATCCCGATGCCTCAAAACCAGAAGACTGGGATGATGAGGAAGATGGTGAATGGGAGCCACCAAAAATTGATAACCCAAAGTGTGAGGCTGCACCTGGCTGTGGTGAGTGGAAGAGGCCAACAAAGAGGAACCCTGCTTATAAAGGAAAGTGGCATGCTCCTCTAATTGATAACCCAAATTATAAGGGCATATGGAAACCTCAAGAAATCCCAAACCCTGATTACTTTGAGATTGAGAAACCTGATTTTGAGCCCATTGCTGCCATTGGCATTGAGATCTGGACAATGCAGGATGGCATATTGTTTGACAATATTCTCATTGCTGGTGAAGAGAAGGTTGCAGAATCATACAGGCTAACAACATGGAAGCCAAAGTTCGAAGCTGAGAAAGAGAAACAAAAGGCTGAAGAAGCAGCAGCTGGTCAATCTGATGGTCTCTCTGGCTTCAAGGTAGTCTCTTCTCCTTTTATATTTTGGTTTTCTTTACATTCTAAGGATTCTTGTTTTTCCTTGCCTAACAAATTTCTTGGATCAATACTTGCAGAAGAAGGTTTTTGACCTTCTTTACAAGATAGTGGACATTCCCTTCTTGGAAGCATACAAACCGAAGATCATTGTAAGTTGAAGAACTTGTCATCATTTATACAGATCTATCTAATCCTTTTCTTTAATTAGCTTGGGGAGGTTCTATAACTGGGATTACATCTTTTTCTTGCAGGATCTCATTGAAAAGGGAGAACAACAACCCGATATAACCATTGGTGTTATTATTTCAGTCGTGCTTATTATTTTGACAGTTTTCTTCAGACTCCTTTTTGGTGGCAAAAAGGCTGCTGTATGTTTTTACATATCACATCATCATTGCATTTCTATGAGAATTATTCTAATTAATGGTTAGAGACTACATCATTATACTTGGTATTAATATTCTTTCTTCCTGAAACATGCAGGTCAATACTGAAACAAATAGGGTTCCCCCTGCAGAGCCTTCCGACAATCAAGGAACCAGTGTGGAGAATGAAGATGAGGATGAGAAGGAGGAGGATGCTGCTGCTGCTCCTCCTCGAAGGAGGTCTACTAGAAGGGAAAACTGAACTAGGAACCTATGAATTGTCTTTGGTTGTTACCTCTACAATTTTGAGGAGATAGGGACTGTCTAGCTGGATTCTCCTTAAGTGATGTTTCCTGAATTTTCGTTTCTTGTTCTATTTTAGAGTACTTAAATTGGTATAGCTAGCTAAACTCTGTTAGTATTGATTGGTTTTTTTTTGGTAGAATATTGATTGTTGTTTATGTTGCGTAATATGGTGCTTCTTTTTTCGGTAGTAGTTATCACATTGTTTCATAAAACCCCCCATCATTTGACAGGAAGGTAATTTTCAACCATGTGGCTGGTTGTATTGAGCTACTAGGATCCTGATCATGTTCCAAACCAGCCATGTTTTGATTGTCACTTTGTTGATTACCTTTGGTCTGTGCATGCATCGAGGGTGGTATTCCTTGTTCCTTTTTATTCTTTGTCCATCTGTTGCGGTCAACATTTTATGGAATGTTAGTTGGTCTGGATGTTTTTAAAACCGTACTTTTCTGGTTACAGTTTTGTCAAAAAGTTTCTTCAATAACCTGCAAAAATAAGTTGTAATTAGAGGCATTTGCTTTTGGAAAAGTCTGGTGACAACGAAAATGTCACCAAAAAGAAGTGTATTGTGTTGTTATGGTGGGTCTCTGTAAAAGGAGTTTATGAGAGAGTATATGAATTTTTCTATGAAAAACTGTAGCAGAACTGTTTGCTTTTGTTTGTTGATGAAATTAGTTGGAGGGAGTTTTTTTTGGTACTTCACATCATCAATACAATGTGCAAATGTTTCAGCTGTAAATTCTGTTGGAGAAATGGGCCTATGTGTCGGCAGACTTGGGCGATAAGGGCCAATGCCGTTCCAGGGCGTTAATGTGGATTAGTGGATCAATCTGGTGGAGGTGGGGGAAGGAACAAGTATTTCTAGAGGTATCTGTTAGTATTAGGGTTAGTGACTAGTGCCCTAAAATTCTATTGTATGATGTTATGTACGATATAATGTATGACTTTTGTGACTAATAAAGTTGTTTTATTTTTATCTAAAATGATAGTAACATGAATATTTGGACATTATCATATAGTCCATGAGATACATAGTATGTGATTTATGTAAAATTGCTTTATTTTTATCTAAAATGATGGTAACATAAATATTTAGACATTATCATATAGTTCATAAGATGCATAGTATGCGATTTATGTGAAAAATCACAAAAGATATAAATCATGAGTTTAGTTCTTTGTAAACTCAGAATTTTAGTTCGTAGTCGGTGATAAAATTAGATATTTCATCTGCAAAGACTATAATATATCAACTAAGATGATTTGTCTTGATTATGAAAGTGAAGACTTCTAATTTATGTGTTGATATGTTTTAAGAGTTAAGATATATTGAATTGAACCACTGTAAGATTTGTTATTCTCCTAACGACTGTTAAATGAATAATAAATCACACGACTTTTTATTACATGAACTATTAATGCTGAGAGAATAATAGACCTGATCATGAAATGTAGGTTACTTTGATATATTATGAGTGAAATCTAAAGTAACGGTCAAAATCTCAGTATGTTGGGCAGACACATTTAGTGTTGATGGAACATATATTTTCAAGATGAAATTCTTAATCTCTTAACGAAGATACAAAATATTTCCTTGAGATAAGTTTAATGGGTTTGTTATTCAGAATGTTAGGCCTAACTACTTTAGTAAATAGTTACTAAAGTATATATTTATTAAATTTGATTTTATAAATATATGATGAATAACTTAAAGGATTAAGACGTAGTAATTTACAAAGTAGCAGTCTATATTCATGACTTTGTATTACTACGAATATTTTATAAAGGAATTGCATGTACAATAAAGTCATGAGATATAATTTATTATTAAAGCCCAGAGTGAATTCTCAAAAAAAAAAAAAAAAAAAAAAACTTAGAGTGCAATTATATTTATATAGTAGTATTAAATATAATTAATGGTAACTTTGGATTTGTCAAGAATTGACAGAAAAGTCCAAAGCTCATTGGAGCTAGTGTCTTATTTGTTCCCTTTTGATCATACTCCAAGTCACATATTAATACCCAATTGGAAAGGCCCAAAAGGCTAGCCCAATTAGATAATCAGTTGTAAGTAGAGAAACATACAAAATTTTTGTAAGAACATGAAATGGTATATATGTGAGTGTTGGACACTTTTTCATTCTCTTAAGAACATACACATATATCTGATTGAGAGACCATACTTCTTGGGCACAAGTGGAATTAGAGTGAAGATTGAAAGTGTTCTCAATAACTTCTGATCTTTGATTTTGAAATTCACCATATCAAGGTACACTCTCTTATTCTTGAATTCTGAAATTTACATAGTACATGTTATCAATTATGAATGAAGTAGATCCGTTAATTTTTTTTCGCTGTGTATGTTTTGTATGCAATACAAACATGTATTTTTCCATCACTTAGACCATAGCTCTCTCGAATGGAGGGTAATGACCTGTTGAGGGGCTGAGCCATGTTTTATTTAGGAGCAATTGTACCCAGAGCACTATATATAATAATCAATAGAGTTGAAATGCTCTATAGTTGCAATTGCACCTACAAAAAGAATTGGGAGATCTTTTGTAGAACTTCCAAATTTTATTGGAATATTATATATTTAAAAAAAAAAAAATAAAGGACCTATTAGAGTAGAATAATATACCTGCTGTATTTCACATTTTTCTAAGAATCAGTTTCAAATGCTGAAAAATGTCAAGGGTCGATAATTTGAGATTTTGCCCTACTGACCCTCGTGAAGGCATCACACTTAACCTTATAAATCTTCTCTCCTTTCGGCTTTGCTTTAACATCAAATAATAAATAAATACTTATGTCAAATGCAAATTCCATGACCCAAAATAACTGGAGAATAAAGATCATCAGGGTAAAAAATCACCAAAAATCATCACATGAACAAAATCCATCTTTAAAATGATGGAAACAATTTATGTCCTTAAGTATGATTTCTCGTCCTGAAATCTTTGATATGAACTTCGCACAATCATGGCAACTGCGACACACACGGAGGTTTTTAGTTACACGAATTGTTGCACCAGGTTGTGTGCTGATGAGCCCAAAAGAAATGGCCAACATTTCACTATGCCCAATTTGAATGCACTCTCGTTCTTCCTCTACATCATGGAGACTAAAATCTGGATTAGGCTGATGTCTTTCATCTTCCATTTTCTTTATCAAACACTCTAATTCCCAATATATTTTGTGTGATCTTGGGTGGGATACATCCCCCGTCGCAAATGCGTGAACTTTATTTCTGAACTCTATCCAACTATACGCTTTCTTAGACTTCAAACCCATGTCACTTATTGTTTGTCTCAATTTATCGACCTTGTCCCATCTTGCGCTATTAGCATACCAGTTAGACAGTAACACATAGTTCTCAGCATTAAGAGGTTCCAATTCACAGAGCTGTTCAATGACTTGCTTGCCTAATGCTAATTGTTGGTGATTTCTGCAGCCATCTAGCAGTGCTCTAAGTACCTCAACGTGCCTTCCAATTTTTTGTTCCTCAATTAAGATCCTTGCCTCCTCAAAGAGTCCAGCACGAGCTAGAAGAGCAACCATTAAAGAACAGTTTGAGACATTTGGTGCCTTAATGCAGTTGAAGTAAAACTTTCCTTGTTCAACCATGCGTGCAGTGCTACAAGCATGAAGGACAGCAGCATATGTGACTTGATCTATTTGTATGGTCGACTTTCTCTCCATTGCGCAGAACAAATCAACTCCGCATGCTCCTTGTCCATATAAGCTATAGCCCAATATCATCACAGTCCATGAAATAAGGTCTTTATCCTTCATCCTTACAAAAATCCTTGAAGCGTATTCGATAAATCCCGACTTCACATACATGTCCATGACAGCATTCTGGACCATGAGATTCAAGTCAATACTGTTTCTAAGCAGATAGCCATGAATTTCTTTGCCATGCTTGTGTGCAGCCATTCTTGCACAAGCTGGGAGAACACTAGAGAATGTTAGTGAATCAGATTTTAATCCATCCATATTCATCTGCCGGAACAATTTAAGAGCCTCATTGAATCCTCCTTTCCTCACATAACCATTAATAATTGTTGTTCCTGCAATGACATCTTTCAATGGCATTTGATCATAAATTGCCCGAGCATCTTCAATACTACCACAATCTGTATACATTTTCAAGAGAGAATTGCTGACCAACGCATCAAACTCTAAACCACATTTCTTAGTGATCTCATGGAGCTTCCTCCCTTGTTGCAGGGATTTTAACATGCCACAGGCACCAACTGCAGTTGCCAACGCCACTGAATCTATCTCAACTCCTAAGTCAACCATTTGATTAAACATACCAATAGCCAAACTGGGTTTATTTTCCATGATATACAACCTGGCTAGCACAGTCCAAGAAACAGAATTCCTACTAGGGGACTTATCGAAAAGCCACCTTGCTGTATTAATGCCATCAAGACGGCCATACATTTCAATCAAAGCAGTGAGTACATAGTGGTCTAAAGAGAAGCCAAGCTTGAGAGCATGGCAATGAAGTTGTTTGCCAACAAAAATATCACCACAACGACAAGAAGCAGCTAAAACGCGAGGGAGAGTGTGCCTATCAGGACGAACACACCGGAGTAGCATTTGTAGATAAGTCAAAAGGACAAGGTCAAAATCTCCATTGGTGAGGTGGGTTTGGATAAGATTGTTCCAAGCAAATGTGTCTGAAACAGGAATTTCATCGAACACTTGGTAGTCCAACGCTAACTCACCAGACACATTGGTTTTAGCTTTGATTCGAAGACTACGGGAATGCTTAAATTGGGTAGTTTTAAGCGGCTTCTCGGACATGAAACAATAATGCTGAAGCCGTGTGTGTGTGGACGGAAGGACATACATTTTGATATGTTAGCTTTCTATGAAGATGAAAGCTGTGACAAATGATAATTACTAGTGGAGTGGAGTGGAGAGGAGAGGGGCATTACAATACAATTGAGTGAAAGGTATAAGCCACATTCCCATTTGGAGTGTGGAATGATTTTAAACAAAACGACAAAAACTTAGAAAGAAGAAAATCTGATCGGCAATCCGCTCTTGATTAAAAGTTTGTTTTGTTTTTTGCTCAACCAGAATTGTTGAGCGACCATTTGGTTATGGTTGTTATGTTATCATCTTTGTTATTACATGTTACATGTTGTTGTGGTGGTTGTGCTTGTGGGTGTTTGTTTCTTGCAAACTATTCTAATAATGTTTATCAATTGAGAACCGTGTGCTATAACTGTCGGCAGAATTTATCTTCATATCGACGCATATGATGATTTTCTTTACTGGTCAACATCAAATTTTTAGTCCCGAAAGAAAAAGAAAACAACTTTGTGATTATTTATATATTTTAGAATCTTTTTATCTCAAGCAAGTTGGGTCAATTTGGGTTTGTTTACGAGCTTAGGAGCCATTCCAACTAGTTTGTAATAAGCAGCCCAGCCAACTAGCCGCCACTCTCTTACATGTTGGCCAAGGGTAGGAGGAACGAGCTTAATTTATGACCTCTACATTCACAGGGCTCTCTAGTCTCCACAGCTAAAATACCGAACCAGCACCAACTTGTGCGTCACGGTTAAGCTCTATTTTCAATGAGTGAATGAATTATTTTGCGTTGCGAGAGCATATGTCAATCTACTTGAGTCTTCCTGGAATTTTTGAAAAAGATGTCCAAAATTCAATTTCTCTCTCTTTTTAACTATATATTTTATTTATTTATTTAATTTTAAAAGAAGCATGTTTTAAAAATGACACAGTCCAATTTTTTTTATATGAAAAAAATAAATTTGAATTTTCCACACCCATTTCTTAGTGAAAAAGTCTTTAAAAATATTGGCCCAATAACAGTAAAATGGACCAAGCCACCCTTTGCAATAATGTTGTCAAAATCAAGATTCTACGTAGGATTCTGGGAGGTAAGTGGGATCGTGGATTGTAGGATTAGATTATGGATCATAAGATCCTTCATTATTTGAGAAAAAAAATTACATATTGGTATGTTAAATAATCACATAAATTATACATTCATTGATATAATTACCATACATCACTACATCCATTTGTAAGTATCATTTAAATATGCCAAAAACTTCAAATCGTGACACTCTTTTGGGATATTTTTTATTTGGGTCTAACTGACGCTCTCTCTATATTAGAGTGAAAAAACTTGGTCTATTGAGATTTTATTTTCATTTGTGTCTAACTTAGCCTTTTGTCAAGTTAAAAGAAGATTACAAGAAATCAAGGTCGTTTAGGATCTTTAAAATCGTACGATCCTACCGATCCTGAATGATCGCAAAGATCCTTAAAAGATCTGAATTGTTTTGAGTAGGTGGAATCGTAAAATCATAGGATCATAGGATCCAGATCTAGATTTTGACAACCATGCTTTGCATGATGCAAATTAAATTATGATATTTTGTTTTGTCTTTAAGAAATGTAGACCTTCTTTTTGGAAAGAAAATACTTTTTTTTTAACACAAATACAAAAGGAGGAAAGGGCTTGGGTCCATCTATAACATGGGCATGAGATACACTCCTAAATAAGTGGGAGTTGGGGACCAACCTGATCTAGTTACAAAAAGCAGCCCACTAGGGCAGTAAATAGGTTGGTTCATTGCTATTTTCTCACACACGCATAATACACACTAGCCTTTGGGCACGTGCTCACGCATGTGCTCAGAGGATCTTCTATTTTTTATATAAAGGTTGATAATTTGAATCTATTATAATTTGGGATTATTATATTTTTCAATTACAAAAATACATAGAGGTGATAATGGAGAGATTTAAATTTATTGGGTAGAAGTTTGAAGTTGTTTGTGTGACTAAAATGTGGGTGTATGGTTGGTTTTTTTTTAGGCAAAAATTCAAAACTGACACTCTAACTTTCAACATTTTCAGTTTTGTCATTTCAGTCCTCTAACTTTCAATTTTTGTTAATGTAGTATTCCGTTAGAGCTTAGTTAGGTGCTGCCGTTAAGGTTGCTGAAACGATGCCGTTTTGGCTATTTTTTTATTATATAATTTCAGAACTAAAAGGAAATAAGAAAAATTTGTAAAAAAAAATAAATAAATAAAGGGGAATGCCCTTGCCCCTGAAATCAAAACAAAGAACAAAGAACACGATGGTATGACACTGAAATCCCTAACTTGGAATCTAGAGCTGCTTATGCTGGTGATGATGCTGCTGCAAATGCATAGAAGATTGTGAGGGAGCTTGCTTAACAGAATAGTGTTGATGCCAATGAGAGGGATGTCTGCGGGAAAACCACCACTCTTGATGATGTGAGGGTACTTGCATCTGATTTTAAGACCAGGTTAGATGATATGAGACCTCTAAATTGTTGCAGTGGAAATGAGTTCAAGACTATTGGTGAAGATGGTGATTGTTGTTCTAATGCTTTGTTAGACTTGTCCACCAATGGGAGTATATTGGGAAAGCCTGAGAACAAAGAACACGATGGTTTTTTTTTTTAATAACAATTTTTTTTTCTTTTAATTTCGAAATTTATGGAAACAAAGAGAGAGCCAAAACGACGTCGTTTTGGCTCACTTAACAGCAGCAGGTAACAGAGGTTTAACGGAATACCAAATTGACAACAATTGAAAGTTAGAAAACTAAAATGGCAAAACTGAAAGTTAGGGGACTGAAATGAAAAAAACTGAAAGTTAGAGGGTCAATTTTGGATTTTTTTTTTCAATAACCGTAAATTTTTTTTTAATCAATACGGAAGATGCGTTTTTATAAAGAGACGTGTGTTTGTTTTAATTTAATTTTTTTACGGCTGGTTTTTTTTTTTCAATAACGGTAGATTTTTTTTAATTTTTTTTTTAATTTATCAATACGACAGATGTGTTTTTATAAAGAGACGTGTGTTTGTTTTAATTTAATTTTTTTACGGCTGGTTTTTTTTTTTCAATAATGGTAGATTTTTTTTAAATTTTTTTTATTTATCAATATGGCAGATGTGTTTTTATAAAGAGACTTGTGTTTTTTTTTTTTTTTAATTTAATTTTTGGGTAAACTACATATTTGGTCCCTATCATTTACATCATATTTCAATTTGATCTCTAACATTTCAATTGTGTCAATTTGGTCCCTAAATTTTTAGTGTCGTGTCAATTTAGTCTCTACCGTTATCTCTTGGATGGAAAAGTTTGATGTGTCAAACAAAATAATAAAGAATTATTTAACCTGCCATATCAATTGCCAACTCTATAGCCACATCATATTAAAAAATTAAAAAATAAAGAAATAAATTGTTGTTCTCTCGGAGACTAAGCTTGGGAAAAAAATTAAAATCCCTTTGACTCTCACGTACGCTCATCCTAACTCTTGAACCCTAACTCTCTCGGCTAAAATAGAAGTTTCAGACGGCAACAAGGTCTGGCAGTGATGACTGGCGGTTGATTTTTCTTGTCGACGGCAGAAGATTCATCTCTCTCTCTCTCATATGTTTTAGATGATGATTTCATATAATAGTTTTGTATGGAGCTTAGATTGGTTATGGTTGTTCTTTTATGCTTATGTCTGTTCTTTTGGGTTTTTTTTTATGGCTTTTCATTTGAAACAAAATTGTACTCCATCATACGTTCTCACGTACACTCATATGGAGGCTTGCTAAATAGTGATGTTAGGTGTTTTGGGGTAATACCATATCGCCCCACATTTGAGGACAACTTTGATTATTTATTTATTTGTTATTATTATTTTTATTTTGTAACAACGTAAAAGGAGGTTAGTGCCAAAAGGTGTGCACAGTGCACACAAGTCTGGGTTGCCAATTCCTAGATTTCTTGGAATATTGGCTCAAGGGAAACTTGAATTGTATGCTTCGGAACGTTCTCTTTTGGATTCGAAGGACAGCTTTGATTGATGCAAATCCTGATGTACTAATGTATGCTATGGAACTATAACAGTTTACATGGTTTTATGTTGGATAGCTTAAAGATCAACTATTGTACTAGTTTCAAATGATGCACTAGTGTCGTGATATAGCAACCCCCTCATATTCAACAGTTTCCATTCAGTTCAGTCTACACTCCATAGGCATTTTTACTAATTGAGAGAGAGAGAGAGAGAGAGAGAGAGAGATGGTGTTGTTGGAAGAGAGAGGCTCAGCCGGAACGAGAAAGAAGGCACCGCCGGAAGGAAGAGGAAGGCACCGCCTTCCTAATGTTAGGGAATTTGGATTTTAGGGAGATTTGTTTTAGATTGGGTTTGCCCCTATTTAATGAGATAAGTGAATTTTATTATCAAACTAAAAAAGATTTGATTTGGGCTTTTTTCAAAAACATTGACATGGTGGTAGAGCAGTTTTTTATTTTTTTTAAAAAATGACATGACGGTACATCTGTTTGTTGATGTGGCAATTTTTTTTTAAAAAATTTATTCCATTTGACACATCAAATTTTTCCATCCAAGAGATAACGGCGGGGACTAAATTGACACAAAAATAAAAGGTTAGGGACCAATTGATACAATTGAAAGGTTAGGGACTAAATTGAAATATTGTGTAAAGGATAGGGACCATTTATGTAATTTACCTTTAATTTTTTTATAAATGGATAAAGTAATTTGAAAATCGTTAGGAAAGTAGTCCTATTTTGTAGGCAACTTTTTAGTGGGAGTTAAAGACATATCTACTTATATATAAAATAAAAAAAAAACGTGTATATATCTGTGGGGCCTGAAGATTTGGCAACCCAGGCCCACTCCATATCGGGTCCAAGGCCCATGCCAAGGACAATACAAAATCCGAGGATGAGTGGGGGAGGCCCAAATTGTCAAGGAGCATCACCGAGGACGACCATGTCCTCGGCCGGCCGATATTGACGAAGGGAAGCTGTCATTCACACATTAAATGTACGCAACTGACACTCTGGCTGCATTAATGGAGAATTGACCAGTGAACAGTGATGCCTTGGTTACTTCAACTAACAGAAAGTTTGGAAAGGCAGCTGATGGGACAAACCCTTAGACACAGGCTCAGATGATCAACAAGTGGAAGACAGAGATCATTTGAACAGGGCTATATAATAGAATGAACCCCTAGAAATTCGGGGGTTCGGGGTTTTCGGGGTGTTCAAGGACAACCCCTATATTCATTAGTAGTCAGGGAAGAGCTCCTCGGACTGGGCCGAGGACGAATTTTCCCTTAGAACACTTAGCCAAATCTCACTTGATGATCCTGTAAACCCACATCAACTGTTGTATCTTTCACTAATGCCTAGTCCTTCTATCCACTCTCTACAAATTTATTGTATAGGGTTACTTTGGCTTGGGTCCACTCATCTCCAAGAGGGAAGTGCCCGAATTAAGTCCCTACAATTGGCGCCGTCTATGGGGAGGACTTGAGGATTAGTGAGTGCGACGGTTGGTGAGGAAGGATCAATAACAACACCTCTTCCAAGTTCACAAAAAAAAAAAAAAAAAAAAAAAAAACACAAACAACGGCAGCGTACTCATTCAGAAGGCAATCATCACAAAGAAATGAAAGATACAAGAAACAAAAGAAACAAAATGTGGCTACTTCTTTATTAAGTAAAGAAAAGTTACATTATACAATAAATGCTTAGGCAGGCTTGTTCTAAAGCTAACTACGAAGGTAAATGCTTAAGCAGGCTTGTACTGAAGTTAAAAAAAAAACAAAAAAGAGAAAGGGGCCTAGGCAGGCATGTTTTAAAGCTAGGCTGAGCTTGGAGGGAGAGGCGGAGACAGGCCTGTTCTAAGGCTGTCCACAACTCCCAAGCCAGCATGGGCGACACAAGGAAGAAGAAGCCGCGGCGCCTAACGGTCCTATCTCAAGGTTTTCCCTTGATTCTTTCCCAATCCCACGACGACCGGGCGCCGGCGAACCACTACCAGCTTGGAAGGCCAGTAGATCCGCATGTAGAAGAGAGACGTTATGTTCCTTTCGGATCTCCCTCCTAACTGCAAGGGGAGTCCCCTCTCTGGCTAGGTTGAAAAGAAGGAGGGTCTTTGGCCTCTGCTTATTTCGCCTCCATTGTGTCGTCCAGGATCGGGGTGGCATCTTCGGCTCCTGAAAGGGGCTCGACTTTCTTAACCCCGCCCTTTTCCAGGGCCACTCCATCTCCTCAAGCACAAGTCACTATTTTGGCAAGGCCCTTGAAAATGCCCAGAAAACGGAGAGCCATGAACCCCTATTGAACTCAAGTGTTTGTGAAATTTGAAGAAAAGATTACCCCAAAATGCCATATATAGAAGGCAAGAGCAGGTGAAAACCAGCTCGCACAGAATCCTAAGGAAGAATTACCAGAGGTATTAACTCCACCCAATTTCCAAGGAGCTTGCCAATTGTTGGATCCTCGTAAATCTGCAAGGATATTAATGAGGATACGCCTCGCGCATCGAAGCGTCAAGTGCGTTACTCGAATAGCCCAAAAGACGCCTCGTAATTGGAAGTGGCGCGCCGGACGAAGGAGCCAGACCAAAGAAAGGTCCCCCCTCGGCTGAGCAAGCTTAAGGCCGCTATCACTCCAAGGGCAGACTCCCCAACGATGAGGATGATCTTCCTCGCTCCAAGTAGTAAAGAAGAACTAAGTACTAGACAAAACTTAGGTCTTGCATGGTCTTCGGACTCAAGCCTCTAGGGAAATTAACTACTTTAGAAGACAAGTGTTAGACAGAACCAAGGTCTCGCATAGTCCTCTGGCTCAAACCTATGGGGAACTAGTTACTTCAGAAGAACTAAGAGTTAGATAGAACCAAGGCCTTGCATGGTCTTCGGACTCAAGCCTATAGGGAAACTAGCTACTCAAGAAAAACTAAGTACTAGACAGAACTAAGGTCTTGCATGGTCCTTGGACTCAAACCTATAGGGAAACTAATTACTTCAGAAGATAAGTGTTAGACAGAACCAAGGCCTTGCATGGTCCTCAGACTCAAGCCTATGGGGAAACTAACTACTTCAAGAAAAACTAAGTACTAGACAGAACCAAGGTCTTGCATAGTCCTCGGACTCAAACCTATGGGGAAACTAGTTACTTCAGAAGACAAGAGTTAGACAGATCCAAGGCCTTACATGGTCCTCGGACTCAAGCCTATAGGGAAACTAACTACTTCAAGAAGAACTAAGTACTAGACAGAACCAAGGTCTTGCAAAGTCCTCGGACTCAAACCTATAGGGAAACTAGTTACTTCAGAAGACTAAGAGGCAGACAAAACCAAGGCCTTGCATGGTCATCGAACTTAAACCTATGGGGAAACTAACTACATCAAGAAGAACTAAGTACTAGACAAAACCAAGGTCTTGCATGGTCCTCGGACTCAAACCTATGGGGAAACTAGTTACTTCAGAAGACAAGTGTTAGATAGAACCATGGCCTTGCATGGTCCTCGGACTCAAACTTATGGGGAAACTAACTACTCAAGAAAAACTATGTACTAGACAGAACCAAGGTCTTGCATGGTCCTCGGACTCAAACCTATGAGGAAACTAACTACTTCAAGAAGAACTAAGTACTAGATAGAACCAAGGTCTTGCATAGTCCTTGGACTCAAACCTATAGGGAAACTAGTTATTTCAGAAGAACTAAGAGGCAGACAAAACAAAGACCTTGCATGGTCCTCCGACTTAAACCTATGGGGAAACTAACTACTTCAAGAAGAACTAAGTACTAGACAAAACCAAGGTCTTGCATGGTCCTCGGACTCAAACCTATGGGGAAACTAGTTACTTCAGAAGACAAGTGTTAGATAGAACCATGGCCTTGCATGGTCCTCGGACTCAAACTTATGGGGAAACTAACTACTTAAGAAAAACTATGTACTAGACAGAACCAAGGTCTTGCATGGTCCTCGGACTCAAACCTATGAGGAAACTAGACAGAACCAAGGCCTTGCATGGTCCTCAGACTCAAGCCTGTGGGGAAACTAACTACTCAAGAAAAACTAAGTACTAGACAAAACCAAGGTCTTGCATGGTCCTCGGACTCAAACCTATGAGGAAACTAACTACTTCAAGAAGAACTAAGTACTAGATAGAACCAAGGTCTTGCATAGTCCTTGGACTCAAACCTATAGGGAAACTAGTTATTTCAGAAGAACTAAGAGGCAGACAAAACAAAGACCTTGCATGGTCCTCCGACTTAAACCTATGGGGAAACTAACTACTTCAAGAAGAACTAAGTACTAGACAAAACCAAGGTCTTGCATGGTCCTCGGACTCAAACCTATGGGGAAACTAGTTACTTCAGAAGACAAGTGTTAGATAGAACCATGGCCTTGCATGGTCCTCGGACTCAAACTTATGGGGAAACTAACTACTTAAGAAAAACTATGTACTAGACAGAACCAAGGTCTTGCATGGTCCTCGGACTCAAACCTATGAGGAAACTAGACAGAACCAAGGCCTTGCATGGTCCTCAGACTCAAGCCTGTGGGGAAACTAACTACTCAAGAAAAACTAAGTACTAGACAAAACCAAGGTCTTGCATGGTCCTCGGACTCAAACCTATGGGGAAACTAGTTACTTCAGAAGACAAGTGTTAGACAGAACCAAGATCTTGCATGGTCCTTGGAATCAAGCCTATGGGGAAACTAACTACTTCAAGAAGAACTAAGTACTAGACAGAATCAAGGTCTTGCATAGTCCTCGAACTCAAACCTATGTGGAAACTAGTTACTTCAGAAGACAAGTGTTAGACAGAACCAATGTCTTGTATGGTCCTCGGACTCAAACCTATGGGGAAACTAGTTACTTCAGAAGACAAGTATTAGATAGAACCAAGGCCTTGCATGGTCCTCGGACTCAAGCCTATGGGGAAACTAACTACTTCAAGAAGAACTAAGTACTGGACAGAACCAAGGCCTTGCATAGTCCTCAGACTCAAACCTATGGGGAAACTAGTTACTTCAAAAGACAAGAGTTAGACAGAACCAAGGTCTTGCATGGTCCTCGGACTCAAGCCTATGGGGAAATTAACTACTTTAAGAAGAACTAAGTACTAGACAGAACCAAGGTCTTGCATAGTCCTCCGGCTCAAACCTACGGGGAACTAGTTACTTTAAAAGAACTAAGAGTTAGACAGAACCAAGGCCTTGCATGGTCCTCGGACTTAAGCCTATGGGGAAACTAACTACTTCAAGAAGAACTAAGTACTAGACAGAATCAAGGTCTTGCATGGCCCTCGGACTCAAACTTATGGGGAAACTAGTTACTTCAGAAAACAAGTGTTAGACAAAACCAAGGCCTTGCATGGTTCTTAAACTCAAGCCTATGGGGAAACTAACTATTCAAGAAAAACTAAGTACTAGACAGAACCAAGGTCTTGCATAGTCCTCGAACTCAAACCTATGTGGAAACTAGTTACTTCAGAAGACAAGTGTTAGACAGAACCAATGTCTTGCATGGTCCTCGAATTCAAACCTATGGGGAAACTAGTTACTTCAGAAGACAAGTGTTAGATAGAACCAAGCCCTTACATGGTTCTTGGACTCAAGCCTATGGGGAAACTAACTACTTCAAGAAGAACTAAGTACTAGACAGAACCAAGGTCTTGCATAGTCCTCGAACTCAAACCTTTGGGGAAACTAGTTACTTCAAAAGACAAGTGTTAGACAGAACCAATGTCTTGCATGGTCCTCGGACTCAAACCTATGGGGAAACTAGTTATTTCAGAAGACAAGTGTTAGATAGAACCAAGGCCTTGTATGGTTTTCGGACTCAAGCCTATGGGGAAACTAACTACTTCAAGAAGAACTAAGTACTAGACAGAACCAAGGTCTTGCATAGTCTTCGAACTCAAACCTATGGAGAAACTAGTCACTTCAGAAGACAAGAGTTAGACAGAACCAATGGCTTGCATGGTCTTCGGACTCAAGCCTCTAGGAAAATTAACTACTTCAAGAAGAACTAAGTACTAGATAGAACCAAGGTTTTGCATAGTCCTCTGGCTCAAACCTATGGGGAACTAGTTACTTCAGAAGAACTAAGAGTTAGATAGAACCAAGGCTTTGCATGGTCCTCGGACTTAAGCCTATGGGGAAACTAACTACTTCAAGAAGAACTAAGTACTAGACAGAACCAAGGTCTTACATGGTCCTCGGACTCAAACTTATGGGGAAACTAGTTACTTCAGAAGACAAGTGTTAGACAGAACCAAGGCCTTGCATGGTCCTCGAACTCAAGCCTATGGGGAAACTAACTATTCAAGAAAAACTAAGTACTAGACAAAACCAAGGTCTTGCATGGTCCTCGGACTCAAACCTTTGGGGAAACGAGTTACTTCAGAAGACAAGTGTTAGACAGAACCAAGGCCTTGCATAGTCCTCGGACTAAAGCCTATGAGGAAACTAACTACTCAAGAAAAACTAAGTACTAGACAGAACCAAGGTCTTGCATGGTCCTCGGACTCAAACCTATTGGGAAAATAGTTACTTCAGAAGACAAGTGTTAGACAGAACCAAGGTCTTGCATAGTCCTCGGACTCAAACCTATGGGGAAACTAGTTATTTTAGAAGACAAGTGTTAGACAGAACCAAGGTCTTACATGGTCCTCGGACTCAAGCCTATGGGGAAACTAAGTACTTCAAGAAGAACTAAGTATTAGACAGAACCAAGGTCTTGCATAATCCTCAGACTCAAACCTATGGGAAAACTAGTTACTTCAGAAGACAAGTGTTAGACAAAACCAAGACCTTGCATGGTCCTCAGACTCAAACCTATGGGAAAACTAACTACTCAAGAAAAACTAAGTACTAGACAGAACCAAGGTCTTGCATGGTCCTCGGACTCAAACCTATGGGGAAACTAGCTACTTCAGAAGACAAGTGTTAAACAGAACCAAGGTCTTGCATGGTTCTCGGACTCAAGCCTATGGGGAAACTAACCACTTCAAGAATTAAGTACCAGACAGAACCAAGGTCTTGCATGGTCCTCGGACTCAAGCCTATGGGAAAACTAACTACTTCAAGAAGAACTAAGTACTAGACTGAACCAAGGTCTTGCATAGTCCTCGGACTCAAACCTATGGGGAAACTAGTTACTTCAGAAGACAAGTGTTAGACTGAACCAAGGTCTTGCATGGTCCTCGGACTCAAGCCTATAGGGAAACTAACTACTTCAAGAAGAACTAAGTACTAGACAGAACCAAGGTCTTGCATGGTTCTCGGACTCAAACCTATGGGGAAACTAATTATTTCAGAAGACAAGTGTTAGACAGAACTAAGGCCTTGCATGGTCCTCGGACTCAAGCCTATGGAAAAACTAATTACTCAAGGAAAACTATGTACTAGATAGAACCAAGGTCTTGCATGGTCCTCGGCGTCTAGCCTGCGGGGAAACTAGTTACTTCAAGGGAATCCAAGTACTAGACAGAACCAAGATCTTGCATGGTCCATGTACTCAAACATAAGGGGAAACTAGTCACTTCAGGAGGATCTAAGCACTAAACAGAACCAGGGTCTTGTATTGTCCGCGGACCCAAACCTACGACGAGGCTGACCACTTTGGTTCTAATAATGAGCACTGCAGAGGATAGTGACCTTTCTTACGATGGAATCTCAAGACCAAGCCCATGAGCATCACTTAAAGTATCGATGTGGTTAGCAGAAACGCAATTAAAGCCAGGATTGTACAAGTAAAAAAAAGGCGTAATTGCACTTTTAGTCCCTACATTTTGACGTTTTTCCATTTTAGTCCCTACATTTTATTTTTTCCACTTTTAGTCCATAAACCAATTAACGCGTTCCATTTTAGTCCTTTCCGTCAGTCAACCGACGAAAATTACTGAGGTGGCAGCCGGAGCAATTAAAATATTATAAAAATGCCACATCACCTATGACACGTCAGTATATAAATTTAAAAAATTAATTTATTAATTTTAACAAAATTAAAAAAAACATAAAACGAAATTTAAAACATAAAAATACATCAAATTTGAATCAAACACACAAAAAATCCAGAATTTTTCTTAAGAAACAAACGCACAAAGAACACAGTAGCAAGCATAAATCTCCCAGCCAACCCAAAATGAAAGAAAATCGGAGTTCAAAGAGTCTCAGCAGAGCTTCACTCTCTTCGGCGTCAATGTCCTCCCTCACATCCGCCTCGTCGCTCCGCACCAGTCCTCGAAGCAATCAGAGCAGATGGACCAAGGCGATTTCTCGCAACTCGCTAAGTTGATGGCCGATTTCGTCCAAGCCAAGACCAAGCTCAACGTCAGTCTGATTCACCGGCCTCCGTTCCTCTCCACCAGGCAATTGGGCTTCATCGTGGTCGCGACCCTAGTTTGGATCCCTTTCGCGATCAAGAAGATCGTGAAAGGCGAGACCTTGCTTCACGATCCTAAGCTCTGGCTCACTGGCTTGGTTTTCGATTATTTCTTCAGCTTTCTCTTTGGATTTGGGTTTAGAGAAAGAGATGGTGGGTGCTGGGTTCTGGGTTTGTTGGGATTTGGGTTCGTGGGTTTTTTTTTTTTGGCTATCTGATCTGAAATTTTGGGTGGTTGGTGATGGTTTGGTTGTTATTTGGGTGGTTGATGGTGGTTCTGGGTGGGCTGGTGGTGATTTCTGTCAGGGTTTGTGGGTGGTTGGTGGTGGTTTCAGACTGGGCTTGTGGGTTGTTGAAGGTGGTTTCGGAGTGGATTTGTCGGAGGTTGGTGGGGGTTTCAGAGTGGGTTTGTGGGTGGCTGTTGTGGCTGCTTTTCTTCCCAATCTAGATTTTTGGGTGATCAGTGGTGGTTTGTGCAACTATACTTGCATTTCATGTGTCTTGAGAACTGGAAATTTTTTTCATTTTACAAGAAACAAACATTTAAAAATGAGTTCCATTGCATTTTCAAGTACACGACCATTGTAAAATGAAGATGTTTTACTGAAAATGTTTCTCATTTTGGGTTGGCTGGGTGATTTATGCTTGCTACTGTGTTCTTTATGTGTTTGTTTCTGAAGAAAAATTCTGGGTTTTTTGTGTGTTTGATTCCAATTTGATGTATTTTTATGTTTTAAATTTTGTTTTATGTTTTTTAATTTTGTTAAAATTAATAAATTAATTTTTTAAATTTATATGCTGACGTGTCATAGGTGATGTGGCATTTTTATAATATTTTAATTGCTTCGGCTGCCACCTCAGCAATTTCCGTCGGTTGACTGACGGAAAGGACTAAAATGGAACGCGTTAATTGATTTAGGGACTAAAAGTGGAAAAAATAAAATGTAGGGACTAAAATGGAAAAACGTCAAAATGTAGGGACTAAAAGTGCATTTACGCCTAAAAAAAATGATAATACAAATTTGACGAATAAGAGTAAATAAAATATGCACTTCACTGAATCTTTAAAGAGTTACATAAGACAAAAGTGCCATTACAATACTTTAAAAAAAAAAAAAAAAAAAAAAAAAAAAAAAAAAAAAAAAAAACGAAGTTACGGCGCAATGGAGGATCATTCATTTAGCTCCATCTTAATTCCCCCCTTAGGGGGCTGGGCAGAAGGGGTCTTAGGGTCCTTATAACCTTCGCTTGGGATTACAGTCTATGGGGAAACTAGTTACTTCAGAAGACAAGTGTTAGACAGAATCAAGACCTTGCATGGTCCTCGGACTCAAGCTTATGGGAAAACTAACTACTCAAGAAAAACTAAGTACTAGACAGAACCAAGGTCTTGCATGGTCTTTGGACTCAAACCTATGGGGAAACTAGCTACTTCAGAAGACAAGTGTTAGACAGAACCAAGGTCTTGCATGGTTCTCGGACTCAAGTCTATGGGAAAACTAACCACTTTAAGAATTAAGTACCAGACAGAACCAAGGTCTTGCATGGTCCTCAGACTCAAGCCTATGGGGAAACTAACTATTTCAAGAAGAACTAAGTACTAGACAGAACTAAGGTCTTGCATGGTCCTTGGACTCAAACCTATGGGGAAACTAGTTACTTCAGAAGACAAGTGTTAGACTGAACCAAGGTCTTGCATGGTCCTCGGACTCAAGCCTATGGGGAATCTAACTACTTCAAGAAGAACTAAGTACTAGACAGAACCAAGGTCTTGCATGGTCCTCGGACTCAAACCTAGGGGGAAACTAGTTATTTCAGAAGACAAGTGTTAGACAGAACTAAGGCCTTGCATGGTCCTCGGACTCAAGCCTTTGGGAAAACTAACTATTCAAGGAAAACTAAGTACTAGACAGAACCAAGGTCTTGCATGGTCCTCGACGTCTAGCCTGCAGGGAAACTAGTTACTTCAAGGGAATCCAAGTACTAGACAGAACCAAGGTCTTGCATGGTCCATGGACTCAAACATAAGGGGAAACTAGTCACTTTAGGAGGATCTAAGCACTAAACAGAACCAGGGTCTTGTACTGTCCGCGGACCCAAACCTACGGCGAGGCTGATCAATTTGGTTCTAATAATGAGCACTGCAAAGGATAGTGAACTTTCTTACGATGGAATCTCAAGACCAAGCCCATGAGCATCACTTAACGTATCAATGTGGTCAGCAGAAACGCAATTAAAGCCAGGATTGTACAAGTAAAAAAAAATGATAATACAAATTTGACGAATAAGAGTAAATAAAATATGCAATTCACTAAATCTTTAAAGAGTTACACAAGACAAAAGTGCCATTACAATACTTTAAAAAAAAAAAAAAAAAAAAAAAAAAAAACGAAGCTAAGGCACAATGGAGGATCATTCCTTCAGCTCCATTTTAATTCCCCCCTTAGGGGGCTGGGCAGAAGGGGTCTCAGGGTCCTTATAACCCTCGCTTGGGATTACAGCCTGGGGAGGGTCAGCTGGATGAGATGTCTCCTCAACGTGAAGGGCTTGGACATCAACTAAGGGGCCCGCTGCCTCCCAGGGTGCATCCGCAGTGGGACCCTTACTTGTCTTAACGGCCCCAGGAGGATCAGCTTCCTTAGCGGGCTCGTTCGAAGTGGTAGCAGCCGGGGCATCTTCGTCAGGAACAGTCCCAACTTCTTCGGGAGTTACCTCAGCCTCGGAGCTGGGAAGAGCAGCCTCACGAATGGCAGGAGGGTAGTACACACTCTCAGCCTTCCACAGGTCAGATGAAGCCTCAACACTTACTTGTTTCAAGGCTTCATTCCACACCTGAAACAGTAAAGTCTGCATACTCCAGGCACTTGAGCCCTAAGAGCAACTTCTGTCTCAGCTACCCCTGACTCGTAGGCCTTCTGCGCGGTCTTGCTTTTGGAAGCCTCAACCTCGGCCCTGGCCAACTCAGCCTCTCCCTTGGCTTTCAAGGCCTCGTCCCTGGCAGACTCCACAACGTCTCTGGCCTCTTCTGCCTCGAGCACCCTCTTTTCTAGGGTTGCGATCTCCTCTTTGGCAACCCTCAGCTGATCCTCTGCCTTAAGTAGGCGCTCAATTTGATCCAGGGCCTGCTTTTAGGTGCTAGCAAGGCCTGATTCGGCGGTGTCTCGAGCCTTCTTCATTTTCTCAAACTGCTCAAAGATCGGCCTTGAAGGCATTGAGGGTCCGCATAACATCTAACAGCCTGTTACGCTCCAAGCCCGCAGCCTTGCTTTGGCTACTGGCTATATCCTCCAACTTAAAGGTAGCCTGGATAGCCTGCCAATTAAAACCAATGCGCAACAGATAAGGAGCCCAGAAATAGGAAGTCAAGAGAATCACAAATGATCAGGAAACTTACCATGCCCAAATATTGTTTGAGGTCGAGGAAGACCTCCTTGCTCTTCAGAGCCTCCAGTTGGGCCATGTCCGCGGGGAGTAGCAGGGACCTCCCCAATGCGTCAGCCACGTGCGCACCCTCGCCCCCTCGAAGGTCCCTGAGGGAGGCATTGTCCGTTAAGGGCTTCCCATGGAGCATGGAGGCAGGGAGCCAAGCTTGGGCCCCGGGTTGGATGGCGGCCTGTTTTTCCTAACCTCGGCGCCCTACTCTCAGCTGTTTTGATGGCTGCCGAGCGTCGCCATCACCTTGGAAAGGATCAGACTTTTCGCCCCCCTAGGCCTCTTTTCCTTATCTTTCTTCTGCCGAGGACTGGTTGGTTTGGACCCAAATAGCGAACTCTGTTAGGGTGGGGGAGGAGGAAGCTTGGGAGGAGACTTTCCCAACACATCTTTCCCCGGCTGCCCCTCAATCAGGGCTAGCAAGCTTGTCTGAGGTCGTCTCTTGAAACTCATCTTCGACTGAGGAGAGACTTCTTTGGACAAAAAGTCCGCTTCAGCTACGCTTGGATCACCCAAATCGCCAAGAGGGTCCTCGGGCGAATGGAATTGGTTGAACATGTCAAACTCATCCTCGGACGGACCTGAGTCAGCAACTTCCTCTTCTCCTGGCTCTCCCCCTTCAGTCTCTGCAACTTGAGGTGATGAAGAGGTACCCGCCAATGGTATGCCCTCAGGAATTGGAGATCCTTTGGGGATCAAAAATCCGTGCTCGACTACGGTGATGTTGTGCAGCCAAGGATCTTTAGCTCGGATCACGTGCTTTAGAGCCGAGAACAATTTTTGAATCGGATCGTATCCTAGGATCTCATGAGCGGCTCTAACTTGGTTGTCAGCTTCATTCACAAAAATCTCCGACCTCAATACGGTCTGCAAATCCTCCTTGTTGACCAAGCTGAAATGACGCTCAAAAGCACGCGAATTTGCATAAAAGAAAACAAGTTCCTGTCAAAAACCAAGCAAAACAGGGCACGAAAGCACAAGAAATTAGACCCTCTCCTAGTCTAATTGCCCCACCTGGTGTACCCTCCACTGTTGGACAATAAAGGCCATCGTGCCACTCTCCGGACACAATAAGGAAGTTTTTGTTCAAACCCTTACTGGACTCAGGGAGGCACTAGATGAGCCGGACCCTATCGTCCCTCATCTTCATGTAATAAGACTTTCCCTTCAAGCACTGGAGGTTGTAGCACCAGTTTACATCATGGTGGGTTAATCCTAGCTCCATCTTCTCGTTCAAGGCATCCATACAACCTAAGATCCTAAACACATTGATGGCATACTGGGTGGGAGATAAGTCGAAGTGCATCACTGGTCCCATGGGGATCCTCATACCACAATCCAGAAAGGCGATTATAAGAATCGCCACCTCACCTTCTTTTCTCTTAATGCTCCACTCCCCTTCTCGACAGTACCTCAAACCCACTGTATTGGAATTTTATAGTCAGCAATGAATTTTTTCATTGCCTCCTCAGACTCAACTAACTTCTTAAACCTATCCATCCTAAAGAACTAATGAGGGGCTCAGGGAAAGCGAAGGAGAGAGAAAGAGGAATAAGAGGACAAGAAACTCAGACGAAAAAGTATGAATCAGAAGGAGAAGAGAACTTACAAAAATGAGGAAAGGCTTCTCGGACAGGCCTTTTGTGTTGAAAGAAGGCGTAAGGTCGATTGGAGGCTTGATCAAGTTCAGCGTATGTGCGCAAGAGCTCTTGAATGCAAAAGTGAAAGGGCAAATCAGTTCGATTGGGTATTTATACCCCCAATTAAAAGTAACCGCACGGGCTTTCCCGCCCATTAAGTCAGAAGTATCCCTACCGTCCATTCATCATCACACCGTTGAACGTGAAGGACACAGAGCTGCCGAAATTTAATGAAGGCGCGCTCCAAGTACGAAAACGCCAGGAACGTCCCCTGAGCAGTTGGAAGGATTTTGGCACTGACAGGAAGACAAGATTCGCCAGGCCAGGGCAAGGACCCAAGGACATCAAAATCCTCCTCCCCGCCCGAGGAGCCAGGCAGCAGAATTTTGAGGGGCTATTGTGGGGCCCGAAGATTTGGCATCCCATGCTCACTCCATATCGGGCCCAAGGCCCATGCCAAGGACAATATAGAATCTGAGGATGAGTGGGGGAGGCCCAAATTGTCAAGGAGCATTGCCGAGGACGACCATGTCCTCGGCCGGCCGATATTGAAGAAGGGAAGCTGTCATCCACACATTAAATGTACGCAACCGACACTCTGGCCTCATTAATGGAGAATTGACCAGTGAACAGTGATGCATTGGTTACTTCAACTAACAGAAAGTCTGGAAAGGCAGCTGATGGGACAAGCCCTCAAACACAGACTTAGATGATCAATAAGTGGAAGGCAGAGATCAGCTAAACAGGGCTATATAATAGGATGAACCCCTAGAAGTTCAGGGGTTCTGGGTTTTCGGGGTGTTCAAGGACAACCTCTATATTCATTAGTAGTCAGGGAAGAGCTCCTCAGACTAGGCCGATGACGAATTTTCCCTTAGAACACTTAGCCAAATCTCACTTGATGATCCTATAAACCCACATCGACCGTTGTATCTTTCACTAATGTCTAGTCCTTCTATCCACTCTCTACAAATTTATTATATGGGGTTACCTAGGTTTGGGTCCACTCATCCCTAGGAGAGAAGTGCCCAAAGCAGGTCCCTACAATATCTATTTAGTTTAGTTTTTTTTTTTTTTTTTTGATATTTAGATTTGTTTTTGGATAAATGTGGGGGTGTTTAACTTATTTTTCTATTTAAAAAAATAAAAATAAATAATCGTATAAGTGCTTTGAAGAAGAGGGTTAGTGAGAAAATGTTCTTGTTTTGTAGGCAATATTTTAGTACAAGTTAGATATGTATTTTTACCGGACTATCCTTTAGTTTTGTCCCTATTTAAACTTAGGGGTATAGAAGTATTTTGAAACAAAAAAAAAATCTGGTCCAAATACGAGAAATTTCTTAAATAGTAGTGTAAATAGCAATATAGATACTAAAAGTAGCAACATATAAAAGAAAACGTGACTTGGAACTCTTGAAGGCTGAAGCCACGATTTCTTGGTCCGGTCTAGCTCTCTATTCCTCACCACCCAAAGATTATCAGACAAAATAGCCTCGAATAATTGAAAAACTTCTAACCCGTTCCTTTTCTAATTCCAATGCTAAAGACTGGTTCAGTATATAAAAAAAGTGTTCCATTGACATTGACTGGTAGCATTCTTTGTAAATTTATCAACCACAATGCTAACCATAGTTGATCTACTACTAGGCACTGTATAAAAAAGTGTTCTATTGATTCCTCGTTCATATTGCACAGGAAAAAAAATCAGTTAGAGGCCTTGAGGGGATAGGAAACCTTTAAGCCTCTAACTGGTAACAGATCCCAAGCTATTTTAGATAGGAAGAATTGTAAGCGTTCGTGTATCTTTGCTTTCCAGATTGATCTTCACTCACTCTTCCACAGTGGAAGGTTCATTTCATTACGCAAATTTATCATTAAGTATTCTCTATTTTGCAGGAGAAAATAAAATGGCACCAAATTTTCCTTTATCCCATTGTCTTGTGTCTCAGTCTATAAGATTAGCCACTAAGTGGCTTTGGGGACGAGTCATACAAGCTCTTGGTCATGGTTAGAAATTTGGCTCTGTTAGGATACACGGGTCTTCCTATAATTAACCAAGTGCTGAATCTGTTTCTAATCTTACAATTTATCCCTTCCTTAATTATTTTTATGCAGTTAAAGATACTTTGACATATCCATGATGCTTGTTTCAGAGGGTGTATGCTTAGGAAATTCAAACTCTTGGGAAAAAAATTTCCTAAGGAGCTCCACCCACTTCTTGTTTGCATTAGTTGCTACTTCCCATGTTGCTTGACCACTAATGCTAGGTTTGCATCCTTATACAAATTTAAGCTTAAGCCACCTTTCTCTTTATGTTTACAAATCGATTTCTAACCCTTAACCAGCAAGTCTTTCCCTTTTCCCCATTTATACCCTACCAAAAATTATAATTGAGGGCATTAAGTTGGGATGTCACAATCTTTAGAAATAATAAAGTCGGCATGTGATGGGCTAGGATTGATGAGGAGACTGGCCTGATTAGTGTTGTCCTTGCTACTTAGGAATTAGGATTGGATTTTCAATTTTCACCCTTGCAACATCTTCTTGAGCTTATCGATCAACCTCTGCCAAAACTTCTTTTCTATTTATACCTAAGGGTAGAGGAAGTCCCAAAAATTTCCCATTACTCTCAGTGATGTTAATCTCTAATAAGTTTTTTAGGTGTTTTTGGTGGTCTGTCACATTTTTTATCAGCTTTTGCAAAGATAAACAAATCATATGCAAACTGGGGGGTTATAGGACAACAATCCCTCACCAAGCTTATGCCATTGATTTGGTCGCTGCCGCCTATCTTTCAAATAGTCTTGCCAATATCTTAGCTCCTAACATAAAAAGGAATGGAGATAGAGGATTGCCTTGTCTAGAGCTCTCAGTGGGTGAATCAAGCTATAGGGATTCCCATTGATCAAAATAGAGAGTGAGGTAATGGTTATCCATTGCTCAACCCAATTAATCCACTTCTCTAGAAGCCCCAAACCCTTCATTATATTTACAAGGAAACAACACCCCATTCAATTGTATGATTTTTCCATATTCAACTTTATGCCCATCCATCATGTCTTCCCTGTCTTCTTCTTCACCGTATAGGTTATTTTGTGGTCTAGGGCTATTTTCTAGGGTCTTTCTACCTGGGACAAAGGCTATTTTCCATGGGGAAATCAGTTTTGGGAGGATTTTCTTCAATCTATTTGCCATTATCTTGGAGATAGTAGTGTAAACATGCTAATGGGTTTGAACTGTCGCATTGTAGTTACACTTTCACTTGTTGAAGTGAACGCTAAAAAATATGATTAATTTGTTTAAGCATGTAGCCTCTTGAGAAAAAGCTTAGAAAAACTTTCACTGCGTCTCCCCCAATGATATTTCGGTAGAATTTGTATGAAAAAATAATAATAAAACAAAGGGTTGACATTCCATCGGGCCATGGAGCTTAATGAGAGCCCAAGCTAAAAATTGCATCTTTGATTTCCTTTAAGCGTGGGGATTTCAGTTAGCATTTCTGCTTCCTTCCTCAAAATTGATGGAGAAATTAGCTTATAAGGGTTTGTTTAGAATCTGCATAATTTGCTGAAACTGAAATTTTTTTACTGAAAGCACTGTAAATAAATGTAAAAGTTAGATAAAATACCCATGAATAGTACCGAAAGTGCAGTAGAACCCATAAATAGTAGTAAAAATAAACTAAATAGTAAAATAAGCTGGCAAATTTCATTCATGCCAAACGCACACCAAGTTTTTGGGACTTTTTTATTTTTATTTTTTGTTACAATAAGGCAACATGTACCTTAAGGATTTGCAACCATATCCTTCTTGTTGGAAATTCTTCCATAGCCAAGTAATAATTATCTCATTAATGAAATATATGTATCCTTGCTCTTACAATGTGTGAGCCCAAACTCGTGTGTGGCCTATATATTATAAGAACTAGTCACAGACCCACGCGATGCGTGGGAATATATATTTTGTAATATGATACAATTCATAATTTATTCTCTAAAATTTATTGAAGATAGTTTTCTCTTATAAAATTGAACTATTTCTAAAATTATTTTCCAACTCTCTATCTCTACAAATATATCATTATATTATTTTGGTTTTTTTTTTTTAATTTTTTAATTTTATAGATATGATATTTGAAAACCAATAATGGAGGGACATGCCAACACAACATTAGATTTCTATTTTTCTTCCCATTATGAGATTGTATCATATTTTAATTCTTCTAAACTTTGAGGTGCAACCTTCGTACCAGTTGCTAAATCCTTAATTCCCAAAAGTGATGTCTAGTTAGTTGCCAACAAAAAAGAATAAGACCACAAAAAAAAAAAAAAAAAAAAAAAAAAGTAAAGTGAAGTTTTATAGGTTAGAATCATCACGTACAAAAACTTATTTACAATAAGGTAAATAAATAAAATACATATTAAACAAACCTTACTTCGGCAAAATGATCAAATTTAATAGATCCTCACTTATATCAATTTCCATCAAAGACCAAATTATCAAATAGTAATGTGCCATTGATTCCACCCATGTCTACTATAGACATTTATCAATGTGTCCATATACAAATCACTCAATTATCATTGTTTTGAATTCCCATAGAAAATCAAAATAGAGCGTATACGAATGGTAAACTTGCTAACTCGGCCAAATGTTCTTACCTCAGAGAAGATGTCTATTGACATTACAGGTTATGAATTTCAAATGGCTATAGGAAGTTATCAGATTGTATCAGTTGCTATGCCCAAAAATAGCAATTGCTTCTACCTTCATTGGAACGCATTAGCTATATCATATTGTGTTTAATAAGGAAAGAAATAGTAAAATCCAAAAGAAATAGTATTGTTAAGATTTGTCTAAAACTCATGTACATAGTATTCTAGATATTCAAGAAGAGAAAATTCTAAAAAGAAAATCAAGTTGTTGAAAAAATAGCATAATTCAAAATCTAAAACTAAAAACCCAATTATTGTTCATGTACACAGCATTAAAGATAGGTATTCAAAAATCAAGAACCAATTAATTTTTCTATCCTCACAACAATTAGCATAAAGCTAGGTACTAATGGAATTTAAAAATAACTCAATTCTTTGAATTTCCTCACTCCTAAAATTCCAAAAAATTTCTCATGAGCTAAACAATCCCCAAAGTTATTCGTCAACCAAACAGGCCAACTAAGGTCCCAAACACAAAAATTCTAGCCACAACACAACAATCTACTTAAACTGATGTACTTTGAAGAATTAGAGTTTCCTTTAAAAGATTAAGATAAAAAAATTTAAACTATTACATCCCAAGTTCCATACACAAAAAAAATTTAAGATTCAAACTTTAATCTCTTTTCTCTTCCATTTTCCCACAATTTCTGGGACACCAAATAGTCAAATTAAACAATAAAAAACAAATTATTAGTATAAGGAAATGAAAATCTAATATAGTTAATGTGTATTGAACCATAAAAAGCAAATTATCAAGCACCACCCAAGAAAAGCAACAAATTTATTCCTCTTTCCTTCAAAATGTTCTAAGAAAAGAATGGTTACCAATTGATTAGTATGACCTTCAATAGGTTAAAAAGCCTCCAATGATTGCGAGTCTTGATCATTGACATCTGTCGAAGAATTGACAAACGAAACAGAGATAAAAATGAAATTTAGTTCAGCATATAAGACGACGGGAAAAAGAGAACAATAACAATTTCTCTTAGATGAAAATGAATAACACTCTTACTATAAAACAAAGACCAAAATAAAAACATCACATTGAACAAACATATCGAGAGTAACATTCCTATAGTCTAGAGAATGGCAACCATAAAACAATTTATAACAAACATGATCAAATGCCCAACTCAAATAAATTTTTTTTAAATATATATATATATATATATATATATATATATATTAATAGTTTTAAGACCATGAAAACTCAATCTCGTTCATAATGAAATCTCAAAATTGAACAACATTTTTTTTCCTAATAATGAGATGGGAATAAAAAAAAGAAAAAAAAGAAAAAGAATAATACAAATAGCAGAACTCATTTTCAGTTTATACCCTTTAAACCTAGGCTACCAATGTTCACCTCTCATCTGCTTCAGTTTCGTTTGCAATCTCTAGAGTCATTATCTATCTCTTGCGCTCACTTGATTGGGTTTTGGTAGACGAACTTGAGCCATGACCAAAAGAACGGAAAAAAACACTCAAGAAACTATCACATTGAAGGCCATACCGATCAATTTGTAAACAGAGAACAATTGAAAATTTATAGGAAAAAAAATGAGAGGTGAGGAGGTGAGGAGGTTGCAATCTATTGGTGACTATAAAAATTCCATATAATAGCAGTATCTCAAGAGTTTGGGTTAATGGAAAGACACACGATAGATTTGGAGATAAAGTATCGGTGACTATAAGAATTCCATATAATAGTAGCATCTCAAGAGTCTAGGTTAATGGAGAGACACGTGATAGATATGGAGATAAAGTATTGGTGACTATAAGAATTCCATATAATAGCGGCATCTCAAGAGTCTAGGTTAATGGAGAGACACACGATAGATATGGAGATAAAGTAACACCCAAATTTAAAAAGAGACTCAATAAATGGCAATCGATAAAACAAAAAATAAAATAAAAAAAAGAAAAGAAAATAAATGATGACATAGCGCTGACGTGGCTTAACTGGAGCGTAGCAACATTAAATGCTACGCTTCAGCTTTTAGTAATATATAGATATAGATGAGGATGTATATTTATTGAATGCACGAGATACTTTCTTAAAGTTAAAAGACTTGATAGTCAAAACGCACATTTTCAAATAATTTTTCTAAATGAATTAGGCTAACCCTTTAACTTTGATGTATTTTCAATTCAGCCATTTAAATTTCAATGGGTGGTTGTTGTCATCATTATCCTTAACAATATTTTTAAAAAAAAATTTATTTATTTTTGGAAAAAAACCTCTTTGACTTGTTTTCAATTCAATATTACCTTTCTTTTTCTTTTTCTTTTTCATTTCAATCATTTAAATTTATTTCATTTTCAATATAATTCATCCATCCACATCTATCAATTCCACACCATTAAATCCAAAAAAAAAAAAAAAAAAAATGTCATTTTGAAGAGTTTAAAAAAAAAAAAATTTTTGAAAACATGTCAAAGTTATTGAGTGTAATTTCTAATTAAATGGTTATTTAGAACTTCGCGAGCAATATTTCCTTCTCTCACATAAACATAATAGTAAGTTTGACTAAATAAAATTATGGTAAAACCCATAATTTATGCAAGAGAAATGAGCATTACACTTGAAATATTGAATAATTTTCATTTGTAATTTAGCAAAAGAATTATTATTATGAAATTTCACAAAGGATGGCATGGGATTCGCATCGTATAAGCTAAAGCTTAACTTTTTTAGCGAAGTACTTAACTTTAACATGAGTAATTATTTGGCACTTTAAGAGTCATAATAAAAGTAGGACCATCTAGATCCAATTGGACTAGACAAAACAAAACCAAGAGCCATCTGATCCGATCATCATGGCGGTCAAAATCGGTTTAGTGGGATTGGGAAGAAGATCCGACGAAGTCGGTTTACGTCTTAATTTCAGTTTCTCTCAAACTGATGGAGCCGATCTGACCATACCCCTCTTCTAACCATTTTCAACTAGTTCTTCGTCCAGATTTGGCGAATATCTAGAAATTTCTGACTAGATCTAATGCAAACCTTCTCTCCTGACTCCGGCTAACTACCACCCATTGAGAACCAAGCCATCCGAACTACCGCTCCTTCTAGGTTGATGACGGGTTTTGTTCTTCTCCACCTGAAATGATCCGACTGAGTTTGGATTGAATACAAACCCGACCGGAATAATAACAAGTCCTATGAGTTATTTTTTTAAGAATCAAAGTCACATGAGTATCATTTCTTAGTACTATGGAGTAGACAATAATTTTGCTTTTGGTACATAGTGGCGATAAAATGGTGGGGTCAGTGAGGGACAGAAAGTTAGGCATTGGTTGACGCCGCACGTTTAATGTAGTAGTAAATAAGAGACTCACGTATAGGAATTGGCTTTGAATGAAATTGCACTGGAAATCTGGAAGCTGACTTTGTTTGACTGTTACTTTGTCATTTTTCCCATCTCATCTTGGAGTACCCGGCTCTTGAGCCTACCAACTCTTCACCGAAGACCGCACGGTCCAACTAGATCTGCCAACCCAACTCACAAGAAAAAGAAATACATGATGCACAACGAGAAATCTACAGGACACGCCTCCACTCCAGTCGAGTAATACTCCATGTCAGACTATTAGGATAATCTATATTTACTTTTTCTCTAGAAGGTGTAAATACCATGAATATTTGTTAATTGCTACTTATTTATTTGTTTATCCAAAATCCAATTGCTGGGCCAATAAAAAACAAAAAAAAATTAAGTCCAAATGCTGGCTTTTAAGCTGAACCCAATCTGGGCTCTATATGCAAAACTGCGATGCATTTGATGTAGTGAGTGATCATTGTGTAATCAATTGAATCGTGTAATATTATACCAAGTAACATAAATCAATTAAATCACTAGCGCAACATAATGTTTCTTGCTTTTGGCCCAGAAAGACACGTGAGTATTAGACGGCGGGAGTGATCAGCTCCAAGACCCGACACAATCTTTCGCAAAACTTAAACTGCTCTGTTCGTAATAAGTATGTTTAAGTGATTCAACCAAAAAGAGTAAAGGAAAACATTGAAAGGATGTATTTCGAATTAGAAGCAAATTGCTAGTTTGGGTACTTGGATCAAGAGACTTATTTAGTGAAGCTTATGCTCAAAATATTTTGATTTAAGGAAGAAAAACAAAAGGTGCTACAAGATAGAAATTGCATTTCGCATTTAATTGAGCTAGTTCATGTATCTACACTTAATCAAGTTTTACAGAATACTCAGGTCCCATAAAGCCCAAAAAGACCAAAAAGCAAACAAAATAAAAAATAAAAAGTAAGAACCAAAAGGGCTTGTATTTTATATATAATCATTTTCTTGATTTAATCTTGATCTTGGCCTTTGAAGGAGGCTTGGTACAAGTTACATGAAGGTGGTGTTCTGATCTGAGAGTCTTTTGAGGCCCTTTTGGTTGCGATTTTTTCCTTCTCTTTATCCCGAATGAAGACAGTTTTCTCTTCTCTTTCTCCTTTATAGTTTCAAGCTTCGGCTTCCACAAACGTGACCCAACAAGCTGCTGATACTCCTTTTGCAATTGAGGCGTAGTGCATACTACACTCTTAGTAGTAGCTTTACTTGAGCTCTCGCTTTTTTCCTCACTCTCTTCTCTCATCTTCCCTTCTTCCAACAATTGTGATATGAACTCATCCGAAACGCGTATCCTCAAACACCCAGATGTGGTTTTTTGTATATCAAAAGGTTGGCAAGTGGCTGCTTTCTTTAGAAATGCATTTCTTGAGTCTTTAGAGATCAATGGAGACGAAGATGATTCTTGTTGATGAGAGGAGGAGGCAAAGGAAGCTATGGTCACGAATGATAGAACAGATTGGAAGGAATGCTTTGGAAGAAGAAAGTACTTGTGGCCTGGCTGAAGCTCATCGTTCTCTGAAAGAGCTGGGATCTTCTGGCCTATGTAAATTGAATCTGAGCGGCACACTAAGTGCTTTGGAAACTCTACCATAAGCTCTGAAGCATGGATAGGTCGGTGGTAGATCTTGACTAGACCATCTGATTTGATAAGCTTTATAGACCCAACTGGTAGTGATGATGGCTTTGGTTCTGGCTCTGGCTGGAGTTGCATGCAAGAGACATGGTTTCCCATTAAGTGGAAACACCAAGGTATCATTTGAAGATTGAAGTATTTGATGATGCCCATTTGCTCATAATAATAATCCTCAGATATAAAAGCACAAGAAAATGGCTCAGACACAGATGTAAGATTTGAGATTTGAGAATTGAGAACGTAGCGTTAGCTTGATTTGAAGTAAGACAGAAAATTTGTATTCGATAACGTAACTTTAGCTTGGTCTTTGTGGGGAGGTGAGATATTGATTTGAAGGAAATGAATAATGGTGCAGGTGAGTGTGCGTGAATATATATTTATATATATAGAGAGAGAAATATTATTAGAGATTAGTAGATGGGTGAATGGAATTGTGTAAGCGTGCACCTTAATATTCCCATTGGACTTGTTCCTAGAGAGAGAGAGAGAGAGAGAGAGAAGAGAGATGTGAATAGGCGTATAGAGTAGAAAATAGAAACGAGGGCTTGGTTTTTAGCGAGAGAAGACTGAGAGGGGAGGCGTGAGACCCGGGTAAAGCTTTATTGGCAAATGACAATTACACTCACACACACATACATTCATAAATAGTACTTTGCATTTGCTTTTGTTTATTTGAAAAGTTTGACACTTTTGTTTGACTGAAACGTCTTTCCATTCTATCCCTTTCACCCAAGGCCAAAATAGAAATTTTGAATTGTATCCCGCCTTTTTTGAGCCTCGCTTTTGTTGTACACTTATTTTTACTCTACTCAGTCTCCAGTCTACTCCAATAGTTTGACCAAAAATAATCCTACTCGCGTCATGGATCCATGAATAATATTTTCAATTTGCCATTCAAATGATGTGGGCCAACCCATTTATTTCATCATCTAATTACTTAATCATTTTTTTTTTCTATTAACTTTGAGCACCTGAGGGCTTGTTTGGTTAGTCAATTTTTATCACTCAGTTTTTGTCACTTATCTCTCATCACTTAAAATACTCCAATTTTCACTACCCACTGTCTGGACACTATTTTCACTTTACATAACTCAAATATTTCAACTTTTTTGTGGGACTCATACCTGATCACCAAGCCAGACCCTTCTGTTAGCCTACCCGCAGAACCCATTCCCCATTTCCTTCACTTCTCATTTCTCCTTCACTCCTTCAATAGAAGGCCTTTCCCAAAACCCAAACCTGAACCCATAAAAATTTCAAAAGCTCCCTCGCCTCGTCAAGACTGTCTAGCTCCGGCCATCTTTTCCTCCACTTGTCGTCGATCTCCCCTGTACTCTTCTCCCTTTAATTTTCTTTCTTTCTTTTCATTTTTTTTTTTTTTAGATCAGCGTGTTGGTGTGTGGGTTGTGGGTATAGATCGATTTGCTGGGTTTTACGGGTCAGATCGGTTTGTTGGGTTTCATAAGTCAGATCGGCGTGTGGTTTGTGGCTAGTTGTGGCTTGTGATGTGTTGGTTGTGGCCTGTGATGGGTGTTGTGGATGACCGTTGTTGAGGTGGGTTTGTGGTGGTGATAATTATTTTATTTTATTTTAATTTGAGTCGTGGTGGGCTAGTTGTGGTTGCGGCAGTGGGTGGTGGGTGGTTGTGATTGGGTTGGTTGTGCTGATGGAGTTGGCTGGGTTTAGGGTTGCTGGGTCTGTGTTTGGCTGATTTAGGGTTGTTGGGTTTGCAGTTGTTAGGTTCAGTGGTCGAGCTAGCTCACTGGGGATGAAGAGGGAAGTGAAAATGAGAAGAGGCTGATAGAGGGAAGTGAGAATAGGGAAAATTTTCAGCAAAAATTTTATGGAGAACTGAAATGAAATAGAGGAGCTCCAACAGTAATAACTCAGCCTGTTCTGGATGTGATAATGCACTGGCTTTTGTGGCCCACAATCTTTACTTATTTATGGACATGCCACTAAGTGATGGTTTTTGAGTTTTGAAAACAGGTTTCAGCTGTTTCCATTTTCCATCACTATAATCCATTTTTTGAATCACCGAGTAACAAAAACCATCATCCAAAACTCATCCAAACAAACCATCATCCGTGGGACACACTTGATTTGGATGATGGAAACAGAAAATTGAGTGATATCACTCAAAACTCATCCAATCCAAACAACCTCTAATTGTTCCATGTGGTATCTATAATTCTCCCCTCCACTCACATAAGTTGTAAGGTCATATTTTTATGTATTGGCATATTCGAAATCAAAACACATTTTATTTGTATTTGAGTCTTAATTTTGGGTGTATTTAAGAAGATCTTGACAAGATAAACAAGTAGTGTTATTGAAAATACAAGACTATTAAAGAAAAGCTAAATCTGCAGGCCTTGATACATGTTGATCTATTGAGAATAAATGAATCTCGATAATTGGCCCGACACTTCTCGACCTATCGAGCCTTAGAAGAACTGAACAATAAATTATGTTTTTAGCCCATAATGAGTTGGCCTTCTAGGAATTCATCCACTAGGGTTCCAAAGAATATAAAAAAAAAAAAAAAAAATAGTTATCATAGACATAGAGAGATACGAATAACAAGAGTTGCTGTGATATTTGTGCACCTAGGGTTTTGTGCCAAGTTACTTCTGGTTCATTCAAGCATGGATTGAAGAATTCTGCAAAATTACAACAATCAAAAGGGTTACTGTGGAGTTGGACACAAATAGAAGATTTGTGCAAAGGAAAATTCTTCTACAATATCAAGTCCAAATGGGGATTGGAGCTAAGCTTTCTATATAGATCAGTATGTTTTACTGTAGGTAGGCATTTTAGGATAAGGTAAGATTTCTTATAACCGTTTTTTTCTTGTTAGTAGATTCTTCGAGAGTGGTGACCTAAAATTCACCCGATGAAGATTTACATGCGAGGCTTTTTCCCATTGTGATCAAACCATTGTGTCAAACTTATTTTCTGTTGCATTTTATTTAGTTTGGTGATTTGATTGTGTCTTAATCTGGTTTGCATGTAATTTGATCGTGGGTAATTAATTAATTAACTAGGGTCAATCTATAACTCAACACAAGTAAGTAAAAAGAGGAATTTCTCTTTAAGAAAAAAAGAAAAAAGAAAAAAGAGAGGAATCTCTTGGGGGTTAACCCAAAAACTCTAACTAGAACTTTTAAACCTAGAACCTCACAAAGTATATGAAGTATTAAGAACCACTAGACCAACCCCCTTGTAGTTATGTAATTAAGCTGGTATTAATGATGCACTTCTAAGTTTTGAGCATTATTTTCAAAACTAAAAGAGAGAGATTCTTATTTTTGTGATCAAATTTGAATGTGATTGTTGATCAAATTGTTAACATTAGGAAAGCTCAAGTAAATCAACACCCAAATAAAAAACAAAAACCAAATGACCCGATCCGATCCAAAATGGTTGGATCCAAAAGAAGACCTGGTCAACAACAAGTTGTGCTAACACACAATTTAAAAAAGAGCTCAAATAACTCTAAGGCTGTTAAAAAAAAAATACAAAATACAAAATACAAAAAAAAAAAAAAAAAAAAAAACAAACAAAAACAAAAGCAAACGTACATTTACGATAATCATCTTGAAAAGAGCTTTTAAGCCCCATAAAATTATTTTGTAGTATTTTAGAAATATGTTGAAATTTAGAACTTAAAAAAAAAAAAATCATTGTTTATGTTTTATAAATCAAAAACTTTAATAGCACAATTCATTTTAATGTACTAAAAACTCCAAAATGCTAAAGAGCTTTTCAACTAAAGTTCCACAATTTTACAACTCTACTTCTTACAACAATGCCAAATGACACTAGATTTTTTTTGGTTGGGTGTGGAGTATCCATAAATGAAATCCTTTATACTCAACATGTTCGATATATTTTTTTTTTTAAATACTTGTATTATACATGTCAACTTATGATTTGGCTTTCAAATTTCTTCTCCTCCGTTGGTTAACACATAGCCCACCTTATCCCCATTCTTCTCTCTTTTATATCTTATCAGATTCTACTTCTTCTTCTCCTTCTCTCTCTCTCTCTCTCTCAGCCCACCATATTCCTAAAGTTTACATATTACGTGTTTTTAGGATATTTCAAATGAGCATTTTTAGTCCCTAAAGTGTGATATTGGCCCATTTGTCTAGCTCCATTAAGTTCCTTGTGTATGTGGCTAAAAGAGATATAAGAAGGTATATTTTTAATGATGCGGCAATTGAAATTTTATTAAAAATTTATAGTGACAAATCACTTACTTAGACCCATTATACCCAAACCTAAACCATATCTTTAAGAGGGAAACTCTAGATCTGCTTGGACTCGATGTTGGGGAGAATAGGGCACTCTTAAATTAGCTATTGCCTATGTAAAATGGAGAGAGAGAGAGAGAGAGAGAGAGAGAGAGAGAGGCTAATCTGTATATTTTTTGTGTATAAAATTGTACAATGTATTGCCTTTTATACATGCATGTATGAGCATAGTACAAGCAATGTGTGTGTAGTGCAAGTAATGTGTAGTACAAATAAAGGACTGGGCCTAACTGTTTTCTCCCCCCTTAAACGCATGGTGGTATGGAATAGGTCATTTGAAGTTTGGAGACAAGATCACGATGTCGATTAGATGAATGAGACTTCATGAAAACATAAGTAATGAGTTAGTCTTTAGTGGAAATAGAGTGCAACCAAAGACTACCATGTTGTAGATGGTGATAAATGATGTGACAATATCAATTTCAATATGTTTGATGCGCTTATGAAAAATATCATTGTGAGCAATGTGGATAGTACTACGATTGTCACAATGAAGAGGAGTAATGCTAGTTTGAGGAGCACCCATATCAAATAAAAGCCAATGAAGCCAAAGAAGATTGTAGGTAGTATCAACTAGAGCATGGTATTCAGTATCAATGCTAAAGCAAGCAGTGACAAACTACTTCTTTTTGTGCTAAAAGATGAGAGAGGTGCCTAGTAAGAAGCAGTAGCGAGTAGTGGAGTGGCAATCGGTGGGATCTTCAACCCAATTAGCATTAGAGTATGCATGCAACTCAAGTGTGAACTGAGAAGAGAAGTACAAATTATGGAAGAGACTGCCCTTAATATAGCAAAGAATGTGAAGACCAACAACATAGTGAATAGAGCGAGAGAAACTAATTAAATGTTCTTTTGGATTGAGGAAAAATGAGAGGTAGTAGAGTAGAGAGGAGTAGATTTGGACCAAAATTAGTCTATTTTCAGTAAACTCTACTCTGCTTTCCTCCACACTCTCTCTTTCCCCACTCAATCCAAATGGGCCATATATTGGTTATTTGGTCTAGTTTTTAAAACACTAGTTATGACTTATGAGTTTTTATGTTTGAATTATGATAGGTTGTGTTTAAAATTTTTCTTACGATTGGTATGACATAGCATTTTGTAATGTATTATTATATACATTTTTTGATAAATGTATCCGTATCTTGTTGGTAATTTTTGTTTTGTTTTGTTTTGTTTTTTTTTTTTTTTTTTTTTTTGAGTAGTAGATAAATGTATCAGTATCTAAATGCTGGCAGTTCTCTAATGTTATCTTTATTTGAATGGCATAGTAGACACGACTAATGTACCCCATACATACAAAATAGATTTAGAATTTCTTTTATTAATTTAAATAATTGTTTAACATGGAGTGAGATAATTTTTTTTTTCTTGAGTTGTTGATAAATGTATCAGTATCTAAATGCTGATGTTCTCTAATATTACCTTTATATGAATGGCATAATAGACATGACTCATGTACCCTATATATTATAAATATATAATAGATTTAGAATTGCTTTTATTAGTTAAAGTAGTTGTTCAACATGGTCCAGGAGAGAGATAACCAACGAAGAGGAAGTCATTTGAAGGAAACCAAGAGGATATCTCACTTCATATGGTTCATTACGCCATTAGCAATATCATTTAAATATATGATTTCTCATAGTCAGACCGGACTTCTATACTTTTGTATACAAACAAAAGAATCTCTTTGTTCTCTTTTCTTGGTCCTTCATGGTCGAAGGAAAGGGTTACAACAACGTACAAATATACAATGACACAATTCCCAAATGCGTATTGCACCCTCTCTCTCTCTCTGAAGTTTTTCCTTTTTTTTATTGGTCCCTAGGCTTTATACTACGAGGAAAACTGTATTTTTGTATTCATATAGTAATTGTGAAGGCTTTATATTAATAGGTGTTCATGTGGATAGTTAATTTTAAAAAAATTACAAAAAATGTAGTTATCTTAATTCATTGATTTTCAAAAAAAAAAAAGTTATCTCAAGTGATGTATTGAGAATTCATAGCTAACACCAAATAAAAATTTAGGGACTAAAGTTTGTTGCTGCTTTTGGTGTACTAATGAGGATGATGTTCACAATAAAAAAAGGTGATGTTTTGTGGTTGAGAATTCGGTTGTCCGCCACCTTGCACAATGGAATTTTTTTTTTTTTTTTTGGAGCCATGAAGATTGTGTTCAATGATAATGGGGCATTAATTTATGTTTGATTTTAAAAAATAATTTCTTCTATTTTCAAGTAATTAATAATTTTAGAAAATAAAATTCTCTAATTTTATATCTAAAATAAATAAATAAATAAATTATGTCATTTTTGGGTCCTTAACAACAACCCACTTGACAGAATTGGATGGAAGAAGCATATTGCATAAAAGAAAATTTGAGACACAAAATTAGAAAAAAAAATTATATTTTAGGAACCAAATTAAAAAATGCAAAAATTTTAGCCAATAAAAAAGAAATAAGACTTCAATTGAATATATAATCCATAGAACTTACTTAACTACAATTAACCTAATCAACCAAATTTGATGAGAATCAACAAGCACCATTAAAGGATCTATTGCATGTTCTAGTTGGGCCTATTACTAGAGCAAGATCCAAGAAGATAAAAAAAGCACTTAATGAACCGATTCAAGAGATTTGGGCTGATTCTAATACAAGACATTCCAAGCTTGGCCTAAAGGAAGATGAAGGCGTAATAAATTTAATTCAAGCTATTGATAGAAATGATCTGGTTTAATTGGGCGTAATTTATGGTGTGGATTAATAGTTGATTGACTTTCCAGCTCCATACCAATTAATAGCTATTTTTCCTATTCTGGAGCTGCTAATTTCAGACCAAATCCACCTTAATTTTAGGCTTGTGTTATTTAGTACATTTTTAGTTATTTTCCTATTTCGGAGCTGCTAATTTCAAACCAAATTAACCTTAATTTAGGCTTCTATTATTTGGTACTTTTGCATATATTTTCCTATTTTCAGTCATGTCTTGTAAATAGCATGCACTCATTGTAATGGAGGAATTGATTGAATAAAAATCAGAAAAAACGTGAGGTTTTGCTTCTTCTTTGGGTTCTTTAAGAACTGTGAACTTATTAGGGATTCTTCATTGTGGTGTCCAAATTTTATACATTGGGTTTGTGATTCAGTTATAATCATTGGGTCGAGGTCTGTTACTTATGCATTTGGTTTGCATTTCATTTATAAATGTTGGGTTGGGGTTTCTATCAAAATCTCAAATTTTAGCTTTCTTGGGTAAGTATTCTAATATTATTTGATGGGTCTCAAAGTGTGTCGATTGAGGTTCGCATCAAATTTTTTTTTGGAGGGAAATCTAACTAATTAAGTCATACTCATATGCATTGCAGGTGACATTAAAACATGTCATCTTTTTATTAAAGGTTAAAGCTTAAGACTCTGAACATGTTTATAGACAAAAATTTTCAAGTCCTTTTGAAGTCCATATATTTATAATGTATATCACCAATATGGCGACACCTATGCGTTACAAACCAAAAGAATTACAAATAAACTAGCCTCTGAGCACGCGCTTAGAGGCTCTTCTATTTTTTGGGTAGGGCTTAATTTAGAGCATTTATTATAATTTGGGATTACTATATTTTTCAATCACAAAAAAACCTAGGGGTGTGATGAAAAATTATTTCACCGCACAATACTTATCACACCCCTAGGTTTTTTTTTTTTTTTTTTTTTTTTTTTTTTTTGTGATTGGAAAATATAGTAATCCCAAATTATAATAAATGCTCTAAATTAATCTTTACCCAAAAAATAAAAGAGCATCTAAGCACGCGCGTGAAAGGCTAGTATAAAATAAAAAATAAAAAAAGTAGAACTCAAGGTTGCTGCATACCTAAATAAAATGAAAAAAATTATTTCACCCACAAACGCTTAACACTCATCACACCCTTAGGTTTTTATTTTTTTTATTTTTTTTATTTTTTGTGATTGGAAAATATATTAATTTGAAATTATAATCCATGCTTCTCAATTAATGACCTAATAATCCATTTTCAAAAAAAAAAAAGAAAAGAGTTAATAATTTGTGTTTTTTTTTTTTTTTTTTTTTTCTCAATTCCAATAAGAAAGAGTAAAAAGGATAAGAATGAAGAGAATCTAAGATGATTGTGTTTTTTATTTTCAATTTCATATAGGAGGAGAAGAGTGAGTAAGTATGGATGATATAGAAATTAGTGATTTCTTTGGGAAAAAATAAAGCAATAGAAACCGGTTAAAGTTTAAACACTTAAATTTTTTTGAGGTGGTTACTGCTTAGTGGTTAGACATGGAGAGCATTTTGGAGATGTCCGGATGAGTGCTAAAAATTTGTAGCCTAATTTTAAGGAGTTGATAGAACTTGAGGGTCTAAGAGATAGAAGACGTGATAGAGAGAATACATTTTTTTAAAATTATCTATTTAAAAATTATGAATTTTTTAAAAAGGTTTAAAATTTAAACATGGATAGAAGAAACAGATTTTTCAAATTTATCCCAAATTTAGGAGTTCTAAATTATTAATTCTACATGTTTAAGCTGTTTACACTTCCTAAACAGTTGAATTTGAGGGTACTTTGAGCAAATTTAGCAGTTTTAAATTAGTAATTTTACATGTATAACCCTATTAGCATCAATACCTAGACTGCTCTTAATCTCTATTTAGTTGTTTTTTTTTTTTTTTTTCCAGAATAAAAAAGGGAGTTAACGTGTGAAAATTACATTTAAAAAAAAAGAAAAAGAAAAAAAAGGGAGTTAACATTTCAAAATTACATTTAAAAAAAAAAAGAAAAAGAAAAAAAAGGGAGTTAACGTGATACATAAAAAAAAAAAAAAAAAAAAAAGAAGAAGAAGTAGAACTCAAGGTTGCTACATATCTAAATGAAAAAATAAAAAAATTTAACGCCAAAAACGTATACAATAATGGTAAAAAAAAAAACTTTCTTAAAAAGAAAAAAAATTCGAAGAAGGAAAGAAAGAAAAAAGGTGAGGAAGGAGAAGGAAATAGTAATTGATCATTTATATTTTGATCATTAATATTTTGATAATAAGAATCAATATACATATAAGCAATATATCAATTCAAAATTTTTAAATAAAAAGTAAACAAAGGCTACTAAAGGAGGTAAGGGAAGCCATACTGTTTAACTGCTCACGAATGATTTTGAATGCTTCTTTTGTAGCATAAAGCAGCCCTGTCTTTAAATCATAATACCTACAACATGAAATTACAATTCATTAAGAAGTACAGTGGTAGATTATATGAAGGAACCATTCATTTCAAAATTACATATAAAAAAAAAGAGTTAATGTGATACATATAAAAAAGAAGAAAAAGAAAAAAAAAAGTATAACTCAAAGAAAGTCAATCATAAACAAAAGAAAAGAAAATAAAGAAGAACTTGCAAAATATAAAACCTGAAAATTTGTTGGAGCCTTTGACAGTAAATGTCTTTAATTTAAAGATAAAAATTATGAATTTTTTAAAAAGGTTTAAATTTTAAACATGGATAGAAAAAACAGTTTTTTCAAATTTATCTCAAATTTAGGAGTTCTAAATTATTAATTTTACATATTTAAGCTATTTACACTTCCTAAACAGTAGAATTTGAGGGTACGTTGAGCAAATTTAGCAGTTTTAAATTAGCAATTTTACATGTATAACCCTATTAGCACTTAATACCTAAACTGCTCTTAATCTCTATTTAGTTTTTTTTTTTTTTTTTCCAGAATAAAAAAGGGAGTTAACGCGTGAAAATTACATTTTAAAAAAAAGAAAAGAAAAAGAAAGGGAGTTAACATTTCAAAATTACATTTTAAAAAAAAAGAAAAAGAAAAAAAATGGAGTTAACGTGGTACATAAAAAAAAAAAAGAAAAAAAGAAAAGAAAAAAAAGAAGAAGTAGAACTCAAGGTTGTTACATACCTAAATGAAAAAATAAAAAAATTTAACGCCAAAAACATATACAATAATGGTAAAAAAAAAAAACTTTCTTAAAAAGAAAAAAAATTTTGAAGAAGGAAAGACAAAAAAAAAGTGAGGAAGGAGAAGGAAATAGTAATTGATCATTAATATTTTGATAATAAGAATCAATATACCCATAAGCAATATATCAATTCAAAATTTTTAAATAAAAAGTAAACAAAGGCTACTAAAGGAGGTAAGGGAAGTCATACTGTTTAACTGCTCATGAATAATTTTGAATGCTTCTTTTGTAGCATAAGGCAGCCCTGACTTTAAATCATAATACCTACAACATGAAATTACAATTCATTAAGAAGTACAGTGGTAGATTATATGAAGGAACCATTCATTTCAAAATTACATATAAAAAAAAAGAAAAAAAAAAGTAGAACTCAAAGAAAGTCAATCATAAACAAAAGAAAAGAAAACAAAGAAGAACTTGCAAAATATTGAACCTGAAAATTTGTTGGAGCCTTTGACAGTAAATGTCCTTAATCTAAAGAAAAAGAAAGGAGGATGTAGAGCTAAACTAAATGTCTTAAATCTGAAGAAGAATGAGAGATAGAAAGTGAGATAGAAACTGCAAAGCGTATGTGAGTTTGTGGGTCTTTAAATGTAAGATTTTTAATTTACATATTTATCCTCGGTAGTTGAAAACTTGTAAGTGAGTATGATGAGGGTATTTTAGGCATAAAAAATGAAAAATCCAAACAGAAGAAACCTCTTAAATAGTAGTATAGATAAAAAAATTACGAGCCTTTTTTTAATGACAAGAAAAAAGACATGAATTAGTTTTTCTATGATTCACGTTCACCCTCACCAAGAGACACTTGATCCCTTCCGTATCAGCCACTCCTCAGTCTTCAAAGAATTAAGGTTGCGTACGACAAGGATTTGTGTCACTTTGTTGGCACTTAATTAAAAAAAAAAATTGATTCCATTTAGTCCATGTTTGGACTTTGGGGAAGCAAATCCTACGGATACTGCAAAAATTAGTATTATTAATGGAGTTGGGATTCTTAAATGCTGACCATACTGCATATACATGTAACATGTTCGACAAAAAAAAAGTAATGCTTCAATTGGTATTGCCATGCGCCCCTGAATTACAGCCAAGAACCCTACAGTGGTAAGCAGCATCGCTCTCATGGTAAACTTTTAAAAAAGAGCAAAGGTAATTTATTATACACACCGAACACACAGGCGCGTGCTTGAAGTTACGATTTCACTGTTAAAACACCCATATGTGTTAGTGGAATACATATTTCACGTTTAGGTGCCATCCGGCAATTAGAATGCTCTAAAATCATCTTCAATTGAGTAGGTAAAAGTCAAAATATATAAAATTAAACCAGAAAAAATGAGAAAAAATGAGCTCCAACAACTTCTTTAAAACTCAAAAATTTTTTTGCTCATTTTCCAAACTTGATGTGCTACTGTTCATTAGCAAAAGAATAAAACATAATAAAAAATTAGTAAAGAAAGGAGTAGGTATGGGATATGGGAATATGTGTGTTAAAAAATGAATAAATAATAAATAAAGAAATAATATATAAATGAGATAGAAAAATGATAGAGAATCTGTTAGAATAGAATCTGTTAGAATATGTATTTAAAAAAGTAGATAGATAAAAGGTAAATGTTACTGTTCACTGTCCAAACAATACAAAAATATAGAGAAGCTGCTAGAGATGCTCTAAGTGATAGACCCGTGTGTCTGTCTGTCTGTCTGTCTATATATATATATATATATATATATATCCGTTTGAGAACAATTTATTTAGTTTTTTTTTTTGTTAAAAATGTGATAAAGTGTACTCGTAATTTGAAAAATTGAAAAAAAAAAAAGTAAAGTTTTAAAAAATGGTACAAAAAAGCTAAGAGTTAAGCTTAGAAGCTCAAGCCAAACAGAGTCTATTGTGACAAAATGTATACCGAAAAGTGTGGTCCTAAAATAACTAGTAAACTTTTAATTTTGAGGTTTTTGTTTTTGTTTTTTATATTAGAACAATAAAATTAAAAATTTCAAAATAGGTTAATTTTTACCTTTAAATCTTATCTTTAATAAATAAATTATCAAAAACTACATTATGCCAAATTTATTGTTATCAGTACCACTTGAGGGGTGTGCTTCAATGATAAGAAGTTCTCGCTACTCCATTATACGTGCTTTCATGAGTTATGGGTTCGAGTAGTAGCATGCGGAGACATTGCAAACAAGCGGGTCGGGTTTGGTTCGAGTTGGGTCAATTGGGTTGTGGGTCAAAACGGGTTCGAGTCAAAACTAGGTTATTTTAAGCAGGTTAAAACGAATTCGAGTCAATCTGGTTGCAAGTCAGGTCAAGTCGAGTTTACCTATATTTTTCACATGGATTTTTTTTAAAAAGAAAATAACATATATTTGTCATTTGGAAAGTCATGCAACAAATTACTTGATTTAAAATGTATTACTTTGAATTCACCACTCCATTTAGAAAGTCACGCAAGAAATTTACAATCTTGAAAATTAATTTTATAATCTATTATCAATTGTGGTTGGCACTCTATTTCAATTTTAGAATATACATTAAAGTTTGATTGTACTTATTTATACATAATCTCTTTTATGAATATCTTGTAATTGTTAAGCAACATACACTCCAGAAAATATCATAATTTATTTTGAAAAGCCATATATTTTGGGCATGAATTGTTAAAAACTAGGCCTAAGCATTCATAATTTATGCTAATTTGATTGATACTTTGGCTTCAATATTTTCACACTTATGAATGTTTCTCACATGTCTACAATTTTAAATATATGTTTTTAACTTTACTGTAACTAGATTATCTTGGCATGTATTTTGCTATTTGATATTTAAAAATCTTTACTTATTATAGAATGACTCAACTATTTATTTTTCAATTCATTTGCAGGCAATTATGTAAAAGTATTTATTGTTTTTTTTGAAACTCAAAACAAACAACTAAACCAATATTATCTTAAAATTTTTTTTTACCCAAATTTTTTTTTTTAAAAATGGTTTGGATCACAGGTTGGGTCGGGGTGATCTACAAAAAACGAGTCGGATCACATGTCAATCAGTTTTTGCTTTAGGTTAAAAGTTTTGGGTATGGTCAAGTAAGCAAATTCTGGCCCGTTTTGCCACATCTAAGCATGTCTCATTTTATATTCAAGTGGTACCCATTGTATACATCACCGTTACAGGTGATTTTTTTTTTTTTTTTAAAAGAATCTCATTTGTATCAATTAAGAGCATCGGAATTTCCCATGGGCCCTGAATTATAATTTATTTATTTTTGGCTGGGTAGTGGGTGCCCTGGATTTCAAATTCAACCAAAACAGTTAAGTTAAACCAACAGTCCTTCTTTTTAAAATTTAAAAAAAAAAAAGAAAAAAGAAAAAAAAAAGGGGTTAAACCAACAGGTAAGCAAAGATCATCCCTGACTGAGCGACCCAAAAAATAGAGTAGGTCAAAATAAGCGTCTTGGACCCTCGGGCATATACCTCTAGGAATTGAAAGATTGCAAAAGAGTAATAAGAAAACATTTGGGTCATTGTATTGTAACCCACCCATTTGTCCACCAAACCTGAAGGAAGACAATTTCAACGTGGGGTACATGGATTATGATATGAGATAGATATCTTTGTACAGAAGGAGAAGAGTCATTATCCTATCTTTGACTGGGGAATGCACGTGCTCAGGACTTAAAGCAAAAGACAATGTAGTGGTACTGGCAAGAACAAATGTCGGCCCGTAATGGATTGTGGATTAGAATTTTGAGCCGAAAATCGATTTGGGCACGAGTCAAGACACAGAGTCTTCACTCCCCTACCAATAATAACAAACATGTGATTGGCGTTTTCCCTTTGGTACTTGGTAGGGTCCAATGTTAGCTAAGCTTCTTCAAAATTTTCCCCTACCTAGGTAAATAGGATGGGGGAATGATGGTAGCAAACAAATGAAGCAAATGACATATTCCCCTTTCCTTCTCTAGCTGTGGATTAGGTTCGATCTCATTTCTCTAGAAGTTTTATATAATACATGTAATAAAAGTTAGGTTTTAAAATATATGATTAGGCCAAATAACTTATCCAAAAAAGATGACACCAAATTTTCAGCAAAAAAAAAAAAGATGACGCCAAATGATTATATTCTGTTGTTCTTTATATAACTAGGAGGTTTGTAGCTCAAAATTGACTAGTGCACTTTAATGTTTTCAATAGAGATATTTATAGTTCAAATCTTCCTTCCTCATTATAACTATCAAATTATCAAAAATATATAACAAGTAATTACATCAATTTACATCAAGTGGGTATCCTTTATGCAATGGAACTTTGTTAAAACTGGCAAATTATATAATTCCCTTATAATTTGGGGTGGTTTCAAATTGACGTTGCAGAAGTTACAAGAAAACAAACATGTTAACTTTGGAATGAAAATCTCAAATCCACGAGGAGTCCCTTGAATCCATAAAGTAATAGGGTTTTAGAATCCAACAGAGAAAAATAATAGACAAAGTCTAAATTTTTATTAATCTAAAAAACTGAATTGCCCTAGAGGCTATAATGTGTTTAAATAGTAAAAAGAAAACATAGGGCAATTAGGAAAACACTTAGAAAACCCTAATTTGTGCTAATCAAGTAATTAGGTTGCAAAATAGTAATTTTTACCAATAATAGCGAAATTGAGATTGATGTTACTGGAAAATCAGTGGATTGAAAGTCTCCGGACTTTGGCAATCTTCACGGTGGAATCCTGAAAAACCAAACTCAATCAGAGAGAAGACCGGTGGAGGCCGGCCTATGATCCTCCGATGATAAAGTTAGTGACTTGGGATGGAGAAAAATCACTTTAAGGCTGTTCTGTTTTCTAGAGAAAAAGTCTGAATGCCTTACCTCTTTGTAGAAAAAATCTTATATAGTGCATATGGAACGGTTATTTATTCAATAAACCGTTCCTATTGTTGAGGAACTTATCAGAGTATAAAATAACTTCCATAACTTCCATGGAAGTTATTTTATCTAGACTGAAGCTTCGTTTTGGACAAAGGAGGTATTGGTTCATTGGTAAAGCCAATTTTGTCATAGTTTCCAGTTTGGCCAAGTCCATATCTGCCTCGTCCGTCCTTGCTGATGACGGACGAGGCTATGACGGTGACATGGCCTCACTTCGTCCACCTTCCTTAAGGACGAATCACATGGACGAATATTTGGAGGATTTGGAGGCACTCGTTATCATCATCAGTTGCCCCCTTGTCCATGGGTCGTCCAGAAAGGAAGATGTAAGAGGTGTATTAATGGTAAGTCGGAGAGTCTATTACCCGGATTGGTTAGCGAATGTAGTGATGGTGAAGAAGGCAAATGGCAAGTGGAGGATGTGCGTCGATTTTACTGATCTGAACAAAGCTTGCCCTAAGGATAGTTATCCTTTGCCACGTATTGATCAACTAGTTGATTCTACAGCTGGTCATCAACTGTTAAGCTTCATGGACGCCTTCTCAGGATATAATCAGATAAAGATGGACGAGGCAGATCAGGAAAAGACATCATTCATTACCAGTCAAGGTTTGTTTTGTTACAAGGTGATGCCCTTTGGTTTGAAGAACGCAGGGGCAACTTACCAAAGGCTGGTTAATCATATGTTTCGTCCGCAGATAGGACGGAATGTAGAGGTGTATGTGGATGATATGCTTGTGAAGAGCTTAGATGAGGGAAGCCATTTAGATGATCTTCAAGAAACTTTCGAAACACTCCGACGATACAAGATGAAGCTGAACCCGAGTAAATGTGCATTCGGAGTATCGTCAGGAAAGTTCCTAGGATTCATGGTTTCAGAGAGAGGAATTGAGGCAAATCCGGACAAGATTCAAGCCATACTGGACATGGAACCACCGAAGAACATCAAGGAAGTCCAATCCTTAACTGGACGAGTTGCAACTTTAAACAGGTTTGTCTCGAAAGCCACTGATAAATGTTTACCCTTTTTTAAGATTCTCAGAAAGGCATTTGAGTGGACGGACGAGTGTCAAGAAGCCTTCCAGGACCTAAAGCACTATCTTACTACAGCTCCGTTGCTAAGCCCGTCTGTGCCAGGAGAAGAATTATATCTGTATTTAGCAGTGTCCCCACATGCTGTCAGCTCAGCGTTAATCAGGGAAGAAGAAAAGGTGCAAAAGCCGATGTATTATACTAGCCGGGCGTTGAGAGGGGCGGAAGGAAGGTATCCATTGATGGAGAAGTTAGCCTTCGCGCTAATAACGGCCTCTAGGAAGTTAAGACACTACTTCCAAGGTCATGTCATTATAGTCATGACTGATCGTCCACTCAAGAAGGCAATGAACAAACTTGAAGCTGCAGGACGATTGATCCAATGGGCAGTTGAGCTTAGTGAGTTTGACATTTGGTACCAACCGAGGAATGCAATAAAAGCACAAGCCCTGGCAGATTTCATTGCAGAATTCACCCCAAGTTACGAGGAACTGGATGAAAAGGAAGACGGTAGAAAATGGGTCGTCCATGTAGATGGATCATCTACACTGTATACAGGAGGTATAGGAGTTGTTTTGCAGTCACCAGAAGGAGACAAACTGAAATATAAAGCTCGCTTGCAGTATCAGACCACTAACAATGAGGTAGAGTACGAAGCCCTTCTTAAAGGGTTGGAGTTGGCTAGATCTGTAGAGGCAAGCTCGATACTCGTTCTGGGAGATTCACAGTTAGTCATGGGCCAAGTAAATGGAACATGTGAAGCTAAAGAAGAAAGAATGAAGAGATACTTGAAGAAGGTGTTACATCTTGTGAAGAAATTCAAAAAAGCTAATTTCGTCCAAATCCCAAGGGAAGAGAATACGGAAGCAGACACTCTAGCGAAGGAAGCCTCCGCTAACGAAGCCATGGACGACTTGGATGAAGTACGGTACATACCAAGCATAGATCTTCCAGAAATGTTGCAAATAGAAGGAGAGGGGAATTGGATGACTCCGATAGTCTCATACCTGAGGGACGGAAGGCTTCCAGAAGGGAAGGACGAAGCTAGGAAGCTTAAAGTTAAATCAGCAAGGTACATCCTTATGGACGAGGTGTTATACAAAAGAGGTTTTTCACAACCATACCTGAGGTGTTTAGCTCCAGACGAAGCGAACTAAATTTTGAGAGAGATTCATGAAGGAGCATGTGGCAATCACTCAGGAGCCAGATCACTCGTCCACAAAGCCGTCCGTGCTGGATACTATTGGCCAAACATGCAAGCTGATGCTAAGGCATATGTCAAAGTCTGCGATCAATGCCAAAGGTTTAGCAATATCCCTAGGCAACCATCAGAGTATTCGACTCCAATGATGGCCCCGTGGCCCTTTGCACAATGGGGGCTGGACATTCTGGGTCCATTTCCGCTGGGGGTAAGGCAAATGAAATTCCTCGTAGTTGGTATCGATTATTTTACCAAATGGGTAGAAGCGGAACCATTGGCCAACATCACACAACAAAATGTCAAGAACTTTGTGTGGAAAAACATTGTTTGCAGATTCGGAATACCCAGGGTGCTAGTATCAGATAACGGACGACAATTTGACAACACACTCTTCCAGGATTTTTGCGCACATTTTGGAATTCGAAATCACTACTCATCACCAGCCCACCCACAAGCTAATGGACAAGCGGAGGTAGCAAACCGGTCCTTGCTGAAAATTATCAAGACTCGGCTTGAGGGGACAAAGGGTGTGTGGCCAGATGAATTACCAGGTGTCTTGTGGGCTTACAGAACAACAGTAAGGACTCCTACAGGAGAGACTCCTTTCAAACTAGCATATGGAGCTGAGGCAGTTATACCCGCAGAAGTGCACATGGCTAATCATAGGGTGACAACGTACCAAGGTGAAGCTAATGAAGAACAACTCCGTTTGAACCTCGATTTAATAGACGAGGTAAGGACGGACGCCGAGCAAAGGATGGCAAGGTATAAAAACCTTATGGCAAGGCGGTATGATGCAATGGTCAAACCAAGACGATTCAATATAGGGGACCTCGTCTTAAAAAGGGTTTCCTTAGCAACAAAGAACCCAACCCATGGGAAGCTGGGACCAAATTGGGAAGGCCCCTACAGAGTTGTCAACTGCAAAAGGCAGGGATCCTACTACTTGGAAGCCCTTGATGGGAGGAAGCTGGAGCATCCTTGGAATGTGGAGCATTTGAGGAAGTACTATCAGTAAAGTACCAGTCTAGAAGAGCATGACTCTGGACGAGATCAGGGGTTGATGTGTGTGTGGCTTTATTATTGTGTGGCTTTATTATGTGTGGCTTTATTACTACTATTGTGATAGGATTATGGACGACATTATAATTTGTGTTGTTTAAATAAAGGCATTAGATATATGCCTCGTCTATGAACAATACTTATGAATAATATTTGTGGAATGTACATAATGTTGTGTAATTCACGTTCTCACATGCTATGTTTTTTTTTAAATTTATACCTGAAAAGGTTGAAAAGCTCAAGACGAGAAAATTCTCTGGATTCGGAGATGTGACCTCAAGCTTTCCTCTAAAGGCACGCTCGTCTGTTCAAGAAAAGGACGAGGAAAATCTCATGCCTAAAACTGTACTAAGCATCCTCGTTCGTCCAAAGGAAAGGACGAGGTAAATTCCATGCTCAAGAAAAATTAGTGCAAGGCATCCTCGTCCGTAATATGGGCCAAGTAAAATATAACACTCAGCCATTATATGGACGAGGAAAAACATATGTTTTCAACTTGAGCCTATGGACGAGTAAAATGCAAGGACAAGTCTAAGGACGAGGTAAAGCATAGACAAGTCTACGGACGAGTTATGTTTACACTTAAACCATTTCAAGAAAGGTTTTTACTGACCATTTCTCAAGAATGAAACACAAGTAAAACTTCCATGAAAAATGGTTTTATGTATATGAAATATAGACGAGCAAAACAAGATACCATACAAAATTAAAACATACTCGTCCGTACATATGCAAAAAGAAAATAGTGTTAAGGGTGGATATCTTACATCCAAAAACCCCTTGATAAATTTAAATAATTGTTTAATACCTCGTCCTAAAACTTCGGACGAGATAAATGTATTAGAATTACATCAAAAAAAAAAAAAAAAAGAGAAAACAAGTAAAATTACATCAATAACTTTGTTTTTAAGGGAAACAAGTCTTCCTAAGACGAAGGAGCATCAGCTTGGGAGGCGTCCTGAGGGGGAAAGGTTGTAGCATCGTCTTCTACATTAGCGTCCTCGGAGCCAGTATGAAGGAGAGAGCTAGTGGTAGCAGCATTAAGATTCAATACTATGGAGCTGAAGTCCACACTTGGAAACTTCTCCATAGCCTCCATCCTGAAGTCTTCAAACCCAGCTGCATAATTGGTGTCCAAAACATCAGTATATTGTTTGGACACCTTGAATTCTGCTGTACACACAATTTTCGTAAAAGATAAATCACACGATCACGAAAATAATGTAAACAAATAATCAATTTGTATTTGATTGGTATATATGTGAGTACAATCCTCTGTATGAATCTTTACAATGAAAGAGTACAATAAATTCCTCTGATTCGATCTCCAAGAAACGTTACGATCCAAAGGGGCTATGAAGCTTGATCTTGAATCGTGCTTTGATGTCTCCAAGTTGAATGAATGGTTGAATGTGCTTGATATGGTGCGAGGGCCGTTGGCTTGATCTCGAACTTGATTCAAGGAGAATCCCCACTTTGATTTGAAGAAGTAGGAATAAGCCTTGATGAACAATGGAATTCTTGTGAACTTTAGAGATGACTCTCTATTTTGGCAGAGTGTCAGTAGTGTTTTTCTCTCTGTCCCTCCTCTTTCTCATATGAGAAGCTCCTATTTATAGGCAACTCAATGATATTTAATTTGGAATTTTCTCTCAGCATTTATTGAGAGTTGAATTAGGAATTTAATTTGGCATTTCATTTAAAAAGAACTTTCCATATAGGTCTTTTCTTCTGACGCTGCCATATGGCTTTCTTCATTTGATGTTGCCACGTGGCTTGACTTCATTCATTGATCATTCACGTCATCAATTTTGATCACAAATATTTTATCATGAACAATCGGGCGGTTGTGAATACATCATAAAATTTTGATGTCTACAAATGCCCCCACTTCAAGATTCGGCTTTGCGTCTTTTGGATGCAAGGAAGACGAGGCTTGAAGTATTTTATTAATCTCAATTTGGACTAAGTTCACAAAAATCAAGACTTTCATCCACGTACATGAAAGATTTAAATAGTTGACAGTTCATCCACGTGTAAGAAGGATTACAACTTGTCTTCTATTTTTTATTTATTTTTTTATTTTTTTATTATTATTATTTTTTATTTTTTTAAGACAGTTGACACCTTGTGGGCTTGATTGCACAAGAGGGCTCTTCTTTTTTTTTTTTTTTTTTTTTTTATTTTTTATTTTTTTATTTTAACCACAAGCCCACGTTGGTCTCCTTAGTAGAGTTAATGTTGGAGTTGTCTTGCTCGGCAAGGGGCTTTTTTTTTTTTTTTTTTTTTTTTGGAATACTGGGTTTCACTTTCACGGGCTTGGTCACACACAAGGGACTTCCCTTTGCAAGCCCACCTTAGTTTTGTTAGACAGGTCGGTGCCGCGATTGTCTTGCTCGGCAAGCATTTTTTTTTTTTTTTTTTTTTTTTTTTTAGCTGCACCCTTATAAATTACGAGGGTTTCTTGTGAGTGCAATCCTCTATAAAAGGTCTTGATGTTTTGCAGGCTAGAGGAGATTGAGCGCCGTTCTTTTTTTTTTTTTTTCAGGTTCTCTCTTCTTTTCTTTTCTCTTTTTTTTTGTTTTCTTCTTCAGCCGTAGCAAGCATCTTCTCTCTTTCTCATTCTTTCTTATGCTTGTCTTTGTATATATATATATATATATTTTTTTTTTTTTGAACCCCTTGATTTAATCTGTGCAGGTCATAGAAGTTGACACTGCGTGAGCCAAGGTCATAGAAGCTGTTACTGCGTGGACCAAGCCTCAGTTTCAAGCGAGTCTACCATCTTGCCCTTCTTATCTTGGCATCTGACGGATTCAAGCACAGCAATCCTCTTGCCTTCCTCAGACACGGGGTATAAGCTTCAGCAGCGCATCCATTCCACTGCCCTTCGTCTTGTGACCATTGGTGTGAGTGCTTCATCTGCGCCACCTTCTCACTGCCTTCGTCTTGCGGCCATCAGTACGAGAGTTTCGTCGGTGCACCTTTCTGACTGCCTTCACCCTTGCCTTTGTAGTGCGAGAGCTTCGTCGGCGTGTACTTCTACCATTGCGAGAGCTTCGTCAGTGCATCTTTCTGACTGCCTTCACCCTTGCCTTTGTAGTGCGAGAGCTTCGTCGGCATGTACTTCTACCATTGCGAGAGCTTCGTCGGTGCATCCTTCTCACTGCCTTCGTCTTGCGGCCTTCAATAAGGGAGTTCCAGCAGTACACCCTTCTTACTGCCTTCGTCTTGCGGCCTTCAACGCACTTTGGGTACTCCAACTTCATCCTTAGCGGTTGCTTATGGCCATGACGCTTGTATTTTCTAGGCTTAAACAATCGGCGCGATGTCTTTCACACTCCCAAAAGCGAAGAATATATATTAGTTCTACGTGTTGTACTTGGCCACTACGAAATATTGGCTTGTCCATTGACCCCGCTTCCACAAGGGAGAACGCCCCACTTTCATGCTTTCTAATGTTTTGCCCCACTTTCATGCTTTCTAATGTTTTGCATGTACAGTTTATGCCAAATTATTGACACGTCCCAAGCCTTAAATTCACTAGAAGCATGGTAGCATATTTGCGCGCACATGATCTTTACACTTAATGGCCAACATGCATGCTTCCACTTGTCTTTTGTCTTTACATGCATAGATAGTTATTGCAATACGTACCTGAGATGCCCAAGCACTTGAATGTTGATATTGCATGAATATCTTGCTTGTAGTTTTGAATATTAATGCCATATGCTCTTCTTTATAATAAGCCATCATTGCACGTGCTACTTTTCTCTTTTTTTTTTTTTTTTTTTGTTATTATTTATTAGTAAAAAGTAGAATAAGGTATTCATCCTTTCCTATGGTTTGTTATCAAGTGATACAGGCTTGCCAACCCTGTGCTCGACTTGTGACTCTTCTACCTTTGCTCAAGTCGTGACCTCTACGAGCTTCGTCTTCTCCAAGTGGCTGCCTTCAAGTGTGCTTCATCATGGTCATCTTTTACGACTCATCGAGGACTCTCAATGATCAATCTGTCACTCTCTTGCGCTCTACGAATGAACCCCTGGAGAAAGGCGTCGTCTTGAAAGTCCATCCACTTGGTAGCAGTGTCCCTTCATCGTCTACCGCCATTCCTCGTTCTCCGAGTCTATCTCAATGGTGGATCGAATCATCCCACGAACTACATGACCCGATTAGAAGGGATTCACATGTCGTTTCGAGGACGTTTACTTTAGCCTCCAACCTTCACTCAACCACGGATCACATCAGTCCATTTCCTCTCCTTGGTCGTCGGATAGGTGCGGGAGAAGTGCAATGGGCCTTACCTTCTTCCAAGACTCCTCCACTCCAATATAAGGGTGAGTTTTCCTACCTCCCTAAATATTGGGAGTGGCTAGAAGAAATATTGAGCCGCAATACTAAAGTCTTAAATGATGCTGATCTTTACAAGCCATTACTTGCATCGTTATTCACATATGATCGGAACACCCATGTCCTGCAAGCCTTTCTAGAGTGTTGGTGCGCAGCTACGAACACGTTGCACACGTCTGTAGGAGAGGTCTCCATCAGCTTATGGGACTTGCATTCAATCGGTGGGCTTCCCGTGTACGGCTCATTTTACGAAGAGGTCGTTCCAAACTCAAAAGACATATCATCTCTCCCATCATGCTGTCGTCATCTATTTGCCGCCTTTCATCACCTGAGTCTTGAGCTTGGTGGTTCGCACTTGGTCACCACGGCCGTGTGGGTGAAGTTTTGGTTCCGTGGCGAGTCTAAATATCAGAAACCGCCGACTAGAAGGTCAATACAAAGAAAAGCAAGAGGCAAGCAATCTCATAACCCTTCTGGTAAAATCGAAGCCCCCAGAATTTTGACTAAAGAAGACGAGGCTCCTTTCAATGTGCTCAAAGTGGAGAGAAGGCTTATAGAAGAGACTTGGTTAGCCGCTTTGATCTCGTGTTGGCTGTGTGAGTTCGCTCTTCCCGATGGGGGACCAAACTTAATCAGGCCTGGTGTTTTCAAGAGCTCAAGTGCGATGGCTCGTGGTAAGAGATATTGCCTTGCAGTCCCAGTCCTAGCCAACATTTATAGGGGTTTGAATGAAATTGTGTCTTCTAAGACTCCTAGTAAATGTGATGCCACTTTTCCTGCACACTACTTGAATGCTTGGTTGGCCGAATACTTCGACACTCACTTTGAACTTGAAGGGTCTCGCTCCAAGGATGTTCCACGCATGTTTAGATACTCCGGAGAAGGTGCAGCCAAGCATTATGACGAGGTTATGGCTCGTAAGCTATTTCGTGCGGTTAATAACTTCAAGTTTCATCGCTTGGGCCTTTTTAAAGGCCATCGAGAGATTCTGGTGGATGATGACAAGCTACCTAGCTCTTATGCAGATTACTTCATCAGCCAACGTTCTAGCTACTTGGCCTCTCGTCGCGGAAGTATATGTATAGTTGAACCATATAGCCCTCATCGCTTTGGTCGACAGTTCGGTTTCAATCAACACATCCCTGGGGAGCTTAATGAGGACTTTCGCACCGTCACCTTAGAGCAAGTAGTATGCTTCTGGCGTCGATGTCTTCGTCTTGCTACTGGTTCAAAGTTCTTGATCCCTGCCTGCCCATCTGAGCACGGGGCTTCGTGCACGAAGGACTATATGAATTGGTGGGCTAGAAGATCTGATGGTTTCTTTTCAAGTAGGGTTGAGCAACCAATTGGGGATGTTAACCCAAGCAAGATAAGACTCAAAATAAAACAGCCCAATGAAGTAGTTGAGCCTGTGAAGCGTCGAAGCGATGGGAAGCCCTCTTTTGGGATTTCGGAGGCTACCGATGAGTCTTTAGGAGGAGTGGATGTGGATAAGGCACATTCTCCTAAGCGTGGGCCTTCTTGCATAGTCTCAACGTCTCAAGACGTAGTGGTGACCAAGGGTAAGGATGCGTCAGATTCCGAGCGGAACAGTGGCAACTCAGATTCTCACTGGAGACGCAAAAGGCAGAGGGATAATCCCAGCAAGAATTTGGATCATGAAGGGGTCACCCAAGCGACTGATCTTGGTGTCGACATGGATTCGCTTCCCGACCCTTCCGGTGGCAGTGCACAAGTGAGTCTTAATTCTCTTTTTGATGATTTTGATCTTGAATCCATTAAAGACCTTTGTTTCCTTCACGATGACCTTGAAGCTATTTCTGGTATCCAAGAATTTTTTGAGAATGACAATCTTGGTATTCTCCCAATGCAGGATGACAATTATCCTTCGAAAAGAGCAGGAGAGAAGTGTACACCAGTTGCCACTAGCCCTTCTACGAGTGAGTTTTCCATTCAAGGTCCGACGGCCTTTGATTTGGCTACTAAGGAAATTAATCCATCACGTTCGGCGAAGACTAACGCCACTCCCTCTTCCGACCCTATTCACAAGCCTCCAAGGGACGTGACTCAAAATAAATCCCTTATGTGTAGTTCGAGCATCCCAGCCACTTCAACTGTCACAATGTTTGAACCCGATGATTTGATTTCAAAGGCCGATCGACAGCGTGCGAAAATGCTAGGAGGGGGCCTAATTGAGAAGGTCGTCAAAATCCCTTTTACTCTTGTGACTTCATTTAGGGGTGGAGTCGAGAAGATCCTTCAAGTTATCGCACAAATAAAAGTTGTGGATGCAACGCCTTTAAGAGAGCGTATTTCGAAATATATGGACGATGCAGACCGATATTCTTCCCTCCATCATGCCCTTTCACAAGGCATCACACCTGAAGACAAGGAACAGAAGCTTACCGACGCTCGGCATCGTCTCACTCTTGCCCTCGACTCAGAAGCCATTAAGATCAGTCAGAAAGTTGCAATCAAGGCGAACTTAGACAAGGCCTTAGCTAGAGAGATTGAATTGAAGAAGGAACTTGAGTCACTTTCAATGCAAAAGGCAGAGTTTACCGCGTCAAGTACCCTTTGTGATGCAGAGCTAGCCCAACAACAAGTGATCATTTCTCAAATCAAGGGGGAGGTTTCCAAGATTGAGGCAACTCCAACCTTAGAAGCTTCTGATGATGCAAAACTTAGAGAGCTACAAGGGTTACTAGAGACTAGCAAAGAGGAGTTGAAGCATTTAGATTGGATAGGTTAATCTTTATTTTATTTTATTGATGTAGTCATTACAATGTAACGGCACTTATCTTATTATTAATAAAGAAATTCATTTATTTCCAGACCAATGTTTGAGAACATCCCTTTTTTTTTTTTTGCGACTGTGCTTAGCAAGAGATGCTAGGCTGCCTACGTACCCAAAAGGGATCAAGTCATAACGTAGTTCAAAGGACTTGTTATTTTTTCTTTTTTTCTTTTTTTTTTGCGCATATGTGACTGAACTTAGTAACGAATACCAAGCTGCCTACGTACCCAAAAGGGATCAAGTCATAACGTAGTTCAAGGGACTTGTTATTTTTTTTTTTTTTCTTTTTTTGCGCATATGTGACTGAACTTAGTAACGAATACCAAGCTGCCTACGTACCCAAAAGGGATCAAGTCATAACGTAGTTCAAGGGACTTGTTATTTTTTTTTTTTTTCTTTTTTTGCGCATATGTGACTGAACTTAGTAACGAATACCAAGCTGCCTACGTACCCAAAAGGGATCAAGTCATAACGTAGTTCAAGGGATGTAGTGTTTTTTTTTTTTTTTTTTTTTTTTTTTTTATCTTTTTTTTTTTTTTTGTCCCTAACTTTTGCCTAGGCCGCCTTTTTCAAGGTTTTCAACCTAGCGGGATTTTTTTTTTTTTTTTTTTTTTTTGGTGGGCAGTTTAAGCTCTTACCAAGGAGCAACTTCAATACTTCATGCATAGTATCGCTTTAGGAACTTTGCATTTATGGGACCTACCCTCAGGCCATTTTCGTCGACTATCTTGTAAGCACCATTAGTGTAGACCTCCTGCACGACATAGGGGCCATCCCATTTTGATGTGAACTTGTTCCCAGTCTTGTGAGAGATGTTGATGGGTCTTCGCATTGCAAGTACTAGGTCCCCTACTTGGAAAGATCGAGGTCGGACTCTCTTGTTGAACGCTCGCGACAGCCGCGCTTGGTAGCATTCAAGACGTTGTTGAGCTTCCAACCTCTTTTCATCAAGTGCTTCCAACTCTTCGAGTCTTAAACGCGCATTTTCTTCATTTGTGAGCCCTTCTTGGATAGCAATTCGAAGTGATGGAATTTGTCTCTCTAAAGGTAGGACTGCTTCAACACCATATACTAATGAATACGGAGTGGCTTGCGTGGGTGTCCTGTATGTTGTTCGGTATGCCCATAAAGCTTCTCCAATCTTTTCATGCCAATCCCTCTTCAAGCGTTCTACTACCTTTTTCAACAAATTGCAAAGCGTCTTGTTGAAAGCCTCAGCAAGACCGTTGGCTGGCGCGTTATACATGGATGACTTGTATTGCTTGAACTCGAACTTCTCGCATAGTTGGGTCACCAAATTATTGTAGAATGGCTTACCGTTATCAGTGATGATATAGCGAGGGACACCATATCGATAGATCAAGTGAGTCCGGATGAAGTTCACCACATTTTCCTTCTTTACTTCCCTGAGAGGTATGGCTTCTGCCCATTTAGAAAAATAGTCGGTCGCAGCTAATATGTACAGGTGACCCCCTGACGACTTAGGCAATGGTCCTACAACATCGAGTCCCCATGCATCAAAAGGCCAAGATGCGACTGTAGGGTGCAGAGGCTCCGGCGGTTGGTGGATGTAGTTCGCATGAAGTTGGCATGCTTCACACGTCTTTGCATAGTCCATACAATCCTTGACCATGGTGGGCCAATAGTAACCCATTCGTTTTATCCGGTGGTACAATTTGGGGCCAGATTGGTGGGCACCACACACTCCCGAATGAGCTTCTTCCATGGCTTGATCACCTTCTTCCTTGCCAAGACATCGTAAGAATAAACCGTCAAAAGACCTCCTGTATAATGTGCCCTTGTAGTGTATAAAACGAGGCGCTCTTCGTCGTACCTCAGTCTTGTGGTGGGGATCTTCAGGTAGCTTACCATGTTCCAAGTAATCAATAAGGGGTTGACGCCAATCCTCATCCTCCACTGTGGATATTGATATGGCATTCGTCGCACTCGCGCATTCTTCCGTGTAAGAGAGTACCCAACGATTGCAGACAGAGACACTTGCCTTTTCACCCTCCGACAAAGCCAATGTGGTGGCTAGGTTGGCTAGAGCATCTGCCATCCTATTCTCGTTTCTGGGGATATGCTCTAAGGAAACTCCATCGAACTTCTCAATTAGTTGCATAGCCATCTGAAAGTAAGGAATCAAACCCTCATGTTTAACTTCATAGCGTGTCAAAAGCTGATTGATTACCAACTTGGAATCGCCGTAGACTTCTAAGTATGAGATTTTCATATCGAGGGCCATTTGGAGGCCAGCAATAAGGGCTTGATACTCAGCAACGTTGTTTGAACATGGTTCACTAAGCACAAAGGCAAATGGTAACACTTGTTTCTGTGGCGACACGAAGACAACCCCAGCACCAGATTCCTCTTGTCGTGCGGCTCCATCAAAGAACATCATCCAAGGTGGGAGGACTTCAGTGTACAATACATCTTCATCTGGAAAATCATCTAAGAGTTCCCAATCTGCAGGAATGGGATGATCAGCGAGGAAATTTGCTAGGGCTTGCCCCTTGATGGCCTTTTGGGGCACATACACGATTTCAAACTCTTGAAAGGCCACAGCCCATTTTGCCAACCGTCCAGACATGACTGCCCTAGACAAGACGTATTTTACTGGATCTATCTTTGCAACCAGGTGTATTACATGTGCTTGCATGTAGTGCCTTAATTTTTGAATGGAGAAGAAAAGTGCAAGACACATCTTCTCTATTGGAGAATACCTTAATTCTACCCCAGTTAGCTTTCGACTAAGGTAATACAATGCTTTCTCTTTTTCTTCTTCATTTTTCTGAGCTAAGAGGGCCCCAAGTGATTGTTCTTGTGCAGCAATGTAGAGCACAAGAGGTTTTCCTGGCATGGGTACTCCTAAGACGGGTGGGTTAAGCAGATACCTTTTAATGCTCTCAAATGCATTCCTGCAAGCCTCATCCCATTCAAAGGTAGAATCTTTTCTCATCAATCGACTGAATAGTTGACACCGTCCTGCTAGATTCGATATAAAACGTCGAATATATGCAAGATGGCCTTGTAAGCTTCGAAGCTCTCGTAGGCTCTTTGGTTCAGGCATCCTTTGGATAGCATCTATTTTAGATTGATCTACTTCAATACCTCGATGTCGAACAATGAAGCCTAGAAACTTCCCAGACGTGACACCAAACGCGCATTTGAGAGGATTCATTTTGAGTTGATATTTCCTTAGTCGATTAAATACAGTGCGCAAGTCCTGTAAATGATCCCCTCTTTTCTTTGTCTTAACAACTAGATCGTCAACATAACATTGCACAATTTTGTGGAGTATGTCATCGAAAATTCGTTGCATTGCTCGTTGATATGTTGCGCCGGCATTCTTGAGCCCAAAAGGCATCACCTTATAACAATAGATCCCCTTTGGAGTTCGAAAAGCAGTGAACTCTTCATCCTCGGGTGCCATTCGAATTTGATTGTATCCTGATGAGCCATCCATGAATGATAATACTTCATGACCAATAGTCGCATCAACCATAAGCTCTGTATTTGGAAGTGGGAAGTCATCCTTTGGGCATGCTCTGTTCAAGTCCCGAAAATCAACACAAACTCGAATTTGTCCATTCTTCTTTTTTACAGGGACAATGTTTGCAATCCACCTTGGGAATTGTACCTCCCGGATGAATCCTGCCTGCTCAAGTTTGTTAACTTCTGCCTCAATTTGTGGGAGGAGCTCCGGTCGAAAGCGTCGTTGGGCCTGCTTAATTGGGCGCGCTCCTTGCTTTATTGCCAACCGGTGAACTGCAATTGTTGGGTCTAAACCTGGCATCTCCTTGTATGTCCAAGCGAACACATCTTTGTACTCCATTAAAAGCTCAAAGTATTTGCTCTCTTCCTCCGATGTCAAAAGTGAACTCACGTAGATTGGGCGAGGTTCCTCGTCAGTCCCTAAGTTTAATTCTTTGAGCTCATCTACAGTCGCTTGCCCCTCGTCTTCTATTGCTCGAGGAGCTTCATTTGGTTCATCGTCTGATGCGTCTGATTCGGAATCGGTTTCCGCTGTCACGTGGTAAGAAGGGAGGACTAGTGTCTCGTGCTCATCCTCCCTATCGTCAACTTGCTTCTTGAGCTCGCGTGTGTGCACAATAGTCCGCCGCTTTACTTTTAGGGAGTTTCCTGTACTAACTTCTACAGTCAACTCACGTTTCATGCGCGAAGGGATAAGGCTGTAGGCTTCGGTGCTCTTTCTCTTTTGTAGGCCACTTTTCTCCTCCTTAGGTCGTGGGGTGTTAGTTGAGCTACTCGTAGACCCAAGCCTATCAAATGCTGACTTACGTGTATGTGAGGTTCCTTCCTTCGTAGGGAGAGAAATGCTTAATCTATTAAAGACTGATTCTCGAGGAGCAGATGTTCCTAAACGGTCAAATACAGAAGATCTTGACACAGGCTTCGGCTTCCCCTCTTCCTCAACTTCAAAGGTGATGTGTTGTGATGTTGCCTTTTTTCCTTTCCCTTTGGCCGAGATTCGAACTGGCTCTTGTGATGAATACCCCAGCCCAGTTCTTGGAACCTCGATCGCATAACCTTGTTGCTTCAGTTTGCTTTGGGTCGAGTTAAGCCCATGTGACTTCTCTTCCACGTAATCTGAATAAAGTTGCCCCAATTGCGGAGGATTTTGGAAATCATAGCCTGATTTTGCCAAAAGTTTATATGCTTTAGGGTCGAAACCTTCTTCTGTTCTTCTGACTGGCAATGAATCTTCTTCAACAAGGTTACGTGTGGCTCTAGTGAAACCTTTGAGTGGGGGTTTTGTAGACGCCCCTTGGCCTAACTTCGGTAATGGTAAGGTGAAATCACTTTTAAGGATAACGATATCTTCCTCTTGAATAGACTTTTTGCACTTATCCTTTGTCACCATTGTCAACCCGAATGGGGATTGTCCTTCCTTTCGTTTAGATGCGGGCACATATCGTAAGACCATAGGTGCCTCTTTCTTCTCTACATGAAACTTCTGTCTTACTTCAGAGTTAGGTTTCGGACCTTCAGCGAGGGGCTCACCTCCTTCCTTACATTTTTCCTTCTTCTTTTCCATAGACTCCTTTTGTGGTACATCGTAGGTTGTGTCGCAATCCAAGTAAAACTTGGCATCTGCAAAGTGAGATTCTGCCGCCGTAAATGGTTGCAAATCTGCTGTCACCACCTTTACTTGCTTGCCATCGCAATACTTGAAGCATTGATGCAATGTAGAAGGTACAACACCATTCCCATGAATCCATGGTCGTCCTAACAACAGGTTATAAGAGGTCTTCGAATCGATCACATGGAAGAGAGGTCTTGCTTTCAACTCATCAATAGTCACATCTAACCGAATCATGCCAATTGCCCTTTGACCCTCTTGGTTGAAGCCTTGGATGACGAGTCTACTTTTGGATAACTCTTCCATGGATATGCCTAGGCGTCTCATTGTTCCTTTGGGCATTATGTTGACGGCAGACCCATCATCTATGAGGATGCGACTTACTCTTTCCCCTCGTGTGTAACCTGAGACAAAGAGTGGTCGATTGTGCGGTTTGGAGCCCAATAAGAGATCCTCATCGGCGAACGTCATCTTGTCACGACAATGAGCACATAAAGCAACTGCTTCTTCCGAGGCCTGGGTTTCACTTCCCTCTTCCTTGGTTACTTTGGTTTCTTCAAGGTTCACTTTCTCCTCCTTTTCGGTGAAGTCTTCTTGACCATCAGCATCATGGCAGGAGACCATGTAAGTGGTTGTCGTTAGGCCCTCTGTAAGAAAGCCTTTAGGGAAAAACTCATGCAGCGTGACTGACAAGGGGCCTTCCTTTTGTAATAACTCATTCGAACGAGCTTCCTTTCTTTGTTTCTTCAGACCATTTGTTTCCTTCCCCTTGGGAGCAATTTTTGAATCGCTTGCTTGAAGTTCCCTTCTCTTGTAAGCAACATAGGGTTTTGAATTACGCCGTTTTCGAAGTCTCTTGTAGGTCACAAAAGTCCAACCCTCTTCATCGCCTACCAATTTGTCATCGGCTCTATCATCATCTGGAGGACTGAAGCATGCCATATGCATGGGCTCAAGAGTTCCAAATTGGATGTGCTTGCAATATGCCCTTGATGTTGATGGCAAGGTGGACTGCACTTTCGTTGGAGTTGGTGACTTCACAGAGATTGGGGATCCAACAGCGAACGTAGCATGATTTGCCTCAGCAGTTTCATCTAGGTCTAAAAGAATTTTACCCTCCTTTGCAAGCCTTAGGATAAGGTCCTTCAGAACAAAACATTTTTCCACAGGGTGACTTACAACTCGATGGTATACGCAGTATTTTGGGTCGTTGGTACGCCCCATTTCCTCCGGACGCTTGCACTCTGGGAGCTTGATCACATTCTTCTCTAATAAATCCTCGAGCATGCCTCGAACGTCGGCATCTGGAAACGGATACGTCTTTTCTTCCATCTCCTTCAAAGTCAATCGACGCTTCTCCCGCTCTTGCATTGGACCGGTCCTTTTCTCCATTCTCTTATTCTCTTTACTGGAGATCTTCACAGGCTCCACAGCAACGGCCATAGCTTCCTTAACCATGGATCTGGAAGACTTATCCCCCCTCCTCATATCTTTCTTCTCTTTACGCTGCTGGTCAACAGGTAAGCCCTTTTCTCCATGGCTAGACAGACTAAGCTCCATGTCATGGGCTCGGGTAGCAAGTTCCTCAAAGGTGTGAGGTTTGATTCCTTGGAGGATGTAAAGCAACCCCCAGTGCATACCTTGGATGCACATCGCCACTCCTGAAGACTCGGAAAGGCGATCTTTGCAGTCGAGACTCAATGAGCGCCAACGATTGATGTAGTCTACCACTGGTTCATCTTTCCATTGCTTCGTGTTGGTTAATTCCAGCATGCTTACGGTGCGTCGGGTACTGTAGAAACGGTTCAAGAATTCCCTTTCCATTTGCTCCCAACTATCAATGGACTCGGGTTCAAGATCCGTGTACCAATCAAAAGCATTTCCTCGAAGAGTACGCACAAATTGCTTCGTGAGCAAGTCTCCATCCGTACCAGCGTTATTGCAAGTCTCGATGAAATGAGCAATATGTTGCTTCGGATTCCCTTTTCCATCGAACTGTTGAAACTTAGGAGGTTGGTAACCCGCAGGCATCTGTAAAATGTCAATCCTTTTGGTGTATGGTTTTGAATACATCAGAGAGTTTTGTGGTGCCCCACCATATTGAGCTCGAATGGTGTTCGTTATCATGTCCTGTAACTGTTGGACCGATAAAGATGAAATTGAGGTAGAGCTCCCTTGTGGACCACTAGCCTTCTTTGGAGAAGATGTGTGAGCATCTTGGGATGTATGCTGATGCGTGTGAGAATGGCCTCTGCTAGACTCCCCTCGATTCTGAACCTCAAGCTTGTTCATAAGTGTGGCGATTTGAAGGTCCTTCTCCTCCACAGTCTTGGTAAGCTTAGCTATAGCATGTCCCATTTCAGCAATCTTTTCGTCAATGGTGGCAGTCCCTGTCATCATGGCCGCCATAGCTATTGTACGAGAAGAATTTTCTGAGAAGATAGATGAAGTGACTTCTCGAGGAGATCCTTGGGAAGAACCTGACTGTGAAGCATTACTCGACCCAGCATCTGATGCAGAATAGTGATATTCGCTCTCAATCATTGAGTCTTCTGGAACGAATGCTGAATCTCCCTTCTTAGAGGAAGCGTGCTTGTTTGTCCTCAAAGTGCTCAAGGAGATGACAGTCTTTGGCTGGGCTGGGGCACTTATGAGTTTCGTCACAGGAGCTTTTCCTTCGACTTCTTGTGATGTGAGGAGCCTCATTGCCTTAGCTTTGTTTCGAGTCATGGGACCTGTGGAAGTACTGCTGCTTGTTGATCCCCCAACGCTTTTGGTAGCATTCTTGGAAATCTGAGACTTCTTCGAGGCCATTGAACTAGGTGGATTGGAGACTTGAAGATTTCTAGGGTGGAGAAAGAGATGAGAGGCAGAGCAGTCCCACTGGGCGTGCCAGAAATTTGTACACACAATTTTCGTAAAAGATAAATCACACGATCACGAAAATAATGTAAACAAATAATCAATTTGTATTTGATTGGTATATATGTGAGTACAATCCTCTGTATGAATCTTTACAATGAAAGAGTACAATAAATTCCTCTGATTCGATCTCCAAGAAACGTTACGATCCAAAGGGGCTATGAAGCTTGATCTTGAATCGTGCTTTGATGTCTCCAAGTTGAATGAATGGTTGAATGTGCTTGATATGGTGCGAGGGCCGTTGGCTTGATCTCGAACTTGATTCAAGGAGAATCCCCACTTTGATTTGAAGAAGTAGGAATAAGCCTTGATGAACAATGGAATTCTTGTGAACTTTAGAGATGACTCTCTATTTTGGCAGAGTGTCAGTAGTGTTTTTCTCTCTGTCCCTCCTCTTTCTCATATGAGAAGCTCCTATTTATAGGCAACTCAATGATATTTAATTTGGAATTTTCTCTCAGCATTTATTGAGAGTTGAATTAGGAATTTAATTTGGCATTTCATTTAAAAAGAACTTTCCATATAGGTCTTTTCTTCTGACGCTGCCATATGGCTTTCTTCATTTGATGTTGCCACGTGGCTTGACTTCATTCATTGATCATTCACGTCATCAATTTTGATCACAAATATTTTATCATGAACAATCGGGCGGTTGTGAATACATCATAAAATTTTGATGTCTACATCTGCCACTGCCTCTTCCTTCGCTTTGGAGAGAAGAATGTTGTTCTCTTCGTCCTTCTTCGCCAGGACCTCAAGACGAGCGTCCTTCTCCGCAGCACTGATTTTAAGCTCCTCAACTAAAGACTTTAATTCTTTCACCTCTTCTGTAGTCCTTGAAGCCACCTCTGCCCATTGCTTAGCCTCGTTCCTCAACTCCTGTACCCTCGTCTCCAGCAAAATCCTCGTCCTGTCCAATCCTGTGGCCTGCCTGGACGCTGCTATAAACTTTGACATGCCCTACAAAAAAAAAGAGAACAAATAAAAGTTAGAAAAAGGAAGAGAGAAAGAAGGAAAATAAAATCCTTAGTCAAGACGAGAAATGAGTTTTTACCTTAAAGAGGTCGTGAACACCAGAGTGTTCAAAGTCTTTAAGGGACATGTCATAACAGACGTTTATATCTTCGTCAGTTACAGCCGTCTTGAAACGCTCCCACGCTAAGTCCTCATTTTCAATAATGTTGGAAGGGACCGCTCGAGAAGGCTGAGGAGTTGACACAGTCTTGGACGGAGGGGACTTGGACGGAGTACTTTCAGTTGGGATGGACGAGTCAACGTCCACTATTTGCACAGGCTGCTGGGACGAGGGAAGAGTAGGCTTGATTACCTGGGACGAGGTGCCCTTAGCTTTTTTACCTCTGCGACTGGGGAGATTTGCTAGATCCAAGTTTTTGGGCAAAGTTTTTCTTTTCTCCCCAAACACAGGACGAGCCTGAAGTTCAACTTCAGGACGCTCCCCCTCAACAGCCACGTCCTTCCCTTTGTTTCCTTTCATCGTTGCCATTCCTAAAAAAAAAAAAAAAAAAAAAAAAAAAAAGAAAGAGAAGAAAACAATATGCAAGGGTGTTTTGGAACTTAAAACTTACTTTTCCTCACAGTGACCTCGTGGGCAATTGCTTCGTCAGAAGGATTAGGACCCAATCCCCACTTAGCAAGTCGCCTAAGTGAAACCAAGGAATGGAAATCTCTATCCACGTGTAGACGAGCCCTGTGGACGCGGTCACGGAAGAATTTGCTCAAGGACGGACGTTTAATGGCTGAAACAAACCAAGTAAACATAAGTTAATTATCTATGTTGAAAGAAAACAACAAAAAATTATTATTAAAAGAAGAAGGGGAGCAACTTACCCTCAGGACGAAGGTTTCCTAAGTCCCCGGTATAACGACCGAAAGTGTCCTGGCCAACGTCTATAGGACTCCCAGCCCAGAAACCGGAGACGAAGAAAAATTCCGTCTTCCATTTTCTGTCAGACGAGGCCAAGGACTTGATCAATCTACAATCTTTACCCCTGGCAGTAAATTGGTGAAAGCCAGGGGACTGATGTATCTCTGAAGGTTTATAACAAAAAAGGAACTCGTCCACCGTAATAGGACGGTCCCTTCCGAATACTTCACCCCACAAAATTTGCATTGAGATGATTAATCTCCATGTATTTGGGTTAAATTGGCATACTCCTAAACCTAATCTAAAAAGCAACTCCCTAGTAAAAGTGTTTAAAGGGAATCTTAAACCTCCCAAAAGGTATGCCTCGTAGACGCCTATCCCAAAACGAGGGTTGCAACACCACTCTCCACGGACGGGTATCCTAGGGTTAAACTCATCTGGAATTTGATACCATTCCTTAAGATTTTGGAGCCTTTGCACGTCCGTCCTAGAAGGAATGTCCACTGCACAACTGTATACAGTGACCTCCTCCTCGTCCAAGGGACCAGATGGAGGAGCAGTGGACGAGGTACCAGCATGAGACCCTGAGGCCTTCCTAAGCTGATCCTGTACAACTTCTAAAGGAACTCCGGGGACTCCAGAAACATACTCGTCCGTGGTGTTCCCTCCACTACTATCGCTAGAACTACTAGAACTATAATAACTACTCTCGTCATTGTACTCGTCTATGGCCCTATCTACACTATCGCTAGACGAGGAAAGCACAACCTCAACCATCTTGCAAGAAAACTAAGGGCGAGAAAAAGAAAGAATTACCGGGAACTAAGACGAAGGGAAGCTATGGACGCAGGAAGCTTCTAGACGAGGATCTAGGACGAGGAAGGATTAAGAGGGAAATTTCAGAAGTAGGAGGGGTAGTGGAGGCATTCCACTATTTATAGGGAATAAACTCTGGCACCTGGGACGACGTGACCAGCCAATGGATGCCACGTGGCACGTCCCTCGGTTAATCAATCGACTTGATTTTTTAACCTATGAAATCGTGACACGTGGCACTCTCCGACTTACCATTAATACACCTCTTACATCTTCCTCTCTGGACGACCCATGGACAAGGGGGCAACTGATGATGATAACGAGTGCCTCCAAATCCTCCAAATATTCGTCCATGTGATTTGTCCTTAAGGAAGGTGGACGAAGTGAGGCCATGTCACCGTCATAGCCTCGTCCGTCATCAGCAAGGACGGACGAAGCCTCGTCCGTCCCCAAGGACGGACGAGGCAGATATGGACTTGGCCAAACTGGAAACTATGACAAAATTGGCTTTACCAATGAACCAATACCTCCTTTGTCCAAAACGAAGCTTCAGTCTAGATAAAATAACTTCCATGGAAGTTATGGAAGTTATTTTATACTCTGATAAGTTCCTCAACAATAGGAACGGTTTATTGAATAAATAACCGTTCCATATGCACTATATAAGATTTTTTCTACAAAGAGGTAAGGCATTCAGACTTTTTCTCTAGAAAATAGAACAGCCTTAAAGTGATTTTTCTCCATCCCAAGTCACTAACTTTATCATCGGAGGATCATAGGCCAGCCTCCACCGGTCTTCTCTCTGATTGATTTTGGTTTTTCAGGATTCCACCGTGAAGATTGCCAAAGTCCGGAGACTTTCAATCCACTGATTTTCCAGTAACATCAGAGATAATTGCAAAAATTGAAACTATTGTCTCTAAGAGACATCCCAAAATAGAAACGACCTTATTCTAATTTTTAAACTAATAGTAATTAAGGAAAACAAATATTACAAAAAATAGTAAAATAATGGAGGAATTTGCCAAATTTAGGGTGACCTTAAGGCAAAGTCTCAAGTCTTAGTCATAAGGCCGTTTCCCTTCACCCCTCCAAATTTCATGCAATTCTAACATTGTTGCCCTAATGAGTAATGACTTTTACTGACACTCCCCTTGGTTTTACGCTATAATTTCTAATGCCCTTGTTGTTCTAGGAAGATTTGTGTTTTCTGTTCTATGTCACAAATCAAACCATAAATTATAAAAAGTTTGAATTAAAACCTATAGCTTTTAAAATCATTTCAATTCACGCATCAATGTGTTACTATCGCCTAAAATCATATGCCTCACATACTATGTAATAAAGATTGGGTCTCAAAATTTGTAGTTGCATCAAGTGGTTATCTTTTCTCTACAGCAAGTAGCTGCACTCTCTTTTGACCAAGTGACAACCCTTTACTTAAAACTTGGGAAATTACGTAGTTTGCTTTGGTGTTATATGGGTTGGTTTGTGTCTGTGGTAAGGATAAGTGCAGATTGGATTAGGGTTTTGGTTGAGGTGGTAGTGGGAAACTTTTAGAAGAGGGTGTGGTTGTGGAGTTGACGTTAGAATTGAGATATGTGTTTGTGGTGGTGGTGGAGATGGGAATTGTGGTGGTGAAAATGGGAAATAAATTAGTGATGATCGATGTAGAGGTGAGAGATGTAAATGTGGTAGTGGTGGGGGATGTCACGGGTTCAATTGAATCACCTTCATGCTTGTGTTTTGATCTCCACCACAACTTCTTAATAAGAATCATATCTTCTTAACATTCAGTTTGTTTCGCATGCTAGTCACATTTCCGTCAAGGTTAACATTAAAATAAACAATAGATAATACATTGTAGAGTAACATTTTAAAATTGGGAAAGGAGGGAGGTCAATCTCAATCATGCATTTTGAAATTTTGGGAGGACATTGTAATTGAGGTGAAACCTTACGGTGAAAAAGTGTAATTTTCCATAATTATATATTTAAGTATTAAAAAACCAAACAAAAACAAAACAAAGAGGAAAGGAGAAGTTATAAAAAAAAAAAAGAAAAAAAAAGAAGAAGAAGAAATATGGGCCAGTTGATGAGAACCGGTCATCTCAGAAAAGCGGAAGCCCAAAGATTGACCAAGGCCCATCAAAAGGAAGTTTACGTTCAGACCGAGGAAAGTGCTTTGTTGAAGAAAAGTGGTGGTCTGGTCTGTTCTCTCTGTAAAAAAACAGAAAGAAATGAGTGATAGCGGTGGCGGTGGCCGTAAATGGTGGAAAATAGCGGTGGTGGTAATAGTAGCAATAGGAGTGAGGGAGCTGAGCAAAAGGTACGGATGGGACAAGGAAGGAGCAATGAAGGTGTTAGGAGAATGGTCGGATCGCATGGGTGTGTGGGCCATGCCCGCATACGTTGGGGTCCACACTCTCACTCTGGCGCTCTGCTTGCCTTACGCTGTTTTCATGGAGGCCACTGCTTCTCTAATCTTCGGCTTCTTCCCTGCTGTTGTCTGCGTCTTCTCCGCTAAGGTCCTCGGCGCTTCCCTCTCCTTCTGGATCGGAAGGTAAGCTTCCACTTTCTCCATTTCCCATTTCTTTTTTCGACTATGTTTTTGTTTTTGCTTTCAACATTGAAATGCCTGATTTATTTTGGCTAATTCGATATTATTATGATTACTGTAGATCGAAATCATATTATAAATTTTCGCTGCTTTCAACAAATAAAATTCGAGGATTGTTACTAGTGTCAGTGTGTAATTTGTATTGGACTCTGGGTATCAAATCGATTTGGGTTTTGAGCCAACTGCAATTAGCCCTTCTTTTATGTGTATGCTCTTGCTAGTTACTTTTACATATTAGACCGAAACTGGCTTTGGATGAGGTAGTAATGAATGCAATTTGTTATAGGAACAGACTTGTGGAAAGGAATATGATAATGTTGTTTGTCTATTAGTTGCTAAGATACAATCTTGGTGATGCCTTCTATCGCAATTAATAAATCCCGTGCTAGTTATTAATATACTTGAGATGCATATGCCCATTTCACTTGCTATGCCCTCTGTCTCTCAATGTTCTTTTCTAGTATTGGAATAGACAATGGAATGTTGTGTAGTCTCACCACCTCTTTAGAAAATAACTCAACAGTATGTGTAGCTTTAGAAGTCTTCAAGCCAGGGATGAAATGCATCATTTTGGAATAGAGTCATGTCTGTTTACAGTCTCTGGGAGTCCAACTCAAAACCCATACCTAAATGAACCCAAAAATCATTAGGTTTCCACAATGGTGTGTAAAAGCTGTGATTTGTGAACTCCCTTACCAAATCGGCATGCTTGACGTCTTACCAACCTATCCACATCTTTGTACATTGACTGCTAGAAATAACAATTAGATACCATTGCTAGTGTCTTGTATATGCCAAAATGTCCCTCCAAACCATTAGTCCATTACCATAAAGTTCCCTTATAATCTGCTCACACAAGGATTCTTTTTGATAAGTAATAAGACTTCATTGAAGAACAACCAAAAGAGTACAATGAATCCAAGTACACAGACAGTGTACAAATGATTCAGTAAATGATCAATGAAAAAGATGCGTGGAAAGTACAAATATCAAGTAACTTAGACAAAGAAGCAAAAGCTCCTGGATAAGTTGCCATTGTGTAACTTATAGGGCATCATACTAACTTGTGTTGGCTCTCACAATTGGGTAATGATTTGGCCTAAATATGGATTGTTTTCATATTGGTTCTTTTTGTGTGTGTGTGTGTGTTTGGGGGGGGGGGGGGGGGGGGGGGGGGGAGAGGATAACGTAGGGAACCTTTCTAAAGAAGAGTGCATTGGACTCACCTCTAGCTAGTAAACCTACTGGCAATTGACCCCATCTGCCAGAACCTGTTGTCGGGTAATCTAGGGGCATTCACCCTTGATGGGCTAAGTAGTTTATGCTCATACCTAGGAGTGATGTTTTCATACAAATAACTTGGCTTGTCATCACTTTTGGCATCAAAGATCTCTTTCTCAAAGCATCTGCAACTTTATCAATTTCTCTAGTGTTGTATTTTATTTGGAAAATGAACTCTTGGACTTGGATGAAAGACCGCCACAACGCTTGATAATCAAAGTATACCACAAATTCTTGGTATGAAAGGTAGTGTTGCCAATGGTAAATTGGTCACACCAAAGATTGCAATTGAGTTACTGAACTTTTTGCATCTTTAAAAGTACAATGATTACCAATGAGCTATAGCTCAACTAGTACTTCCTCCTCCCATAATAATGGGATGGAGGGTGACAACGTGGGTTTAAGTCCCTTTAGTGCATGTGTAACTTACCACTTATCAATAAAAAAAAATACAATTTTGATCCCTCCACAAAGTCCATATCAAACATAAAGGAACTAGATTCCAAATATTCGAAGAATGTTTTCCAAAATAATTCCTCCATCCAAACAAGAGATCCATAACCTTTTTAGGTAAAACTCATTGAATCCTGAAGATCTAAAAATAACACTCCACAAATCATTTGCTACAATTCATTTTTACCAATTAATGATCCACTATCTCCCCATTACTATCCTGCTAAAGTAAAACCTGCCTTGTTCAGGTTCCATGTTATCAAAAAAAAAAAAGAAAAAAAAAAAAGAAAACAAAAACAAAAAAGAAAATCTCTCTACATGAGATTGTCACAAGTAAGGATTTTACCTCAAGCTGTTGTCCATAGAAAAAAAAAATGAAACCTTCCTTGTAGCTGTAACACACCAAATACTCTTCTAAGGGAAAGAAACTTCGCTGTTACCCCGTAAGATAGCGTAATATGACTGACCCATCAAATTTACCACCTCCATTCAATCTTCTACTCACTCTATCTCAACCTTCTCTCCTAGTATATTTAAGTAAAAGAAGATTTAGGAAGGGATTCATCGACCCTAATCTGGGAACAACATTCCAGCTTTGTGCCTACCCATCAATCTAACCAACCAACACTGTAAATTAATGCATTGCTAGCGGCTAGCTAATGAGCATGCATACAAATCTGTGAACAACACCATCAGAGGATGATTCCCACACCAATTTTCATGCCCAAACCATACACGATTTTTATCACCTAAATCAAAGTGCACATAACTTAGATTTCTATTCCATTTTGCTGTAATACTTTTTCATAAGCTACTACAATGAGTCCCTCTAATAGGTTTGGATGTTTATCCACCCCATTAATCACTGCACTTAGTAGCTATTACAGTGTCCATAAATGTGTTTTCTGTCCCAAACTGCCATAACCATTTCCCCAATAAGATTTTATTAAAGGTTCCTCACTTCCTTACACCCAATCCTCCATTAGTAATAGGAGAGCAAACTGTATCCTACCCCACCAAAGAGGATGGCATTCCAAGATAAGTTATCGGGAAACACCCAATCTCTCAACATAGGATGTCTGCTAGCTATCTCCTGCTACCAATGTCGCCTACTGTGTTGCTAAGGTTTACTCTTAGACCTATAATTGCTTGAAAGTAAGTTAACACCAATCTAATATAAAGAATTTGTTTTGCATTTGCATTACATAATAAAGTTGTATAATCAGCAAGTGAAATATGAGAGATATAGAACCCATTTTCTGTAGCAGTGCCAAAATAAAAAGCAATTCTTAGACCTCTCAGACTATAGAAGAAGTCTGAAGAGGATTAGCTCACCAAAACAGAGAAACATGCAGTAAAAATGCAAGTATGAATCCAACGTCTCCTTTCCTAACCAAACCCCATCCTTTCCATCTGATAAAGTAAAGTCTCACAGGTTACAAGGTCATAAGATTTCTCAATATCCAACTTACAAACCATACCTGGGATATGACTCTTCCCCCTACAATCCAAACACTAGTTGGCAGTAAGATCCGAGTAAAAAAATTTTCTATCTCCCACAAATGTATTCTGTGACTCAAAGTTTAGTTTATCTAATACCGCTTTCAATCTATTTGCTAACAATTTATAAGCACTCCCACCAAAAGGGGTAAAGAGGGTGGGCGTGCTGTATGTGGTGTTGGTGGTGCACCATGCATAGCGAAGAGTTATTTTAGAACATTCATCTCGAGTATTTTTAGTTGCTTTTTTATTGCCAAGAGTTTCTTTCCAACAGATTACTCGGGCATTGAACCCAAAAATTAAGGGTTGGCTATGGATCCTTAAATAGATTAGTCAGGGGCATTGAGACACGTTCAAAATTGAGAAGGTTTGGATGGATGAGTTGCAATAAAGTGAAAGGTATGAATGAGTTGAAAAGTAGCACTAATTATTTGAGGAGAGAAAAGTTTGTTGTTGTTCATAGGTAAACTGCTATTGACTGCATCTTTAAAGAGGAGTCCTTTTCCAGTTGCTTGAGGTATTGCTTTGTAGTCAATAAAGCTTATTTCTAATAAAAGGAAAAGTGAAGTCATTTAATTAAAGTTGAATACATTACAAGTACAAGAGTAGCTAGAGAGAATGTGTTGGAGGGAAGATTTGGCTCTACATTAGAGCTTGATTATGCATGAGAGTTTGTGTGGCTGACTCCCGATATGATATAAAAACTGTTCACATCTGCTTTCAATGCATTATTGCTATCCTGGTTGTGTGTATCCACAGTGTTCCTATATATCAAATTTGTTTCTAAAATTGTCCAACACTCTCTCTCTCTCTCTCTCACTTATGAACGCAAACTTATGTGAGGACAATTATGATACCGTGGGCTATTGCAGGTTAGTATTCAGGAGCTCAAGTTCAGCAAAAGAATGGGTCCAGAAAAACAAGTACTTCCATATCCTTTCCAAAGGAGTTGAGCGTGATGGTTGGAAATTTGTCCTTCTTGCTCGCTTCTCACCCATGCCCTCATATGTCATAAATTATGCCCTTGCTGCGACCAGAGTTGGGTTCATTGTGGATTTTCTTCTGCCAACAGTGATTGGATGCCTGCCAATGATCATGCAGAACACATCCATTGGCAGCCTTGCTGGTGCCGCTGTTGCTTCAGCATCTGGTTCTCAGAAATCTCAGGTTTGGTCATACCTTTTTCCTGCACTTGGGATCATATCAAGCATTTTTATTTCCTTGAGAATCAGAAAGTACTCTACTGATATCTCATTGGCAGAAGTGTCTCCCAGTGAGCATGTTCATGACCGTAAAAATGATGACTCATCGCAAAACTTGTCTGGTGAGCTAGGAAGTGAGGGCCTGAAAAAGAATCTATGATGACAGTTTTTTTTAACTACAGTTTTTTTATGCAATATATTTTTTTTGTTCCAGTGACTGATGATTTGTGGTTGGGAATGCATTGTGTTCTAAATGTTTAATGTGCCTGTTTGGCATTGCTGTAGGAAGTAGAGTTTTAACTAGAGATTTAGTAATAGATTTGGCGATGTAGAACATGAACTGTGAATTTAAGAGCTTTTTGGTTCAATTTCAGTCTTAAACCTGTTTTCAACTTCAAGCTTTTTTAACGGGTTACCAGACACTGCAATTTTCAGATTAAAAGTGCTTTTCAGCCCAAAAGCACTTTATTGGCCGGAACCAATGTCTGGTTTATTGGATGATGTACTTTTTTCAAAATCTAAATTGTGTCCTCACCCTTCCCTTACCTTGAAGCAGACAGTGGTATTTTGAATTTTAATGAAAGCTAACAAAAATTCACATTGGAGAACTTGCAATAGGGATATGTTCAGCTTGACAGATAACCGACTAGTGCATAGCAGATAAAGCCTTTCATCTGATGCTTAGGTACATTCCACCCATGTTTGCATAATAGTCTTTGTTGGTGTACATGCTCAGAGTGGCCTCATAAATTTATAGATGCCTGAGACATTGATATCGAAACATCCACTCTTTTTTGCATGAAGCCTAATTTTCTCTCACAATAGTCTCTTATTCGTATTTTACAAATTTCAATTTAGCCATGCCTGTGTTATTGCTGCTTGTGATAGTTTTGGAGGGTGAACATTGGCTACTTTGCTCTTATTGTTTCTTCTTAGATGTACAACTTTCTGAGTTTCAGTTAAGCAGTCTCAATCTGAGGCAAAGTTACGAGTTTCTGCTCAAGATAAGTTTACTAGTTTGAAAACCAGACACTTTGTTACGAAGAGGAAATGTTTCCTTGACTCTCTTCGTGCTAGTCCTCTATTCTTTGAATGACTTAAGATACATATTATTAGAGCGTTCCGATCCGGTGCCCTAATGTGTATTTTTTAGCTATTTTGCATTTTCCTGTAGCATCAATTCCTTATAAACCTTACACTTGATACCCTAACACTCTTTAAAAAACCTCACACTCGGTACTCTAACACTCTTTAGATTTTTGCATTTGGCTACAGTAACATATAAAAATAAGATATCCACTGTAGCAATATTTATATTTTATAACACTATTATTTTATTCCTCCAATTTTTTAAATCTCACAAAAAGAATACAGAATGAGATGTTGGGTGTATTGTTAAAGTGATAATGTAAAATAGAACGAATAGAATGGTAAGAGGATAGGGTATGAGACATAGGGTGTATTGTCAAAGTGGTAATGTAAAATAGATAAATTAGCTTTTTTGTGAATCAAAATGTATTTTTTCCTTTTTTGCATTTCCATATATGAATCCTCTAATTAGGGTGCATTTTGAGTGTTGTAGCAGCAGAAAGGTTTCAAACTGCAAGGTTAAAAACATATTATAATTATCTCTCAAAATTTTTTTTGTTTAGTTCCCATTTACATAATTATAGATGGCGGGCATCTGTTGGGGCCAATACTAGAAGTTGCAAGGTCATCCCAATGGATGGTATGAGATGAATTCAAAATCCCACAAACTTCACCACACAACTACTTTCAAAAGTAGTTTTCATTAATCCTTTTAATAATAACTCAAATATGAAAGAATCCTTAAATTTAAAATTAAGTTGTGCAACTAAGGTTGTGTTTGGCTCGATCAAAAGGGATTTTTTTTATCCAGATTGCAACCAAACACTTGAATATAATTTCTTTTCCAAAAAATACTTTCACCTGAAAATATTTTACAGCTGGAAAATATTTTCAGTCAAACTAAAGACAGCCTAAGTAAAAGTTGTTGTGTTTTGATGTACTAAAAAAAAATTGATATGTTTCATGGGCAAACATCACATTTGGTCATTTTCCAGTTTGATTCCTATAGTTTTTAAAAGTTTGTAAAATGATTGCCTCTCTCTCTCTCTCTCTCTCTCTCTCTATATATATATAATTACATTGGAGGAGTAGGGGAATTTTCAAATAGTGTTAAATAATATTTTTGATCAAGAAAATAATTAGATATTTTTGAAAATTTTTAATACTACCTTTTAATAGCCCATACTTCAGGATGATTTTTGTATTCTACCCTTTGTTTTTATTTATTTTTATTTTTATTTATTTTTATTCCATGTCAATATCACATGCCCATGTTGGGATGTATTTTTAAAACCCCAAAACTTTAATGTCTAAATTAATGTGAGGATCGAATGATCATTTACAAGATTTAAGAATTTGATATTTACTTCAAAATTTAAGCATTTGATTATTACTTTTGAAAACTTCAAACAAACTGCAAAATGGAACAAACAATAATGGTAAAAAGGAGCATTGGTTTCATTTTTTAATTAGGGTTGTAAATGATCCAAGTTTTTTATGAATAACTTAAACTCGATTTGGGAAAAAGCTTGTTTATGTTTTTATGTTTAGCAAACAAGCCAATTTTAAGCCTCAAGTTTAGGCTCGACTCTTAAACATGCCAAGCTCAAACATAATAATGAGTTTATGAACAAGCTCATGAACATTGGGCTCAATTTAACTATATATAATGTTATATTTTTATAAGTATATTTGTCTAAAATATACTTATATAAAATTGATAGTGTATTTGATGTCGTGGAAGCTTGAAGAGAAGCACACACGATACTCTCTTGATGGAACAGAAACTAAACTGTTAGTTTCTGGGTAGTAAATCTCGAATCCACGAGGGGTTCCTTGAATCCACAAGGTGATAGATCTGGAATCCACCAGAGAACACAATAGACACAAGTCTGAATTTTTATTAATAATCAACTATGAAAAACGTTTACAGACTTAAGGGCCTATTTAAGGGCTCCTTAAAACTTGACTGACAAGAAAATATAATCTAAAATAACTCCTAATTGATACCTAACCATAACAGGAATCAAATTTGACCTAAAAAGCATTAAATGCACCTAAAAACAAGGAAATAAATCACCTAAACCTAAAACAACGTTTTTTTATATAAAAATACCAAAAATATTAAATTACAATAATTAAATAGTAAATTGTGTCCTACATCAGACCCCTCCACTTGAAACAAACTCGTCCTCGAGTTCATCTTTGAAATCTGAAATCTTCCATGCCAAGAGAACAAATACTTTGAAGACTTCATCTTCCTTGTCTTCTTGCCAAACCTGAAAGTCATCAATTTAGCAACTTGAACTTCTTGTCCCTTGATGTTCATGCAATTAACAATATTCAACAAATAGGAGTCAATAATCACATCAAATCTTTCCACCCCAATAAAATCAATAAACTTTGTTTCGGTGTCTCCCACCAAAATAATAGGAGCTTGAACATTGCAATCATCAAACTTGACTTCATCTAGATCATTGACAACTTCTTCTATAATTTCATCTTTAATGGTCTCTACTATCTCGATCTCAAGATCTTTCTCTATAATAGGGTCTTCATTAATCTCCTCCACAATCTTGATTTGAAATTCTTCTTCCATAGTAAGACCTTCATTAATTTCCTCAAAAATCTCTATAATTTCTTCTTTGACTTCTACATATTTTTCAAGAACAATATTTTCTTCAACATTCAATTCTTCCTTTAATGGTGGAATATTTGGCTCTTCAAAATAACTCAAGTATGAACTTCTTGGCCAATAATAATCTTGTATTGTATACGACAAGATTTCTTCACAATCCAAAGGATAAAATTTGATAGCAAGCATCTTTTTCATCTTTGGCCATGATCGAATTTTGTCTTTACCTTGTCGGATTCTATCAGATTGTACTCGTTCCCACCAACATAAGGCATACTTACTAAGTTTATACAAAGCAAGTCCAACTTTTCTCTCATAACAAATATTCTCATAGTCAAATAAATCCTCTAGATCAAGTAACCAATCAAGAAAATCTTCTTTTAAAAAATAACCATTAAAACTTGCAATTCTCTTGTAAGGTCTATATGAAATTTGCTTACCAATAGGTTGCCCGTGAGTTATGTCTCCGTTGCAGTTATCCCTATTGTTTCCATTCTTCAACGGCGCCATCCTAGCATAGATATTTGTGAGTGCTTGTTGTACGTCACGTAATACTTGCTAAGTTATTCGTTGTTGTTGTGGTGGTGGTTACCGTCTCGCCGGTTAGCAATCAGACCAGGGTAAGTCAAGGCTCTGATACCAACTGATGTCATGGAAGCTTGAAGAGAAGCACACACGATACTCTCTTGATGGAACAGAAACTAAACTGTTAGTTTCTGGGTAGTAAATCTCGAATCCACGAGGGGTTCCTTGAATCTACAAGGTGATAGATCTGGAATCCACTAAAGAACACAATAGACACAAGTCTGAATTTTTATTAATAATCAACTATGAAAAACGTTTACAGACTTAAGGGCCTATTTAAGGGCTCCTTAAAACTTGACTGACAAGAAAATATAATCTAAAATAACTCCTAATTGATACCTAACCATAACAGGAATCAAATTTGACCTAAAAAGCATTAAATGCACCTAAAAACAAGGAAATAAATCACCTAAACCTAAAACAACGTTTTTTTATATAAAAATACCAAAAATATTAAATTACAATAATTAAATAGTAAATTGTGTCCTACATCAGTATTGTATAAGTTTGTAAATAAGTTTACATAATATCAAATTATTATTTGTAATTTATTAATAATATAAACAGTTTATTTATAATAATAATTCATAAATTTATTAATCAAGTAGCTCGTGAAAAATAAAAGTTTATTGGACAAAAAAATTAATTAAGCTTGAACATATAATTTTGTTTGGTGATGAATTTGAGCTTGGCTCGTGTTCATAATAAAAGTAAAAAATAAATGAACAAGCCTGAATTTATACTACACACCGAAACTTAGCTCGTTTATTGCCCTGATTCTCATCCATCTATATTACAAGTGTGTTGTTCGTGAGCTAATGGTGAGGGTGTGCTGTCCCTATTCCCTAAGCCAATGTTGAGTCATAGTCATGAGTGTGATTACGCTGGACAAGTGTTCAATAAATTCTATAATACTAGCTTGCGAAGAACTTGCTTGTCAACTAATTCTAACCCATAATAGGGGCGTCAGGCAGTGGGCACGACTATGATGACAAGATGTGAATAGCCGGATAGGTAGATAAGTTTTTATTCTTCTTCCCCTCTCTCTTGAATGGCTTGTAAATTCGTCAAGTTGTAATTTAAATTCATGAATTTTTTCTTCAAGGGACTGAACTTGTATGTAGGATCTATAATATGAGTTTTAAATGTATTGCGGTTGATCATTTGAGAGTTGGCTTAGTAGTAGAAAGTCTTTGTAACTCATCATACCTACGAGTTTAAGAATTGTAAATTTAAATAGTGACAAGCTACACTAGTACCCAAATCATGCTTTAACCCCACATAATTTATGTTACATAATATAATTTTAGAAAATTATGTAAACTTTACATTTAAACATATTTGGACAAAAATAGTGTTATATATAACACACACTTGAGATAATTATACAAGAAATTTATGAAAAATTTAGGGTCACTCGTATATTTCGTTGCAAAATTTTACTCAACTGTAAGAGTAAAATTGAAAATTTTAGATTTAGATTAATTTTTTTAAAAGGGGAATGGCCCTCTAACCCCTTTGTAGCCCCATGATCCCATCCCCCAAAGATAGTAATAATAATACTCGCCGTGTAAGTGTTTCCTACGGACTATCATTGTGATATCTTCAAGTCTTTTCTAAAAAAAAAAAAAAAAGTGACACATGTTTGGCTAAAAACACATTTCTATTTTCACTAAAAAAAAATAAAAATCTCTATTATATATTTTCGTTCTTAGTTCTCACTCCAACTTTAAAAGTCTTTCATCAAACATATCTATGTCTTTAGTCAAAAAGTCATCGTCAATTTTTTTCCCCCTTACAGTTGCCTATTGGCACGGATTACATTTAAGACAAATAAGGGTTTTTTTTTTCCATTTTTTAATATTAATTGATGTGAATAACTGTATTATCAATTTTATTTTAATTGGATCCAATTTTTTTTGTGAATGTCAAGATTATTAAGTAATTCTATTTTTTAAATTTTCTCTAATTAATAAGCAAAATATAACAAAAAATTTAAGTGAAAATCTTGTATATAAACCCAAAAAAAATCTCACTTGAAATTATTAGCTTAGGCCTAAAATTATATGGAATCAATTCTCCCTAATGGTTGCATCACATGGTCACATGGGATTATCTCAAGAGACTTCTCTCTCATAACATGTAGAATATATATATATATATATATATATATGTATGTGTGTGTGTGTGTGAAATCTACTGTTCTACACATATTGTGAGAGAAATGTCTTATAAGCCCGTCTTATAAAATAATAGCAAACTTAGCCTATACTTTTTTTTTCTTTTTTGGAGAAGAAGCTTGTACTTAGTTTCAAATTTATTGTTTCTATTAAAAAAAAAAAGTTTCGAATTAATCAAGTGAATGAATCTATCGTGAAAATTCAAACCAAAAGCCAATATTACCACTTAATTATATTATACTAATCTCATCAAAAAGCGTGCAATAAGGCTTTTTTTAGTCTGGTGTTTTAATTTTCCTTTTAAAAAAATTAGATAAATTTGTTTTGAAGACCTGAATTAGTAGGAAAGTATCTTATTTCAATATTTTGTAGGCATTTTAAGTAGAATTGAAGATAAATTTTTACTAGATTGTTTTCAAATTTTTTTTTCCTTGTTAAACAGAAAGTTTAAAAGTATTCTAAACTACCTAAAAGTCCAGTCGAAAAAAAAAAGAATTCTTTTCTAAATAGTATAATTACTTGTCTACCATTAAAATTCAAACCAAATGCCAACATTACCAAACCTCTATTACGGCATACCCTCAAAAAATTCCATTAATACTTTATACTCTAACTCATGGATTTCTTTACCGACTCTAGCTGTTGCCGCTGACCTGACTACATGAAATGAGGGAGGCCAAAGGCATCGTGTTTTTTTTTTTTTTTTTTTTTTTGATGAGAAATAAATATTGCTAATACCTTTATGTATAGTTGACTAGAAAAAAACAATAGAAGAATTTAGAAAAGTAAGAAGAAAAGTAAAAAAAGGGCTTAAATGGTCGTAGTTGCTTTACCTAAGGAAACCACTTTATCAGTTTCAGGACTTATTTCCATGGCTGTTGCCCTCAGTATCACGGCGCTGAAATATTCTTTTTTTTTTTTTTTTTTTGAGAAGCACGGCGCTGAAATATTCGAAACAAAATGTTGTAAGCAAAACAAAGGGGGTTGACTGCGTGGTAGGACACATGCATTCAACATATATGCATATGTATATACACAAATTCAAGGTCAAATTAATATTGCGCACTTTCTAAATCTGGGAACCGTTGGAGGTGCGGAACAACTGTACATATTAAAGTTAGCAATGCGAAATTCATTATAAATATGATGATGATTGATGACACATTGACACGTCCAATTGCAAATGGGAATCCGTCAAGAAGTTGCATTTATAGGGGTGAGAGAGAAGGGGGGACACATTACCCAAAAAGTGAAAATTATAATCCAAGAGTTTATACTTTATACTGTATATTTTAAATTTGGTATTCTACCAAAAATATTTTATATTTTGGTCACAAATTGTTAATTTTGTCCATTATGGTCTCAAATATATGAAATCCCCATAATCTCAAAAAAAAAAAAAAAATGAAATCCCTTCCAATTTTGTTTCAAGAGAGTTTCAACTTATAGCGTCCACTCATGATAATAGTTTTTTATCATCAAACCAAGATATCAGTCAATTATTAGTGTAAGCGAAAACTGAACTCCAAATCTCTTGTTCAATCATCAGAAACTTTATCAGTTAAATTAACTAGAACCAACATAAATCACTTCCATTTAAATCCCATATCTAGTTATATTATTTATTTATATTGTTTTAAACAGTAGCGAGCATAAGAAAGGAAAAATTACTAGTTACTTCACCAAGTGAGACAAAAGGTAATAAATGCTTACCACCGCGTACTGTTAGTGTAGTGGTCACTCCACAAATATAAGTACTTATGAGGTGTGGGGGGTAAGGGTTAGAGTTCAAGTTTCTAAAATGAAGTTTTACACACACATACACTTAAATTAAACTATAGTAAAATTTCTATCTTTAAAAATTAAAAAAATTAAAAATAAAAAAAATACGAAAAGTGTTTATCAAATTTTATATATCACCTAGGTAATTAATTTCTATTTTATTACAATTACTTCTTCGCTTTAAGTGAAACTTTCCATTATTTCTAGAAGATGATTTTTTTTCCCTTTCTATCCTCTCTCTTCAAAGGTTGTCAAATTGGTTTATTAATAAAGCATAGATGAAACACAGAATATAGTCAATAGTTCCCCATTGGGTCCGTTTGGTACATGTGTTTAAAAACTGAAAATTGTTGTTTGAAAACATTTGTAGAAATACGTGTCGGTGAAAAAGTGTGTGAAAATGCTTGAGAAAATGTGTGAAATGTTGTTTAAAAACTGAAAATAGTTGTTTGAAAACACAAACCAAACACCCTTGCATTGTTATTGTTCATAAAAACGAAAATGAATAATGAAAATGGACAAGAAACTTAATTGAAAATAATTGAAACAATTTCATAAATGTGAAACTTTAAATGATAATGAAAATTTGGCTATATAATTTTTCCAAAGGAAAAAAAAGGAAAATTGTAATATGATTATATAGACCACAATTCAAGCCATTGGATCATAAGTCATGGGTAAGTTGTTCATCTTCAATTATGGTTTTAATATTTGTTCGGACATAAATAATTCTTATTTATAATTTTATAGCATCATAAACAAACACACATATGTACTTCTTTTTTTTTTTTTAGGAAACAATAATACTTATTAGAACACACGAACACGAAAGTAGTGATAATACACGAAAATCAGTAGTCTGAAATACTTCGGCCTATGGTGATGGTTGTAGTTCCTAAAAAGAAAGAAAGAATTGTCATGAGTGACCGGTGTAACCCGGCCAAGAACCCTCCGACAATTAAGTCAATTTTCTCTCTAGAATACAAGGAAGGGAAAAATAGCGGATGGTTGAACTTACCTTGGGTGAATAGGACTTGTTCCTTTTATAGAGAATTAGAAGTGGGTCTACTTATTCGGAACCACCACAATCATGGGTGATGTGGGTGGTTAATGGAGAAAATAGGTAAATGGAATACGTGGAATGAATTACGAGGAACTCCTTCCATGTTTTGAGAGTAGTAGATCATGACCTAATTCCATGAAGTTTTATGAGAAGTTTTCTTGTAGAATTCACTAAGTATTTTATGGTTGTCCAGGCCCTTACGTTAATCCTGGACGACCATCATGAGATTGAATGGTCTTGCTACTGATAGATAAGTATCAGTCATACATGATGCTATTGTTGGATTTCTCTTAAGGTTATCTGATGCTATTATTATAGACATGGTTTGATTATTTAGACAACCACTATGGACGAATTGACCTTAAATTGATCCCTATCAGTTGCTCCTTTGTCCTTGTGTCATCCATGCCTCTGTTGATTTGACTTGTGGTGGTTTTCCATTGGTTGGGGGTAAACTGAAATTGAATGTTCCAGATGCTAACACGTGGTGCGACCTTGGGGCTTTCTCATTGCGTCGTTTCGTTCTTCAAGAAGATTGCTACGTGCCACATTCTGGTTGGTTCATGTCATTTTAGTATCCAGGTCTGTCGCTTATAAATAGTAGAATTCCTCTCATACCCTCTCACGTTTCTCATATTTTCTCTTCTGACCTCTTTTGTCCAGCGCTTCATCTAGGAGTCCTTAGTCATCCTCGTTTAGAGTCAAGTATCCTCTTCTTCTCGTCTTTAGGTTTTTCTTCTTTAGAACTTTTCAAAAATGTCTGAAATTGTTGTGTCTTCATCTAGTAATAGTGATGAGAGGGAGATAGACGAATATCACGACAAGAGTAGGTCTAGTGGTAGTAGTAATAGTAGTAGCAATAGGGGGAACACCTCAGACGAGCAATACTTGTCTGGGGCTCCTGGAACTCCCTGAGAGGTTTTCCAAGAAGAGATGAGGATGAGGATGGCCTCTGGGTCACTTGCCAGTACATTCACCAATGTCCCCTTGTCTACCTCTTCAAGTGAAGAGGAAACCATATACTGGTGTGCCATGGACGTCCCTTCTAAGACAGACAAGGCTAAACTTAACTCCCTTAGGAGTTGGTACTAGATCCCGAATGACCTCAACCTTTGTTTGGCCGTCCGTGGTAAATGGTGCTGTAATCCTCCTTTTGGAGTTGGCATATACGAGGCTTATCTTCTAGGGGGACTTAGGTTGCCTCTTAATGCCTTTGCTAAGGAAATACTCCATAGGTTAGGCATAGGCATTAACCAGCTCAACCCCAATGCATGGAGACTTATTATATCTATGCAAATATTGTGGAGGGAAGTTTTTGATGGGAACCATCCTCTCATTGTGGACGAGTTCCTATACTGTTATAAGCCCTCAGAAATTAGTCAATCCTTAGACTTCTACCAGTTTTTTACTAGGGGTTCAAACTGTAGGTTGGTTAAGTCCCTCCCCACTTTTGATAGAAGATGGAAGATGAAGTTTTACTTCATCTTTGGGTTCTAGGTTGGAAACCCTTTTGAGGTAGGCAGGGACCCATTTCCTCCCTACACTGTTGATATGGGGAATCTTCGTCCAAAGGATATGTTGCCTTTCACTACTTGTTTTACTTCTTTTGTTATATTTATCTAACTCTATTTACTCTCCAATTTTTTTATTTTTTATTTTTTTATTTACAGCTGTAAGACGACTTTCTTTGAATAAGTTCTATCTTGATCATGTCGAGTAAGCACGCTTATTCACAGATAGAACTTTTCATTCTTTGGTAACTTTGTGTCGTTTAGCCACTTGGAGACTTGGACCTAAACCAACTAAAGAGGCACTTGACCACGAGCTCACCATGTGTAAACGTGAGTTATTTATTGCAAAATTTTAATTGTTTACTTTGTCCAAATTCTAACACCTTTTTTTCTTGTAGGAATGGTAACCATGAAGGAAAACAAGGGGAAGGGCTTGGCAGACGAGGAAATAGTCTAGGAGGAAGTTTGTTCCCAACCTCATCCTTCTGGTGTAGAGAAAAGGAAGACCCTATCCAAGACAATAGATATTGATAGTCTTCCTAGTCATTGTGGCCACAAGAAGGCTAAACATGGGTCGTCCAAGCCTGGGGTCATCAAGGCCAGTTCCTTCGTCCCTCCCGCTCTGCCAAACAGCCTTCAGTACAAATCCTGGACGAGGAGCCGTCCAACACTGAAGTCACCCCGTCCAAACCTCCAAGTGGTAGCCCTATGACCCTTCTAAGGAGTGAAAGCCTTGCATGGGAAATGTTTCAGCAGGTTGTGTCTGAGGAGGACGTGGCCATATGCTATGACATGTCTATGAAGGAGTTTGAACAATCTACAGTTCATGACATCTTCAAGGTACATTTTCTCATCCTTAACTATTTATCAATAAGATTGCTCTCGTCCATTTATCTTACGTTCATCTCTTCATACAGGCTATGACTAAGTTTATGGCGGCGTCTAGATAAGCTTGTGAACTGGACCAGCAAAGGGTCAGGCTTGAGGCGAAGATTCATGACATAGAGAAAGAATCTCGTCGTCGAGCTGAGGTGAGGGTCAAATTGGAGGACAAAGTGAAAGAGCTAAAGAACCACGTTGAAGAGCTGAAAGCAGATGCCGTCGAGAAGGACACTCGTCTTGACCATCTTTAGAAGAGAAATGACGAGCTCTGCACTCCTCTGGGCGAGGCTATCAAGGAATTCAAGGCGTCTAACGAGTTCACTGTCCTCTTGGATAGGAACTATGCTATGGGTTTTGAGGACTTTCGCATGGACGCGTCACGCGATTGAGCACTTCCTAGGAGTGGACTTTAGCCCCATCAAACTTCGCATCGTTGCTAAGAGTTCTCTACTTCAGACGAGCTTTGAAGTTTTAAATGTTGAAGACGATGCCTCCACCCAGCCTGCTATGGATGACCCAAAGTCTGGGGATAATGTCCCTAGTGGTTTATAAAATATTTGTAATCAGCTTTATTTATTTACTTTGGTTTTGCTTTTGTTGTTGTTGTTGTTGTTGTTGTTGTTGTTTTTTTTTTTTTTTTTTTTTTTTTTTTTTTTTTTTTTTTATGGGGTCTGTTGTTTTGGAACATTTAGATTTATGCAAATATATTTAGCTCGTCCAAGTTTAAGGACAAACATTAATACAATTGCCTTTTTTAGGCTTGACACAATTCTTGGATGATAGTTGTCTACCATTTTATTTATGAACATGTTTTTGTCCATATTTTTATTGCCAATTTTAATTTCAAGTATTCTTCGTCCATAGATAGGACTATTTTGGAGTAGGAATATTTTCCTCGTCCTTAGACTTTTTCTTGGAGTTTTACTTGGTTATGTATTTTCTTATAGCTTAGATTACCCAGCAAATTGGACGTGTCATCCTTGTAAAGTGTATTGCATGCATAATTTTCTTCGTCCTTTATTTTTGGACGAGTGTGTTGGGAGATGTTTACTCCTTCCCTTTGTACTTAACATTATTGCCTTAGATTTTATGGCAATTTTCCTTTTTCTCGTCTAAGGATGGCTTATGACGATACATTTCCACGTCCAAAGATTTTAAACGTCTTTAATTTAATATGGATGTTAATTTCACAGAATCATGAACACTTAAATTAGAAAATTCAAGTTGCTTTGTATACATCTATACATAACATCGTCTATAATCATCAAAGAGCTTAGTACATATCATCGTCCTATGACATCATCCATGCTAGTACTTAGTTTTTTTTTTTTAGGGAATTCAAATTACTTTATATACAGAAGGACTTTGTTCATGACATCGTCCATAGCACACACTGGCAGCTAGTGCTTTTTAGGGAATTTAAATGCTAGAAAACATAAAATACTACCGAAAATATAAGTACTGAAAGATAACATAAATAAACTTCTAGTGATCACTAGTAATCTTTGGTCTCGTCCATGCTGACCTTCCCGACGAGTTTTCTTCACTGGTAGTACTTCCTCAAGTGCTCCACATTCCATGGGTGCTCCAGCTTTCATCCATCTAAGGCTTCCAAGTAGTATGAACCTCGCCTTTTAAAATTGATCACTCTATATGGTCCTTCCCAGTTAGGTCCCAACTTTCCATGAGCGGGGTCTGTAGTAGCCAGGGACACCCTTTTTAGGACGAGATCTCCAATATTGAACTGCCTTGGCTTTACCAATGCATCATGGTACCTAGTCACCAGGTTTGTAACGCGTCACCCTTTGTTCTGCATCCATTCTTATTTCATCAATAAGGTCAAGGCTTAGACAAAGCTATTTCTCATTCTCCTCATTGTTATAGTGGGCCACTCTATAGCTAGTTAGACCAACCTCCACAGGTATCACTGTATCACTTCCATATGCTAACTTAAAAGGAGTCTCTCCAGTTGGAGTCCTTACTATCGTCCTGTATGCCCAAAGGACACTGGGTAATTCATCTGGCCATATCCCTTTTGCCCCCTCAAGCCGAGTCTTGATGATCTTTAGCAATGATCGGTTTGTAACTTCTGCTTGTCCATTAGCTTATGGGTGGGAGGGTAAGGAGTAGTGATTCCTGATTCCCAACTACTGGCAGAACTCTCTAAAGAGTGTGTTATCAAATTGGCTTCTGTTGTTTAAGACGAGCACCCTAAGGATTCCAAAATGGCAGATAATGTTCTTCCAGATGAAGCTTCTGACATATTGCTCAGTGATCCTTGCCACGGGCTTTGCTTCCACCCATTTGGTAAAAGAACAAATCTCTACAACCAAGAACTTCATTTATCTTGTCCCCATAGGAAAGGGACCAAGGTTGTCCAACCCCTATTGAGTAAATGGCCAAAGGGCCACCATTGGGGTGAGATATTCTGATGGTTGCCTATATATGTTGCTGTAGCGTTGACACTTGCTTTAACATAAGATTTAGCATTTGCTTGCATGTATGGCCAGTAATATCCTGTGCGGGCTGTCTTATAGATGAGGGACTTGGCCCTTAAATGGTTTCCACAAGCTCCTTCATAGACGTCTCTTAGGACATAAAGGGACTTGTCTGGATTTAAACATCTCAAGTAGGGTTGAGAAAAACCCCTCTTGTATAACACCTTGTTCATAAGGACGAACCTCGTTGCCCTTACCCTTAGCTTCCTTGCTTCTTCCTTATCCTCTAGAAGGAGTTCATCTTTAACATAAGACACAATAGGAGTGGTCCAGTTGGATACTCCATCTATCTAATGTACTTCTGGAATGTCAATACTTGGGATAAACTGGATTTTGATTTGATCACTCATCATTTCATCTGCAAATGCCGTCTTGGCTAGGACGTTAGCTTCCATATTATTCTCCCTTGGTATCTGTTGAAATTAAGCTGTTGTGAAACTTTTGATGCACTGCTTAACTTTACCCAAATACTTCTTCATCCGTTCTTCCTTAACTTTACATATTCCATTTACTTGGCCTATCACTAACTGTGAGTCTCCCTGAACAAGGATTGAATTTGCTCCAAGTGATTTAGCTAACTCTAAGTCCTGAAGCAGGGTTTTATATTCAGCTTCATTATTGGTTGTCTAGAACTGTTGACAGACTGCATACTCCAGATGACCCTCTTCTAGTGAGCGTAAAACTATCCCAATTCCTCCTACATGTTGTGTGGACAAGCCATCCATATGGACGACCCACTGCTTTGCCCCTTGGTCTTCACTTTGCTAACTGTTGACAGGGCAATGAAGTCCACCAAGACTTGAGCTTTTATTACTTCTCTTGGTCTGTTTCGCACATCAAATTCACTAAGCTCTATTGTCCACTGGATTAGTCGTCCAGTGGCCTCCAGCTTGTTCATGGTCTTCTTTAACAGGTGATCTGTCAGGACGTTGATTATATGAGTTTGAAAATAAGGCCTGAGCTTTCTTGCTGCTATCACTAATGAAAATGCTAACTTTTCCATTGGTGGATATCGTTCTTCTGCTCCTCTTAAGGCTTTGCTGGTGTAGTAGATGGGCTTCTATGCCTTTCCTTCTTCTCTGATCAAGGCTGAACTTACTACATGAGGGGACACTGCTAGGTAGACATACAACTCTTCTCCTGGTTGAGACTGGTTTAGCAGAGGAGTTGAAGTGAGATAAGCCTTCAAGTCTTCAAATGCTCGTTCGCACTCGTTCGTCCACTCAAACACTTTCCTTAGTACTTTGAAAAATGGTAAACACTTGTCAGTAGCTTTTGAAACAAACTAGTTAATGGTAGCTACTCATCCAGTGAGGCTCTGGACGTTCTTGATATTCTTCAAGGGCTCCATGTTCAAGATTTTTTGGATCTTATCAGGATTTGCTTCAATCCCTCTTTGTGAAACCATAAAACCAAGAAATTTCCTTGACGCAACTCCAAAGGCACATTTGCTTGGATTCAGCTTCATCTTATACCGCCTAAGTGTATCAAAGGTTTCTTGGAGGTCGTCCAGATGTTGCGTCTCCTTCACGCTTTTGACCAGCATGTCGTCCATGTACACTTCAACATTTCTTCCAATTTGTGGACGAAATATATGGTTGACTAACCTCTAGTAGGTAGCTTCTGCATTTTTCAAACCAAATAGCATCACTTTATAATAAAACAAACCTTGACTCGTGATGAAGAATGTTTTCTCCTAGTCTGCTTCATCCATCTTGATCTGGTTGTACCTTGAGAATGCATCCGTGAAACTTAACAGTTGGTGTATAGCTGTTGAATCCACCAACTGATCAATGCGTAAAAGACGATAGCTGTCCTTAGGGCATGCCTTGTATAAATCTGTGAAATCCACGCACATCCTCTATTTACTATTAGCCTTTTTTACCATGACTACATTAGCTAGCCAATCAGGGTAGTAAACTTTGCAGATGAATTCAGCGGTGACTAACTTATGAACTTCCTCTTTGATGGCATTATCTCATTCTGGGGCAAACTCCCGACAGATGGACTTGTAGGACGGGGACACATTTAAATGATGAGTAATCACACTTAGGTCAATCCTAGGCATGTCTTCATGGCTCCAAGCAAAAACATCTGTGCTCTTTCTTAGGAATCCAACGAGATCCTACTTTGTCTTCTCCCTCATACTCGTCCCAATCCTGGTAAACTTTTTCGGGTTGGACTTGTCCAACGACACATCTTCCAACACCTTAATTGGCTCAACCACTGTTTTTCTTTCTTCAATGTTCATCGTTTGCATATGCTCATCCATGGCCAACATTGCTAAGTAACATTCTTTAACAGCTAATTGATCTCCTTGTACTTTTCCAATGCCATACTCTGTTGGGAACTTGACAGACAAGTGGTAGATGGACGTTGCAGCTCTCCAACTATTCAAAGTTGGTCATCCAATAATGACATTGTATGAGGACGAACAGTCTACAACAAGAAAATTCACTTCCTTATTGATTTGACGTGGATAAGAGCCAGCCATGATTGGCAAGGAGATGGTGCCTACTGGTAGAATCTTCATTCCTTCAAACTCGATCAATGGCATATTCACTAGACGAAGTAATTCTTTATTAATCCTTATTTGTTGGAAGGCTGGATAGTAGAAGATGTCTGCTGAACTCCCATTATCTATTAACACCCTTCTAGTCGTATAATTTGCAATCGCCAAAAATGACAATCGCATCGTCATGAGGATGGTGCAGTTGTCTTGCATCTTCGTCTGTGAATATGGCCGACTCCTCTTCTCTGATCATCCTTGGCGATTGTCTAGATATTTGAACATTATGGACTTCTCGCAGTTAAGTCTTCTTGGCTTTGGACGAACTTCCTATTGATGTACCCCCTACAATGATCCTTTTTTCTCCAAGCTGTTGATGTGCTGGCTCTTTTACTTTGCCCTTCATTGACTGTCTCTCGTCCTTGTGGTCTCACTCAAGAAAATTTTTTAACTTTCCTTACTTAATGAGAGCTTTAATCTGCTGCTTCAAGTCATAGCCTTTGTCCATATCATGTCCATGGTCGCGGTGAAAACGAGAATACTTGCTTTTGTTCCTCTTGCTAGGATCTCCTTTCATCTTTTCAGGCCACTTCAAGGATGGATCATCTTTAATCTGCATTAACACTTGGTCAAGCGGAGTATTCAAGGGAGTGTAGTTAGAGCATCGTCCCGAGGATGACCTCACTTTCTTGCCGTCACAATCTCTTTTCTCCCCTACTTTGGCTTTCTTTGGACGAGGACCTTGCTCTGGATGGTGTATATAACCATTGTCCAGCCGTTCACCTTTCTTCTTTTTCTTGGCAATGATCGCGTCTTCTGCATTCGTAAAACTTTAGGCTGAATGTATCAATTCAGCCATTGTCTGCGGCTTCTAGTCATACAGTTTATGGATGAACAAGTCTGAACTAACTCCATTGTAGAAAGTTGCTAAAAGTATCTTTTCATCCATTTCGTCCACCAATAGGGCTTTTCTATTAAAACGGCTAATAAAGGTGCGCAGACTTTCGTTTTCCCCTTGTTCTATGTTTAACAAGCTGGACGAGGAACGTTTCTGCCTTTGTCCCCTTACAAAGTTGTTGACGAACAACTTACTTAACTCTTGGAATGAGGTTATGGTGTTTAGTGGTAACTTACCAAACCATACTCTGGCTGGGCCTTTCAACGTGGTAGGAAAAGCTCTGCATATGATTTTGTCTAGAACACCTTTGAGATGCATGGTTGTCTTGAACGTGGCAATATGATCACAGGGATCACATGTCCCATCATATGAGTCTAGGGTAGGCATTTTGAACTTGGAAGGTAAGGGGTGACTTATGATAGATGCAATGAAGGGGGAATCGGTCCTTTGGACGAGGTCATCCACGTGATTTGCTCTCCTTATGGAATCTTTCATCTCTTCCATGGCTTTTTTCATTTTGTCCATCTCCTTTTCCAAATGTGGTACCCTACGAGTAACGGTACCTCTGGACTGATCTCCTTCAGCATAATTCTCAGCCCCTTCATTCTCTGAATTTTGGCCTCGTTCTTCACCATGTTAATGTTGACATTGTCTATTAACTTCTCTGGTTAACTCCTGGTTCTGTTGCGTCAGTTTTGCCATCGCTGCTGTCATGGATTGCAACTGTTGTTGAACGGTCATAGGGGGTGCTTGCGTATGATTTGGGTGACTAGAGGCGTTTCCACTCTTCTGGTGTCCTAGACTAGTGGCCATCGACCTAGTTCGAACCATGCAGCGTTTTTGTCTTGGAAACTAAAGAAATTAACACTTAAAAACTTTTTCCTTACTACTCTCCCTACAAACGGTGCCAACTGATAATACACGAGAATTAGTAGGTTGAAATATTTTGGGCTATGGTGATGGCCGTAGATCTTGAAAAGAAAGAAAGAACTGTTTGGAGTGATCAGGGTAACCTGGCCAAGGAGCCTCTGATGGTTAAGCCAGTTTTCTCTCTAGAACACAAGGAAGGGAAAAATAGCAAATGGACAAACTTACCTTGGGTGAATAGGACTTGTTCATTTTATAGAGAGTTAGAAGTGGGTTTACTTATTTGGATCCACCACAATCATGGGTGATGTGGGTGGTTAATGGGGAAAATGGTAAATGAGTACTCAAAAAGAAGGTATTGATTATGATGAAACCTTTTCTCCAGTAGCAATGCTTAAATCTATCAGAATTCTCTTATCCATTGCTGCTCATTTTGATTATGAGATTTGGCAAATGGATGTCAAGACTGCATTTCTTAATGGTAATCTTGAAGAGGAAATCTATATGATGCAACCGGAAGGTTTCATAGCAAAGAACCAAGAGCATTTGGTATGCAAGTTGCAAAGGTCCATTTATGGACTTAAGCAAGCATCTAGGTCATGGAACATCAGATTTGATCAAGCAATCAAGACATTTGGTTTTGAACAAAATCTTGATGAACCATGTGTGTACAAAAGACATCAAGATAAAGTAGTAATGTTCCTAGTGCTTTATGTTGATGATATTCTACTCATTGGAAATGATGTAGGGGTAATGTCATCTGTAAAGGTTTGGTTGTCAAGCCAATTTGATATGAAGGACTTGGGTGAGGCTAACTTTATTCTAGGGATCAAGCTTTGGCGAGATTGCAAGAATAAGATGTTAGGCTTATCACAAGCTGGATATATAGATAAGGTTCTAGAACGGTTTAGCATGCAAAACTCCAAGAAAGGATTGCTTCCTTTCAGACATGGAATTCCTCTGTCTGATGACCAAAGGCCTAAGACTTAAGAGGAAGTAGATATGATGAGACAAGTTCCTCATGCTTCTGCAGTAGGAAGTCTCATGTATGCCATGCTTTGTACTAGACCAGATATCTGCTATTCAGTTGGCATGGTCAGCCGATATCAATCAAATCCAGGATCAAAACATTGGCAAGCTGTAAAGCATATTCTCAAGTATCTATGGAGAACGAGAGATTATATGCTTGTTTACCATTGTGAGGATTTGATTCCCATTGGCTATACAGATTCAGATTTTCAATCAGATCTAGATTTCAGAAAATCCACTTCAGGATGTGTTTTCACCTTGGGAGGTGGAGCCATTAGTTGGCGGAGTATTAAGCAATCTTGTATTGCAGACTCCACCATAGAGGCAGAATAGGTTGCTGCTTGTGAAGCTGCAAAGGAAGCTATATGGCTCAAGAAATTCCTTTCTGACCTTGGTGTAATAAGAATGGAGCAAGTTCCAATCACATTGTTTTGTGATAACAGTGGAGCAGTTGCACAATCTAAAGATCCAAGGAATCACAAGAAAGGAAAGCACATTGAGAGGAAGTACCATATCATTCGAGATATTGTTACTCGTGGAGATGTGGTGGTAGCAAAGATTGAAAGTGCAAACAATCTAGCAGATCCATTTACCAAAGCCTTGCCTCAAAAGACTTTCGAGTCACATTTGGAGGGAATGGGAGTTAGATTAGTGCACAATAGTCTTTAGGGCAAGTGGGAGATTGTTAGGATTAGTACCCTTAAATCCTATTGAGTGATGCTATGTATGATATTAAGTTTGACATTATGTATGACTTAATATTGTGTTTAATAAATTTGTTTTATTATTATCTGAAATAGTGGTAACTTGAATATTTGGACATTATCATATAGTCCATGAGATGCATAGTATGTGATTTATGTGAAGAGTCACAGAAGATATAAATCACAAGTTCTTTGTAAACTCAGAATTATAGTTCGTAGTCGGTGATGAAATTGGGCATTTCATCTGCGAAGACTATAACATATCAACTACGATGATTTGTCTTAATCATGAAAGTGGAGACTTCTAGTTGATATGTTAATATGTTTTAGGAGTTAAGACATATTGAACTGGACCGCTGTGAGATTTATTATTTGCCTAATGACTGTCAAATGAATAATAAATCTCACGACTTACATTTACATGAACTCTTAATCCTGAGAGAATAATGGACCTAATCATAAGGTGTAGGTTGCTTTGATATATTAGGAGTGAGATCTAAAGTAATGGTCAAAACCTCAGTATGTTAGGCAGCCACATTAAGTGTTGATGGAACATGTATTCTCAAGATGGAATTCATAGTTTCTTAATGGAGATATAAAATATTCCCTTGAGATAAGTTTAATAGGTTTGTTATTCAGAGAGTTAGGTCTAACCACTTTAGTTAGACTAAAGTATATATTTATAAAATAGGATTTCATAAATATATAATGAATAACATTAAAGGATTAAACCGGGTACTCAAGGATTAAGATGTAGTAATTTACAAAGTGACAGTCTACATTATTGACTTTGTATTACTACGAATATTTTATGAAGGGGTTGCATGTATAATAAAGTCTTGGGATATAATATATAGATAAGACCTAGAGTGCAACTATATTTATATAGTAGTATTAAATATAGTTAATGGTAACTTTGGGCTTGTCAAGAGTTGACAGAAAAGCCCAAGGTCCATTGGAGTTAGTGTCTTATTGGTCCCTTTTGGTCCCACTCCAAGCCACACACTTAAGCCCAATTGGTAAGGCCCAAAAGGCCAGCCCAATTAGATATATTGGTTAGATACAAAGGGAAAAACGTACAGAATTAATTGGTAAGAAAAACATCATTCTAATGGTGTGGAAGTGAGTGAAAGTCACTCTCTAATAATCCATTTGTTACCAATTGAGAGACCACACATCTTGGGCGTTAGTGGAATTGGAGTGAAGATTAAAAGTATTCCCAAGTGCTTCAATCTTCGGTTTTGAAATTCACCGCTTCAAGGTACGATCTCTTGTTCTCAAATTCTGAAATTTACTTTATGCATGTTATCAATATCAAATGAAGTAGATCCGTGTCAAAACTTACTTTTCCGCTGCGTACATCTTTAATTCCATCAGTAGAATACGTATTTTTTCTTGTGAGAATTTTTTGTTCTTATTGCATATTAACTTACTCTCGTAAGTTCATCAAGCCAAAATCACTAAACAGCTTTTAGTGGCATTACCATCTAGTAAATTGGTTTTATTTACTTGCGTTAGGCTTTGTTTGTTTACTGAGATAATTGAGAAAACGAATAAGAAATTTGTTTGAGTGTCTTGCTATTCAATTTATACCTCGAACTTTCGGACTTAATATAGCTAAAAAATTCAGCAAGGCCACAATGACTTATAATTTATGGTCTATGGTTGTGAAACATGTGTTTGTCTATATATTGTGGTGGTTCAATTATTGGACTAAATGTAGGTAGCATATGAGAAAAAATATTGAAACAATTTTCCCACTTTGACATCTCATTTCACAATTAATTAAAGTGTGTATTATACAAAAACCATTACAAGGATGTACAATACAAACCAACTGTAATAATAACTATTCATTTCTTGATATTTCTTGACACATTGCAATTATATTTTGGGTTCAATGGTGACAATTGATGTTGTTGAGCTTACTATTAAGAAAAAATTATTTTAATTTATTGGTGAGTTGTAGTTACGCATTTATGCTTAACTTGGGTTTTTATATTTTTTTCTTTGTCCATTTTGGATGATAATAGCAGGCATGTGTATTGGAAAGAAAATCCTAATGTCAAATATGCCCACCAAAAGTTGTTAATGATTTATCCTTTTGCTATAAATTTTTAAGCACAAATGAACAAGATTCGATACAAAACATTGCATTTAAAGATATTTTCATCATTTGCATATGCAATTAGTGTTTAACTAGAAGTCGCTCAAACATGCACATATACAATTTAACATGTCTGAGTAGCATCTTTAGTTACAAAATTGTCCAAAACATTTGCTACATGTGCAATTAGTTGTCTAAATATTCAGAAATGTTGTCCAAAAAAATGTCAAAGGCAAAGTTGTCTAAATCTTGACGTGGCTTCTTGAAGTAAAGGACTTCAACCTCACAGAGTATGATTAAAAGCTCTCACCAAGATTGTGTTTCCAGGTATATTGAATCAAAATTTCCTTCTTTGTGATAGCTAAATGGAATAAACCTTATCATAAATTTAAAGCCAAACCTTAAAAATAAAATTCTTTGACTAATTTTCAACGGGTTTGATCGATGTCCAAACACAAAAAATACATCAAAATGAAAAAATTTATCAACTTTTTGCCAAGCCCTAGCATTGACCATGTTTGACTAAGCTTTAACAAAAAAATTGATTGTTTGTTTAAAGCAAATTCTTCACCATCTTAAATATTTCGAAATTGTTTACTCATGGGCTGATATTAGATTTAAAATGAGCGTGATATCACAAAATCAATAAAGAAACGATATAATCTAGGGGTGTGTGAGAGACCGCGCCTCCGGCCCCCTTTTTTTATAGGTGTGTTGGGCCAAACCCATATGAATGGGTGGAGTCGTGTTATTGCCTCTCAAAATGGAGGTTCGACTAGTTATATTTTCCCCTTTAGATTAAGGGTTTTAGAATGGAGTCGCCACTTATTTAATTATTGGAAAAATAAGAAAACCATAATTGAAAACAAAAAATTCCTCATTTTATTAATTTGAAACTTACATTGATCATAAGGAAATTACATGGTTTTAGTCCTAGATACATTCTGAAATAAAGTACATGGCTTTGTTTCCTAATTACAATCTAAAAATAAAAAATTACATGGATAAGCATTGGTCTATCAACCCTTGATCTAAGTTCGGAGGCTATGTTACAAAGTGGGAAGGTGTTAGGCACCCACTTTGCCCGGTGAAACCGGTCTTCTAGACTATAGTGGCCAACATTCATATCATATCATCCAATATGTCAATCAATTTGCATGTTGAATTTGATGTGTATGCATGTGATAAACCCTAATTCAATTTATTGAGTGTTACATTTGGATTGAAAAATAAATTTTAGTGAATGTGTGTGAATGGTGATATCCTAGATTCAAGAATTTGAAAGAATTATGAAACAAACATGTTTTTCATATTTTTGATGTGGATTTAAGATCAAAACTAGTGTTTATGCATGAACATGTGATGAACAACCAAGAACATGTGAAGAACATATAAGAACAATTAAGAACATTCAAACATATTCAAGGGAATTTAGGTGATTACTATCATGCTTTAATCTTAAACTCTCATCATGGAAATATTTTTTTGTGTCTCTCTGGAATGAAGTAGAGAGGGGTTTATATAGTAGTGGTGGAGGAAATATGAATGGAAGGCCATTTAATGAGGGTTGACAAAGAATCATGAACCTAGACCTCATTTTAGCCTTGGGGAAAATCTGGTGCATTAAATGGAAAGATTGGTAGGAGTGAGGAACAAGCCAAAATTCGGTTTTCCCGTAGCTGCTGTAACAGCTTGTAGAGCCAATTTCAAAAAATCATATCTGACTCAATTCTAATCGGAATTGCCTCATTCTTGTGCTCAAATTGAAGCCCCGGATGTCTAGTTTCTGGGAAAATTAACCTCATTCACAGATTCAAAATATTCTGAGAGATATCGATAAAATAGTGAGCAGAGGTCATTTGTTAGAAAATGGTTTTAGCACAATTAACATTAATAGGTCCCAAATTAGCTCCCAATTAACATTAAATGGCTCCAATCACTCCCATTTCAGACTTAATTGGTTCCAAATTTACTCTAATTAAAAGATAATTACACAAATTACTCATTGAATAATTAATGTTTAACTATCTAATTAATTAGGTGTATGCAACCTCACCATAAAATGTAATCCTAACCAATCAAATTATGACACATCATTGATCTCAAATTGATTAGAATTATAACCAATTGGAATCAATTGTTCATAATCACATATAGTCGGACTCAATTCTTGATAGTGCATCTCGGCCATTAAAACTTGATTTGATGATAACTTTCAATCTGATGGTTCGATTAAGGCTTATGACCAGTCGATTTGATCGTTACAACATCAAGATCATTTTGATGAAATGAGATTAAAAATCTAATGACCAGAATCAAGATGCATATTTCCAAGTCAAAATTACCCTTTTACCCTCCCGATGAGGTTAAATGCGGGTTGCAAAATGGGGTGTCAACAGAGTGTAAAATCGTTCCACCCTATAGATCGAAGAAATATGTTCTATTCCATCTCTCTCACGCTAAGTTGTTGTGGACCACCACATGTGGTGGTCATATAGATCAAAGCAGCTCTACTTCTTTTCACCCATATTATGCCAACTTCATTAACAAACTAAGAGCTTATGTGAGTTTGATATGTTGTGGGAGTTGGTGTTTAAATCCCTCGATCATAGTCTGTGATTTCATGCTTGGGAGATGTTGTGGTGGCAACCGACTATCGAATCAAACGTAATCGACACTGATAAAGTTGCAATTCATTGCGAGCAGTATGATGAAAATTTGACTTTTAATAAAGTGACCTTGGCAGCCACATCTTAAACTCCTCCCAAAACTGGTCATACTGGTTGATGTACTGTACACCCCTAATCGAAGCTGATAACAGTAAGATCGAGACAGAAGAAGGGGAAAAACAAATATGCAACTTTGAATTTTCTTTTATATATATTTTGTTTGCGCCTTTTGGTTTATTTCACAACATCAATGTAGTTAGCATGGACGTAAGCTTGAAATGTTAAAATAGCATCATGCTGATGTCACAATCTCATAGTAAAACTAGGCCAATGTCTTTTGCCAACATCATAATCTTTGTAATTTCTTTTTTGAGCGAACTTGAGGATTATGCCTAAATACTTGTGTAAGGTTCATTCACATTGACTATCAAATTATAGATTGTATTAAAAACTTAAACAGTTAAAAAATAAAGAATTTTATCAATTAATTTAACACATTTATGTTTTCTTTAATTAATGAAAATGATATTTATTAATTTGACAAAGGCCATCCATGATAATATCATATATATATATATATATATATATATATATATATATATATATTTGAATTTATAATTTTATAACAAAGCCGAGTTCTTGGCAGATTCTTGCCACGCTAGTCTTCTAGCGTGACTTTTGGGCAATAAAATATTTCGCGTTACTGTTTGTAACTCGGCAATGGGGAAACCGAGTTATTGACGGGATTTCAAATCGCTTATTAGCATGGGAAACTGAACTCGATGAGTGGAAAATCAAGTTATTAATGTTAATCGGCTCTGGTAAGATCGAGTTGTTCTGCTACATTCTAACCCGATTTCAAATCACTTATTATCTTGTGAAGCTGAACCCGATGAATGGGAAATTGAGTTATTAATGTTACTCGGCTTCGGTACGATCGGGTTGTTCTGCTATTTACTCCTTCCTTCCACAAATCAGCTTCTCATGCAATTCTCCTCATCATTTTTAGATCAGCTTCCCCTCATTTTCAGAATTTTCTGTCAGAAGTTGGTGTTATCTCTCTATCATCTCAGGTGAGAAACTCATTTTCTTTTTTGAATACATAGAGAATTTTATTGTGTAGGTAAAAGTAGTTGTAGATATTATAAAAGTTTATCAACCAAAATGTATGTTTTTGTTAGAGAAAAATTTTCATTTAATAGGTTGTATTACTTGTGCTTTGGTATTTTCTTGAATGAGTGTTATGTGAGTAGATTAGGGTTATATTAGTTGTTTGGTGTTGTTTGGTGCTACAAGAAATGTACAAGAATCTATAGAAACGGTGATGAGTGTTATGTGTGTACATTGAGTTATATTGGGTATTTGCTGGTGTAAATTTCATTGACAAAAAAATAAAATTTGTTAGATTTGCTAAAACTAATGAACAGTTAATCTTTAGATTTGCAAAAGTTGAATGTACATACTCATCATTGGTCAAGACATTAACAACAACATCTTCTATTGCACACAACGTGTAGACATTAACAACAACGTCTAATGTTTATGGTCAAATTTGAGTGTTAGTATTTCATTTTTAGCATGTAATAGTACACAAATTTATGAATGTCTTTGTCGTGTACCATCTTATGCAGCATTACATTATTTACCAACAGTTGATGCACATTATTAATTTGATCATTTGATGTTATTGTATTCAGCATTAATGTCTGGTTCTGGCAACCCACAACTCTATAGGCCTCATGATGTGTTCACTGCTATGGGTCGTTGCTGGGTATTGGAAGATGAGTTCAGCTATGCAATCAATCCGAATCTGCGAAATAATGCTTGCGTTCACAATACCATGAGACAGGAGTGGGCTTGGTTATTTCGTGAACAACAAATGTTTTATGATGAGTTGGTTGGTTTTAAGTTGCTAGTGCCTCGGCGACTCGCATCGCAGATGCCCAAAGACACGATTGACGAACTTCGTAAAGCACTGAACTGCATAAGAGAAGAAAATAATCGAATGAAGATACGTCTTAATCGATATCGAACCCAAGTCGAGATTCGAGAGTCAGTGGAGGGAGGGTGGTATGAGCACGCATAATTCATGCAATCACTTCTTGCTGATCCCATTTATCAGTCAGACGTGCAGATGTCAGATGAAGAGTAATCGTGTTGTGGTGTAATTAGACTTTGTTGCCAGTGCCTCGGCGACTCGCATCGCAGATGCCCAGAGACACGATTGACGAACTTCGTAAAGCACTGAACCGCATAAGAGAAGAAAATAATCGAATGAAGATACGTCTTAATCGATATCGAACCCAAGTCGAGATTCGAGAGTCAGTGGAGGGAAGGTGGTATGAGCACGCATAATTCATGCAATCACTTCTTGCTGATCCCATTTATCAGTCAAACGTGAAGAGTAATCGTGTTGTGGTGTAATTAGACTTTGTTGGAAAACTATAACTATGTTTTAAATGTATGTGTGTCACTGTTGTTGCATTTGTACTATGTAAACTTTATTATTGATTATGAGGAGCATACATGTTATTCGTAATATAGATTATTCCCATATAACGCATAAAAGTTAAATATTTCCACACATAATGTTTTTCAATAAGCACCTAGAACATAACACAAAAAACTTAAAATAACTTACATGATGTCACCAATATGCATGCATTGCATATTGAACACTAACGCTACTAACATTATTAACTTAACCCTAGACATAACACACATACCACATAGGCATTCACTTTGACAGATAGTCCTTGTAATTGAGGACATTGTTACGTCCCGCCGGAGTGAGTTGCCAGTTTGTTGTGGTGGCCAGCTCTTCTGCCAGTTATAGCATGTGATACCTGGACCTACGTAGTATCATCAAATTGTTCTCTTTTTTTATTTTTGTCACTGCACGCTCATATTAGTGCATGTTTTGCTGTGGCAATGTGAGCGAGATACGGTTGCCAAGAGGTGCTCCGAGTAGCATGAGATCATCGTGCAAAGCATTGGACTCGTTCACACGAAAGTCCCACTCCTGCCACAATTCGGCATAGTATTCCCTTTCATCGGAATCTCTCTCCCTCCTATAGTTGTCTAGAAAATGAGGTAGCATCCAATTGCGGATTGACATTGGAAAATGTGACTTTTGATCGATATGTGTAGATGTTTTGCAAGGGTAGATGTAAATGGGACTTCGGTATGCGTAGATGTTTTGCCAAGGTAGATATAAATGAGACTTTATATAGGAGTTTTGCAAGGGCAAGTATTCATGTGGATGTGACTATATGTAAGGGTAAGTATTCACGTGAATAAAGATGATATGACTCGATAGTGTATTGTTCAGTGAGGTGTTGAGGAGCACATGCAAAACTGTGAACATGACTTGGCTATACAGTGGCACATGTTGGTGCATGTGGTTCACTGAGGCAGCTGTTTGATATGACTATAGCTTGTGCTACAGCAGCGGGCTGGTGATGTGTACTGTAAAGGAGGTTATGTATTTATTCACGTGAAGACTATTTAGCATTCCTATGCTTCATCTGACATGACTTGACGAGACAATGCTAAGCTATGTATCATAAACTTTTTCAGGGATGCTTTGCATCCTTGAAAACGGTGCATTGCAAAAGGATGCATAGCTATGTATTGATGTGTAGGTGATATGACTAGACAGGATTCACGTGAAGACTATTCAGCAAACCTGTGCTTCATCTGATATGATTTGACAAGACAGTGCTGAGCTGTGTTAAATGTATCATAAACTTTTCAGGGATGCTCTGCATCCTTGAAAACGGTGCATTGCAAGATGCATATCTATGTATGGACGTGCGTGTGGATGATATGACTCGACAAGGTTCAACAGTGCGAAGCTGTTGAGCAGCACATGCAACACTGCAAACATCAGAATAGCAATGGGGGACAGGTCACCCCCAAAATTGATGCATAAACTTTTCAAGGATGCTCTGTGTTTTCACGTCAGTGTGGATGGGTACTTGTGGTCAAGGTTCAACAGTGCTGAGCTATCCACCGTAGCTACACTCACTGCTCCCTATGGTGGTATTTGGCAAGTGGGATTGAAGAAAGCTGATAACAAACATTTGGTTTTGTAATGGTTGGTAGGATTTCGTTGAATACCATTTTATTTGTTATGGTTATTTTTTAGTCTTCAGATATCCACTGAGATTCAATATCCACCCAGCAAGAACTGTAAATTGGAAGATCATTAGGTAGAAATAATAGACTTAGATGAAGATGAAACAAACATATCCCTTAGATGATTTGCCAACAAAACATGAAGTCGGAGAAAAGTTTGTTACGAAAAAATTTTATTGTACATAAAGACGAAGAGAGAATGAGTAGTTAGTCTGGTTTGGATGAGTCTATATGTAATGTATATGTATAAAGTAGTACTCTAGCATAACTAAGATACACGGATACGGGTATATGATACAACGACTCACGGTGTCATATATATGAATTATTCATTTTATTAAATCATACGTGTGGTTGGTCTGTGTGGTTTGGATGAGTCTGTATGTATTGAATCTATTAAATTTTCCTACAAGTAATGTGCAATAAATCTAAGTTGGGCGATGAGTGTTATGTGGGTAACATTTCAAATTACACAGACAGAATATTGGAAACATCAATATATCTAAGGTTTTTTATACACTACAAAGCAGAGGACATTGTCCAACCAAAGCACAATAATCATATGTAGCAACAAAGAACAGCAGGGAAAAAATAAGCAAGTGATTTCATATACACTTAGTCAATCCATTGAAAACATTGCAACATATTGACATAGCAATGAAATACATTACCAGTTTCATGTCACGCATGGTGGAAGGGGGTATTATTTTGAACAAATGTGAGTGTCTACACCTCGACGGTGATGGTCCTAGTTGGGCCCCACTCTACTCCGGCGAGTCCTTGCTTTAGGAGCCATATGGTTTTTTTGTGAAAGAGTGGTTGGTCTGTGTGGTTTGGATGAGTTTGTATGTATTGAATCTATGCGTAAATATTCATATTAAATTTTCATACGTAGCAACAAAGAACAGTAGGGAAAAAAATGAGAAACTAATTTCATATAAACTTAGCCAAAACTAATGAACAGTTAATCTTTAGATTTGCAAAAGTTAAACGTACATAATCATCATTTGTCAAACATTAACAACAACATTTTGTCTTGCACAAAATTTGTAGACATTAACAACAACGTCTAATGTTCGTAGGTAGAAATTTCTAGAAATCATCATTGCTTGAATCTAGGAAGTCTGAAATATCTCTTTCATCATCTAACGCAGTAATTTCATTAATAGACTTCATGGCTCGCTCTTGCGCCTTCCCCTTTAGATGCTTCCTATCATTGTTATTACCAGTATGTAATCTATCATTGTTATTACCAGTAATTTTTTAAACTCTAATTGTATGAACTGCATAATGTGATCACAACTTTGAATTTTCGTCATATACTTCTAAGTTTACTTCCATGGTCGTGTAGAAATATTTTTAAAAGGAATTACATTAGCAAACAGATTATTGTGCTTTATACTTGATGGAAAAACTGAATGGACTTGCTATTTTGTCATCAATGTGTTAAATATATTAGCATTGATGGGTATATGTTAAAAGTCGATAATAGTATTGTGATTGTAATTTTTATAACGAATGAATGAAACAGGTTTGCATGTCTTACATTTCAATACATATATATTTTGGTTGGAAGAACTTTTAAAGTCATACCTGTTGGTTGATATTTAAAGTGCTTAGTTTCAACAAAAAAGTTTGGGAGAACATTGTAACTAATTATTTATACCATAATAAAGAGAAGGAAGTGCATATTAACCCTAAAAACTACTTACCAAACAATATATACTTCACTACTATAATATGTCCTCTAAATAAATTGCAACTCAAAGTTGTAGAAGTGGAAGTCAGTAAGAATTGGAGGTATTAGAGTTGGAAGTTACCCAAGTCATCCTCATCCTCATGACCACCTCCAGGACCTCCACTGTGTCCATGCCCTCCAGACCCACGACCTCCCCCACCACGGCCTGTGGCCTGTGTGCTCACCTTAGTCGATGTGGCACGTGCGTTCTTCAATGCCACTCGGCTCAACTCTCTGACAAGATCCAGTGTACTCTTCAGGTGGTTGTACACTTGGGAGTCTGGTTCGCATTGTGACAGTAATTCCACATTGGACTGAACCTGCAAAATAAATGAGTCCCGTTAAAACTTTTCTAGTTACTTTTGTGTTGTGCATGACCGATTTGGAAACAAATTATGCATGTTGAGCTTATTCATATATATATGAACATTGAAATGGCACACCAGTACATATTGCTTGTGACAAATGCATATCTAGTGGCAAGAAATGAAATGTTCTCTAAAATGAATGTCAAAATATTGATTCAATGGCTTGTGGTCGCACTTTAATTTTCAGAATGCATGCAGCAACACACATATATTGTCAATCCATCAAAGAAGCATCGAATTGTTGCCTTACCAGGACTTCCCAATACACTGACTCACGCATAATGTACCGTTTTGTCATTCTTCGGTATGACTCCATGTAAGCAGTAAGGTATGTCGTCTCCCCATCCAATGTCGGTGCGTCGGCAAGATGTTCCTCTCTATGGGCCCATCGGTCAATGTAGACAACATGCTCTTGCACCCAATCCCTACCTAATTTACCTTAGAGGGAGATTCTGTGGAGCTCAACCGATGTATCCACAATATCTGATGGCGCTTGCTTCATCCCGAACTGACGAAAGACACGCTCGGGATGATGATCCTCTACTATCCAAAAATAGATCAACGACACAATGGCCCTCCAAATATGTCGGCCGGCAATGCAATATGGGGGCAACAAGTCTAGGACATCCTTGTACGGCTCCCAGACAACCTGCATAAATGGTCAACAAAAAAACAAATCAAATACGTACTTATTTGTGTCAATCATCAATGTGAGCAAATATGTAAAAGACCATTGAAGAACCACTTCACTAAAAATCCTACGACATTCTTGACCTATTTCCCTCTTTTATTGGATTTGACATGGTAAGATGCACCCAGATACTACTAGTTGCACTAGCTACAACCGAGGGAAAAATTTTAAGGGTACACAGCTAAATATGTGTGGAATCAAAACGACAAACATCGGTGTAAAATTATTGATGAAGGTACTCTATATTGACTGCCCATCTTTTTGAAATGTTCGTAACTAATTCCTTGTATATCTATGGTCTAATCGACCAAAGTTACATTATTAACTATACACATGCAGTAGTTGACAACCTTACCAAGTGAAAAACAAAAATATGGAGAATTATATCCTTCTGACATGAAGCGGTAAAATACCTGGTGTGCCCATATACTTGACAATGCCGCCCGATACGCAGCTAGCACATGTGTGGCATGCTTTGTCGTGCTCTTCGACCCCTTCCATCTAGTAAACATACAATTTCAAACAATGCTTATTAGTTAATATCAAACAACAATGCTGCCACGACAATAAATGCGTAGCAAAAATGAAGCCATTAATTAGCTTTCGTATTTTCGGTGGAAAATACTTATTAGAATTGATGAAGTTACAATTGATGAAGTGTTGCAAACAACGCATTTCTATTTTGGCCAATTTTATGCCTGCAAAACTGAAAATATATTAATTCCCATATGATAGGGGGGGAAAAGTGAATTATGATGTTGTCATAAACATGAAACTGATATTGGAGCTATCTGGAGTCAAACGCACTACATGTGAGTCAAACGAACACAAAGGGCGTTAAGAACATTGTAGTTTAGATGTTTTCTCCGAAGGTGATTTCATTGGTTTCATCCCCACTTGTTACTATTAAAAAAAGAATTAAAAACAAAGTCTAGACTGTGAATTTTTGAGCATACAAATATGCCTTTGGAAAATATAATAAACACAAACAAATTCATTGTTTCATAATAATACAAATTTAAATATAAATTCAGAACAGAGTATATAGATTGGTTAACAAACAACCCGTTTTTTCCTTGTTGAAAAAAAAAATGACCAGTTTACATACTCTACCAAATGAAATTATTACAGAGACTTTTTCATGAGTTAGCCAAAATTCAAAAACAAAAATCTTCAATATTAAACTTAAATATGATCAAATTATATACTATTTACAAATATTTTGTACAACCTATTTTTATAAATTGTGGCCGAGTACATATTAAGTACTGAATGACGTGTGTGACTATGATTCCCATTGCACTAATAGATGCATCTAAGTGTACTGGCTTAGCATTTTCTATTAAAACAAAGTATTTTGTATTTGTAATTTTCTTCTACACTCATAACAGTGTATATTGGCATGCTATCTTGTTAAGTAATCCATTAAATTAATGTCAATTACACTTTAAGTTTGAAACAGGGGTTACTTCTCGACAGCAATGTCCTTAGTGAATGTATTACAAGTGGCATACATGCAGGGATTTTGACCAACTATAGACACATGCACGGTGAATGACAAATGGCATGACAATTGTATCAAACTAATCAAATAAAATACCGACTGGCAAGGGGTCCTGCCTCCACTGGCAATTGTGGCGGCCTCGCAACAGGGCATATCATTGGAAACCTCGAATACGCCCAGAGCTACACCAACATCAATGCTTCTCCCATTTGCATCGCTTTCGTCTTCGATGCCTTGCATAAGTGCCTGTATAGCAAGGCTAATGCTCCACTACCCCAACTGTGCCTCTTCGCGTTGCTGATTGGGTTCAGGACTGTAGAGGCATCACCGACACCCGATCCGCTAACTTGTCCATAAATAGAACGGTCCCCAATCTGAGAAGCATGTGATAGCGCGCATGTTGCTGCACTACCTCGTCAGTAGCATTCGCAGCTAAGGGAGCTCTAAATTGTGCCTCCAACCAGGTGACTCTTAGCCTCGCCCCGGCAAGGATAGACTTGTTTTCATGGGGATGCGGTATCAGCTTTGGAGGACGATGACCCAGTAACTCAAGACACAACGCTAGCCACCGTAACTTGACACTCCCAGTCATTGGCAACCCATCAACAGGAACCCCTAGCATCACCTCAATATCTTGTAAGGTGATGCCCATCTTTCCATGCGGTAGGTGGAATGTGTGCATCTCCGGATGCCAACGCTTGACTAGTGCTATGATCAACGTGTGATCCACTTCCAAGTTTGGAACCTTAAATAACCCTTCAAAACCCGCCTCAGTTATGTAGTGAGCAATCGGGGGTCTGGCCCATGCCGGGGTAACTTGCAAGATCGGCGTCTGCACTTTAGCACGCTTGGCACTACCTGCACACGAAAGAGCACTGTCATAGGATATGCAAGAAACAGTAGGCTAACTAGTTAGTTACAAACATTTTGCAATATGTTAGTTATGATGTTAACTGGTTATTCACTCTAGCTCAATAGCAGATAGGATCAATTCAAGGTCAATGATATTTTTTAAAATTAGCATTGAGGTGATGGGTATTATGTTTTGAAATGAATGAACAAAGTGCCTCACTATGTCAAATGGAGTAGGGAATTAGGAATCAAAGTCAGTTGTCTTATGTGTAGCCACGCCTAATTGTGCGTGCACATTTGGGAAAAAATGGCAGTGGATTCATTTTAATTGATTACTATAGCTTCTAAATGAGATCTACTAACTTTGAATATTTCTGCTCCATACCATTTTCTTTATGCTGTTAATGAAAGAGTGTTTTTAAATTCACAATTATTTCTGCTTCATACCATTTTCTCTTTGGATTAAATAAAATTATGCCTAAACCAAAAGAGAAATGCTACCATGTCCAACATCTATTTACAAATAATCAAAGAACCCTACAGAAATAAAAAGAAATGATTTCAACATGTCCGAAGTTCAGTACAACTACGTACCTGACTAACAGGCGTCTCCCACAGTGCCGTGGATCGATGACCCGGCTGCTGTGTCAATTGTGTATTTATCGTGTGTCCAGGATCCACATTTCGCAGTTGCTGCATATCTAACATGCATGCAATCATGTTAGACATGTAGGTCTATGTTTAATAGTGAAGAAAAGCTTGGCTTTTGCGAGTAAACACAAGCAAGTAATTGAATGTTCTAGAACAAACTGACAGAAACAAATAGAGAGAGAGAGAGAGAGAGAGAGAGAGAGAGAGTGAAAAAGAAACAGAGTGAGAGAGAGATTTGACAAAAAATTGAAAACATACAATTGCTCAACTTAATTATACATCATGCATCTATATATACTCTGATTTTCAATCCATTTAATCATATCAAGGAAGAGTTAAATTAAAACACTAAAATATAAAACAGCTAGCCTAAGCATATATGCCTAACTTGATCCTAATGTTCATGGCTGCAAGGCATAAACAAAAAGGACACATAGTTGCAGAATGTATAAGCAACCTAACCAACCAACCAACGTGCGAATCAATGTCTAAATCAAACAAAGTAAACCAACAAACGAACACAGCAAAATGCAAACCAATGAATCAATTAAGCACCACAAAAAACACCATTGGAAAATACTAAAACATAGTTGTAAAAGGTATCCAACTACCCCTAAACAAGCCCTGCCTAGAACGTCCTTTCTTTAAACAAAGTGTAAAGTTGTTTCCTTTTACTTGTTCCCCTAATCTTTAAGTTTTTCCGTACTTGACATCACACTCTAAAAGAAATTTTATTTCATGAAGCAAGAACTGAAAATGGTTCATTGTAACTTAGTGGCTAGTGAGGTGTGTTTTCAACAAAAAGGGGGAGACAAACATGGAAGTAGGTAAAGGTGCCATTAGAGACTCTAGTGCAATGGACATCTCACTCACAAGCACAGCTTTGGAGGCAACTAATAATAATCAAATTAATATTGAGCTTAATTAAATGAATTAAACAACTGTGAGACCTATACCATCAAATGATGGTGTGTGCATAGTTATGTGTCAAATGAACACTGAATTGGTGACCATAACAGTCCAAGAGCATTGCTTTCTTTGCTTAACTTGTTTTTATGAACCCCACAATCCAAGAGTAAACAATTTTGAGATTATGGATACAAACGAGACAGAAATGGAAAAAGAATTCTTAAATTTTTTGTAAGAAGAAGAAAAAAATAGATTATCTAGCATTTTTCTATAAAAGCCACAAGCCTTACAAAAAGAAGTCAAATATTCTTTTACCCTACAACTGCAAAGTCGATTATGTACATAAAATGTATGAAACCTACAAATTAAATATTTTGTTAATATTAGAAGTCAATTATATTTTTATTGGTCAAGAGTTGGTCGTAAATTAGGTTTTTAGTAATTCATTTATTTTCTTCGAATCAAGCACATTTTTGTAAATCAATAGTTGGCTTTCCTAAGTCAACTAGAAATAGGGTCAAGGTAGTTAAAGGTGAAAGGCAACCTTAAGGTGCCAATGCCTTATATCGCCTGATGCCCTAAGGCGTGAGGCGACAAGGCCTTTAGTGCAGCCAAGGTCAATCCATTCGAGAAGACCTGGAATTTACCAAATTGTCTTTATTCTGGGAGAACTTAATTAAAAGCAATCCAACAGGGAAATACAAAAACAAATAATCAAATAAGAGTCAATTCAACTTTAGATTGACCAAGGAAGGTCCCAAGAAAACTCTTCATCATCTAAAATTCCCAAATTAAAAAGTCTTTAAAGAAAACTACAATTAAATAAGAGTAAATTTAACTTTAGACTAAGGAAGGTCCCAATAGAACGAAATTCCCAAATTAAAAATCTTTAAAGGAAACTGCAATTAAATAAGAGTAAATTTAACTTTAGACTAAGGAAGGTCCCAATAGTACTCTTCGTCGTCTGAAACATCCCAAATTATAGAACTCTTTAAAGGAAACTGCTAGTTACGTTCCCATCACTGACTCCGAGGTTTTTAATTTTTTATCATTTTTCGTCTTTGTTTCTTTATTGCAATTTTCCATTTGCGTCAAATTTTAGTATCAAAGCTCGTTCTACATCATTCACACAAAATAAGAACAGTAATTCATATTCCATTATTTTCCATTAATTACATTATATATCAATTCCCATTCAAAAGCCTAAACCTTTATACCCACAAAAATTATTTTCGACACAGAGAAATCAATAACTCCACCAATAGCCTTAGGAAAAGTATAGGAGGCCAAAATAAATAAATAAACAAAGCCTTAGATCTGTCAGAAGCACCCTAGAGGCACCGACACTTGAAAATAGTTGGCTTTTTAGAGGATTTACTATTTCCATTCCCAAAGCCACCACAAATCTTAATGCTCCCCCTAACCTAACCCAACCTATTAGGAAAGGATTGGTGATCCTAAAAGGCCACTAAGTTCCCTTTTCAACCCCACATGTAGTAGATGATAATAATAATAAATTGATGTACTTAGTCAACAAACATAACCCACAAATGACTGCTAATCTGACACAAGACAGAAGCTTGAACAAGCTTTAATACCAAATTTGATGTAGGATTTTTAGGAATTTCAGCACTAAACTAGATTCTTGATGAGATATTGAATGTGTTGATGGCTGTTTGGTATTAAAACAATAAAAAGAACATCAAATAAAGAAAGATAAAACACTGGGCAATCACACCTAGGCCTTCATAAGCAGTCACACTTAGGTAGGAGATAGCAATCACGCTTGAAAAAAGTTGGAATGTTATTGAAATCTATCAATATTATCAACTACAATAAAGCCATTATATAGGCTATTTCTAAATCCTTTCTTAGAAAGACTAGGAATTCTAATAATAATAATAAAAGTACTTTAAGAACTTCTAAGACAATTCTAGTCTCTTAAGACAATCAATTATGCATCTGTACACAAAATGTGGCAGCAAAGGTTTTAGGAACCCAAAACAATAGATATACAGGGCATTTATGAGCTCAATTTAGTTCAGTGATAGTGGATGTCCATGATGTGCATTTTATGGTCTGTGTGTAGACATATGCATGCATATCCATTATACACACATTATATCTATTACATTAATAACTTAATAGAGTGGAAGCTTGTAAAAGCCAGTAAGTTTGAAGCTTGTATAACCAATAGCTTCTCAATTCAAGATCATTCAGCATTGAATTAAAAAGCAATTTCCCCTAACAATGGACACCGTTGTCATGCTGACTGTATTTTACATGAATTTCTGCCCTAGATGTGCATCAAAACCTAGTTCAAAACCAAACCCAGTTCAAAACCAAACCCGACAAAGCTAAAACAACAACAATAATAATGAATAAAGATAGAGAAAAATCTAACAGAGAAAAACTTAAGAAGCCACACTCAAATCAGAGTACATGCACAAGCAACACTTAACTTAGATTACATGCAAAGGGAAAAAAAAAAAAAAATTTTTGAACTCAGCATTTAGAAATTACCTTAATACGTTTCTACTCCTTTAACTCTGAAGATGGATTGGGTTGAGCTTCGGCTATGGTGAGAGTGAAAATGTGGGGGTTTGGGTATGGGTTAAAGGGTCTACTGAACAATTTGGTTTGGGTATGGGTAGAAATAGGAGAACTTGAATATTCGTTGAACTTGGGAAGGCCCTACTGAACGGATTGAGGGTGGCTACTGATCGGACTGAGAAAGGGAGAGAAACTGTTGAGGAAGGAAGACAAAGACAAACTGTTTTAGAGACGTTACATTCAAAACTAGTTCATATTCTGCACATAACTTGGTTTCCCCATTGCTGAGTTACAAACAGTTACACAGGAATATTTTATTGCCCAAAAGTCCAGCGTGGCAAGAACCTGCCTAAAACTCGGCTTTGTTATAATCGAGTAATTTAAGAGGCTGTTTGGATTAGGTGTTTTCATGACTCAATTCTCTGTTTCCATAACTCAATTCTCAAAAATGGTGGGACCCATACAAAAAGCTTGCTTGCCTACACCAATACTCTATTTCCATAACTCTGTTTCCAATACTCAATTCTCTACTTTTTGAGTTATGAGTTATGGAAACTGAAAACAACTTTTGGCTGTTTTCAGTTTTCAGTTTTCAATGGCAAACTTGTAAATAATATCACATAACCGGGCCCACTGTCAGATTTTTGCTCCCTCTTTATCTTCTTTTCTCTTTTTTTTTTTTTTCTTCTTTTCTTTTTGTCTTTCACGGGTCTGGGTCTGGGTGTCTACTCCTCTTCTTCTCCTTCTTCTTCTTCTTCTTTTTTCTTCTTCTTTCACAGTTTCCGTTGGCTGGGTTTTTTTTTTTTTTTTTTTTTTTTTTTTTTTTTTTTTTTTTTTTTTTTTGGGTTCTTCCTTCTTTCTTTTTTCTTTTTTCACCTGGGTTCACCGTCCCTGCTCTTCCTTCTTCTTCTTCTTTTTTTTTTTTTTTCACCTGGGTTCACCGTCCCTGTTCTTCCTTTTTTTTTTTTTTTTTCACCTGGGTTCATCGTCCCTGTTCTTCCTTCTTCTTTCTTTTTTTTTTTTTTTTTCCACTTGGGTTCACGGTCCCTGGGTTTCTTCCTCTTTTTTTTTTTTCACCTGGGTTCACCGTCCTTGGTTTCTTCCTCTTTTTTTATTTTTTTTCACTGGAAAACTCACAGAACCCAGTTAAAAAAAAAAAAAAAAAAGGAAAAAAAAAAGCTGCAGTGGGTGACAGAGCTGGGCCCACAAAATAGTGTGAAAAATGTTGAGTGATTGCATTTCAGTGATGTGCCAAATGGGTATTGAGTGATGGGTAATGGGTGATGAGTGATGAGTGATGGAAATTGAGTGACGGAAATTGAGTGAGCAAAAAAATGTGGCCAAACAGGCTCTAAGTAACTCGATTTTAGGGTCATCAAGTATCCAAACAGGGGCACACTCCTTTATAGTTTCACAACAGGGACATAATGCCAAATATTTTTCCCCAAAGGGGTAAAAGGCCAGATAGTCCTAATTTTATATATTATATTAATTCTTTTGAAGAAAATGAAAATTCTGATCTCTGCTGGGCAATAAGACCCTTTTTGTCAACGATGATACAGTTCAACGTCCATCCACAATTCATCCTTGATATATGAAAGTGTCGGTCAATAAAACAACTTTTCTAGAAGATTTATATTCTATCGTATCGTGCTCTTTAGGCCTTTACTTTAAGGGGTGACATCCTAGCAAGAATACACTTGTATACATACATATTAAAAAATCAAGGAAGAAAAATGAATGAAAAAAAAAAAAAAAAAGGGGGGGGAAAATTATCATCACTCTATACGATTAGGTGCTAGTGGCTCCCACCATAAGCCAGCATTCCATATTGGTGGGTCCTCTCACTGTCATTCTCACCTTCTTCGAAGAGAGAGTTCCTAATACTTAATAGTACTTTGCACTTGCACCCCCCTTGATTGCGGTAGCCTAGTAGCCTATGCAGTTTATGTCTATACAATAATCAACTACGGTACGAAACTTTCACATGAGCTTCCTTCCATGTTCGTCTTCTTCTTCTTATCCTTTAAAAATTCTCTTTATGAAATTCGAATTTAGTGGATGTCCTATGAGAGAAGTCCAGCGCAAGTTGTCTAAGTTCCTTGGTTAGTGCTGGTGCCCCACAATAGAAAACTCCTGCATAATTTGGACCACATTTTTTGGTTATATATTATATTATTTATATGAATATGTAATACTTTTAATCATCTATAAGGTATTTTTTTCAACAAGTGTTAGGCAAAAAGAAAGTGGAGTAGGGTAGGTGAAACTCACCGACTCGTGTATCTGGGTGGTGAAGAGCAATCTTCTTGTAGACTTGTCGCCAATCGGGTTTGGCGAAGTGGGATTTGACTCTTGTGCCAGACACCACATCCAAACCACTCTTGGCATGGTGTAGTGATTGAAGCATTGCTATGAGTGCTGATCTTGCATCTCCTTCTTCATACACACTTGTACAATAGTTATGCAATTCTATCATTTGTTTCTCATCCATTTCAGCCACTTCATTCATTATCCCTTTGAACCACTCGAATGAGCCTTGTTCCCTTGTGACCCAATAGAAATAGGCTTTTCTTGTCCTGAATCCCTTGTTCTTACTGTGACTTGATGAAGAGCTACCTCTCCCACTTTCCAAAGCAGCCTCAGTTGTTGAATCTTGATCTTCCATATCTTTGTTTTTGACGTTATTGATAATGTCTTTTACAATGCTAACCATTGGAGTGGCCCCAATCCCAAGCCCCACTAGTAACACCACCTCGTATTTTTTGTAATCTTGTGCTGGAGCTCCATATGGACCGTCTATCAGTATCTTTGGAAAGCTGCATTTCATTTATTTAATCAACATTAATTAAGAATCCCAAAACCGAAACACGCTCACCCCAAAAAAAAAAAAAAAAAACTACAACTATATTGCCTACATCAATAATGACTGGCAACATTAAAAACAGTATAGAGTTTGGAGACTCCGTAAATGTGAAATAAATTAAAGAAGAATTAATGATAATAGAGCGCATTAATCGGTTAAGAAACGTCCCCTTCTTAATTCAAGTTCTTTGGTTCGGATTCTACACGACAATGACCACTCCATGATTGGCGTTATTAACTATAGTCAATCAATGTGTGAACACGCATAACACAATTATTATTTATGTCAAAAGGTGTCCATATTGAACAGGAAATTATTGGTACATCGGTGTCACATAAAAGTTGATCACATGGGGTGACAAGAAACTATAAAACACATTCCCAAATTGAACACGGGTTTATTAATAGTCAGTACTTTTTTAAATTATCTAAAACTTTAATTCTTGAGTGCTTTTCACCCCTACAATTTGGACTTATAAGCCAAAAGTCTCGTAGTTCCAAAATTCAACACGGGTTTATTAGTAGTCAGTGCTATCTTTTTCAAAATTATCTAAAATTTTAGTTCTTGAGTGTTTAATAATCAAGACTAAGGCCAAAGTCTCCTAGTTCAATTTGTAGTTTTCTGTTTCTAACAAAGATAAGGGCCTGTTTGGTAGGGCCTGTTTGGTAGGCTATTTCAAGCAATTTTTTGAGCATTTTAAACACACTAACACACATTTTCACCTACATTTTCACCTACATGTATATCAAAAACACCCAAACAACGTTACTCAAACTCCTCTACCAAACACAAATGTCTCACTCCAACTCTCAAATTGTTAAAAAAAAATTTTTAAAAAAAAACAATCATCTTACCTGGGGTTGTTACCTCCTTGCATGAAATCAGCTCTGAGTAATCCGCTCTTCCCAGCAGTTGGAGGTTGACACACCTAACCAATGAAAACAGAAAGTTTTAGTGCTAATTTAAAAGCTTAAAGCAGTGATTGATCATGAACACAACGATTTCTAAAGCACTTGTTAAACCACAACCAACCTCAGAGAAAACAGTTTTGAGCTGCCGTGTCCAGTCACCTAGTGTTCTAATGTGCACACTTAGGTAATCATCTCCTGGTGATGACGTAATGGAAAATGGGTGCCTGTTCAAAAAAAAAAAATCAACAATTGGTTTATTTTTTGATAAAAATAAACATATAGTTTTGGTTTATTGTAAGCATACAATTATTATAATTTTGGTCAATCCGATCGGCCACTAACAACAATGTGCATCCAGTTGTATGTCACAACATATAATATAGTACTACCTACCATTCGAAGGCTGAGACAGCAGCACAGTTGACAAACATATACTGTCCACTCTTGTTTCTAAAACCTTGAGGCTTCGACATGTGCAATGCTAACACATTTCCTGGATAAACAGCAACCTTCAAATTGAAAAAAACACACATTCAATCAGTGCATTGTGACTCAAAAGGGTGTAATTGAGTTTGAGAGAACGGTTTAGGATTGAGATAAAAAGGCATAATAATCTGATTACCTTTAGAATCTTCACAGGCTTGATGCTTGATCTAAAAGCTCTAACTAACCTTTCACACGCATAAAGGGTTACAGGAACTGCCAAATACATCCATGTCTGCCAACAAAATAAAGTAGCTACAATGTCAAAACACAACTCTAAAAAAATAAGAGGGGACAGGTTAAAAGGTCACGAGAAGATTTAAAGAAATGAAACTAACCGTTTTCTGATACCACTCTTTTGTGAGATAAAGTTTGATGCCGTGGACAATGAGGAGGGTATAGACAATGACAAAAAGATGGTGGGAATACCAAAAGGCATTGAATCCAGTAAATTTCTTGAGGGGCTTTGGTAGGTTGAGCTTGTTTCGTCTAAACCAAGGGGTAGCTAATGTGAATGCTATGGCCATCAAGATCACAATTATTATACCTGTGACCCCTTCAACTCCTTTCACAAACCACCAGTAGCTAGTAGGCTGTGCCCCAAAGTAAGGTTCCATGGGCTCGTAATCTTCCGCAGTTGCGTGAAGAAGTCTTGGGAAATCACATGTTAAATGAGCAATCGCGTGTAGTCCAACCCCGACCCCAATTCCAACCGCAATTACCTGAGTTTTACATTCAATAAAGGGTAAAACATTTTAAGTTTTTTTTTTTTTTTTTTGGAGACCTTCGCTACGACAAAAAGGATCCTCTCCATTTGAAATGTATCCATAACAGAACAATGTGTACATCCGAAAAATAAAATGTTATAGTCATGAAATAGACGAAATGGAGAGGACCTTGTTTTGACAATAACTCATACGAAAAAATATCAATCAAACAAATGACTGTAAACATTTTCGGTAGATCATATTAATATTATATACCTTGTGGAAATTCAGATTGTCATCAAAGGGAACAACGGTCCCTAATTTGGTTTTGTTTCTAAGCCAAGTAATGGTGTTCCGGCAGACAGGTAATAGTATCAGAGCCATGTTGAATTTAAGGGTCTCTGCCCCTCCTTTTGCAACGCAAACACAGTAGCCCATCACTTCGAATGCGGCCTTGTTTCGATACTGCACAAATTTGTAGGCAAAAAGACCCAGCACGATCCCAAGCCATAACATCATTACCCACACCCTTTGCCAGTTATCCATTAGAAAGTACTTAATCTTTTGGTACCATCTTCTCACTGGGTTGTCCTCCTGTGTTGGCTTCAGTTTCTGACTCAACATTTGACTCATAATTCGGCTATCACTTATTCTGACAGATTGGTTTGGAGCTTGCAATAGCAGTGTTTCAAGATGGTATATCTGTAATTAATTGCCAATGGAGTCAAACTAAAGAAAGAGATAGATATATATAGAACAAGTACTTCTTAATTGGACTAAAAGTAGACAGTTTTTATTTAATAATATACCATGATGTATCCATTATTTTCTGGGTCTAGTTCTTCCATAATTAAAGCTGCATATTCCTTGGCTTGTTTCTGAATATTGGAAAGTTTGTTTGTAGAAGCACTAAGGCTGATAATCTGGAAAGAGAAGTAATTATGATTAAATTCTATAGACTTGTGGAATACTTCGTAGAGTAGAAAGTTAATATAATGCCGGGTCAAATCAAATGTGGTCCAATTTGGCCAGAGTGTTCGGTGGCCTACCTCAGCGACTTCTTCTTCTGCAATTCTTCCATCGGCATCTTTGTCTACCCTGTAATCATTACAAAAAAAGAATGAATGAGAAAAGGAGCAAGCGTGCGAATTAATGAGAAACTCTATGAAACTCAAAACCGCGTAACGTAAATTAAAGATAATATAATTACATGTCAAAGAAAATTTGGAGCCTGGAGTCGAAGCTTTCATCAGAGATTTGATCCCAGAAGTCTTTGAGCTGTGCTTTGTTGATTGAATCACCACTAATGTTATATCGCCGAGCGAGTGCTCTGAACATCTCACCTGCGAACTCCTTAGACTCCTTGTTCATTCCTGTTACAAAACAAATTAAGTATGCTATAAATTAAATTTTGTTACGTGGTGATAATGAATGTGCTTTTGTAATATTTACCTATGCATTCTCCAAACAAGGAAGGGGGAAGGAGTCCATTTTTAGAAGCGGTGAGATCATCGAACCGCTTCTCGATGGCCGGCCAACCAGCAGCGCCACTTGTCTTGGCGGCGATGAACTTGAGACCCTTCAAAGCATGAGCGGCCGCAGACTTTGTTCGATCAAAACGTCTCGAAGCAGAAGGTCTTCTTGTAAGAGATGTGAAACGTTTGAGCTCCTGAGAAACCTGGCGTATATGAGAGGAAGTGTTACGGAGCAAGTATGAACCAAAGGAGTTAGATTTGCTCCGTAAAGCTTTCTTTGCCAGCAAAGAAAGCTCAGGGTCTTCCTGAACATCACCACCACCAACACCTGTTGTTTGAACACTGTGAACCGCAACGGAATCGTCACGAATGTCAAGAGTGATCTCAACGTAGCCATCATCGTCGTTGTTGTTTGTGGTTATTTGGTCACCTGGTAAATTGAATCTAGCACTCTTTTTTGAAGGTTTTCTGCTATTGCTGTTGAATTCTTGAGTACCCAAAGGACCACTAAAAGCTCTTCTGTCATTCCCTCCCAAGCTTTCTGTATCAGAATTATTTTCTGAATAAGCTCCTCTTCCATCGTTGCCTCTCATTTTTTTTTTTCTTTTTCTTTTTCTTTTTTGAGCAAAACAGTTTCGATAAAAATAAACAAATGAAATTAATGGAGTTTCTGTTGTTGCTCTTCAGGAACTTTGATAAAAATTTGCTAAGGTTGATTTGTGAGAAAAATGCGGGTGTTAAATAAATATATATATATAGGAGGTGGTGTAAGAAAAGTCAGAGATTGAATTATTGAAAAACTGGGAAAGGTCAAAGAAGAGATATTCTACTAGCTTTTTAGGCATCTTTGCAAAATTGTGTTAGAAATGATGATATATTTACGATAAACAGTGTGGCTCGCCCCTATATGTATACAAAGTCGTAAACGCAACAACCAACTAAAGTTGTCCAGTTTTGAGAGTGACACCACAAAATAATACTACTATATTGTGTTTTTTATTTAAAGGGATTAACAGTCAAACATAAAGTTTTTTCAATCCTGGCGGGGGTCAGACGTCCCCAAAAGACCAATGAACTCGCGTGCAATTATATATTTTAGAGACTATATATCACATCACATGCCATAAATTTGTAGGGAACTCGAACCTACTCGCAGCCAGGTGTCTGGTCATTGGTGGGCACTACTTCTTTGTTTTTGGGTAGAAATAAAATGGGCTTGTGTACCTCGGATCACACTGCACAATGTAATAGTAAACTAATGGATGAGATTGAGAGTTAAAAATTCATTTTTAATCTCAATTTTTTTTTATCAGAAAATTTTTTTAACCTTTTAATATATATATATATATATATATTTTTTAACTTTTCAAACTTCTACATTTATAGTTAATTACACCATACATTATTGCATGAACTTCAAATCCATGTAGGATAATTACACCATTTATTTGTAGAGTTTTCAAACACATGCCATCAAGGATTTCCAGACATAGCGCATTCATTATTGATGAATTGAAATTAGAAAAGGAGTAGATGGAAAAAATTGTTTTCCGAATCATATAGGAAATGATTCTATGTCTCTTCATAAAATTGTTGGGAGGCCTTTTGGGGACATGATGTGATATATCTTATTTTATACACTAAAGCGTTAATCCAAAAATTCAAAAATGATGTATGCGATGCTTTACTTATCACTGTAAATCATTTTGTGAGACATGCAACATAGATGTCCAATGCTTGTTACGTTGAGAGACGATGTCAAATTATTATCAACAAAATGACTTTACAATGAAGATTTACTATTGAGTACATATTTTTGTGCTGTAATATATTCTTAATTAAAATAATTAAATTGTCAGTTTGGTAGGTATACGATGAAGTTGCTTATTCTTAGCTCGGCTCTAGATGCTCCAAAGGCACATTAATTGCTTTTTAAATTAATGATATTTGTTTGTTGGTGAACAAGTTTTATCTTGCACACTTCATAAATAATGAAATTCTACTCCTAAAATATGAAACCTCACTATCATTAAGATTATGTAGTTTAGCAGTAAGATTTCAAAAAATTATTAAATATTTATGAATTGTGTCAATGGCTGATAAATACTAGAAAATTAATAGTCTATCAACTTGTTTATGGAGTGGTTATACTTATACAGTTGTACTAAATTTTCCGGTTTTACTCCAAATGTGGAACAAACATTTTCAATCATTAATATTATCAAATTAGGTTTCGCAAAAAAATTGAAAGATGATTTTTTTAACATACTTTGATTTTGTATATTGAAAGATAAATTATCGAGAAATTTTTTAGAGAATCAATCACAAATGATTTCGGAATTTAAAAGAGTATAGAGTTCTATTTTAATGGATGACAAATGATTGAATTGAAATGTATTAAGAGACAACAACTTTGACCACGACAAGGAGGAATTGCAAACTCTCCGTATCCACCTCCAAGATACAGTAAATTCTGGTGGTTATGACTACAGTCTTGAAAAATTCACACTTCCAATACCCATGGAGGCCATTACATCCAACATCAAGAATGATATTTGTTTGATTTGTTTATGATAATTTCTTTCTGGTGGTTGTTGGTTTAGTTATCAAAATGTGTTTGGGTTTTAGGCCCGGTTGTACCAAGAATTACCAATTTTAAACCAAATAGTTAAGTAGTTCAATTATGGTTAAATCAAACAAAATGCCACAATGATTAAATCACCACAAGAAAACATAATGGTGACTTAAGAAAAACCAATTGAACAACTTGTCCCATAGTAAAAACCACTGAGAGGGTTTAACCTTTCAACCCCAAGGTAAACAAAATCCATTAGAATGGAATGGAAGTTTATACAATAAATTTAACTCTAAATTTATTGTTAACTCATGTAATACATACTTTAATTTTTTGAATTTTTATACTATTTTTTTTGGGAATGCTCTAGCCCGAGTTGAGTAGGAACGGAACTCAGAATGAAAATTTTTTGCCTCTTTCTCAGCCTGTCCCGGCCCTGTTTGGCTAGAAATAAAGCCAAAATGACGTCTTTTAATTTTCTGAAACCTTGGGCCAAAAACAATGGATGTAATAGTATTCAACTTTCATGCTCTAATGAGGCAATTTTCAAGTGGCAATCGGTTTCTAATTTTTTAATTAAAAAAAAATTAAAAGATGGGGGTGAATAGGTTTTTTTTTTTTAAGTAAATAGTCAAGGACGAGGATGTAAGGTTGAAACTACATACATGAAGCATAACAAAATATAAGCCTGGTCTACTTTGTGTCAATATGATTATCTGAAGAACTTTGGACAACCACACTAATCTCATTCTTCCAAAACAAGGCAAGGCTGCCACCCTGATTATGGCGAGGAATAACAAACATGTGATCATACTGAATCTTACGACGAATATGTTCAAAACCATCCTTCTCCATTTTAGTTTCCATAATGAAAACCAGTTTGGGATCTTTGTTACTGATTAAAGTAATGAGCTCATTCTCTATTTGTGGATTCCTAAACCTACGACAGTTCCAGCTAAGGCAACTCATATGGACTGGTGGTGTTGGGGATCAGCCACCACCAGGAAGTTTTCTTTGTTCTCCACAATACCCATGTCGAACCGCTTCTTCTTCAAGACCCCAGTTTCACCAGCATCTAGCAAAGGCCGACAGTGTTCATCAACTGCCATCTCAACAACTGAAGAAACATCCTCCCCACATTCGAAATGTCACACAAGGGGTTATGTATTGGGTTATGCCTATTGCTACTATGCTGCCTTAGCAATGATGTTCTACTCTCATTCTCCAAAATTACACACCCTAAAAAATCAGTTGAAACTGTATTAATGGTCCGCCCCAACTTAGCAACAAACCCGGCTAGTGCTTCCACCTCACTATTATGATTAGAAGCGTTTGATAGACCATACTTGATAGGAGCTTGAAATGCACCAAGGGTGGGCAAATTCTCGTTTGAAACTTCATCCAAACTTTGCTCAGCATCACTCATTGGGTCAACTTGAGGGACTAAGACCTTGTTCATTGGGTTCTTCGCTATAGACATATTTTTTTCCATTGGATTGCCCTTCTTCCAGTAACATGGAACATGAGAACTACCGAACACCACGACTACCGTTTTCTTGAAAGGCCTTACCTAATCTACCCTAAGCCATTCGCCATACTGTTGGTCTTCTTCTTAAGTCTTCCCTTGCCTTCCAACCACAAATCACAATCCTTCTCAACATGGTTACACCTATCACACCAGTAACAAAAATTTGGGAGCCATTCGAACTTGAAGAGCGCCTATCCGATTTATTTTCCTTCGGAGTTGAGTTTGCAACAGCGTGGAAGGGGTTTTGTTATATCAATGGCAACACAAACTTGGAGAAACTCGTTACCTGAGCCATCATCCTCTGGATCAGTAACCTGAACTACATATGGTACCAATAATATTACCCACTGCCTCGCCAATTTCCTGATTCATACTCTTCTCTGGAATATTATGTAGTTGCATCCAAAAACAAGTTTTTGAATAAGTTAAATTAGGAACAGATTCCATGTCTGGGGTACGTTCAAAGACCACCAAATTCTTATCATAAGACTAGGGCTCGAATTCCAGCACCCTTAGCTGATCCAGTTCATCTTCAAATTCGTAGAGTAGAATATTTCCACCACTATCTCTAATCTTAAGTTTGCCTACTAGTTTCCACAATGGCTTGAATGTACGTGCAACAGCTTCAGCATTGACTACTCGCTTGGTAAAGAATTTCCCTACAAGGCAATGGATGGTCGCCTCACCCTATTAAGGTACATCAGCCCCTCTTACTTCCTCTTCCGATAAAGAAAACCTCGACCATAAATCCTCCAAACCTGCCATCATGAAGAAACTCGGGACCCTCAAAAGCAACAATTCAACCTATCCGAACCAAAGGAACAGAAGGGAACAAGACCTAAACCAGGTAAGGGACAAAATTCTACACGCAAAAGAGGAGAAGCCCTAGCCAGAGAAAACCCTAACCAAAGCAAACCCTAGTAGCGTGAGAAGCCGACCATGAGACGAGGAGGCAAGGTTGAAACTACATACATGAGGCATAACAAAAGATAATATTACCACTAACATCCAATTCCGGCTTTAAAAACTTGGTTTTAAAATATTGAAGTAATAAAAGACTATGCCTTTTTAACATTACACTTGGAATCTAGTACAATTAGTTCATCTCTCGAAAAAATATTTTATCTATAAAAAAAAGTACAATTAAATTTTCATTGAGAATTTTCACTTTGAGAGAGAGAGAGAGAGAGAGAGAGAGACCTGGAAAGAAAATTTGTTGTTCTAAGTGTTCCTTTCACTTTCTTTTAAAAATAGGAATCATTAGACTAGACATAAGAATAACAAACCAATATATGAGCATATCTATGTAATAAACTCTGAAAGGAAAAAAAATGTAATAATATCCTCAAAGACTAGTTATGACTTATGATAACGTCTCTTTTACTGCACACTTCGATGTTAAAATTTTTCTAAAAATTATAAATTAATAAAAATTAAGGTTTTGGGAGATCACAGTCTTTGGTACACAAGGAAGAAGATCCTCTCTATTTCATTTAAAATGAAAATAGTAGACAAAAGAGTTTATTTCTACAGAATGCAACATCATTTAAAATTTTAAATTATGTAACACTGAATAATACACATTTAAATTTATAATATTTAACTTAAACCAAGATATGGACCTATTTGTTTACATGTGACTCCACAACTTTTTAAAATAGAATTTAAGACTCCGAACTTGATGACTTGTGAGTTCTGGTTAGCTCAATTAATAAACTCTCTTATCATCAAATTGATTTGGGATTCAAACCTATTCCAAACTTGATGAACTAGTCTCTGCAATTGTAAAAGAGTTTTCCCAAATTAATAAATCTAATGACACATTAAGTTCACAATTTTTTTTTTCAAAATTGTTAAATGACAGGTTGTGATTGGTGTAGAATAAAAATAATGTCGATGGTAGTCTCATGTGAGTGGTGACAAAGCATTATAAATTTTTAAGGAGGGGACAAGCTTAACACATCAAAGAAAAATAAATTAATCTAAAGAGTAATATATATGGCAAAAATGCACTATTGGTCCTTATATTATGGAAATATTTTCATTTTGGTTTTTATGTTTTAAAATTTTTGTTTTGGTCCTTGAGTTTTTCAACAATGTTTCATTTTGGTCTTCGCTATCATTTCAATGATAGAAAAAGTTGTCGTAGCTGATAGAAAGCTCACTTAATACACACTACTAAAAGATAATAAAAAATATTTAATTTGCTATTAAAAGAAGCCACATTAGCAAGTAAAACGAATTTTAAAAAATCCACAAATTTTCTCGTTTAAAAAAAAAGTGAATTAAAAATAATAATAATAAAATAAAACTAAATTTGTAATTTATTTTCTCTCACTTTCTTGGCAACCAACCATACAACACACACATTCTCATGTGTTGTGTGCTTTCCCAAACCTAATATCACCACCGCCAAAGTCAAACCTAAACCCTAACCCTAAACCCTTTCTGATTTCCTATCAAATTTATAAAAAAAAAAATAAAAAAAATAAAAAATAAAAAAAACCTAAAATTTCAATCCCATACTTCATCAAAATTCAAAACTTAAAACCCTAACCCTAACCTAATTTCCAATTCTTCATCTTCACCTTAATGTGCTTCTCTCTCTGGGTCGCTCTCCGTGCCACCTCTCTTCCCTTTCACTTGCTAAAATTTCTGATAGTGCCCTCCAAACCCCCAAAGAATTCTAACCCAATCACCCTTAAAAATCATTGAAAGCTGAGACACCCATGTGGTCATGATCGTGGAGATTATTATTATGCGTGATTTATTCCCTAACATCTCGAATCTCTAGTACTATCGACTGGACCAGCTCAAGGCGATTAGGATTGATGACCTAATTCAATTCGAGACAACCAGTTGAAGATCATGGAGTGCCATGTCAGAAAGTTAAGGTGTGAGGGGTTTATTTTCATTTGGTTTGGTGGGGGATTTAGGGGCTTTTTTTTTGGTGGGTGTGCTGTGCTACTCAGTGTGTTTGTTTGGTTGCCAAAGTGATAGAAAAAACATGTATATATTGCGGAGGCCATTTGATGAATTTAAGATCACTTTTTGTGGGTTATCGCATGCTCAGGTCACAATTAGAGTTGTATTACTTTCTTGTAGATTTATTTGGTTCTCTAATCAATTTTCGATTCTCTTGTTATATTGAGATTTTTTCCCCCGGAAGTAAATCTTTTTGGTCGTGTATAACTGATTTGGTAAAAGAATATTGCTGAAGCAGTGATGGGGATTTTCTCGATGCTTTGGGTTATGTCTAGCTTATATTGAGATTTTTTCTACATTTATTGTTGTGATTGGTTGCCAAGTAAGTGGAAGGAAAAAAAAAAAGGAATCTTGGGTTTTTTTTTTTTTTTTTTGTTCTTTTTTATTCCAGATGTGTATTTTTTTTTTTATTTATTAAAATGCTTATGTGACATTTTTTTAAAAGCAATTAAATTTATTTTATTAATCATGTGTGTGCCAAGTGAGCATTACCCACAAACAAACACACACATACACAAAGTATATTTGTAACATGATTTAAAATATGTTATTTTCTCTTATCTAATAAACTTATTTACACCAAGATAGTCTAAAGTTTCATTCTGATCATTTTAGTCCTTAACGTTTATGTTTGTTGTCAATGCTATTTCTCTTGTCCATAAACTCTGTTAACTAATAAAAAATATATTTTTTAATACTAAAAAATTAATTGCTTTTAGTATTAAAAAATAATTTTAATAATAATTCCCCAATTTTAAAGGATGTAAATTGTATATTTTACCAATTTTTTTTAATTTTATTAATTTTTACTAGTAAAAATATTTTTTTTTTAATACTTAATGAAGTCTATGGACAGAAAGATGACAATAAACATAAACTTTAAAAACTAAAATAGCAAAAAATAAAACTTAAGAGATGAAAATGACAAATCACAAAACTTAAAGGATTTGATTTGTATTTTAGTCTTTTTTTTTTCTTTTTCATCCAGGTAATTAGTAACCTTTGAACTCTCTTTTAAGTCACATCTACCATAATTAATGTTCTTTAAACATTTGAGATCAAGTTTTTTGCAAAAGAATTTACAGATTACAAAATTAGAGTATACTAATAGGTTTAAAATTTATGAAATATATTAAATTTTAATCAATTTGAAATAATTTTAAAAAAAAAATAAACATTAATTTGTACATATGCCTAAATATACAAGCTAATATAAGAAAAATATAACACTAATAAAAACTAAAGCAAAATATTATTTTCCATAAAAGACAAATGAAATAAGGATCTCTAATTCCTAGCCACAAAATTCACAATAGTCCTTTTTTTATAAAGATTAAAAATAAAAACATAATAAAATTTTAGTATTTATATCTCTAACTCTCCAAATGCAATATTAAAGAAAAAAAAATTTGTTTTTGAAATATATAGAAGACTTCTATTAAAGAGATTTACTTGTCTACCTCTAGAAATATATCTCTTGAATATACTTTAGTGTAATGATCTACTTTTTTTTAATTTTTAATTTACTATTTTAATGAGCAATGTATGGTAAGAGAGAGAGAGAGAGAGAGAGATAATTTATAGAGCTACATATGCTATAGTACTAAAAATGCCATTATTCATATAAATATCGTAAAATTTTAAAAATAAATAAAAAATCCAAAGAGTCATTAGTTAAATTTTATATATAAATAAGTACAAAATCACTTTTTTGGAGACAGAAAAAGTGAAATATAAATTTTCAAGATCCGGATACACTTTTACACCGAAAAAATTTTAAAATTTTGGAGTCGGGGTCTTCAAGATTTGGATCCCTTTTATGTATAAACTGTTTTAATGAAATCATAGTTGTTTTCTTTGTCCATTACCAATAAATTCTAATTGACTCCTTATACATACTGTCAATGTGACCACAAAATACGACATCATTGACATGACTTACAATTTACTAATTACATGGCATATTCTTCTACTCATTTTACATTCTTTTTCAATATTCCTTTAAACTAAGAAAGAATCACCTATGACTTCACTTCACTTATGCGTGCATGACGTAAATTAGCAACTTTCTTTTTCTCAAAAACCTTAAGAAATTACTTTAGATTAATAGTCTTTATTAATATAAATAAAATATATTGTAATAAATTAGCTACTTTTATTCATAATTTTGGTTGTTACAAATTAAAATTTTGTATTTTTTTGGAAATATATTAATTTTAAAAATTGTTATATAATTTACAAGTACTAAAGAATAACTATTACATTAATTTTAGAAAAAAATAATTATTCTTCAACTCAAAGAATAGTTATTTCTTAGGAATAAATATTATCTACGATAACGTTGCAACCAAATATCAATTACACATGGATAACCGTTTCATTATAGGATCTACTACAACATACCAAACCTTCCCTTATTGTTTAATCACATTATTCTATCTCTCAAGAAGTAGAACTTGAGTTCATATCTCTTTTTCCAAAAATCACAATTTTTTTTTTCAATTTTAGATTTCTAACAATTAAGTGATTAACCTTGGGTTTAGTCTCAAGTTTGTGAAGAATTGCTCAAATCAGAGGATTTCACGACTAACTCACGAGTAGGTTGGGATTGCAACACCCACGAGAGCTCATGTGAGGACCACATGCTGAAGTTTAAAAGTCTGTTGTACCTAGGTCTCCCGAGTAGCTTACAGGAAGGCCCACCTACGAGCAACCTATTAGCCACTTTACATCTGGATTTTTGTGTGCGTCTTCCTCTTCTTCACTCACATTATATATACTCTCATTGCTCACGAAATTGAAAAAGAAGAGTTTCTGAGAGAAATCCCTAGAAACACCATTGGAGAGTTAGTAATTGTGAGCCTACAATCTACTACACAAATCTCTTAGATTTTCTCTACCATCTTTCCTCTCCAATTGTCATACATTAAGAGAAGATTTCATTCAAACACAACCCACACACAATTTGAGTGTTAAAAGTGTTTTTGGACCATAGGAAGCGTTGGAGCTTAACCACACATATAGCAAGTAAGGTGTGTTGGTGCGATCGGGTGTATTACGGGATTCAAAAAGTTTGTGAAGATAAGATTTCTTCAAATCCATAGGTAGTAGGAAATTTAAGGGCTCAAGTACTTTGGGTAGCACGGGCTTGGAGAGTTTTTGTGTATTCATGTACTCCAACAAATTTACTAATGGATCATTTCAGCTTTTCAAGCCGCAGAGAGGTTTTTCCGTCAAATTCTTCAGTTTTCCTCTTTGAAAACATGAATCCAATGTCATCCTTGGTTTGCTTTCCTTCTAACTACTGCCCTTAGATAATTGCCTTGTTCAATTATTCTTATCCATTTTTTTTTTCCAGATAGTACCAATTAGTGTATGCAGGAATTGAAACTCAGATCTCTTATTTAACAATAAGAGATTTTACCAGTTGATTAGTTGGTTAATTACAAAAATTCTACACTAATTGTGATTAGCCTAAAATTAATCAAGCCATAATTAAAATTTGGGAGTCTTAATTGGCATAGATTAATTAGACTAGTGCACTTTCAAGTGTAATTAATTAGTATTTTGAAAATTCTATTATTATATTACATATTTTTTTATGTTTTTAATATGCATGAGTTGTTCATAAATAAATTTTTTTTTTAAATACATGTCAAATTTCTTATTAATCTAATGTTATTTCTATTTGATCCAATAACCCATCTTTCACCAAAAAGCCAATGACATAAGCCAATGACATTCCCTCAATGGCTTCCATAGGGATGAATCTGATTGAATATGATTTCAACGTTAAAACAAAATTAATTATTATGTGGAACTTGCGTCGCAATAACATAAAAATACTTTGGCTATTAGATTTAAGTACCAGATTGTTGTTGTTGTTGTTGTGAAAATTTTGTTCCCCACACATTGACAAAATTTTTCTAGGGCTGAGGGAAAAAAGTCGCATTCATGAATCATATATTTAAAATTTTCAAAGCCTCAATGTTTTCATGTGTTTCGACAATTATGAATGACGGGAAGCTCACGTCACGCAATTACCAACCTCCCTCCCTATCAATCAATCTAGAAATCAACTGGATTTTAAAACAAATTTAATGCGCAGAAGTTGTTTGTAAACAATCTAATGAGACACTAAGAAAAGTTTTTTTATTTTTATTTTTTGTTTTAATTAACTTAACTAATAATTTTTTTTTTTGTTAAATAAAAAATTTCGAGTTTAATATTTTGACATGATGAGAAAGAGTAAATATCATGAAACGGATGCCATAAATTGAATATCAATTTGCAAGGAGAACATTGAAATTATGATGAAATGAAATGTCCTTTGTTAAGACCACAATGTTTGACCTTTGACTGAAGAAAAATCTAGGTTTTTTGATTGATCATTTCAGAAAAATTGAATGATGCAACAAAGGCAGCATAGCTGTACGCGTATATATGTTTTATTTCATAAGTTGTTGTAATAGCTGTACGCGTATATAAATTGACATGACATTCCTCGTAATCTCCAACATGTTTATTACAAGATTGAAGCACAGCTCGGTCTCGAAATCCTTTCTTCGTTATCTCACGAGTTTTGTTTTCACGTTATGATGTTGGAGTTTTAGATCATCAAAAACAAAATTATGTTGGAGTTATAGTGGAAAAAAAAATAAAAATAAAGATACAGGGAATTCCAATTTGTTCCAAAAAGTTTTAATCATTATAGCTTGTAAATCAAACTTCATTTCAAACTTGGTTGGATAAACCTCCTCCATAGCTTTCCCAATGCATATCCTCAAACATTCGCTTTGAATAAAAATATCTGACTATTTAAACAACACTATGAATAGTGAAAATTATTCCTCCAATTTCTTCTTATTTTTAGTAGAATATGCGATACATAATATTTATTTAATTTTAAAATGTCACATATCTTTTGTTTAAATAGAAATTAGAAGAAGTAGGAGAATTTAACAAAAGCAAATCTTATTCCAAAGAAATACGTCTATCTATCATATCAAAGTTCTAAATCTCTCGTTCATGTTACAACCATCAAATTATAAAAAGAAAAAGAAAAAGAAAATTGAATATGCAATCTTATTACGCATTTAAAAATACAAACAAAATTGATGATGATTTAATTAGTTTAAATAATCTAATGTGAGGCATTTTAAAAAATGAGTTTGTAAAATCGAAAAAATATGTTCTTATATTAAAATTAACAAAAAATTTTAAATGAATTGATGCAATTACTCTTATGCATTAAAAAAAATTAAAAAAAATTAAAAAAAATAAAAAAGAAGAAGAAGATTGATGATGGCTTGATATAGATTTCGATTTCCACCTTTTCACACCCAAAAAAAGAATAGTTGATTTCCACATTGGGTATGGGTAGTGTGATAGATAATGGGCGGATAAGGGCGATCGACAATGGGATGGGACAAGAAGCAAATTGGGATTTGTTTTGTTCTGTAGGTGTGAGAGTAATGACTAATGACTAATGAGAATGGGTTGACTAGATATTTCAACAGTGGGACCCCTGGGCCGTGGCAGGAAGTTGAAACCTGAAACGCGGATTCACAAAATGACACATTCAAACTTATCTTTCTTTAAAAGGTATTATAAACGTGGACCAATACCGTTTTACTTTGAATGAATACGTACAAGCTCGTAACTGTATTATTATTACTAGACTCTGAGCACGCGGTCACGCATGTGCTCAAAAGACTCTTTTATTTTTTGGATAAGAGTTAATTTAGAGTATTTATTATAATTTAGGATTACTATATTTTTCAATCACAAAAAAAAACTCAAGAATGTGATGAAAAATTATTTCACCGCACATAATACTCATTACACTCCTAGGTTTTTTTTTTTTTTTTTTTTTGGTGATTGGAAAATGTAGTAATCCCAAATTATAATAAATGCTCTAAATTAACCCTTACCCCAAAAAATAGAAAAGCCTCTGAGCAAGCGCGTGAGCGCATGCTCAAAGGCTAGTTTCACATTAAGAGGATTCATAAAGTTAGTTAATGCCTTTTTCACTTCCAAAATTACCCCTAATTTAATTAATTTATCATTATTCCTAAAAATAAGAAATGAGGTTAAAATCATAAATAGATAAGAATTATAAAAATAAAAAACCTACTGATTACTAACTCTCCACTAAATAGTCAACGTTGATAAAAATAAATAAATAAATAAAACCTTCCCACTACCCACGTTTGAAAGAAAATAATTACCCCTCCCATAAAATAAGGAAAAACTATCCCACGTCAAAAAAATAAAATAAAATAAAAAAGTTGTCAGACACCATCCCACGTTTCTTTTTTAAACTATTACATTATTTTTTTTTTTTTTTTGATTTATTACATTATCATATTTTTATAACTATTATATTATCAATTGGATTTGGACAAGCACACAAAAGCTTCTAATTGAAAAAGGAATCCTATTCTCTTCGAAAAAAAAAAAGAAATCTTATCTATTTTTTCAAATTGTGATGAAAGAAAAATTATGATAATAAATCTATTAAAAAAAAAAAAAGCCTCATAGCATGCGCGAAGCACGTATGATGAGACTAGTATTATTAAAAATAATAGCATAAGTTTGTTAGAGTTTGTATTTGATTTAAATTTTGATGAGATTATTTTTCTTGAAAATCCTATTAAAATTGTTCAAAATAAAGATAAAGATTCTTTATAATTTAACTCTATCATGGACTCTTTAAAATTTTATACCACATCATCAACTATTTAAATAAATAACTAATGGAGATCTAAAGAAAAAAAAAAGGAGTTAACGTGATACATAAAAAAAGAAAAAAAGAAAAAGAAAAAAAAGTAGAACTCAAGTTTGCTACATACCTAAATAAGAAAATTTAATGCCAAAAACATATACAATGATGGTAAAAATAAAAATAAAAAAATTTAATGCCAAAAACATATACAATGATGGTAAAAAAAAAAAAACTAAAAAAATTTAATGCCAAAAACATATACAATGATGATGAAAAAAAACAAATTCTTAAAAAGAAAAAAAAAATATGAAGAAGGAATGGAAATTTGTGAAACATAAAAAAGAAATGAGAGAGTTAAACCAAAAAAAAAAAAGTAACCCAGAACGTACCAGAATATATGGTTGCTTTTTATTTTCTAAATTTAATGCCAAAAACATATACAATGATGGTAAAAAAAAAAAACAAATTCTTAAAAAGAAAAAAAATATGAAGAAGGAATGGAAATTTGTGAAACATAAAAAAGAAAGGAGAGAGTTAAGCCAAAAAAAAAAAAAAAGAATAAAGTAACCCAGAACGTACCAGAATATATGGTTGCTTTTTATTTTCTTTTTCTTTGTTTTCAAAGTTGGGTACTTTTGAAGTTTGAACCTTAGAGCCTTTGATAGAAAATTTGTTGGAGTCTGAAAATTTGCTGGAGCCTTTGATAGTAAATGTCTTTAATCTAAAGAAAAAGGAAGGAGGATGTAGAGCTAAATTAAATATCTTCAATTTGAAGAAGAATGAGAGATAGAAACTACAAAGCGTACGTGAGTTTGTGGGTCTTAAAGTGTAAAAGTTTTAATTTATATATTTATCCCCGGTAGTTAAAAACTTGTAAGTGGGTATGATGAGGGTATTTTAGGCATAAAAAATGAGGAATCCAAACAAAATAAGCCCCTTAAATAGTAGTATAGATAACAACAACTTCACATTGACTTCTCCGCTAAATTTTATATATATACATATACCACCGTTAATGGACGACTCCTGCTAAACTTTACCATCGTTAACTTCCGAGAAAGAGGCCACAAGTGAGCTGTAATGTTAGAAAAATTATCTTCTTTAAGAGCATTCATACTATAAGGTGTTAAAAGACATTTTGTCTATATTGTGAAAATGTTGTAAACATATCATTTCTCTTTTTTCTATTGTTGATTCTCTTAAAAAAAAAAAAAATTCTCTCATACTAGGCAGCAGTGCATCTCTGTAGCCCATGCTTTTTTTTTTTTTTTTGCAAACTTATAACTGGAATTCATTGATATGGACCGAGGTCCATTGCAATTACATCATTTTTGAATTTGGAGTTCAATAACAAGGGGAGTATCTTCCGCCCATATTACACAATCATCAACATACAAGGCATTCCTAGCAAGTAAGTGAGCAGCCCCATTGTTGTTTCTTCTGACGTGCTCAATCTTCCATGTCTTGAAGTGACTTAAACACCACTGTGAGCCTTCTATAATCTTTTAGATGGCCAAGGCTGGGATTACAGACCCTTTAAGCGCATTCATCACTAACTGAGAGTCCCCTTCCAACACAATATCCTTCAAACCCAGGTCCCAAGCTAGCATAATACCTGTTTCAGCAGCTTTTGCTTCGGCTTCTAGAGCTCCCCAAGGCAAAGTAATCTTCTTACTTAGTGCACCCATCATCTGCCCTTTGTCATTTCTAATGACCACCCCAATTCCACAGCACCTTTACTTCTTGAACACAGCAGCATCAACATTAACCTTATACATACCTTGAGGGGGAGGAGTCCATTATTCAACCTGAGGGGCTGGTTGGGCTTTTTGGCACTCAGACAGGCAAGCAGCACGAAATTCTTTCACATATTTCCTTGCTTTCCCTTCAATAGACTTCCCATTCTTGCACTTACCCCCAAACCTGACAGAATTTCTATTTTTCCATAGCAGCCAAGCTGTGACAGCAAACTTTTCCCAATCCTTCTCGCCTGAAGAAGCCATTAGCAGCCACACCACATTGAGGAAGTCCTTTGGGGGGCGGTCAAGTTTGTCAATCTTGAACTTTGTCTCACTCCAGGCTTCTTTTGCGACTTGACAACCCCATAATATATGACCTACTAATTCACACTCCCCACACAGGTCACACTTGTCCTCCTTAACAACATCTCGGTGCATTAGATATTGTTTTATGGGCAGGGCATTTTTGCTAGCACGCCATAAGAAGTGCTTAACTTTGTTTGGGCACTTTAAGCTCCATATAAGCTTCCAAATAGCCTCCATTTTAGATGTATCAGAGCAACCAGGTCTACCTTCAACTCCTTTTGAGACCTCTAGGTACCGAATTGCCACCTTGTAAGCACTCTTGACAGAAAAGATGCCATTGGGGGTTTTGGCCCACACTTGGGAGTTTGCCGGGTTTAGGGAGCTGATTGGGATACTTAGGATGGTCTCTGCTTCGAGGGGGAGGAAAATGCTTCTTACCAGATCACCATTCCACTCAGCTTTGTCATGTACAATCAGGTTGGCCATACTCTCCCCTATGTCTATTACAAGCCTTGGAGAGAAAATTCTGCCTGACACTGTGGAAGGGATCCACGCATCCCCCCAAATCTTAGTGCTCTTTCTATCACCCACACACCATCTAACCCCATCTCTTAACACTGGTTTGGCTGCCATCAAGCTTCTCCAAACGTAGGAGGGTTTTTTCCCCACCTGGGCATTCAAAAAGGAGGAGTTTGCAAAATACTTCTCTTTAAGCACTCTGTGGATTAGGGAGCCTGGTCTTTGTTGAATTCTCCATCCTTGTTTGGCTAGGAACGCAAGATTAAACGCTTTCAAGTCTCGAAAACCCATCCCACCCTCCTTTGGTTTACATAGATTTTCCCACGAAACCCATGCGATCTTCCTAGCATTTTCTTTCTTTCCCCACCAAAACCCCCCAACCAAAGAGTTTATTTCCGAGCACAAAGAATCAGGAAGCTTGAAGCAATTCATGGTGTAGGTAGGTGTGGCTTGTGCAACAGCCTTTATTAAGACTTCCCTTCCAGCATTGGACAACAATTTCCGCTTCCATCCCACTATTTTCTTGCTTACCTAGTCTTTAATACGATTGAAAGCCTTTTTCTTTTCCCTTCCCACCATCGGGGGCAGCCCCAAGTATTTCTCATGTTGTTGTACAATCTGTGCACCGAATTTGTCCTTCACCCCATTTTGGATTTCAGCCCTTGTGTTCTTACTGAACAACAAGGAAGTTTTATCCCTGTTAACCTTTTGCCCCGACTCCTTCTCATAGGTATCCAAGATCTCAACCACCTGCTTACATTCTTCCATTGTAGCTCTACAAAATATGACGCTATCATCCGCAAAGAAAAGGTGCTAAACCAACGGTGCTTGTTTACTCACACCCACCCCCCTAAGTAGCCCCATGGCCTCCTTCTTTCTAATCAACGTAAACAACCCTTCCGCACACAAAAGAAACAAATAAGGGGAAATATGGTCGCCTTGGCGTAGGCCTCTAGATGGTGTGATTTTCCCTCTTGGTTCCCCATTAATAAGTACCTTATAGGACACCGTAGTCACACACATCATTACTAGGGAGATCTATCTCTCACTAAACCCCAGCTTCCTCATAATAACCTCTAAGTAATCCCATTCTACCCAATCATAGGCTTTGTTCATGTCCAATTTAATGGCCATTAAGCCTTCCTTCCCTTTCTTCCTTTTGCCAATTTGTATGCATAGTCTCGAAAGCCACCACCACAATATCTGTTATGAGTTGCCCCAGGACGAAGGCACTTTGTGCATCAGTAATCATCTCATGTAGGATTTTCTTTAGCCTATTCGCCAACACTTTCGATATTAACTTAAAAATCACATTACATAGGCTGATTGGACGATAATCCATTATCTTTTGTGGGTTTTTTATCTTCAAAATTAGACAGATATATGTATTATTAACACCCCTTGGCATCACCCCTGTATTAAGAGCTTGCAGTACACAATTTGAAACACTAACACCAACAATATCCCAGAAATTCTGATAAAAAATGGGAGATGTACCATCAAGCCTGGGAGATTTTGTGGGGTGCATTTGTTGTAGCGCTCGCCCCACTTCATCTGCCTTAAAACTTCCCAGTAGCATATTGTTCATCTCAGGCACCACCCTTTCACTTACTGCCTCCAAGCTTGCTCCAAAGTTTGAAGGATGGTCTGAGCTGAATATTGACGAGAAATAATCCAAGATGATCTTCTTTCAATCCAAGAGTTGTGTTAACGAATTCTTGATTCGAACACAAAATTCCTTAAAATATATTTAAACTTAAGACTATAAAAAGAGCAGAAATGCAAGTTACTACTTATATTGTCTCTTTCTCTATACAAGTTGCGTTTTTTTTTTTTTTTTTTCATTTACATAAAAGATCTGCAATAATATTTAACATGATTAATCTTTTGAGGTTGCAAATGTTAAATGGTGGATGAGGCTAATTTGTTTGTTCTGATTAATTCTTGTCAAGTCAATTCTCAATTTGCGGTTCTATCTCCACTATGAAATTTCACCACCAACAATATGGTATTTGAAATTGTGAGAAAGTTGAGTCCATTATCAATATATTGTTGTGGCCTTGTGGGTAATCCAGTCTGGACTCTGGGTCTTTGCCGGAAAGGAACTTTTTCCTCGAACAGTAAGGCCTCGACTGAAGCTTAAGTCCACGTTCAGTTAAGTCTGACATGCGGTCCATACCATAATTGTGGCAAAAACCACATGTAGTATTCCACTATTCCTATTCCTTGGACGGAGCTTTGTTAGTGCTGCTGGGCTAATAATAAATTTTACTCTGGGCCTTCGATATTGTAGAATTCTAGCTCAGAAAATGTTCCAACTGAACATGAATTCCAGAAACTGTGTTATCATGGAGACCAATAAGTTGAATGTAACAACAAACTTTAACTACATGTTTCACAACCGTTAAGGTGGCAGATTATGATTGATGCATAATAAAAACAATGTTAGTAGTGGTCTCTTAAGAAAATAATGTTGTACTAATCACAATTTGTCACTCCCAACAAGTTGTAAAAAAGTTTGACAAATTTGTTGTGCTAATAGCATTGTTGCATAGAGAGAATATCTCTTCTACCAATAATACTAAAGTATTCATGGTATAATCCAATCCAACATGTGGAAAGTTGGGGGGACTAACTCTCGATTTTTTATTTAAAAAAATTGAATTATATAATATTCACTCATCAAGGTGTTACATGTGTGATTGGTAAACCTATTATAAGAAAATACTATTTCTTGAAAGTACCCTCCAAATGCCCATTGTCTCAAGTGTTTTTCTTCAACGTGGTCAAGCCTTTGCATGGCAAAGACCATCTGCGATAGAGGCACAAGGTGGCTCATCCGTAACAGAGCCTCTATAAAATTCTGGCATGACAACTGGACGGGTAGCAAACCCCTTCGCTACACCATTCAAGGTCCCCTCAATAGGAACGAGAATGCCCTCACGATCTGTGAGGTCTGGGACCATGACAGAAATTGGTCACTCGATAAGCTTTCTTTTGTCCTCCCTAGAAGTGTGTTAGACACCATTTATGCAACTCCCAAGCCCTTCCACTCCAAGCTTATAGACCTCCTGACCTGGAACCTCTCGCTGAATGGCCAGTTCAACACTGGCTCAGCTTACGCCCTCAAGTGTTCGTGTTCTTTTACCTGTTTTTTCTTAGCTTTATATAGCCTTAGGCTGAGTTAATACTTAGCAGACCGTTATGATACAGCTAGGTAATCAATGCTTAATGATGGCAATTTAAGTCTAACGTTTTTTGCTCATAATCGATCCTTAATTCTGCATTATTGGATGAAGGCAATGATTTTGTGTTGTTCATTGCTCACTTATTGATTACTACCTGGAGTTAATGCACGCACACTCATCCATACCCTTACTTGTCACTGTTAGTGACTATTTGTGAATGATGGACAATCATTTGTATGCTACTCATCAATTGCCCCCTTTATTCCTTTGTCGTCAATCATGTAGATGAGCAAAGGAATATGGAAAGTCCGTTTTGGGCGGATCACTTTGTACGTGCCCTGAGATCCTCGTTCCATCATATTTATTGTGGGGCGATATTTTCGTCAGCTAATCACCACGTTTCGTGTTTGTATTGTCCACACGTGTAGGTTTTCCTTGAGTTTCCCGCGCATTGGATTCATTTCCTTTTTTATCAAGAAGCCTTCTCATATTCCTCTTCTTCTTCTTCGTTATACACTAAGCTTGGAGTCCGAAACTAATGGCCTGTTTGGATGGAGGGGAGAATGAGAGGGAGTGGAGGGGAGTAGAGTAGTGTTAGCTAAAAATAAGCTAATTTTGTGCTAAATCTACACTACTCTTTTCTACTCCCCCTCCCTTCCCCTTAATCCAAATGAACCATAAAAGAGAGTTCCGGCACTTTCTGCACAATAAGGCTTTTGTTTCTCTCTTAATGGTTGACTTTGATTTTATTAGGAAGAAGACTCCCTCTGTTTCTTTCTTCTTTGCTAGGTTAGTAGTGTTTCTTGAGTCTCCTGGTGGACGCCATCCCCAAGTAGGTTTATTTGTTCCTCGAAACTGTGGGGCTTTCAAACCTATTTTGATTGGCCTTTACCCTTTGCTTCGTCATTCTCTAATTGCCCATCATCTAGAGATGACTACCATAGAGTACAAGGATAGTGACGTTAGGTCCAGTGAGTTAGAAACTGGTTTGTCGTCAAGTGTTGAGTCCTCTGACAAAGATTTTGAAATCGTAATGTCAAAACCTTCATCTTCTTCAAAACCCTCCTCTTCTTCAAAAATTCCTTCGTCTTCAATCCTTTTTCATGCTCTCTTTGAATCTTGCCTTTTAGAGATAAGTCATTTGAAATCTATCCACAAGAGGTTTCAATTCCCTAAAGGGGTATCTATAAGATTACCTTGTCCTAATGAGAAAGCATGCACCTTTGCCCATAGCGAGGTGAGTTTTACGAAGCTACTTTTTCATGTGGCCTTCATTTTCCAGTTCTTCCTTTTATTATGCAACTCCTTTCTGCTTTAAATGTTGCACCTGGTCAGCTCGTCCCTAATGAATGGAGGACGATCATTGGTTGCATGTTGATCTGGGTGTTTGTCTATGTTGGGGACATGATTACCCTGAATGAGTTTCTTTACCTGTATCGTTTGATGCCTTCCACCCATTATGGGTATTTTGAACTTCTACCTTAGAATAGGGAGTCTAGAATCGTCCGTAGCTTCCCTAATTCCTTTCATGACTAGAAGTCACAATATTTCTTCATTTCTGGATTTGGATGGGAAACCATGTCTGATGACCTGTAAGGTGAGGTCCCATGGTTGCTACGGAAATGGGAAATCCCTTATCTTGGTGCGTCTTTTTCTTCCTCTTCATTAAATAGATTGTTTTGAGTTATACTGCTTTTTTTTTATCTCTTTTTTGTCTCCTCTTCTGTAGTTGCTAATCGTCCTGTGTTGGAGGAACACTACCAAGGATGAATTAAGGCAGCCCTTGAGTTTTCCTTCACAATTGACGATTTCGACGAGTTGGTTGACCCTCGTAATCTGTACGAGTGTTGTCTTGGACCCGAGCCTTTTGCATACATTTTGAAGAAAATTTCCCAGGAAGAGAAGAGTAGGTTTTTAGTTCTTTCTTGTCTTACCTTATAGATTTTCACCCTACTAACCCTCTCTTTGCAGAAATGGCCATTAGGTATAGTAAAGACAAGTATGCTCGTGTTAAGAACTTGAAGAATGAACCCGTGTCTCTTATTACCCCTGGATCAAAGAAACGCAAGCTGGATGAAGGGAAAGACGAAACTCCTACCCTTCAGTCACTTTTTCGTACTCCTTCTTCTCCTACTTCTTCTTCAGCCCTCCGACCACACGCTCTAAAAGGAAGGCCAAGGTTGGCAAGAGGGCTTGGGACGACCCTGATATTGCCTTTGGACGAGCTCATAATGTCATTACTGACAACAAGCTTAAGGGTCTCTCATCTATCTCTTCTCACGAACTGGTCAGCCATCATATTCATAAACTAGTGCCATCATTCGTCAAGTAGTTATATCTGTTAAAAATTACTAACCCTTTTATTATTTTTTAGGTTCTTAGTGAGTCCCTTCGCTTAACGTCGAACTACTTGATGAGCGAGGAGAAGGTAGTAGTGGCCAAATCCAAGGTCGATTTCATAGAGGCTGAAAGCTTGCGGTTGAGGAAGGATCTAATTGAAGCTATGGACCAGTCACCTAAGGCCAAGGAGAAGGTGAAAGAACTGAAGGAAGCACTGAAGATTAAGAACAAGCTCGTCATTCAAAAAGACAAGGAAGTCCAAGATGCCCTTCTAAGAATTGACAAGGAGCGTGAGAAGGTGATTGCCAAGTTCCTGGAGTTTGATCGCTTCTCTGACATGCAATTCGAGTAGTACTTCAAGGGCTTTGAGCTTCTTCGTTGTTGGATGATGAAGCACCATAGCCATGTAGTTGATTTTGCAAATCTAGACTTTGAAGCTATTGACACTAAGATCTTGGCTAACGAGGCCAATGAAAAAGAAGGTGAAACCATTGCTGAAGCTACCGAGGTTGTTGAAGGAAAGGGTGCTGCTACAGGAGGAGCTAATGACTAGGCTCAGACAGAGGTAGACCGCGTTGAGGAGATTGTCAATGTTCCTTGAACCAAAAATTTAAGTAATTTTTTTTTTGGTTCTATTTTAAAGACAATGGTTGCCTCCTGTTTTGAGGCTTCAAATTTAGAAACAATGGGTGCCTCCTGTTTTGAGGCTCCTGTTTGAGAAACAATACATTTATCTTGTTTAGAACTTCGAAATTCTTATGATTCACGCTTGCTCTTTTATTACTCTGCTTAATAATTTAACTCGTTTTTTGATTTTTTTTACCATGTGATTTTAGCTCATTGTTAGAGTCATTACCACGTCTATGATTTTCAACTCGTCATTTGGAGTTTTTACCATCTGCCGTGATTTTAACCCATCTTGTGAGTTTCTTTGCCACGTTTGTGATTTTAGCTTGTGATTTTAACTTATCTTGTAAGTTTTTACCACATTTATGATTTTAATTTGTGATTTTAACTTATCTTGTAAGTTTTTTTACATTTATGATTTTAACTCGTCATTAGAGTCTTTACCATATTTTGTGGTTTTAATCCCTTTGAGTTTTTACCACACTTTATGAGTTTCACTCGTCATTCGAGCTTTTGTCATTCTTGTTTGTGATTTGTTGCTAGATTTCAATAACTTTCCTTTCGTCATTGAACTTTAGTTTTTACATTTTGTCAAACTTTATTGAAAAAAAGGATGGCTGAACAAGCCTTATTATTTCATGCATTCCTCATATACGAGAGAATTACAAGAAAAACAACAAACTGAAAATAGCTTTAACAAAATACTTGAAAGAAAACAAATACTTAGAAAAAATAATTAGATCTCGCTTATCTAATGTGTTGTCGGGCGAGGTGCTCAAGCAAAGCTTATTAGGCCAGGTAATAGCTTTCACAAATAGTTCTTCTTGAGGTGTTCCCCGTTCCAAGGACGAGGAAGTGGATTGCCTTCCAAATCCTTCAAATAATAACTTCCTCGTCTGAAGTAATAGACAACCTTGTATAGACCTCCCCAAGTACGCCCTAACTTCCCTTGCATTGGATCCCTGGTAGCTTAGGAGACTTTTCACAGCACCATGTCATCAGGGTTGAACCTTCTGAGTTTCACCCTTTGATTGTAGTACTTCTGCATTTTTTGTTGGTATCGAGTCATTCTCAAGACTTCCTTGTCTCTGACTTTAGTCAAACAATCCAAGTAGAGTTTCAGTTCGTCATTATTTGTACCTTCGTCGTAATGACCTTGCCTAAGGCTGAAGACTCCTATCTCAGCTGGAATAACTACTTCAGTGCCAAAGGCCAACTTGAATGGAGTTTCTCCTGTTGGTGTTCTTATTGTTGTCTTGTAAGCCCATAATACCCCATGCAACTCTTCAGGCCATGCACCCTTTAGCCCCTCAAGTCATGCTTGGATGAGTTTAAGCAAAGTACGATTTGTTACTTCTATCTGCCCATTAGCTTGTGGATGCCCAGGTGACAAGTAGTGATTTTGTATCCCTAATGTAGCACAAAACTCCTTTAATTTTCAACTATCAAACTGATGACCATTATTAGATATGTCGTCCTAGGGATCCCAAACCTACAGACGATGTTCTTCCAAACAAAGGTTTGTATCTTGTCTTCAGTGATTACTGCTAATGGTTTTACTTCAACCCATTTGGTGAAGTAGTCGATGGCTACGAGCAGGAACTTCACTTGCCTCTTTCCCAAAGGGAGTGGGCCGACAATGTCTATTTCCCATGTGTAAAATGGCCAGGGTGAAGAGATGCTCGTCAGTAACTCCCCAGGTATATGCTGCACGTTGCCAAACTGCTAACATTTGTCACACTTCTTCACAAGTTCAGCTACACCCTTCTGCATAGTTGGCCAAAAGTATCCTACACTAATCGTTTTTCCCACTAGAGATCGTGGTCCAGAATGGTTACCACAAACGCCTTCGTGTATCTCTCATAGCACATACGTTGCTTCGTCAGCAGTTAAGCATTTCAGGCATGGCATTGAGAATCCTCTTTTGTAGAGTTCTCCATTCAAAACAGTGAACCTTGCTGCTTGGACTCTGACCCTCTTTGCCTCTGACGAGTCAAATAGGCGTTGACCATCTCTAATGTAGGATATGATTGGTTCCATCCAGTTTCTTGGTTTCTGAATCGCAAGGGTCTGCAGTCCGTCAATACTGGGGGTCATCTGAACCTCCATAAGCAAACCTACTGTTGCTTGAGCATCTTCAGTTAAGGCAAGTCTAGCTACCTCGTCAGCTGTAGGTATTTCTTCATCCTTTCTTCCTTTGCTTCATATTCGTTGGTTATTTGCCCAACAATCAGCTTAGAATCAGACCTCAATCTCAAATTCTTGACTCCCAAGGCTCTTGCAACCCTTAAGCTAGCAAGTAGTACTTCATACTCCACCTCATTGTTCGTTGCTGGAAACTGGAGTTGAACCCTATACTTAAGGACGTCATTCTCTAGGGACGTCATTATAACATCGATGCCTCCGAGTCCTGTTACTGACAAGCCATCCGAGCAAGCTGTCCAATACTCTACTTCCTTATCAGGGTCTGGAAGAGTGAATTCAACTGTGAAATCTGCTAAAGCCTGCGCTTTGATTGATGTTCTTGGCCTATACTCAATGTCGAACTAGCTTAGTTCAACTACCCACTGGACCATACGACTTGCAGCATCTGGTTTGCTTATTGCTTTTCGGATTGGTTGGTCTATCATAACTATAATAGTATGAGCCTGGAAGTATGGATGAAACTTTCTCGAAGTCACAATTACTGAGAAGGCCATTTTCTCCATGCACGGATACTTCGCTTTCACACCCTGGAAAGCCTGACTAGTGTAGTACACTGGCCTTTGTATCTTGAATTCCTCGCAGATCAGAGCAAAACTGACGGCTGTTGGAGATACTGCCAAGTATAAAAACAGATCTTCCCTTTCAACTGACGGGCTTAGTAATGGGGGCTTGGCCAGATACTCCTTAAGGCCCTGAAAGGCTGCCTCACACTCGTCCGTCCACTGAAAAGCTCGCTTAAGACCTTTAAAGAAAGGAAAACACTTGTCAATGGCCTTTGAGACAAACCTGTTTAATGTTGGTACTTGCCCCGTCAGTCTTTGCACTTCCTTGACTGTTTTGGGAGAAACCATGTCGAGTATGGCTTTGACCTTCTCTGGGTTTGCCTCAATTCCTTGCTGAGACACCATAAAACTTAGGAATTTTCCAAATGAAACTCCAAAAAGGCACTTTGCAGGGTTAAGCTTCATCTTATACCTTCTCAAGGTATCGAAAGCCATTTGAAGGTCTGCAAGATGGGTTCTAGCTTCCGTGCTTTTTATTAGCATATCATCCACATAGATTCCTTCCTATTTGCTTGCTGAACATCTGATTCACCAACCTTTGATAGATGGCTCCTGCGTTCTTCAGTCCGAACGGCATGACTTTGTAGTAATATAAGCCTTGGCTAGTAACGAATGCAGTTTTCTCCTGATCTTCTTCCTTCATTAAGATTTGGTTATAACCTAAAAAAGCATCCATGAAAGTTAGTAGTTCATGGCCAGCCGTCAAATCAACAAGCTGGTCAATTCTAGGAAGGGGAAAACTGTCTTCAAGACATGCATTGTTTCAAATAAGTGAAGTCCACACACATTCTCCACTTTCTGTTGGACTTCTTTACCATAACCACATTTGCAAGCCACTTTGGATAGTAGACTTCTCTAAAGAATCCAACAGTTAAAAGCTTTTCCACCTCTTTTGTGATTGCTTTGTTCCGCTCTGGAGCAAACACTCGTCTCTTATGCTGGACAGGCTTCTTTGTTGGGTCGACATTAAGTCTGTGCTTTATCACTTGTCTGTCAATCCCCGGAATGTCCTCATAGCTCCATGCAATGACATCCAAGTTCTTTTTCAAAAACCCCACCAATTTGTCCTTCAAAGTCTGTTGAAGCTCCTTCCTTACCTTGGTGGTTTTTGAGGGGTCTCCTTCTATCAGCACTACAATTTCCGCCTCCTCCATGGGTTTGGATGGTTCTTCTTCTACCATCCTATTGTGATTTTTCTCAGACGCCAAGACTGCCTGGTAACATTCCCAAGTCAAAAGTTAGTCCCCTACGATTTCTCCAGTTTCGTGAGGGGTCGAGAATTTCACTTTCATGCAATATGTGGAAGTTACAGCCTTAAGACGATTAAAGGTTGGTCGCCCAAGAATCACATTGTAGGACGAAGGGCAATCGACAATCAAGAAGTCTACCATCCTCGTCACTTGAGCAGGGTAGGTCCCTGCTGTGATTCGTAGTGAAATTATGCCTTTCGGATAAACACGATCTCCGCTGAAGCTGACTAACAGAGATCCAAAAGGCTTGAGGCGCTTTGGATCCAACTTCATCTGCTGGAAAGTTATCATTGTACTTTACGTCTACCGAGCTTCCATTATCCACCAACACTCTTTGGGTATTGAACCTTTCAACCGTTAGCATAATGACTAGGGGATCATCATGGGGTTGCTTAATCCCCTTCACATCTCACTCGGAGAAGACAATGTCGTCATTCCCATTGCGACGATGTTTTGTCATTAGGTGATTGACATAAAGGCTGTGCACCGGCCTCTAAACCGCCTTCCTCAGGGACTTGTATGATCCTCTAGCAACTAGTCCCCCAGTGATTATCCTTATCTCTCCCATGATGGGTTTGAGATTGTCTCGATCTTCCTCTACTTCATCATCAGTGGGTTTCTTGTCTGTCCTCTACCAAACTTAATAGTCTTTCTTAATAAACATCTAGAGCCTTCCCCTCTAGATTAACTCCTATATTGTTCTTTCAGATCCCGGCACTCGTCTGTGTAATGTTCATGGTCTTTATGGAAGCGGCAGTACTTCTTCGAATCTTTTTGCTTCGAGGACGAGCTCAATGGCTTAGGCCATTTCAAGGCAGGGTCATTTTTTATCTGCATGAGGATCTTGTCCACAGGCATTATCAAAGGGGTGAAGTTTGACTTCTTCTTTGATGATGCCTCCTAACTACTTTTGCTAGTCATAGCTTCCGTATGACTATCTTTGCGCACCTTTTTCTTGCTTTAGGACTTTGCGCCTTCATCCTCCTTTTGTTTGCCCATCAGTCCCTTTGCCATCAACGCATCTTCCTCATTCATGTATTTTTGAGATTTAAATAGTAGATCCGTCATCTAGGTTGGAGGAGTTTTCCCTAGGGAGAAAACGAGGTCAGGGTTGTTCAACCCAGCCTGGAAGGTCGTCATTATCACCTGTTCATCAGCCTCGTCAATTTCCAAGACTGCTTTATTAATTCGCTTCACATATTCCCTCAGGGTCTCTCTTTCCTATTGCTTCACAGTTAGCAGGTAGGAGGTAGGCCTTTTATGGCGTTGGCCTCCAATGAAGTGACGGATGAAGGAGTCACTTAGCTGGTCAAAGTTCGAAATGGACGCTACGGCAATTTACTAAACCATACCCGTGTTGCTTCCCTAAGGGTTGCTAGGAATGTCTTGCAAATAACTTCATATAGGGTCTGTTAAAGACTCAAAAGTGTTTTGAATGCTCCTCTATGGTCCAGAGGGTCTTTAGTACCATCATAGACCTCCAGTTGAGGAAGATTGAATTTGGGGGGCAAGGGGCACTCTAGAACGCTAGCTATGAAGGGTGAGTCAGTCCTCTTGATCATGCCATCCAGTTTTATTGTTGTTTTCCCTTTCATGGCGTTCTTGACCTCGTCCAACTCCTTTCTCATGTTTTTCATCATCTGGTCACTACCACAACCTGACTGCGCGGTATGCTCTAATATGCTATTCTCTGGACTATTAGCCTCGTAATCGTTGTCATTGCGATTAGGTCGAGACTGTGACATAGTAGAAGTCTTCGGCTGCACCCTTCACCTCAATTCTTCATTGTATTTCATCAACTCTTACACATTAGCAATGAGTGCTTGAATCTGTTGGGCCATTACGGTTGGATCCATAGGAGGTGATAAAGTGGAAATGTCCATGTGTCTCGAAGAACTTTGATGGTAGAGATACGATGATGACTTGCTTGAGAGAATTGCAACTCAATCGTTTCCCACAGACGCCACCAAACTGATGAAGCAGGAATTTGCCTCATCAGTATGTTCCTCATTAGTTAATGGACAACCTGTAAAACCTGTGTCATAGAAAGCACTTAGTGGATAAGGGCACTTGTGTGGGGCATGCCAAGGACCCTCCGATACTTAAGTTAGCTTATTCTCTTTTATGAAAAACTATCATTTGTATAGTTGTGTGTGTTTGTGTTCTTTTACCTGTTTTTTCTTGGCTTTATATAGCCTTAGGCTAAGTTAATACTCAGCAGACCGTTATGTTGTAGCTAGGTAATCAATGTTTAATGACGGCAATTTAACTCTAACATTTTCTACTTAAACAGATCCTTAATTCTGCATTATTGGATGAAGGTAACAGTTTTGTGCTGTTCATTGCTCACTTATTGCTTATTGCCTGGAGTTAATGCACGCACGCTCATCCATACCCTTACTCGTCACTGTTAGCGATAGTTTGTGAATGATGGACGATCATTTGTATGCTACTCATCACGCACCATTTACAAAAATTGCACTCACAGAGTCAATACCTTTTGTTAGGTTCTAAAGATTTAGGATTTTATGTATTTAGAACTCTAATGTGTAATATTGGCAAACTATGATCAAAACAATATGTTTAGTCTTGTTTAGGCTTGTTCAAAGTTGATTAATTATTGTAAAGTTGGAATCGAGAGGCTGCAGATGTATTGAAGCATTTCTGCCTGGCTCGATCGATCGAAGGATAGACTCGATCAATCAAATCTCGGGTCAGATGCGTTTTCTGCAGAGTTCCAGCTCAGCCCAAACTCTATTTAAACGTCTTGGGGTTCAAGTAAAACACTCCTATATATAAGGAAAACCCTAGAACGTTTTTGATACTTTAGAGAGAGAGAGATTATAGTGCCTCTTGCGCCTCCTTTTATTTTTAGGGTTTTGTACCCAAACCTCTCTAAGTCTTTATTGCTCATATTTGCTGTTTATGTGAATCTCTTGTGAGATCTTTGAGGAGCTTTCCTTCACATAAACTTAGGGTTTTTAAGGTAGAGATATTATCTACATCTTGATGATCAACATGGTTGCAGCCATTGGAGCTTAAAGAAACACAAGCGGGGAGCTTGTACTTGAAGGAGAATCCAAGAAAGAAGGAGTCCGTGGATTCGGAGCTTGCACGTGGTCGTGTCAGTAAGTTCTACTGGTGGGTAGCATTAGGAAGTCGAGCGGAGAGCTTGTAGTCCTTTTGTATGAACTTCGATTCTTTCATAGTGGATTCAGGTTTGCCTTGAGGATCGGTGGGTCAAATCCTCCCCAGGTTTTTACCGTGTGGTTTCCTGGGTGATCATATCATTGTGTCTTTTATTATTCCGCTGCTTTATTCTTTTGATATGATTATTTGATTGCTTTAACCTAGTATTGCATAATTTGACTAAGTAACAACTTGGTTAATCACACACTACACAAGTTACTCTTTGTTAAATGCTGTACATGCTAGTGTGTGTGTTTTTGGTTTAACCAACCAAGTTTGAAAATATCTTGAGATTTGTGCATAACATATTTGTTGCTTGAGAAAATTCAATGGGAGAATGATTGAAACTTGTTTTTGAGAAAATTGGGTTTAAAAATTTGGGATTTTGTTCAATTAAAGTTTAATTGATGAAATTGGCTTGTTGTATTGATGAAATTAGTTATTCTAATATGTTTTCAACATTGTGTAATGATTAATTCATCAATTTGTTGCAAAATTTATCAAGTGGTATCAGAGCCAGGTTGCTCTTCTTGTTTTAGATCTTTTGATCTAAGATCTGATCCTTGACCCCTGTTGTCATGGACAATTTGAAGTGTCTTTCTGATCATGTTTCTGCTCATGCTTCTGTTGATTTTTTTGATGCTTTTGAAACTCTTCGTAAGGAATTATCTAAATCTTTGAAAATTGCTAAGAAATTTAAAGAAGAGTTAAAATTGGCTAATCTTGAAAAAGAGGAATTGCTTGTTAGATTAGACGAATCTAATAAAAAGAATGAATTTTTAAGAAATCGAATTTCCTCTCAAGATGAGAAGATGAAAAGCTTGGAACAAGAGTTAGTTGAATCTAAAACTAAAATTGAAAATTTGACTAGTTCTAAGCCTGCTGATGATAACAGAAGTGTTACTGTTAAGCCTAAAACTGAGAAAGTTTATATCCCTCCTTTTAAGAGGAATAATAAAGAAAAGGCTTACTATGCTAGGTTAGACAAAGGTAAAAGTTTTGATGTAGACGCTGAAGTTTCTAAACTTAAGTCTAAACGTACTATTAGAGAGCATAATAAATCTGTTTTTGTGCCTACCTGTCACCTTTGTGGTGTTGTTGGTCATATTAGACCAAATTGTTCTTTGTTGAGGCAAAAACTGAAATCTGAGACTAGACTTGCTGTTAGGAATACTGATGTTCCTAAATTTGTTCCTGTTTGTCACTTTTGTGGTGTCTCCGGTCACATTCGTCCTAATTGTCATAAGTTGAAATTTAAGCATTCTGTATGTCAATTTAGGATATGTGATGATATTTCTCCTGCCATAAGCCCATATAAATTGTTTCATATTATTTTGAAAAATTTAAGCTTGTTGGCTTGTAAAAGGAATTTGCAGGATTTTAGTCTTTCTCAGAAGATTGGTGTAATTCCTCAAATACACTCTGCTTCTCATGGATTTTCACCTACAAAGCCGAAGACTTGTGCTATATGGGTGAGAAAAGATCCTTTAAGGTGAGCGTTGCTGACTTGTCCCTGTTTTAATTCTTTCTATTGTTTGTGGACATGTCTTGTTTCTGTTTTTGGTTGTTTTGTTTTTTCTAGGTTGTTTTTTTTATTAAAAAAAAATCCAAAAACATTGAAAAATTTTAAAAAGACAAAAATATTTTATTTTGTGTCTTGTTTTATTTGTTTTGAGGATTACATGAGTTATGATATCTCTCTTGATTTAGAACATGCTTGACATTGTGGAGAAACTTGAATAGTTTGTGCTAAGCTATTTTTGATTTTGTGTGAGGATGTACTAGTTTGTACATGTACTCATGGGTTAATTAAGAAATTGATATTTCTTATTTGTGTACCCTCTATAGCTTAGTTAAGCACTGTCATGTATTGCATTTGCATTGATCATTTAGCACAATGTGTGTTTTTTTGTTTTTGGTCATAAATTTTTTTCAAAATCTCAACAAGTGATTATAACGTTTGTTAAAACCAAAAAGATTTTTGTGTTTTGTTTTATAGATCTTAGATTTATAAACAAGGTTGGTCAATTTATTTACACATAACATGTCTTATGTACTTTGTTTAGCTTTGATAAGCTTATATATTGCACTTGACTAGTTGAAACTTTGTAGTGCATGTTGTGTCGGAAAGATGTGTGTGGTTTTTAATCACTTTGTCTTAATCATGAAGTCATATGTTATTTGATTGTCAGACTTGATCCTTTTGAGAAAGGCATAAATAACCATCTCACCACTGTTCACTAGCCAATCATAAACACCTTAGTGCATATCATAAGATTTTGTACTCGAGAAAGTGTAGCACATGCACAAAAAGAACATAAGGTGTAGCCTCAATTAAATTAAAACTGGTGTGTACTATTAGGCTTGATGCCAATTCACTTAATTCAAACCGGTGTGTACTATTAGGCTTGATGCCAATTCACATAAATAAGAGGCAAAAATGCAAGAAACTTACATGATTGCAAGCTTATGTTCTAGAAGATGTGGGAGTTATATGATGTAACTCTTTAGGTGATAGTCTCTTTTAAATTCTATGTGATGAATTTTGTAGACTTTGTGTTTGATTGCTATTCACATATCACCTCACATTTATCTCAAGCTTTTGCTAGTTGCACACACTACACAAGTTACTCTTTGTTAAACTTGGTACATTTTATTGTGTGTGATTTTGTTGTGGCCATCCAAGATTAAAAGTTCCTTGATTTTAATGCAAAATGTGCTTAATGTTTACGCTTTGAGGACAAATTGATTGAAAATCTTGATTTTGGAAGATTTGGGTTGAATTCAAGTATTTTTTTAAAAGCATTTTATCTCATACTCATGCATTTTATTTTCGTTGTTTAATGCTTTGAGGAGTTGTTTTCAAAATTAGGTTTGTGTTTTTCAAAACTGTTTTTTTTCTCAAAAATTTTGTGAGCCTCTGCCCAGTTCGATCGATCCATTCTGATTTTCGATCGATCGAAAAAGTGCTTTAATTTGTTTAAAAATGACTGTTTCATTCGATCGATCGAATGCATTTTTCGATCAATCGAAAGTTGTGAATCAGGTTTTTAAAAAAGGGTTTGTTCTTGATCCGAATTGGGGCTTTTGTGAAATTGAGTTGAATTTGATGAAATTGGCTTGTTGTTTGGATGTAATTAAGCATTATACTCTGTGAGTTGTGTTATGTGATGCTCAATTCATCAATTTGTTTAAAAATTCAACAAGTGGTTTTCAAATTTTTGGGGTTTTTGTTAGAAATTCCCTGCTCAGGTCAATTTTGTCAAATTGGATCTCAATTGAACTTAATATTTTACTACATTAGTACATGCATCATGGCATTGTATTTGTTCATGCATCATATAGATTTTTATTGTATTGTTTTTGTGCTAACTTGCAGTCTGCCCTTGGTTTGTGTTTAAGATTCACATGCATTGCATTGATTTCTGTATCCATCTTGCAGTTTTGCAGTCATATCTCTCGTTGTTTTCACACATAGCATGCATACACTTTGCTAAATTGGGTACTCAACTTGATTTAAAAATTGATTGATTAATTTTTGAGTTTTGTACATTCTAGTATATGCTATTTCTTATGTGTGAACTGCAGAAAATATTTTTCTTAAAAGATATGATGGATAATCAATGTGCAAATATTTTCTCTACTCATGCAACTGTTTATGGGTCACATAATGCCATGTTTGCATTTTATTGAAAGAGAGAATATTTTTTCTTCATGTGTATCCTCACCTTAGTTTTTAACTTTGGTTTGTGTGTGTTTAACTTTGGTCCTGCTGGTGAGGATGTTCCTGATCCTGCTGGTGCTGCTGCTGTTGCTGTTCCCCACCCCCTTTATTTTTTCTCCAAAACTGTTTTTCCCACAACTTATTTGTTTTTCCTATTTTTATAGGGGGAGAAAAGTTTTTTTTAACCTGTGTTGTTCATAGGGGGAGCTGCCTCTATTTTCTATAGAGTTGAATTGTTTTGTGTTCCCCTTGATTCTCTATTTTCTCTTATCCTTTATTGCGTATGTTGACTGTTTACTCGTTGTATGAGTTGTCTTTGTCAATACGTGACACAAAGGGGGAGAAATTATTGATGTATGAGAATCATGTTTGTTTTGTTTAGGGGGAGTTGAATTTATTTCTGATAGGGGGAGAAAATAAATTTTTTTATGTATCTAACTTAGGGGGAGAGTTAGTTTGCATATTTGTTATTTGCTTGAGTTTTTATATGTGTTTCTGAATTCACTGCTCATTGATTTATATTTATGAGTTATTCATAATATATGTCTTTGTTGTGTGTTTTGTGAAGTCAAGAATTTATTTGTTGATTTACTGTTTTTCTGTCACACATGCGTTTATGCGTTTATTGAGTGTTTCAGGATTATACAGGTTGATTCAATTGAGCTGCTGTCTACACTTGCAACTGATGGATAGTAGTTAGGATTGAATTTGAGTTTATGAGCATTTTTTTTTGTAAAGGGCTGTTTACTTGTAAACTTTGAGCTTTTAATTTGTGTTTTGTCATGGATTGCCAAAGGGGGAGTTTGTTAGGTTCTAAAGATTTAGGATTTTATGTATTTAGAACTCTAATGTGTAATATTGGCAAACCATGATCAAAACAATATGTTTAGTCTTGTTTAGGCTTGCTCAAAGTTGATTAATTATTGTAAAGTTGGAATCGAGAGGCTGTAGATATATTGGAGCATTTCTGTCTGGCTCGATCGATCGAGGATCGATCGAAGGATAGACTCGATCGATCGAATCTCGGGTCAGATGCGTTTTCAGCAGAGTTCCAGCTCAGTCTAAACTCTATTTAAACGTCTTGGGGTTCAAGTAAAACATTCCTATATATAAGGAAAACCCAAAAACGTTTTTGAGACTTTAGAGAGAGAGAGATTAGAGTGCCTCTTGTGCCTCCTTTTATTTTTAGGGTTTTGTACCCAAACCTCTCTAAGTCTTTGTTGCTCATATTTGCTGTTTATGTGAATCTCTTGTGAGATCTTTGAGGAGCTTTCCTTCGCATAAACTTAGGGTTTTCAAGGTAGAGATATTATCTACATCTTGATGATCAACATGGTTGCAGCCATTGGAGCTTAAAGAAACACAAGCGGGGAGCTTGTACTTGAAGGAGAATCCAAGAAAGAAGGAGTCCGTGGATTCGAAGTTTGCACGTGGTCGTGTCAGTAAGTTCTACTGGTGGGTAGCATTAGGAAGTCGAGCAGAGAGTTTGTAGTCCTTTTGTATGAACTTCGATTCTTTCATAGTGGATTCAGGTTTGCCTTGAGGATCGGTGGGTCAAATCCTCCCCAGGTTTTTACCGTGTGGTTTCCTGGGTGATCATATCATTGTGTCTTTTATTATTCTGCTGCTTTATTCTTTTGATATGATTATTTGATTGCTTTAACCTAGTATTGCATAATTTGACTAAGTAACAACTTGGCTAATTAATCTAGGCTAACCAATCTGGTTGTTTTTAAGGGGTCTAAAACCGTTCACCTTTCACTCTCACCAGAGTCCAAGCAAGACAGAGACATTTGATTCTAAAAATAATATAAAATAGTTTGTAGCTGTAGCATTACTCTTATAGAAAAATTTCGAGCGTGATTTATAGGGATTTTTTTTCCTTCCTTATTTTTCATCAATTCCACTACTGTCATTAATTATCTTTCTTTTTTTATTTCTAATTATTTTTATTTAATAGTACGTAATCTCTCATCTAGTCATGTAATGCCCAATAGCATATGGAGTCATGGACTCATTCCTTGCGAGTGGTTTTAATCGTTTTTTCGGTTATTGTTGTACTTATCACTCTATTATAATAGCTTTATAATGTCCATACCCGTATAACAATGAATTACTTTAAATAAATCCACTTTCCTTATTCGAAAAATAAATTCATTTTAAAATTTGAGAAAATTGCACTTTACTATCTAAACTATACCTCAAATTACAATTGTTAACGTGTAATAGATTGTGTGCTTTAGGCCCACCTTGTTTACTTGTACTACATACATACGTGTACTACACACTCTGTGTCTTATATAAAGGCACTCTTGTATATTTTATTACTTGAGGAATTCAATACATTCATTCAATATTTCTAACATGGTATCAGAGCTATTGCTTTAATCTTTTTGGTGTCTTGCAGTCTTGTCTTTTTCAGCATTCTCCGCTGCCTCAACCTTCTCTGGTCAGTAAACCCACTTGTGCCCTTTTTCTGACTGTTCCACCACCATCAGAGGCACTCCGGGTTGAATCATCACTGCCAGAAGATCTCTCTCCACTGCCAAGATCACTGCCTTCGTTGGATCTATCAATTCTAAAGTTCCGATTACGACACCAGCGACACAGTCCTATAGATCACAAACCGATCTACACAACACCGCCAAAATTGACACTTTCTAAGTGCCCACACGTCCCCATGCACTGATCAAAGATTCGACGAGTTGTCCCATGCGCTGCACGCACCACCACACTCTGATTTCAAGTTCAGCGCGGGCCTCACGCGCTAGTGAAGTACCTGCTGACGTCATCCATGACGTCATCACTGCCACATCATCTACCACGTCAGCTGCATGCGTCATCTGCCATGTTAGCATGATACGTCATCCGTTGACCTATAGCGTCAGCGACCGTTGACTTTGACGTGGACTTTGACATGTGTTGAACGTTGACTTTTTGTTAGAGTTGACTTTTTGCAGTCCAAGTGCTCCTTACCTAGTTTTTCGCATAAATTTCATTTTTATAGTCCATTTTTGCATATTTTGCTTCTAAATGAAGAATAAGGACTTGTCTTCTTCTTATTGCAACAATCGTCTCTGATAATCCAATAAATGTTTTTGCAATTTTTGCGAACGTCTTGGCCATAATATTGATACTTGCTACCATCACAACAAATCAGCTGTTTCCATTTCTGCTAGTACTGTTGCTAATACTGAGAATGCCCAACCAATGGCTCCCGTCTCTGCACAGTCTAAGTCGTCTGGATCCACTATCACCATTTCCACAGTTGACCTTCAAAACATCATCACTAATACCATTCGTATGGTTGGTAATGCATCTTATTCCTCTTCTCTCTTAGTTTTATCTAGTATGTCTCCTTCCTCTTAGCTTAAGAATTCTGCTTATTACAATCACATGACACCTCACTCATCCTTATTTTCTCAACTTGATCTTGCACCACACCCTCATAATATTCGCACAACTAATGGTTCCACAATGTTTGGTCTTAACATAGGTTCTATCTTGACCTCCAACCTCTCGATTCCTAGGGTCTTCAATGTTCCTAACCATTCTTACAATTTATTTTTTGTGGGGCAATTAGCTAAGTTAGGTTATCGCATTACCTTTGATTATTCTGGGTGTATTGTGCAGGATCTGAGGACGGGATAAGAGCTTGGGACCGGTCCCAAAGTTGGGCGTATGTTTCCCATGGACAACCTTCATCTTCCACCTATTGCTCCTATTTCTATTGCTACTACAGCTGCTACAGTTTCTTATATTCCTTCCCTTGCACTTTGGCAAGCCTAACTTGGTCACACATCTTCCTCTCGGGTACAACACTTGGCTTCTAGAGGTTTGTTAGGTTCAATGTCCACAAAAAATTTTAATTGTGTTTCATGTCAGTTAGGAAAACAACCAGTTTTGCCTTTTAATACTAGTGAATCAATGTCCACTAATATCTGTAACCTAATTCATTCTAATGTCTGGGGGCTTTCCTCTGTCTCTAGTTATGGTGGATCTCGATATTTTGTTGTCTTTATTGATGATTATCCGCTATAGCTGGATTTTTCATATGAAACATCGTTTTGAATTATTGCAAGTATATTCTAATTTTGCAAAAATGGTTGAAACTCAATTTTCCAAATGTATCAAAAAATTTTAATATGATAATGCTCTTGAATACACTTAATATGCTTTCTAAGCTATTTTGCATTCCTATGGCACTGTTCATCAACTGACTTGTCTAGGTACCTCTCAGCAAAATGGTAGAGCTGAACAAAAACTTCGTCATATTCTTGACACTGTTCATGCTCTCCTTCTCTCTGCCAAAGTTCCTGCCCCTTTTTGGGACAAAGCTGTTCTTCATGCTGTTCATGCAACTAACTGCATTCCCAGTCCTGTCATCCAAAATCAAACTCCATATGAGCACCTTTTTGGGTCACCTCTAGACTATCACCACCTTCGCTCCTGCAGTTCTGCCTATTTTGTTCTTCTTCAACCACATGAGCATAACAAACTTGAGCCTCAGTCTAGACTTTGTTGTTTTCTTGGCTATGGAGAAACTCAAAAGGGGTATCGGTGCTATAATCCTGTCTCTCATCGTCTTCGTATCTCCTTCAATGTTGTCTTTTAGGAACATCGCTCCTTTGTCGAGCTCTCTCATTTTCGTGCCTCCTTATCTACCTCCTCTATCTTAGATCTTTTTTCAAGACGAGCCACATACTCATTCTATAGTCACTCATAATCCTTTTATAGACTTCTTTGTCTAATCACCAGATATTTTTTATGCATCTCCTAGATCATCCTCTAATGAACAAGTGGAAGACGAACAGGTCAAAGATGAGCCACCCAACCTTGAGCTTGGGTCCCTTACTCCTACCCTGCCTGAAGATCTTGCACAAGACATTCCACCTTGTGCCATTCCTACACATTTACTTGACTATCATTGTTATACTACCCTTGCTACACCACACGAGCCTCACACCTATCGTAAGGCCTCCACTAACCCTTTATGGTAGATTGTAATGAAAAAGGAACTTAATGCATTATCTAAAAACCATACTTGAGATTTGGTGACTCTCCCTTCTGAGAAATCTGTGATTGGTTGTAAGTGGATTTACAAGATCAAAACTCGCTCTAATGGGTCCATTGAACAATATAAATCTTGTCTTGTTGTAAAAAGTTTTACGCAGGAGTATGAGATATATTATGAAGAGACCTTTGTTCCGGTTGTTCAAATCTCATCTGTTCGTGCCCTCTTAGCTGTTGTTGTTGCCAGTAAATGGGACATTTTTTAGATGGATGTCAAAAATGCCTTCCTTAATGAGAATTTATGTGAAGAAGTTTATATGCAACCTCCTTCTGGTCTCTCTATTGAACCGAACAAGGTTTGTCACCTTCGACTTGCACTTTATGGCCTTAAGCAAGCTCCACGAGCTTGGTTTACCAAGTTCAGCTCTACCATCTCTCGCTTAAGTTACATTGCCAGTCATTATGATTTTGTCTTGTTTCTTCGCCGTACCAATAAAGGCACCATTTTGCTTCTCCTATATGTGGATAATATGATCATAACTGGTGATGACCTCTGTGGCATTCAAGAAATCAAGGATTTTCTCAGTCGGCAGTTTGAGATGAAAGATCTTAGACATCGCAGCTACTTCTTGGGTCTTGAAATCATTTATTCCACATATGATCTCTATATTACTCAGGTCAAGTATGCTTCTAAACTTTTGTCATGAGCTGGACTCACTGATAGTAAGACTATTAACACTCCAATTGAACTTAATGCGCATCTGACTCTCTCAGGGGGGAAACCATTATCTAATTCCTCTCTTTACAGACGATTGGTTGGCAGCCTAGTTTATCTTACCGTCACTCATCTAGACATTTCCTATGTTGTTCACCAAGTGAGCCAGTATCTGTTTGCTCCACGATCGACTCACTATACTGTTGTTATGCGCATTCTTCAATACCTGAAAGGCACTCTCTTCCATGGCCTTTTCTACTCTGCTCAGTCTCTTTTTGTTCTCCATGCATTCTATGATGCTAATTGGGTAGGAGATGCCATTAATCGCAGGTCCACCACTGGTTATTGATTACTTCTTGGTTCTTCTCTGATTTCTTGGCGAAGTAAGAAACAAACCCTTGTGGCCCGCTCCATTACTGAAGCAGAATATCGTGCCTTTGCTGATACCACATCTAAGCTCATTTAGCTACGATGGCTTCTTATGGACTTAAGTGTGTCCACATCCTCTGCTACTCCTCTTTGTTGTCACAGTTAGAGTGCCATTCATATTGCTCTCAATGAAGTCTTCTGTGAATGGACTAAACACATTGAGATCGATTGTCATTTTATCTATTATCATCTTGTCCATAGTGCTCTCAAGCTGTTCTCGGTCTCCTTTAAATATCAACTTGCAGATATCTTCACCAAGTCACATTTTAAGGGAAGCCTTCATGCTTTGGTTGACAACCTCAAGTTGGTCTCACACCCACCTTGAGTTTAAGGGGGGTTGTTAACGTGTAATAGGTTGTGAGCTTTAGGCCCACCTTGTTTACTTGTACTATACACATACTTGTACTACACACTATGCCTCTTATATAAAGGCACTCTTGTATATTTTATTACTTGGGAAATATAATACATTCATTCAGTATATAATATTTATTTATTGTATTTATTATGTGACACCAATTGTGTTTATCAGCAGGCTAATTTGTAAGGATTTTGTTTTAAAATTGGCAGTAACTTTATCTTTTTTTTTTTTTTTAAAGATCAATTAGGAGTAAAAGTTTTATAAAATTTGTTGATATAATGTTGGGGTTTTTTTGTTTATTTTTGCATGGTCACTATCAATTGTTGGAGGATTAGCCTTGCTAGAATAAGGTATGTTTCAGGGTAAAAATGGGCTTTTGCCCTTTTTTTTAAATATATATATATATATATATATATATATATCCAGCAAAATGGACCATATTTGAAACTATTTAGGGAAATGTCCCTATTTTGAAACTCGATTTTCTAAAAATCAGGTTTCAATTTAAAACTCGATTTTTGGACAATCGAGTTATAACGAACTGAAAAATAAATTTAAAAAAAAAAAATTTGGAACTCGAGTTCCATGTGAAGTATTCGAGTTCATGGAACTCAAGTTCCTTAAAAAATTCAAGTGGAACTCAAGTACTTTACATGGAACTCAAATTCCAAAAGAAAAATCTAAGTCCACATTTGCTATAACTCGATATTCCAAAAATCGAGTTATACATTTGAAACTCGATTTTTGGAAAATCAAGTTTCAAAATAAGGGCATTTCCCTAATTAGTTTCAAATATGGGGCATTTTGCTGAATATTTTTAAAAAAAAGACCAAAAGCCCATTTTCTCCTATGTTTTTGGGAATCTTGGGAATCAAAGTAGAGGACTCGACACCAGCCTATATAAGATCAATGACTGCCGATACACTTTTAGGCTTAAAAAAAAGGTCAAGATTCAAGAAAAAAAAGTATGAATAACAAAAGAACTTTAATTCATATACGACAATAAAGTAAATTTTCTCCACAAAAAAAAGAAGAAGTAAATAGCAGAACATTGTAGATCCAGCAACGCAGTAAAATAAAAACAAAATTATGAATGTCGGGCAATAAGTTAAAATAGAATAACATATGTCAAGGAGTAAATTATTAAAAGTAATATTGAATTCACCTGTGTTTAGCAGTTAAAACAATTGCAAATTCGAAGGAAGATGAACAATGAGTTATCATAAACCCACTTAGAGCACCCGCAGCAGATGTGCCAAATGCCAAATATTTGGCACATTTGGCATGCCAAACACAAAAATCACCTTCTATCAAATGTTCCATATGTGCTAAATTTTTACCATTTGTGTCTATACCGTTGCAAATTTGCAATGGTACGGACACAAATGCCAAACCGGAAAATAATATTTTATTCGACTTTTCTCTCTCCTCTCACTTCTTTATTTGATTTTCTCTCTCTTCTCAGATTTTGTCTCTCTCTCTCCCAAGTTCCCAACCCGTGTTCTTCCTCTTCTCACAATCGGACTCGAAGCGGAGCTACCGAAGCGATTGCTGCTACTGCTACTCCAATTGGCTTTCTTCATGTACCTGATCGAGTCCTCACCGATCACTCTGGCTCCTTTCTTTCTCGCCGGGCTCGTCAAGATCTTGTCCAGACTGTGAATCTTGTAGTACAATAGCGCACCGATCTCGCCAGTGGGTTACGATGTGGGTTTTGGGTCGGTGTTGATGTGGGTTTCGACGTAGGTTTTGGGTCGGCGTTTTGGGTGTGAGATTTGGGATGGGTGAAGGTTGATGAAGGTTGCTACGGATGATCTAGATCAGTGAAGGTTGCTATTGGTGTTTGTTTGATGAAATGATGAATCGATGGTGGTCGGTGAAGGTTGCTGTTGGTGTTTGTTTGATGAAATGATGAATGATGTGGTAAAATAATAAAGTAAGTTTTTGATGTAATAAAATTGTATTTTTTTTGTAACATCTGCTGTGGATGCTCTAAGAATAGTATATGAGTTCAACAATAACATTATAGTTAAATGATACTAGCCGAAGCGTCCAACGTTAACAAAAACCATGAATCAGTGGTTGAGAAAAAGAATGATGAACTTTTTTTCAAAAGACCAGGGTGGCCCCAAGGTCTCTGGATGGTTCCATCCTTGTTCTTGGCTGCATGCAAATGCGATGGTCCACTTTAATGTACGAATAAGACTGCCATGCTACATGGTATAATACCTTTCTCGGCCTTGACTAAGATCAAGCGTGGTATCTGTTTTTTATCAGTTCTATTTAATATCTGTTCTTACCTCAGGAAGAGGGAAAAAAACTGCCATATAGGATGATTTTAGTTAGCTAAGCATTCATATCAGTTTATGTAAAATAATTTGTACATTTTAGCATAAAAACATACTTTTTTTTTTCTATTTTATTTGATTACTTTTCAAAATACACACATCATATTATTTATTTTAAACTTTATTTTGTTAAAATATCACATTTTCTTAATTTATTTTAATTATTTCCCTCCTTTTACATACTATATATAGCCACCATTCTCTTACTTTATCATTAGAAAATACAAAAAAAAAAAAAAAAAAAAAAAAAAACACAAAACAAAAAGATAAGTGCTACGTCTATAATATTTTCACAACAAATCACAAGTAATTAGTTGTTATTGGTTCAAATTTGAATTTACCACTGAGATTACTTTTTTACTCCAACAATAACAACAAGTAACAACTTGTTACTTATAATTTATTGTGAAAATATTGTGCACATAATATTTCTCAAAAATAATATATGCATAAGCCAATGTGAGTGATTTTAGGAGATTTTTTCAGCAAAATTTGGGCTTATGCTACTTTATGCTAATACTCTAAATCTATATAAGCTGACAGGCCACATCAACCACCAACAGGTTGACAACTGGACACCTTTATAATAAAATTTTGAAAAGGCACGTGAAAGATTTTGGGACACCTAAGATGATTTTAGCATAATAATCTGAACTCAAAATTGCACATCAAAACCTGTCAAAACATTAATGCCACATGTTTTGGCAAAGACCAGTATCATGATAATTAAAACTAACTAGTCGCTAACCCGTGCGATGCACGGGATAGTTAAATAAAAAGACAATTAACCAACATCACGTTAAAGTAAAAGAATTAGTGAGAGACTGATTTGCCCACCAAGAATTTAAAAGAAAAAAAGATTGATTTAATAAAATCTAAGAAATTTAAAAATAGAAAATTGGGTTAATAATATGCATATTATAGACATTTTTGTAGTTAGCATTTTTAAAAAAATGGATCTGTCATAATAAAATAAAATACAATGAGAATAAATATTTAACTTCTATACTTTTCTATAGTTTAGAAGTGTTGTCTAACGTAGAATGTTATTTGGTTGTAAAAAAGATTTTTATAAAATGTTAATACCATATATATATGCTTATATTGTCAATATCTCACTGCAGGTGCATAGTTACTGAAACCTACAAAGTAATTTCTAAAAGTTATATATATACACACACTCAAAACTGATATAAATTACAAAAATAAAAACAATTCAAAACATGAAACATTATCAAATTTATAACACATAATTCCATTATCTTTTACATTAAATCCAAACAAATAATTAATTGAAATTAATCCAAACAAATAATTAATCAACCAAAAATCAAAACTTTAATTAAGAAAACAAAAAATCACATGAACCCAAAATAAAAATTCTCAATAAAGAAAAAACATATAAGGTAAAGAATTAAGATCAACCTACTAAAACGCAAATACCAAAAACCCCAAAATTTAAACCTTCTAAATTTTATAGAATCCACAAATTCTACTTCAAAACCAAACAAAACCCTTCAAATTCAAAAAATTCATATGTAATATACCAAATAAAAAATTTACCACACCTTGGGTTGGAAGACATAGGTTGTAACTTTGATTTTTCTCCAAAAAATAGAGATACTTCATCTGCCGTATACAATATAAAATAATTATTAGAAATTTCAACCCAAAAACCAAACCTACAAAAACACTATCAAAATATAGAGATTAACCCAAACACTTAGAAGAAAATAAATTCTAAACATAACAAAACAATAAGATAGAATGAATATTTTAGGCACATATGAAAGCAAATAAGAAAGACAAAACCTACGTTTTTTTTTTTTTTTTTTTTGGTTGAGTCTCTCTCCTTCTTATTTTTTTAATTTTAAAGTGAATTTAAGTTTAGGGTTTTGAGATGGTAATTACTAGGGTTTTAAGGAGAGAAGAGAAAGTCCTATCAGGAGTCTAAATAATATAAACAATTCAAAACATGGAACATTATCAAATTTATAACACCAAATTCCATTATCTTTTATGTTGAATTCAAACAAATAATTAATCAACCTGAAAATCAAAGCTTTAATAAAAAAAAAAAAATTCACATGAACCCAAATAAAAATTCTCAATAAAGTAAGAACATATAAAAATTTACCACACCTTGGGCTGGAAGACATAGGTTGCAGTTTTGATTTTTCTCCAAAAAATAGAGATGCTTCATCTATTATATACAATATAAAATAATTATTAGAATTTCAACCCAAAAACCAAACCCATAAAAACACTATCAAAATATAGAGATTAACCCAAATACTTAGAAGAAAATCAATTCTAAACATAATAAAATAATAAGATAGAATGAAAATTTCAGGCACATATGAAAGCAAATAAAAAAGACAAAACCTACATTTTTTTTTTTTTTTACGTGAGTCTCTCTCCTCCTTATTTTTTTAATCTTAAAGTGAAGTTGAGTTTAGGGTTTAGAGATGGTAATAGCTAAGGTTTTAAGGAGAGAAGAGAGAGTCCTACCAGGAGTCTCTCTCTTTTTTTCTTAATCCTAAAGTTTTTTTTTTTTTGGATATTATTATTTTGGTATTTTTATGCAAAAAACGTTATTTTAGGTCTAGGTGATTTATTTCCTTGTTTTTAGGTTCTTTTAATGTTTTTTTACGTCAAATTTGGTTCCTATTATGGTTAGGTATTAATTAGGACTTATTTTATAATATATTTTCTTGTCCATCAAGTTTTATGGAGCTTTTAAATAGGCCTCCAAGTTTGTATACGTTTTTCAATATTATTAATATTAATAAAAATTCAAATTTTTGTCTATTGTTTTTCTGGTGGATTCTATATAAGATATAAAATCTAAAAGAAAAAGAAAATAGTGATGATGTGGAAAATTGTGAGAGTTTCAAAAGTTTCGGTTTTATATATATATATATATATATATATATAGATAATTGCTTAGAGCATTCTCATTGAACCTCTTAAATGCTAAAAATTCTATTTTTTAGCATTTTTGAGATAAAAACACGCTCCATCAAACCGGCCAAATCTTAAATTTTTAAGATTCTTTGAGACTGCACTGTAGCTACAATTGTAAAACAAAAATGATTTTTTATTCACCTCAGCTCTCTCTCTCTTCTATCTTTCTCTTTCCCCTCTCCAGTTCTTTCTTCTCTCTTCTCTCTCTGTGCTTCGCCGATGAGTGTGCTCTGCAGATGATTGTGCTCCGCCGATGGTCGTGGGTCGTGGTCTAATGTGCTCCGACGATTTTGTGGGTCTGGGTTTATGGGTCTGGGTTCATGGGTCTGCGTTCTATGGAGCAAGTACTTCGAGGTTGGCGGCTACGATTGCAGGCTTCTCATGTATCCGAAAGGAGACTTGCAAGCTTTGCCATGGTACATCTCAATCTACCTCCAAATTGCGAAATGGGACTGCTTCGCTAGCTATCGCCTCGCAATCGCGAATTTCCATGACGATTTGAAGACTATTCACCGTGATTCCTAGCACAGATGCGGGGCGGTGGGTTTTGGCTGGGGAGATCGGGGTGGTGGGTTTTGGTTGGGGTTGAGAATGAGGTGGGTGGGTGGTGACTGAGGTGGGTTGTTGTGGCTGAGCGTGGGTCTTGGGTTTGATGGGTTTTGCTTGTCGTGGCTGCCGTGGGTCTTGGGTTTTGTTTGCCGCTCTCTCCTCCGTCTCCCTCTCTTCCTCTCACGGTAAGGCTTCTCTCTCTCAAGTTTAGTTAAGTTTTTTTTGTTGTTGTTGTTTTTTTTTTTTTTTTTTTTTTTGGGGGCTATGGGGTTGATTTTTGGATGGATGCTGATTGTGGTGGCAGTGGGTTGGCCATGGGTCTAGATTTGCTGTTGAATGTTGATGGTGTACGGTGGTGGTGGCTGACAGTGGCTAGCCGTTGAGGAGAAAGTGGTGGAAAGAGATAGAAAGTGGTAAAATAAAAATAATATTATTTAAATGAAGTTGTAAAAAAAATAGAATGTTTGATATTTGGTGGATTGTAAAATGGTATGTTAAAACTGATAAAGTAGGATTTTGAGTAATAAATGCTAAAATATTTAGCATTCTTGATGAGAATGGTCTTACAGACTTATAGTTTAGAAGAACTTCATACCAAAAAAAAAAAATAATAACTTAATGACCAGCTTTCACATGATGACCAGTAAAGTGGACCCAAAACCAGATTGGATAGGAACGTTGAAGGGAATTGACTTCACAAACCAGCGTTGATAAGTATTGAAAAAAAAATATATATATATTTGATTCTTTTTTTAAATACTAACAATAATGGGTGGCAATTATTAAGGTCTGGGACTCTGGGTATATACTTTCTTTTTTCTTTCTTTTTGGGATAGACAGTTATATAATATTTGATTTGCACGAATACTTACGTGCACAGAGATTTCAAAAATAAAACAAAAGATTTCTAAAATAAAACAGAAGTAATGATTCTAAGAAGTAAGAATTTTGCTAAGGAAATATCGAAAACTGTTATACAGATCGGTCATGCTTGGCAGGAAAATCTCCCTCTTTTTTCTTCTTTTATTTAATTATTTATTAAATGTTCAATAGTAGAAAATTTTATTGACAAAGCTAACTAAAAGTAGAAGATTTACATACAATTACGGGGACTACCCACGAGTCACTTGAAGCGTAAATCGTTGGGGCTATGGAATTAATGAAGTAGGTTTTTTTTTTTTTTTTTTTTTTTTTTTTTTTTTTTTTTTGAGGAAGAATTAATGAGGTTGGTTGTATATTTGAAATAACTAGATGCAATTGGAGTAGAGCTGTAAATAAACTAAACTGTTTATAAATAATTTGGACTTTGTTCGATTAAAATTTTGTTCATATTTATTTGTTTATAAATAAGCAAAGTTTAAACTTTACTTTTAGGTTTATTTAATAAATAAGCCAAAACAATTCATAAGAACAAAAAATAATAAACTTTAAAAAAAAAATTGCTCATGAATAATTAAGCTTGTGAACAATATAGGCTTAGTACAAAATAAACCAAGTTTAAGTTTATTTATGGACTTGATAATAAGCTTGATATAGATTAGGCAAATAAATTCATATCTTACTAAACTTTTAATTAATTGTGAGATAAGACTACTCGTCCCAAAAAAAAAAAAAAAAAAACTAAAAGACTTTAAGCTTGACATGGTAATAAGCTTGATGTAACTATCTAGAATAATATTTTTTGTACTTTAATTTTTGAGAGTTTAAGCATTTGATAATGTACTTGTGTTAGATCTCGAGATCAAAAGCTTGTTATTAAACTCATGCTTGGCTTAACTAATGAATCAAGTTGAGCACTGAGGCAAGTAGAGATCAAGCTTTTGGGCTTTTTGATGAGCCCAAGTTCAAACATATGCTCGGTTCGAGCTTGAACCGAGCTTAAACATTTTACTTTTATTGTCGAGTAAAGTTTGAACATTCACTACTCGACAAAACTTGACTACTTTGCAACCCTGGCTAGTAGGTCCAAATAGTCAATAAAATTGAGAAACAATCGTTATACCTCTTTCTAAATGGGTCCATTGACTATCAAAATGTGTAATTTACATCCTCTAAGATTTTTTTTTCTAAATTTTTATAATTTGATTGTTAAGGGAGTATTGTTTGAATTCTTGACGTTTTTATTGGAAACATCTAGTATCAATTAAACTATTAATTTATAACAACTTCCTAATAAAAAGCCAATCAAAATTTGTTTAGTGTTAAGCTGTTTATCCAAAAAGATATGGTGAGTTCTAATCAATTTAGGGTGCATTTGATTGAGGAATTGAAAAGTGAAAGGATAAAAAATAGTAAGGATGGAAAAGTGGGGGATAGAAAAAATTTTAGCTTTCTCTTATTTGTGTTTGGTTGAGGTGGAAAAGTAAAGTGAAAACCTCTTATATTTTGTTGAGAAGAAAAATGAAAAGATGCCAAGGGCGTGCTTGGGGTTTTAAAAGGGAAATTGTTTAAGCTATGGAGTTAGCAACATATTGTAATTATCTCTTAAAAAATGAAAATATAGAACATTATATTTGTATAAATTTACTCTCATGTCTCTATTACATATTTTTTTTTAATTAATAGTTTATAAGGAAAAAAAATATAACATTAAAAAATTGATGAACTCACCATATCTTGGGAAAAAAATAAAAATAAATAAAAAAAAGGGAGAGGAAACCAACGTATTGGGGGGGGGGGGGGGGGGAGGAGGGGTAGATGGGAAATTTCCCATCTTAAGTCCACTTTTTCCCAATTTGGTGAGAAAATTCAGCTTTAAATTTTTTATTTTTATTTTTAGGGGGACTTCAAAAAAAGTTAGCCCAGGGAGAAAACAATTCTCTTCCCTATTTTCCATCCCTCTTGTTTTTACTCAAACCAAACGGGCTCTTAAACTAACATAGTTTAACACTATTTGTAACTAGAAAAGTCAAATTAGAAGATTTATATTATAATGATGACTTGAAAATATATGAATTTTCAAAGGATAAAATTTAACTACAAACTTTGTTGTAGTTTACAACCATCACTTAAAAAATTAGCATGACTATATATTTTAAAAATCTAACCAATAGGTTGTATGTTTTTTATGTTCTTAACACACATGTAAAATTTAGTATCAATTAGATTAATTTATTATTCGATTTATAAACTTATTTTTTTATGCATAATTTTATATTACAAAAATTTGAAATTTAAACATTTGATTAATGATATAATTATTGATCATTGATTTTTTGAAAAATTTTGCAAACATGGAAGATATAAGACAAAAATATAATTTAACGATAGATTTGTCAAAATTCACATCCAATAAATAGATATTAAATGGAATTGTAGCTTTAGGCTAAAACTGAGTTTGTTGCCAAACTTTCTCTTTTTCAAAAGTTTTTGTGGTAACATTAGAGACACCAAAAAGTCAAATGATTTCATCACAGTTTAAATAATCATCCATCACATGACATTTTTAACAGTCAAATTAAGTTATACAAAATTATAAATCATTTAATGGGTCATGCGAGTAAAATGTATGTGGATGATCATCTATTTATCAAGTAATAGGTTGGAAGAAATTTTGTTTATATAGTTTGGTATAATTTGGAGGAAGAAGAGTCAAAATTTATCATCTTAATATATAAATCTTTATATATATATATATATATATATATAATTTTACCTAAAATTACCCATGTAACAACAATAATAAAGTCATAATTTCAAAATTTTGGATAAACTATGAATCTTTAATCCATTAACCATCATGATGAAAATGATAATTTCATTCCATTAAAATAATGGACCTTTACGTGTTACATATTTTCTAGTCCAAATTCGAAACACACAAATTCCTCATCACTATCATCTAATATCTTTCTTTAACTTAAAATTTTCACAAACTTTATCTCTCGACCTTTGGCTTTTTGTACTGTGATGGTTCAAATGATGTGAATTTTATCAAATTTCTGTGCTTGTAAAGGTTCTTAGAATAATATTAATTTTGTGAGATCTGACAAAAGCGTTACTCCATGTTATGATCGAAGTATGAGTTCAAAAAAAAGAGCATTCTACCCAAAAAAAAAAGGGTAACTGCATATGCCAAAAATCATTAATAAGATAAGGAAAAAAATAAAAAGAAAAGAGAAAGAAAGCTTTTTTTTTTTCTTTTTTCTTTTTTTTGAGAACGAAGAAAGAAAGCCTTTTAGAAGATGAAGAAAAGTGCAATTTTAATGGGTTGGCAACTTTAGGACCATAATATTTGCTCGCAACATTTCAATTATTTTGCATGTTATAATATAATTGATTATTTGTCGGCTGCACATAAACCCCTCATTTTTTATGGTATAATATGACCGATTTTTTATCAGTTTCACAGAAATTAATAAATTTTATTTTTTTCTCCACCGGCTCATTTCGTATCACATCCTAATTATGACAAAATTGTAACTTAAAAGATTATGGTGTTAGTTTCATAAAATAAAAAATAAGAAAGAAAAAGATTGTGGTGTTTAGACTCTGAAGTCGGCCTAGAATTGGGTAGGGCAGGTTGGATAGAGCTGGAACACAAGACACGAGGCCAGTTCAGAAGAGTCAGTTACCAAATCCCATCCCAATCCTCTCACCACAGGAGGATTGGACCATGTCCTAGCTCTCTCTATCACCACCAGATTCGATAACTTAAAAGGGGATGTTGGATTTAGATGAAGACTGATATAATTATAACAAACAATTCGAAGAAGGGCTCACTCATCAAATCAAAACCGCAATTCATGTCATGTGCCCAGGTTCCTTGACACTGTTGCCAGACCACCCACATGTCTACTGTCATTCATGCCGACCCCACCTCCCTCCCCTTCAACTCTTTCCATCTACATCATTGGCAACTAGCGAGCAAACCAACCCCCACGCTCTTATTTATAACTTCTTTTTTGAGAAGCTTATTTATAACTTCTTGGCCTCATATCAAAATCTTATTTGTAACAATGTCTTCTTTTTTTTTTTTTTTTTTTTTTTTTTTTTTTTTTTTGATAAATTGTAAATTACACCCTTAAAGTTTGGAGGTGATTGAATTTTACACTCTGAAATTTCAGAATTTGGATTTTATCCTTTAAAGTTTGGGGTGTTTGGATTTTACACCATAACATTTCTGAACTTGAATTTTCCCCCCTTAAGTTTAGGATTGTTTGGATTTTATACCCCCAAATTCTGAAATTTTAGGGTGTAAAATCCAAACACCCAAAAACTTTAAAGAGTAAAATTCAAACACTTCCAAAATATAGAAGGTAAAATCCAAATTTTGAAACGTTAGGGTGTAAAATCCAAACATCATCAAACTTCATGGGGTAAAATCCAAATTCTGAAACTTCAAAGTGTAAAATCCAATCACCCCTAAACTTTAGGGGTGTAATTTGCAATTTATCATTTTTTTTTTCTTTGACGAGTTTAATTACTTAAATTCATTTTTTGACTATTGTTTAATAAGTAAAAAAAATAAGTTTTGTTTACCAAAAAAAAAAAAAAAGTTTTTTTTTAAAGTTAATTTATTTGTTTAAAGTTACTTTCTACCTGGACATTTAAGTATATAAGCTAATAGAAAATACAAGATGTCATACTCACCTTAAAGTATATTATTTCTCTAAAAATCATGCAATTTCTCAAGTACACTTAAAGTATATTTTATTTTATCTTCCTTTCGAAATTATACTTGTTTATGTATTTGGATTGTATTTTTGTTGAAAATCAGTTTATTTATTTAATAAAAATTAACAAAAATATTATATTTAGAAAATACTTGACTTTATAAATAAACTAAAAAATAAATCAAAACTCACATCTAGCTAGGGTTGTGGGGGAAAATTAAAATCAGAACAATTCAAACTCAATCTATAGTAAATTATCCAACTGATACAACAAAATTCTGAACAACTTTGTACCAGAGGTTAGTGGTGGAGAGAGAGAGAGAGAGAGATGAACCGATACCCGAAAGTGGATGTTGACGTAAATGTTTTTGCCATTTAAGTGCTAGCGTGACTCTTTTAATATTTATTAAATGGTTTTATTTATTTATAGAGTTTCAACTTATGACATTCGCTTCTATGATTTTACTATTTATCTTTAAATCAAGACACCAATCAATTTTTTGTGTAAGTGGTAATTGAACCCCAAATCTCTTATTCATCCATCAGAGATTTTACTAATTAAGCTAATTGGAATCCGCTAATTAATTAAATGACGTTAAGGATCAAAATAAAACATTGTTCAAAAACTCAAAAATTAAAAATGAAACTTATGAAAACACAATAAACAAAATGAAAACATCCCATAAATATAAGGATGAAAAGAGAATTTTTGTCCAAATTTAAAATCTATAATTCAAAAATAATAAATTAAATCTTGAAGCTTAAAAGATAAAAAATTAATTCATGAGATTGTTAAAAGTGAAAAAGTAAACCTTAAAGTTTAAAAATGTAATAAATTAAACTTTTAGTCCATATAAAATTCTAAACACAATATTTTGTTTAACTTAAATAGTCTAAAATTTTATTTTATCATTTTTCCAAATCTCATCTTTAATTTGTTATCTTTTGAATTATAGGTTTTAATTCATTACTTTTAAAACTATGTGGATTTAAATTACTAATTTACTATAAACTTAATTTTATATATATATAAATATAATTTTTCCTCAGGAAATTAAATTAAGCGTATCTAACCATCTATGATGTCTCACTAAGAAGAAAAGGGTGATAATTGATAACACCAACACGCCCAAAACGGGTTTTCCTACCGATGTGTTTGACCTGGTCTTTTCCAAGTCTTCCCGTTGGCTGTGAAATAATTTGTTCCTTCTTTTGAAGGATTGTTTTTCCCTTGAGATAACTTTGTTGTCTGCAGGGCTAGTGGGTTCTTCCTTTCAGGGGATTTGGGAAATAGTTTATTTTTTTCTTTTTCTCTTAAGTTTGTTTGTGTTTACTTTCTCCCCCTTCTCTCTGTTTTCTTAAGTTTAGTCCGGTTGTTATGGAAGATCTTTCAAAACAATGGACCAAATTCTCTTTGTTGGACAGAGAGGGTGATAAAATCACGGTGGGAAAAAATCAAGGATCTAATGAACATATCATTGCAGCAATGTTCTTAACCCGAAGAGCTTTAAATGTTGATGTTATTGCTAGAACCTTCAAACCCCTGTGGAGAGCGATAAAGGGTTTCACAATAAAAAACATGGGCAACCATGTTCTGTTGTTTGTCTTCGAAAATCAGGATGATGTACACCGGGTTTTGATCAGTGAGCCTTGGACTTTTGATAAACACTTAGTGGTTATTCAGAAGTATGAGAAAAATACCCCATTACAAGAGGTTAGATTCAACAAAACGTCTCTTTGGGTGCAGGTATATGATATTCCAATAAGATACATGTCTAAGGAAGTGGCAGAGGATATTTGTAGTTCTATGGGAGAGGTTGGCCTCTCAGAAACTCACCCAACAGAGGAAGGAGGCTGTTTTGTGCGTGTCAGGGTCAGAGTGGATGTAACACAACCATTGTGTCGGGGAAGAGTAGTTAACCTGGAGGAAGGTGGTCGTGTCTGGGTTTCTTTCAAATATGAAAGGTTACCCATTATATGTTACTGGTGTGGGCGCCTGGATCACGATGAGAGAGATTGCCCTTTGTGGATTGAAAGCAAGGGTTCTCTTAAGCCTCAGGACAAACAATTTGGTCCTTTTATGCGTGCTTCACAGACGGTTAACACTAGGAAATCTGTGTTGCATGTATCGAGTTTCTTTGAAGATAGAGGGGGTCATCAATCTAGTGGGGAGAAGCCAAAGGAGAGTTCAGGTGTTCAAACGGAGACTTCACAGTCACCGGAAAACAATGATCCTCCTCCCTCTGGTGATCAAGCCAATAGGGTGACATCAGTATTGGCGAAGAATGTAATAAATGCAGTTGTGCCTCTGGTTGCCTCGAGATTGCGGACTGATGTGGAGTTGACGACGGATCCTCAAGGTAAAGCTGCTTCCTCTACACAATCAGCTATCGTGCACCAACTCAATGAAAACAACATGAGCATAAGTGGAGGCGGTTCCTCAAGTGATGTTGTGGAACTCTTTCCTAAGACCTTAAACCCTGTACTTCTTCCAAAAAGCATGGGCACATACGCTGAGGGAGACCCTTTTCTGGCAAAACTCCAGGAAATTGACTGTGACATCCAAAAGTATGATCATGTCTCATGCGAGAAAATGGGGTGCTTTGAGGAGCAATTAGGTGCACAGTTATCCAAATCTGAGGGCTGTCAGATCAGAGAGGTGAACTGGCTAGGTTGTCCACCAAACAATAAAAAGAGCGCGAAATCAGATCAAAGTGAAGATTTAGAGGGACCGAGTAGGAAAGGAAATGCTGGAGTTGGGCCTGGCCCAGTGAAGGAAGTAAAGAAAGGCCAATGGACTAGATTAAAAAATAGGCCCATTTCAGATTTAATGAAGGAAGCACCATTTGGGGCTAAAGGCCCAAAACGCAAAGTTAGGGAATCACAGGCCCGTGAGGATTCTAATACAGAGGAAGTTAAAAAACAAAAAACAGAGGAGGAAACAAATAAACAGAGTACGTTGTTTACTACACAACTGGGATCGGCGGAGGTTGCGGAGCAACTCCGCCGGGAGTTATAAGTCTCTTCTGTTGGAACTGTCTTAGGCTTGGGAATCGGCAGACAGTTCAAGAGCTTGGCGATTTAGTCCGGGCACAAGATCACGGTGATGTTTTTAGCCGAAACATGGCTGGATGATATTAGGCTAATTGGTTTACGTGATTCACTTCGCTTTGGTCATCATCATGGGGTTTCTCGATTAACTCGTGGTGGTGGTTTGGTATTGTTTTGGAAGAAGGACTTTGATCTGCAAGTCATGTCTTCTTCTCATAATCATATTGATGTCTTGATTAATAGTGGAAAGGAAAATGTTGGCGCTTTACGGGTTTTTACAGAGCTCCTGAAACCAGCTTCGTATGGAATCATGGGATTTGTTACGAGACTTAAATAATCGATTCTCTGTTCTGTGGTTATGTGGTGGTGATTTCAACGAACTTTTGAAGTCTCATGAAAAGTTGGGAGGTCGGTTAAGACCTTATGGACAAATGCTGAAATTTCGTGAAGTCTTAGACGAGTGTGGATTGCTTGATCTTGGTTTTGTGGGAAGCAAGTTCACCTGGTTTAAAACTCAGCCGGGTGGTGGTGTGGTCTGGGAAAGGTTGGATAGGGCTGTGTGTACAGCTGATTGGTTTAACTTGTTTCCTTCAACCAAGGTAAAAACGTTGGTTTGTGCTTCATCGGACCATAGTCCTATCTTGGTCCTACCCGATGGGATTAACTTAAAGCCTCAACGTCCCTGGCGTTTTGAAAATATCTGGTTTGAAGAGCAAGGCTACCACGACACAGTGAAGAATGCTTGGAAAGCCATCTCTTCGGATCCTCCTATGCCCAGAGTCATGTTGAACGTCGATACATGTAAAACCCAGCTGCGTGAGTGGAGTAAGAAATCTTTTGGTAATGTTGTAAATACTTTGGCAGAGAAAAAAAAGAATCTAAAAATAGCGGAAGAGGTTGCAACGAAAGGAGGGAGTGTGGAGTTTTTTCTTTAGTTAAAATCTGAGGTGGCCAAGCTGCTTAGAGTGGAAGAAAAAATGTGGCAGCAGCGTAGTCATGTGCATTGGATGATTTCTGGGGATAAAAATTCTAGCTACTTCCATAACCGTGCCTTACAGCGATTCAAGAGAAACAGCATTACTGAGCTCAGAGACTCTCAAGGTAGAATGGCTTCAGGTGAAGATGGTGTTTCAGTGATGATTGTTGAGTACTACAATCAATTGTTTACTACCTTAAATCCGCACGATTTTGAGGAAGGAGTTCAATTTACAAAAAAGGTGGTGTCCGATGACGTGAATAATGGTTTAACCCGAGAATTCTCTAAGGATGAGGTGGAGATAGCCTTGAAGCAAATGGCCCCTTTAAAAGCTCCGGGCCCAGACGGAATGCCGCCAATCTTTTTCCAACATTATTGGGAGAATATTGGAGACGATGTTGTCAAAGCTGTGGTTGCATGCCTAAATTCAAATTCAATTGAGCCAGGTTTGAATCATACTTTTATTACTCTAATTCCTAAGGTGAAGAGTCCCGAATTTGTTACTGAATTTCGTCCCATTGCTCTTTGTAATATTTTATATAAGCTTGTCTCAAAGGTGTTGGCCAACAGGTTGAAGAAAGTTTTACCCCATATTATTTCTGAATCTCAGAGCGCCTTCCAATCGAATAAAGCTATTTCCGATAATATCTTGGTGGCCTTTGAGACTTTGCACCACATGAAGCAGAAAAGAACAAGGAAATTGGGACATATGGCTCTAAAATTGGACATGAGTAAAGCATATGACCGGTTGGAATGGGTGTTCCTTCAGAGGATCATGGAGAAGATGGGTTTTGATCCGAAGTGGATAGGCTGGATTATAGAGTGTATAAAATCCGTGTCTTATTCAATCTTAGTCAATGGTGAACCAAAAGGTCATATTGTTCCAACTCGTGGTATTCGTCATGGTGATCCTCTTTCTCCCTATCTTTTTTTGATATGTTCTGAAGGTCTAAATGGGTTAATTGAGCATGCAGTGGAGAATAAGCATATCGAAGGGGTTTCTCTTTGTAGAAATGGCCTAAAGATCTCTCACCTTTTTTTTTGCAGATGATAGTCTATTGTTTTGTCGTGCAAGGGTGGGGGATGTGGAAAAAATTCAAGAGTTATTGGGAAAATATGAACGCGCATCTGGTCAAAAAATTAACTCGGATAAAACTACCCTCTTTTTCAGCAACAATGCCTCAAATGCTACAAAGGAAGAAATAAAAAATTTGCTAGGGGTGGCTGAAATAAAGGAGTATGAAAAGTATTTGGGCTTACCGACGGTGGTGGGGAGGAAAAAAAAGGCAAGCTTAAATTTCATAAAAGATAGAGTATGGGGTAAACTCCAAGGGTGGAAAGAGAAACTATTGTCGCAAGCAGGGAAAGAAATTCTCTTAAAGGCGGTGGTTCAAGCCATCCCTACGTTTGCAATGAGCTGTTTCCGATTGCCAATTGGTCATTTGTCAAGACATTGAGATGCTCATTCGGAAATTTTGGTGGGGCCAAAGGGGTGATAGGAGAAAAATCCATTGGACAAAATGGGAGATCTTGTGTCAACCTAAGAGTGAGGGGGGTTTAGGTTTCAAAGATCTTTGCAAATTTAATAAAGCTATGTTGGCAAAACAGGTGTGGAGGTTGATCCATAATAAGGAGTCTCTATTTTGTAGAGTTTTTAAGGCTAGGTATTTCCCAAATTGCTCGATTTTTGAAGCTAAATCTTCTTTGGGCTCTTTTGCATGGAAGAGTATATTGTGGTCTAGAGATTTAATTGAAAATGGATCCTTTTGGAGAATTGGCAGTGGTAAATCTGTACAGATTTATAGAGATGCGTGGTTACCTAGTCCTGATGGTCGAATTAGCTCTCCGATTCTGCATCTAGCTCCGGAGTCTACAGTTGATTCCTTAATTAATTCTGTAATGGGTTGGTGGAATACCAACCTCATTGATTTGTGTTTTTATCCACCTGAAGCAAGCCTTATAAAATCTCTACCCCTGTGTTCCACCCCACAACTTGATACTTTGGTTTGGAGAACAGAAAAATCGGGTTGCTACTCTGTGAAGTCAGGGTATAAACTCCTCTGCGAGCTTCATAACCTTGAACTGAATCGGCCACAAGTCTCGGACTCACAGAAAGGTTTCTGGAAAAATATATGGAAGTTGAAGGTTCCTGGTAAGGTCAAACACTTTCTTTGGAGGGCTTGCACAAATTCGCTGCCCTCTAATGAAAATCTTCTGAAGCGAAAAATTATCCTTGATTCGGGTTGTTCTCATTACTCTGGTGATTCGGAATCTGTAGTGCATGCCCTATGGAGTTGCAGCTGCATAAGAGAAGTTTGGGATCCAGATTTCGGATGGGTGGATAGGAGCTCAACGACTTCTGTTTCTTTCTTGGACGTTCTGGAAAAAATCTGCGTCAAACCGGCTTTGTTACCGTTATTTGCAGTTACGGCTTGGTCAATCTGGTGTCAAAGAAATAAATCTCGCCTACAAGACAATCCCCTGCCCCTTCGCAATATCGCTGGCTTTGCTAAGAACTACCTCGGCGAATTTAAGGGGCTGGATTGTCACCATTTCCACAGACGTCGTGCTGCTCCTCCCAGATGGTTACCTCCTCGTGCAAGTTCCGTGAAGACTAATTATGATGGTGCAATGTTTGGTGAGTCAGATAAGGCGGGAATTGGCGTGGTAATCCGCAACTGTGAGGGTCAGGTGTTAGTGGCCTTATCAGAATAGATAGTGAAACCTCCTTCGGTGGAAATCCTGGAGCTCCTTGCTGCCCGGCGCACTGTAAGTTTTACTGCTAAATCGGGTCATGATCAGTTTGTTTGTGAGGGAGATTCAAAATCTGTGGTCAACTCATTAAGAAGATCCGGTATGGAGAATTCTCGTGGCGGGCATATCATCAAGGATATTGTATCTCTATCAAACTCATCTCTGAGTATTTCTTTCGCTCACGTACGTCGGCAAGGCAATGCAGTTGCTCATGCTTTAGCCCAGCGAGCGAGACAATATTTTTCCTCTCAAATCTGGTCGGAGTGTGTTCCAATAGATATTATGTCTAGTGTATTGAATGATTTTCCCTTTCTTGATTAATATATCAGCAAGTATCCATTTCTCAAAAAAAAATGTCTCACTAAGAAACACGCGCTTTCTCAAAACAATATGCGCGTAAAGTATTTTCCTGTTTTTGGGTGTCTAAGAGAGTACGTAGTGTAGTGTAGGGCTCTCCTATCATGAGTCATGATGGGTACTTTCAGTGAAATTCAGGTATGGCGAGTAGCTGTCCTCTACTCCTAACAAAGCAAAGAAATTTGGCAGAAGCCAGCGAGCCGACGTCCTACACAAACAAAACAAAAATAATCTACCACCACTAATTTTACAATTAGTGCTACAACTATCTTACAATTTTTAAATGATTCTCAAAAAAAAAAAAAAAAAAAAAATCTTACAATTTTTAATAAATTAAATATATATACATATATATTACCGTTTGTTTTCTACCCAAACAAAAAATCTAGCACCGTTCATAAAAATTAAAAAAAAAAAAAAAAAAACTATTACCATAGATTTTAGCGCAAAAACTTTGCTAAATTATAAATGATGTAAAAAAAATAATAAGTTAATGTAAAAATGATAAATAACTAAACCTAATTAGTCATATAAAATAATTGTAAAAAATAATATGATAAAAGTTGTCGCCCTACTGTTACCCTCAAAAATGGGGGTGGAACATTGTTGTTTTCCATGAGACTTCGGAGTATGGACAAGGTTGGGTGGATTTTTGATTTTGTTGCCCAAAATGGCTTCAATTATTCCTATGTCACTCGTGGTGGACTCTGGTAAGTTTGGTCACGTATATGAAATGAGGTCGGTAGACACAAATCAATAAAGTATAATGGGCCAATGGCATTGGGAGCGGCGGAAATAGGATTATTTTGTTTGGAGGGACTAAAGTATGGTATTGAGTCTTGACTATTGATACATGTATCAAGAGATTCAAGATAAACTCAAAACATGTATTGGGTTGCCTCAATGGTTGAAGGACACGTTACGACAAATTGCATGTAAACCTCAACGTCCTAAGTTTGACATGATTCTTAGCCGGGGACTTATCCGGACTCACAATGCACGGGGTTTGTGTGGCTAGCTTGTGCATCCGGAGTTTACTTGACAATAATGGTGAATCCAAAAGGCCCAAGCTTGACAAGATTTGACGTCACAAAATATATATATATATATATATATATATATTAAAGGGGCATAACTTAAGCACAGTACCTTAGGTTCCCTATTTAAAATTTTGACATCTGTCCAATTTAACAATTCCAACAAACGGCGTTAAAACTTTTTTTTTTTTTACCTTCTTCCTTCTTTTTCCTGTTTTGCAACTACAAGAGAACCCACAACTTCAAATCTTCAGTTGCCTCTGACTGATGAAACTAAAATGAAGATAATAAAGGGAATTCCAAATTCCAATCAAAAACTCAGAAGCTAAATTGCAAAAGCAAAGCTAAAATGCAGAACCAAACGAGAAATATCAAAAAATCAAAAAATAAAAGCCAGATCTACTGGGTTTCAAACTAAAAAACGGACCTTTCTCCCTCATTTTCTCAGTAACCAAACAGGAAAGATCAAAAAATAAAAGCCAGATCAATGGGTTTCAAACCAAAAAATAGCCCCTTTTCAGCTATACCCGAAACTTCCACACTCTTAACATCAACAAAGCCATCGTCACAGCCTCTTTCATTATTTTGTCCAGAGAGAGAGAGAGAAAGAAAGAATCATAGATCAGAAAAGAAGAAAGGAAACAGATACACATACTGAGAGAGAAAGAAAGAATCATAGATCAGAAAAGAAGAAAGGAAGCAGATCCACACACACCGAGAGAGAAAGAAAGAATCATAGATCAGAAAGAATCATAGATTAGAAAAGAAGAAAGGAAGCAGATACACACACACCGAGAGAGAAAGAAAGAATCATAGATCAAAATAGAATAAAGGAATCATACACACACCGAGAGAGAAAGAGAGAGAGATATGAGATTTTCTTTTTTCTTTTCTTTTCTTTTCTTTTTTTTTTTCTTTTTTTGGGTTTTGGGTTTCGTAGAGAAGGTCATGGGTGGTTTGGAGTCTGAAAGGTTTTGGGTATGGAAGAGAAGCTGTTTGCAGTACAGGAAAAAGAAGGAAGAAGGAAAAAAAAAAGTTTTAACGCCATTTCTTTGAGATGTTAAATGGGACAAATGTCAAAATTTTAAATAAGGAACCTAAGGTACTGTACCTAAGTTTTGCCCATATTAAAGTAAGTCATGAGTGTATATATATATATATATATATATATATATATATATATAAAATGTTGCTTCTCTAGTTTAGTTTGTGTTGTATATATAGGTATATATAAGATAGGCTGTAATATATATGTCAAAAGATGTCTATTGAAAGATCATAACCCTTCAAATTTGATATTCCAAAATGTGTTTATTGAAAGGTCATAGCCTTATATATTAAATATACCAAAAGGTGCCTATTGACCCAGAAAATGCATATTGGATGAAAAAATATCTATTGATCGAAAAAGTGCATATTGATTGAAAATGTGCCTATCGACATAAAATGTGCATATTAAATGAAAATATGTCTATTGATCGAAAATATGCCTATTGAATAAAAAGATGTCTATTGACTGAAAATGAGCCTATTAAATAAAACAGTGCATATTGGCCGAATATGTGCTTATTGAATGAAAATGTGCTTATTGAATGAAAGTGTGCCTATTGATCGAAAATGTGCCTATTAAATAAATAAAAAAATACATATTGACCGAAAATGTGCATATTGAAAAATGAAAAGACACAACTATTCGGCGTTTTTAAATGTATGCGCGTGGCATTAATTTATGTAGCCACGTGGCACAATGAGGAGTGGTCAACAAAAGTCAAACATTTCGCTTTCATATTATACTAGTCGCTAACCTGTGTGATGTACGGGAATAGCTAGGGCTATCCACGGGTCAGGCCGGGTTAGTTTTGGACCCAACCTGAACTCGACCCGCTGGCATCGAGTGGAAGGCGAAGGGACCCGAAACCGACCGTCGGCGTCACTCGGTTGAGTCCGTTTCGGGTTCGGGTGGTGTTCGGGTCGGTTCGGTCGGTGGAGAGAGTCGCAAAATCCTGCAAATGTCGCCGGCATCTTCAAAAAATTCGCCGAAATCTCCAAAAACCCAGAAGATCTGCACCAAAAATCGTCGAAATCAGCCTGGATCTCCTCGAATCTCGCTGGATCTCACCAAATATGGTTGAGATCTCACTTGGATCTCCTCGAATGTCGCCGGATCTCACCAAATCTCACTTCGATCTCTTTAAATGTCGCCGGATCTCACCAAATCTTGCTTGGATCTCCCCGAATATTGCCGGATTTGTATATAACATCGGTCGGGTCGGATGGCTTGGGTTTTGGAGAAGAAAACCCGCCACTCGACCTGCCGGCGTTGGGTCTTGGGCGCGGAAACCAGTCACCGACCGTCAGAGTGGTCAGTTCGGGCGGTTGCCAGTTCGGGTTCGGGCAGGTTGCTCGGATTGGTCGGGTTTTGGGATGGGTTGGACACCTCTAGGAATAGCTATTGAATGAGTTTCATGGAAAAAAAAAAAAAAAAAAAAAAAAAAAAAAAAAAAAAAAAAAAAAAAAAAAAAAAAGCCACGATTTTTTGAGTTGTAGTAGTAAGCAAATATGCATGAAATTAAAAATATATATATATATATATATATATATATATATATATTGAAAGAAATAACACAAAGTTTTATAAGTTAGGCAAAAGAAAGTAATGTTGTTTTGTTTATTTGTTTTTTGTGAGAATGAATAAGAGACAGAATGTTGCGTCTTTAGTTTAGTTTATGTTATATATATAGGTATATATAAGATAGGTTGTAATATATATGTCAAAAAGTGTTTATTCAAAGGTCATAACCCTTCAAATTTGATATACCAAAAGGTGTCTATTGAAATGTTATAACCATTCATATTGGATATACCAAAAAGTGCCTAGCGACTGAAAAAGTGCTTATTGAATGAAAAAGTGTCTATTGGCCGAAAATGTACTTATTGAATGAAAATGTGTCTATTGAAAGATTATAACCCTTCATATTAGATATACCAAAAAATGCCCATTGGCCGAAAAAAGTGTCTATTGAATGAAAAGGTACATATTGGCCGAAAAGATGTCTATTGAATGAAAAAGTGTCTATTGACCGAAAAGGTGCCTATTAATAGAAAATGTGCTTATTGAATGAAAATGTGTCTGTTGATTGAAAATAAGCCTATTGAATGAAAATGTGTCTGTTGACCGAAAAGATGCCTATTGAAAAATAAAAAGTCACAATTGTTTAGTGTTTTTTAATGTATACATGGCATTAATTTATGTAGACGGTAATAAGGAGAGGTAAAAAAAAAAAAGTCAAAAGTTTCAGTTATATATATGTATACATATATTTATAATTGAAGAGAACTTATCATTTATCTAAACTCTAATTCGTATGCAAAAATTATATAATTTGTTGTATATAAGAAAAAAAAAAGGAATAGTATCTCAAATTAAAGTTATGTTTGGTGATCCATAATAGAATAAAATTCATCAATTATCATTTACATAATGAAATTCTTAGCAATTTTTAAGTAATTAAAAAAAAAAAAAAAATTCCCATGTTAGAATACTTGTAGGGTCACAGTTTACAATCCAAGCCCAATATGTATGGGATTGTGGGTTAATGAGCCCAATACAATAAATTTGTAGAGAGTGGGTTAAAGAACTAAGCGCTAGTGAATCTAACAATGGCTAGGATGGGGTTGAAATACAATTATGCAAGAACAATGTGCGTAAGATTGGGTAAATGTATTGTCCGAGGAGGCAAATCTTAGTATAGATCAATGGAACTAATTACAAGTGCAACTCTGGTTGCTACAATGTTCTTTCTCTATTTTTCCGATCCTCTTCACATGGAGGGTCTCTCACATTATATAGCACCCTTTGGACCATCTTGATCCTACATTTGTTGATCATTTAAGCCCTTACTTGAGTACCTGTCCCATCAGAAACCCTCTCTCGCCTTTTGTGAATCGTGGAGATTAAGGCAACACTGTTTAGGGGTCTCCTCCACATAAATGCGGTTAGAAAAGTAGTTACAATGCATTTAATGTGTTGGTGGCAGCTTTTCTTCAGATATTTCTAAGTTCCCATCACTCCTTATATGTGTATGATACCCATTCTTATTGCCTGAACTTTCTGGAAGCTCACCTTGATCATTGAAATATAGATTTGGGCTGCGTTCGCCATATCCGAGGAGGAGTTTCTCCTCGGACCACCTTCCATTCGTTCCTTACTTGTGAAACTTTAAAATTGGAGTTCCCCATAATTATTTGTCCCTTCTCAAACCAATCTATGTCCTCGAACCAAACTCAAGGTCGAATTTGTGACTCTGGGCCTTTATCCATACAATACTATATAACAAAATCACCACTATTTTGATGTAATTTTTCTTTTCTAAATCCCTTTTATTATTTTAAGCATAGCCCATAATTTTAAATATCTGCTATTAACTTATTAATTTATGCGATATAATGAATTTAGCCTTTTTAAGTTGGGTAAATTGTAAATTATACCCCTAAAATTTAAGGGTATTTAGATTTTACTCTCTAAAATTTCAAAATTTAGATTTTACCCTTTAAAGTTTAGGGGTGTTTAAATTTTACACCTTGACGTTTTAGAATTTGGATTTTACCTCCTAAATTTTAGGGGTGTTTGGATTTTACTCCCTAAAGTTTTGGGGAGATTTTATACCTTAAAGTTTCAGAATTTGAGAGTGTCAAAATCCAAATTCTAAAATATTAGGATATAAAATCCAAACACCCACAAATTTTAAGGGATAAAATCCAAAATTTGAAATTTAGGAGTATAAAATCCAAACACCCCAAAATTTAGGGGTGTAATTTACAATTTTCTTATAATAATAATGTTCTTACTGTTTGTAAACCTAAAGAAAAGAACTCTTGCTCTATATTATCTATTTTTCATGATAGATGGGTGAGTGAGAGAGTTTTTAATATACTTCCACCATTATTTTACCAATATAAAATGGGTTCAAAAGTGGAGTTCAACAATGACCTATTTTGGGATTTTCTTGAGGGACACATTTTTATATGCCATCTGAACAAGAAAGGTCAACATTGCTATGACCTTATTGAATCTCCTCATGTTGGGCTTGGAAGATATCTTTGGAGATCAAATGACGAGAGTTTATGTTTTTGTTTTGGGATAAGTTGTCTGAGAATGGAGCGGTGTGGAGTGAGGATAAGTTGTTTAAGAATGATAAGTTTATAGTTTGTTATCTTTATGTTCATGGGCAAAAAGTGGAGAGGAGGGTCAAAAAGATGATACCAATATCATTATAAGAAAAAAAAAAGTTTTTTACAATGAAAAAAATCATTGAAAAAACATTTGTGTCATTGCAATAAAATTTGAGGTAATGGATTTGTGAAACAAAAAAAATTCTATTATAATAAACTTCAAATATTTTAATGACAATTTTAATTAAACAATATATATGTTATTGCAATAAAAAATTATTGCAATAATATATTCGCTGTAATAGATAATTATTTCATTTTCGTCACTACAATAAATTGTTAAATTTATAGTTATTGTAATGATATCTTAATATTTATCATTGTAATAGATTGTAAAATAAGTTATATCAAGTTATTGCAATGATATTTTAATATTTGTTGTTACAATAGATTATAAAATAATTTTTGTCAAGTTATTGCAATGACTATTTCTTCTTAATCAAATAAAATACCTCAAATCATAAGATATGACGAGGTATCAGAATTTTAGATTAAAAATACCTCAAACCATAAGATATGATGAGATTACACTACCTGAAAAGTGGAGTTTAGACACCATTGTTCCCTCACAAAAGATAGAAAACAATAAACTTGATTTTATAACACAAAAAACAGACGACATAGTAGTAATATCTTTTGGTTTAGAAAGACAGACTAATAACTTAATAAGATCTTCTAGTTCTATGAGAAGTAGAACACCCTCATATATGCTTACACCTAGAACCTCTTTTTCTGATTACAGATCTATGAATCTAAACCAAGAAGCCTCCCATCCCATAAATACTACAGTTGAAGCATAGGGACGAGTTGAAACCCCTTTCTACACAATAGATACAGTTCAACCAACTCCAAATGTCTTCCAACCTATGTACCAATACAATCATGATTCCCCTACCCAGACAGATATCTTAGGACCAGAAGAACCCCGACTTAATGTTATTTCACGTGAGTTTGTTTTGGATAAATGATAATTAAAAAATGATTACTTAAAACCTTAATATGTTGACAGAAGAAAACAGTTTTTTAGACAATATAATGAATTAGAAAGAGACTATTTAAGAGATGAGTTTTATAAGATAGTGACCGATCTAGAAAGACACCTTAACTATTATCATCTTTTTGCAATAACTTGATTTCAATTATTGAAATAACTTGATACCAATTATTTGTGAAATCTATTGCAATGATTTTTTTTTTTTTTTTTTTTTAAAATAGATTATTGAAATGAAGTTATCACTGGAATAGCTTGACATAAATTATTTTACAATCCATTGCAATGACAAATATTAAGTTTTATCATCGCAATAACTTGATATGAATTATTTTACAATCTATTGTAATGACAAATATTAAAATATCATTGCAATAACCAGATATCAATTATTTTACAACATATTGCAATGGCATTTCATTGCAATAATTATATATCAATTATTTTACAATCTATTGCAACGACAAACATGAAATAATTATTTATTACAATGAATACATCATTGCAATAATTTGATCTGAATTATTTTTTTCCGTTATTTCAAATCGAAGCAGTAAATTGTTTATTGCAAAATCATATATATTATTTTATCAAAATTGTCATTAAAAATTTGGAGTCTATTGCAATGAAATTTTTTGTTGCAAAAATAATATTTTTTTTGCTTACCACTTAGTAATATGATATATAATAAAATTCAACTCTAAAATAAAATATGAAAGTCTAAACTAACATTTGTTTAATGTGAACATTATATATAAAAAAAAAAAAAAAAAAGAAGGAACAATGGTTTCTTATCATATTTCAACTCAATCATTTATTAAAATCGATCTTTAAATCCCAAAAATTATTTGTGAATGATTTTGTACTAGATATTGGAACAATTTTCACTTTAACTTACAAAATCAAAGAGTTTGTTAGAAAACCATATTCCATTTTGTTTTGAAAACTAGTTTGGACAATATTAATCACAAAAAGAGAATCAAAATTAATGTAGTAGGCTTTCTCGTCATCTACAAATCAAATAGCTAAAATAATATTTATTATTTTATTCCATCAAATATTTTTCCAATAAACAAAATTTCAAAATACTTAGTCTTACTTGCTCAACCTAATGTTCTATAATATATCTAATATTCTTCTAACATGTTGCCTAGTAAAAGAAACCCCAAACAAATCATTTAAGGTAGAGGCAGAGATAACAAAATGTATGGAATCTGAATCCCAAAGTTGTAATATTTTAACTTTGGATCCCAAACAACAAATTGAAAGTGCCACATATGCAGTGATTTGAATTCAGGTCAAAATCCGGTCACAATAATTTGAATAATTAAAAAGAAAAGGCAAACAAATCAATTAAAAAAAAAACTGATACCACTAATCAAAGTGTGATCGATATGCATTCTATTTTTTAGGCAAAATTTTCAATTTTAGGAGGCTGAATATACTTTTTTTTATTCTAGGACTTAAAATTATATATATACACTATTTAAGAATTATTAAAATTTTGGTGATTATAGATCTTTTTTTTTTTTTTTTTTTTTTTTTTTTTTTGTGGTAACTTAAAAAATGTATGACCATGGTGGCAGGTCACATCCTTTGGTAAGATATGCCATGAGATACTCTCATTGACCTACAGCCCAGTGTTAATGAGTTTGCCATGACTTGAACTCAAGAGTTAAAAACAATGAGGATAAGTGACTACAAGACCCCCACCACATTCGGATTAAGGGATTATGGATCCCCTTGGTCAATAAATAGTTCTGATGTATGTTAAATGTGTGAAAGGATTAATCCCTACCTTTATAAATGAAGTGGTTCTTAGACTACAAACTATTCTATAATTTTTTGTCATAAATCTGACGTGATTGATTATGAGTAATTATTTATTACTTACATATAAATCTATCATTTTTTTTTTCTTCATCACTTACACTCTCACATTAAATTTGTGGCAAAAAAATTGTGTAATAATTTGCAACACTAATTTTTTTTCTTATAAGTGTTATCAAAATAGACTTATTGTAAGTACAAAGGTAAAAAATTTCATCAGAACAAGACTGTTAATAATTTATGGTGTACCCATCCAAAAAAAAAAAAAATAATAATAATTTATGGTGTACTTTATTTTTAGTTGTTGAAGTATTGCAGTCTTTAAGAATTTCAACTGATGCAACTACTTCTATGTAGGTAAATTAGTGGGTAGGTCTTGCATAAGGTCTTCAACGGATTGATAAATGAATCAAATGATGGTACTATTTCCACACCTCCCCATTCTTTATTTATTTTTTCTATTTCCGAAATAATATTACCGGTATCACTAGAGGTAGGGAATTTTTTTTTTTTTTTTTTTAAATGGAGGTAGGGAATATTAGATTAATACTTTTACACACTTTATAGAATTTTAATTTATGGTATCCGTTGATTGATAATTGTTTTTTTTATTTTTATTTTTTATCATCAAGTCAAAATACAAATTAATTTTTAGTGTATGTTAAATTCAAATCACATATATCTTATTCAATTAGCAATATATTTGGAAGAGAGTTGGGAAAAGCAAAAATTAAAAAAAAAAAAAAAAAGCATCTTTCTTAGAAATGCTAAAAAAGGAAAAAAAAAATGGGGGAAAGGCAGGACAGGAGAAGGGTGGGACTAGGCTGTAGAAGTCCATTTGGAAAAGGGAAAAAATTTATATGGGTTGTCCCTGATAATTAAAGCCACACATATGGTTAATTTGGACCCTTTTCTAATATCCAATTCTTATTTCTTTTCTTCTTTTTTTCCCTAATACGAACTTCAAATTCTAAGCAATTGGCGGTCTCATCTCACGGTGAAAATTTATGTATGTCAGTTGAATTTAATGATATAGTTGAATAAATGAATGAGCAGTGTAATTACAAATACCTGCTAACTTTTTTTTATCCATCTATTCTATGCCCATGAGTTATGCTGAAAATATAGGCTACAAATAAAAAGACAAAAGGGAAGGAGCGGACCCTTATAAAAGAGGAACCACCGAACCAGCGAGTCATCAAGTACAGCCAAACAAACAAACCGGGCCCAGGTTCAGTGCAAACTGCTTATAATCCTAAAGAGAAAGAGATGGAGAATGGCAATAGCTAATGGATGATATGCTGATAGCCGACACTCTCATGACTCATGTTTGATGTCTTAATTGACCGCAAGGGAGAGAGATACACTGCTTTATATTTGGATTTTGATTTTTAATTTTGTTAATTAGAGATTTTCAAACTTATGAAATTGTTCTAATTTGAAGACTTGTTCTAGCCAAAAGTTTCGTAAATTTCCAATTATTGAATTATAAAAAAAAAGAAGTATTAGTTTGTCTCCTTTATTTGTTTTTGTTATTCTAACAATAAAGAGATGAAAAAAAGACACCAAACTATTGATTATACTTTACATTTTGCTTTTTACTAAAAAAAGGAAAAAAAAAAAAAAAACTCACGCATTTTACTCGAAACTTGAATAAAATCAATATGGCAACTATTAAAAATAAAAGATTGAGAGAGAATACTTTGTTTAGAAATTAGTAGAAAAAAAAAAAAAACTTAAGTGAGAAAGTCATAATAAGAAATTTGAAATTGATTATAATACAAAGTTTTACCAATAATTCTCCATTTTTCTTTCTGCATTGGAGAATAAAGATAAGGATTTGAAATTGAAATGATTTAATAAGTTCACGATTTAAATCCACTAAAAAAAAAAAAAATCTAAAACCTAATCTATACAAGTATATAAACTCTTGTGTTACCACCACGAACTCTTAGCGTGATGGTTACTTCATAAGTATAAGTGTTTGTGGAGTGTGGGAAAGTAAGAATCGGGGTTCAAGTTTCTAGAAAACTTCTCACACATATACACATAAATTAAGTTAAAATAGAATTCTATCTTTTATATATATATATATATATATATATATATAAAATAAAAAAAACTCATGTTTTTAATGTAATTCCATATATATATATATTAATTTTATAAACTTTCAAAAGCTGTATCTAAAATCAAATAGATTAAGAACAACCCAAACTAAATTTGAAAAAAAAAAAAAAAAAAAAAAAAAAACACTCAAGCTCAAACTTAGGTAAAAAGTTGGTTATAGCCTTACTTTGCTGCCTTCAAATTCAAATGGTCAATTGTGCCCAAACTGAAACAGTAATGAATATAACAAGAAAAGAAAGAAAATAAATTAACAAGAAACAGTAATGAATAGAAAAGTAGATACTAGTAAGCCTCCACCACCGCCTAATGATTGTATGTAATACTAAGAGCATTAGCATTGGTGAATGCTAATGCTACTCTATTTTACCATTCCAAAACTACACTTTATCATTATACCATTCAATTTTACAATTCTTCCTACATTCCAAACTTCTATTTTTCTCTTTTACTCATTAAAATATTATTTTTTAACCTTTTTTTTATTATTTATTTCCAACCAATTTTTTTCCTGGGCTTTTTACCGGTCACACACACACTGCCACACACAGAGCAAACCCATTCAAAACCACACACATCACCACACACACACAGCATCCCATCCCAACACACACACATAGCCACACACACCGATCAAAAAAATCATCACTGGAACCCATTCAAGAAAAATCACCCCCAAAGCCACCGGAGCAAACCCATTCAAAAAAAATCATCACCGGAGCAAATCCATTAAAACCCATTCAAAAAAAATCATCCCCAAAGCCACCGGAGCAAACCCATTCAAAAAAAATCATCACCCATTCAAACCCATTCAAGAAAAATCAGCCCCAAAGCCACCGGAGCAAACCCATTCAAAAAAAATTATCACCGAAGCCACCATCAGAGCTTCCGATGATCAACCCACCCGATCCACCCACCGATCAACAGACACCGGACCCAACCCACTTCAGCCACAACACCGGACCCAACCACGACCCATAACCCATTTAGGCACCGGTCACAGCCAAAAAAAAAAAAAACCCCACAACCACCAGTGACCCACGCCGAAAAAGAAAGAAAGAAAAGAAGCAACCACAGAACCGCCGGATCGCAGCCCACCAGACGCCAAAAACCACAACCACCAGTGACCCACGCCGTCACCCATGCTGAAAAAAAAAAAAAAAAAGCAACCAAGATTCGCCGGATCGCAACCCACCAGAAAAACTAAGCCACTGTGATGTGTGATGGAGAATGGTGTTTGGGTCTGATGAAGAGAGGAGAGAGCAAATGAGAAACAAGAGGGAAGAGAGAGAATAGAGCTGAAATAATGAGAGAGAGGTGAGAGAAATTCCGGTTTAAAAGGGAGTAAAAAATTATTATTTTTTTTAGAATACTGCTACAGTACAATTCTATTGATAGAATTGTACTGTAGCAACTATTGCAAAAAATTTGCAATAGTTGTGTTTAGCATTGTCTGATGCAATGAATTTTAAGGCATAGAATGCCAAATTGGCCTTAGATATGGCATTAGCATTCACCAATGCTAATGCTCTAATACACTAATTGCTATTATAATAATAATTAGTGTGCAAGGTTAAAAAATAATACTGCACGAGAAACTTAAAAATAGTGTGCAGATAAAAATCGGACCCTACAAAAGGGCTCTGCCTCCTCCACTTTTCATCATCACATCCTCACACAGCTCTCTCTCTCTCTCTCAATCTCTCTTTCTGGGTAATGCTCTATGCGGTCTTGGTTTATTCCTTCCCTTCTTTCATTGTTAGAAGCCTCTCAAGTGTGCTTGTTTTTTCTTTAACAAAACAAGCTTTGTTTCTTATTATGCAGGAAAAAATGGCTTCTTTTGTGTGGGCTCTGTTACTGGGTTTCCTATTTATGGTCTCCGGAGCCATGGGAGCTCCTCCACGGAAGCCTGTAGATGTCCCATTTGGCAGAAACTATATGCCCACTTGGGCTTTTGATCACATTAAATACTTCAATGGAGGCTCTGAGATTCAGCTCCACCTAGACAAGTACACTGGTAAAATGAGCTAGAACAAGCATTCTTTTGAATCAGAAATATATTGATGCTGTCGTTTCAGATTTAAAATGCTTGTACAAATTTCATCTTAGCCTACATTCTCCTCAATTTTTTTTTTTTTGCAAAGGTACTGGTTTCCAATCCAAAGGTTCTTACTTGTTTGGTCACTTCAGTATGCAAATAAAGTTGGTTCCAGGAGATTCTGCTGGAACCGTTACTGCCTTCTATGTGAGTTATTCCCATCGCATTTATTTTGTCTTGTAAAGTTGTACTCTTTTCCAAAGAAAGTGAGGGGAAAAAAAAATTTAGGTTGAAAAAACACAGATTTTTTTTACATTTTTAAGATTGGGGTTTTCTTTTTTTGTCACCTTAATTTGTTTTAAACTTGTAGTATTTGTCTGATTATGTTGCAGCTATCATCTCAAAACTCGGAGCATGATGAAATAGATTTTGAGTTCTTGGGGAACAGGACAGGACAGCCCTACATTTTACAGACAAATGTGTTCACAGGAGGGAAGGGAGACAGAGAACAAAGGATTTATCTTTGGTTTGATCCAACCAAGGCCTACCACTCTTACTCAGTTCTCTGGAATCTGTATCAGATTGTGTAAGTTACTCACTTTTTTTCTTTCTTCTTTCTCTTTTTGCATCTAGAAATTAACCTTTCAGATCCTGAAATGAAGCTGCTCCATCGTATTTAAATATCTAGAATTAGAGCAAACTGGAAAAATAATAGCCCAAAAGATTTATTTTCCACCCTTAAAATTTCACAAATCAAATCTCTAATCTAGGTCCCCTGATTGACGTAATCTGATGACCATTTTTTGTTTCTACTTTCTTGATGTGATTTGTCTTAAAGTTCATTTATTACTCATATTCAAGTGGCTTTTTCATTTGAGATTGAGAGATTAATATGTCCAAAGAAATAAGCTTGCTTAATTATTATTATTATTTTTTTTTGAGAAAAACCTGCTAATGTTCATTAATTTATGTTCAAATGTCGAGGCTAGGTCCTTGTTAACAAAATTTCTGTTCATTAATTTTCAGTTATTTTTAGACTTTGTGGTTCTCAAAGTATCAAATTATGTTTTTTTCTTTTTTTCTTTAATGCATTTATCCTACGTTAATTAAATCGAAACATCCGGAAGAAACAAAATTATTTGCAATAAAGACCTCCCTAGCAGAGTCCCCATTTTTTTTCTTTAGAAAAGTTGAACTTCTATCAACATCCAATCTTTCCCGCAATCACTGGATACATAAATAGCTTATATATACGTATATATATATATATATATATGTTTGTGTGTAAACCTAAAAGTCTTTTCCGACAAAATTAGAACATGATCAAACAAAGCAAACACCTGTAATCTGTTTGAATTGGAAAAATCTCATTATAGTCAGCTCACGGTCATACTCGTAGGAAAATGGAATACTGGTAACATGCTAGGGTTTTTTCAACAAGAGAACCCGACAAAACTTTCAAAATCAATAATAGTTAATAGAAATTTGGTATCACTTTATACTTTTTCAAAAGTAGAAACGTATTATAAAATGTGGACATTGGGGAATGTGCGAATAGGGGGAGGTGATGTGTCTGGACTCTGACTGTCTCTTTATTTTATTTGTCAGATTCTTTGTGGATGACACCCCAATAAGAGTGTTCAAAAACTGCAAAGATTTGGGAGTGAAATTCCCATTCAACCAACCCATGAAGATCTACTCGAGCCTTTGGAACGCAGATGATTGGGCCACAAGAGGTGGGCTCGAGAAGACTGACTGGTCTAAGGCCCCATTTATCGCTACCTACAAGAGCTTCCATATCGATGGTTGTGAGGCCTCTGTGGAAGCCAAGTTTTGTGCTACCCAAGGCAAGAGATGGTGGGACCAGAAAGAGTTCCAAGACCTTGACTCTTATCAGTATAGGCGTCTCCAATGGGTCCGAACCAAATACACCATCTACAACTATTGCACTGATAGAGTCAGATACCCTACAATCTCACCTGAGTGCAAGAGAGACCGAGACATATGATTTTATGCATGATCAATGATCAATGATCAATGATTATTATTAATATATATTATGATACTACTCTTATCATAATAATTTTATTTATTTACCACATAAATTTATGAACACCCCCCAACTACTACTATTTCAGGAAGACTTTCGGGCGTGATTTATGGGGATTTCTTTTTTCATTCCTTTGTTTTGATCATGTTCCACTGTCATAATCATCTGGGTTTTATGTATTAATTATGTTTCTCTCTGTCTTATAATTTATAAAATTATTGTTATTTAATGGTTATGTAATCTCTCGTCTAAATGTGTATTGCCCAATAGCATGCGGGGTCGTAAACTTATTCCTTGTGAGTGGTTTTAATCGTTTTTTCGGTTATTATATTGTACTTAATCAGTATATTATAATAGCTTTATCCAGTCTATTATTTATGCAATATTACAACTAATTACTTTAATAAATATTTGCATTGTATGCCACGTATCAAAAGATTCAAGTTTTCACATGCCTTGATCTTTTACTAATTAGATTTAATGCTTTTCGGGATGCAAATATATATAAATATACGAGAAGTGTCCACGTGCACTCCAATTATCCAACCCCGAACTTAGAAAAAAAAAAAAAAAAATCAAACTCTGAGATGTGTATACGAGTGAAAGAAACATCAAGAAGACAAAATACTAATCTCTCTTTGGCATGGAGAGCCAGATTTTGATTTGAGAGTAAGTCTTGGTACAATCCTATATATGCTTGAGGGTAAAAACTGTTTACAAATCAACTTTTTTCTTAGACTTCCCACAAATGAAAGTTACTGCCTTGGTTTTTTGTCTTGTATTACCTATTTGCGCCGTGGCTAAGTGCATACATGATCCACCAAATTTGGTTATTACCATTTACGAATTACCAGTCAAGATTAGCATGCACTAATCCTTCCAAACAAGTTCTTGATGGGAAAAAGGGTAGCTGGAGCCACATTGCCGCAACTAATTAGCTGCCACTGGTTTGTTAGGCCCGCTTGGTAAGGTGCCCAATTTGGATATTCATCAACAGAGAGCCGCATTTACTGTTTTTATGTCCTCATTTTATTTCTATCTTCGTAATAATAATAATAATAATAACTGACATGTTCATTAACACCAAAGAAAATATAAAACTGTTGGAGTAATTGAGATGTGAGTAGGTGATTGAATTGTTAAAGCTCAAAAGTGAGTGAGGGAGTGATTAATATTTGTATGGATGGGTCAAAATTAATTGGGGGGGGGGGGGGGGGGGGTGAATTAATGCATAGAATATTAGTGAAGACTAGTTACTACTATACATCTCTCTTCTTAGTCTTCATTACTCTTCGTGCATATGCATGGTACAATAAAAAAAAAAATTACAATTACACACATATATGAATTCAAATTAGACTCTCTTTCTCTGTATTTTTTTTTATTTTAATTTCTTTTGGATATACACACGAGTTTCTTCTTTCTTTTTTTCTTTTTTTGTTTATTGAGTTTTTTATTATTTATTTATATTAGACCATTCTTTCTCAAAAAAAAAAAAATATATATATATATATATTAGACCCTTCGTCTTTTGCACCTCATTAACTCACCTAGAACAAAAATTAAAAAAACTTTATACGACATATGGTGCAAAATTAGACAACAATTGAAATCTAATTTAAAACCTAATTGAATTTTTTCTCAGCTTTATATATATATATATATATGGGCTTCCTCGCCTTCCTAAGTAAAGTCTTATGGACTTTTTATTAGATTAGGAGGTCCTTCATTTATCTTTGCCAAAGATTCATTGCCACAAAACTTCTCCACCTGATAGTTAATGACTGTCACACACCTAAAGAACTTGCTCTCAGAAAACATCACTCTCAATTAAAATGGTTTGTGACCTTTTATTTCTTTTGCCGCAACTGTAATACATACATGATACATGAGTATTAGTTTTTCTCTTGTTGAAGCTTGGAAACCAATATACAAATAGAATGATATCAAGGAAATCTTATTACACACTCTTACAAGTTACAACTATAATACATATATGATACATGAGAAATAGTTTTTCTCTTGTTGTAGCTTGGAATCCAACAGACAAGCAGAATTATATACGAAAAATATTATTACGCATTTCCTATACACTGCCTTTTGAAATTGTGTTTTTAAAACATAATTAAAATAGAAATTGTGAAAATGTGACTTCAAACTTTTTAGTTAAAATTGTGAAATTGTGTTCTATAAACACAATTTTCAGTCATGTGATAGTGTGTATATGATGAGTTTATAATAAGGAGTATGTGATTATCATATATATATATATATATATATATATATATATAAACTAAAGCATAACATTTATTGTTGCTGCGCTCTAGTTAAGCCACATCAACCGCTATGTCATATTCATATATTTTTTTTGTGGTTTTTTTCCTCTTTTTTTTTTTAGTATTAATAATAGGGTGAAGCTTGTGTCTAGTGCCTTTTTGTATAGGACACGCTACGATTCGGACACGTGTCACATGTCTGTATTGTAGCGTGTTCAGTGTAAAAAAGCACTGGACACAAGCCATATCCTTAAATATATGGGAAAAGTATAGTACCCTAAGATTTGGGGTAATGCCAAGCACATCTAAAAGTTTTTAAAAATGACCAATTTGGTCTTTAAACACAAATGGCGTGTACATGCCGTTTGTTCACTCTCTCCCAAACGATTTTTTAATTCATTTTATATTCTCTATTTCTTCACTTTCTCTCTTCCTTGCGCCAAAACATAGAAACTTCTCTCTCACTCACTCTGAAGTTCAAACCAATCCAAAAGATATACACAAACTATCTATTTAAGAAATATTCCAAATATATATATATATATATATATGTCTCACTAAACTAGTATCTAGGGGTGTCAATGTTCGATCTAACCTATGAACACGACACGAGTTTTGCGCGTTAGGGTTAGGCCTTAGGGGGTTTGGGTCATAAACAGGTCGACCCAAAAAGGACACGATAATGAACATGTTATAAGCAGGTCAACTCGCGTGGCCCGCAATAGACACATTTGGCACACCAATTTATTTGTGTCAACCTGAAATGACTCATTTAACACAACACGTTTAACTCGTATAACAAATAAATATTCATTTTATTTTAAATTTACCAAATACCTTTTATATCTAGCCTATATTTTAATTTTAAAAAGAAAAGTGAGTAATTACAAAAACTTACAAGTGATATAATTGGAAATTAAAACTTTATAAACACTTGTCATGATCAGTCTACTATTTGCCCCAATTGTTTCAATATTGATACTTAGCATTTGGCGAGTTCTGTGGATGTTATATTTTTGTTGAAATATTTTATTTTGAATCTGGGTTAAAGTGTATATACTTCTTTTGGAGTGTAAATAACTTATTTCTAGATGGATGTTATATTTTTGTTGAACTATGTTATTTTGAATGTGGGTTGAAAACTTGAAGTGCATGCATTACTTTCAAGATATAAAGAACTTATTTCAATATGGATGTTATATTTAATATTAAGCGGGTTGAAATGGGTTATGTCACATTCATGTTAACCTAACATGACCCGTTTATTAAGAGCATCAAGTGGGTCGGGTCAGGTCGGGCCCGCTTCATTAATAGGATAAGTTAGGGTTGAAGAGCCATGACACGATTAGTAAATGAGTCGGGTTCGAGTTGAGGCATTTAATCAAATACCCCTACTTCGACACAACCTGAACCTAACACGCTAACCCAAATTGACACCCCGACCAGTATCCATTTTCCAAAACCATACAGTCTCATTTGGAAAAAAAAATTATAGAATATTCCAAAAAAAATTCTCACTACATCAAACCAAGATCAACTCAATTAGATCCAGTATCACACAAGACAATCAAACATAGATCAACTCAACCAATCAAATACCTAACATCATACCTCAAAAAGATTCAAAAAAAAAAAAAAAACCCACTCCCACATTGGCGAGCATCATGTGATCTAGCAATTACTATCCGCCACCACCAATCACTACCCATCCATCGTCTTGAAACATCACATGATTCACACCTCAAACCCAAACAAATCCCAAATAAAAAAATAAAAAAAACCTATACGCATAACAATGAGCTCTACCAAGTCATGACTTTGCAACTGTCGCCCTCACTCATTGCGATCTAGCAACCACCATCCATAACTCAATGTGATTTGCGACCCAGCCACCACCATTCTCCTAGATCTCGGCCTAACCAGCCAACTTTAAATGGAAGTGTATGACGTGAGTTTTGGGGGTAAATTGGCTTTAAAACCATTTTGGTAGTGGAGTTGTTGGTCCTTAGATGAGTCTAAAAAGTGAGCTGGGGCTTGAGAGAGAGAGAGAGATTTTTTGGTGTGAAGAAGAAAGAGAGAAGAAAAAAATGGTGAATTAAAAAATTGAACTAAAATGGTTTAATATATAGTGTATAAACGGCGTTATTTTCTGTATGTTTTTAAGGACCAAATTAGTTATTTTTAACAACTTTTGGATGTCCTTGGTATTACCCCAAATCTTAGGGTAGGTTATTGAATTTTACCTTAACAATATTTAGATTATTAAATATATCTTCCAATTGTTCTCCATCGCCATCTTTTATAGCTTACGTTTGATGCTCTCTACCATAAAGCCCAAGCTTTATAGCATTATATATCTTTCAACCATAGAGCCCAAGCCGAATAGTCTTTCACAATTTCCCAGCTTGAGCTTAATAAGGCCAACCTCTCTCACTCCCCTTCTCCTTTGGCTATTCCTCTCCTCATTTAACTGAATCACTTCTTCGTACCCGTTCAATTGTCACCATCCTTAAAAAAATCAAAAGACATTATATTTGAACTATCAAAAGTCCTATATAAAAAAAATATTAATATTGAAACACCTGAAACAACCATTAATATCCACATCAGATATTTTACTTTCACATATACATAAAACTATTCGGTTGCTTTTGAGAATCTAAATCTCAATCATACATTTTTAAATTATTAATATTGAAACAGCTAATTACAGTAATTAATATCCACATCAGATATTTCACCTTTACATATACATAGAACTATTTAGTTTCTTTTGAGAAACTGATTCTTAGTAATACATGTTTCAAGCCTTTGTTCATGACCTTCTAAATAATTGGCATAGTTTCAACTTCAATGTTATCCTACAAATGTCAGTGTTTGCAAGAACTAATGTCAGTCCTGTTATGAAATACTTCTTCGGGTATCTCTAAATACCAATTGTAAATAAGATGAAATGGTTCTACTAAATAATGCTAAATACCAATTGTAAATAAGATGAAATGGTTCTACTAAATAATGCTCATATTATCTATTGGTTATGTAGGTTGTTCATATTATCTACAAATTGATCATGAATTATCTGTTAAATTGCAAGTTCAGAAGCTAGATTATTTCTTTAAATATCTCTAAATCTCAATTGTAAATAAAATGAAATGGTTATGCTAAATAGTGCTCACATTATCTATTGGTTTTGTGGGTTGTTCATATTATCCACCATTTGATCATAGATTTTTAGTTAAATTGCAAGTTCAGAAGTTGGATTATCCTAAGTTGAAAAAAATAAATAAATAGTTTTGAGATATTTTTAAATATTAATTTTCCCGTCCCTAATCTACATTTTGTATTGTAAATTTTTTTTTCCCATTTTTTATCCTTTCTGTTTTTTTAAATGATTTCTTACTATAATGATGGTTAGTAAATGATGGTTTGTAGGTACTATGGAGTCTTCTTATTATGCATGATTGAGAAGAAGGATGATTCTTGCATGCAGGAGAAATCAAAATTTTGCAAGCAATATTCATGCTCCTGCAACTCAAGGTATTTTTGCTGACAGGCAACTCAAGGTATTTTTGTTGACTTTCAGTTGAATAGGGGTATTGTGTTGGATAGGCAAACAAATATGAGTTATTATGCATATAATAGAAGTAATTTAGTAGTAAATAACTTCAAACATATTGATGCTTTGAGAGGAAAGATTTATGTTATGTAGAAAGAGGTTTGTATACTCATTATACAACGAGCCATGGTTGATGAAAAGCAGGTAGATCACAAAAACATTGTTTAGAAAATTTTGAATACTTCCAAGTTAATTTTAAAGCATTATTAGAAAGTTACATTTTTTTTTTTTTTTGCTCTTCAAGTGAAAAAAGTACTTCAAGATTGATTTTTAACCCATGCCTAAATTCTCGCATGTGCATTTTCTGCAATATAATAAATGTGGTCCTCTACAAAAGAAGAAAAGATGTAAAATAAAAATAGCATGTTGGATTTGGCCAATTCCACCCAAGATTATAAATCTGATAATGATGCTAATACGTAGCTTTCATAATTCAAATCAATGCTATATACCGCCATCAAGTTTTTTTTTTTTTGTATACGAATCACATTACTTTTTTGAGTTCAACATCCTTTTTAACCTGTGAATTAAGTTCCATAAGCTTTTTGTTAGGTGCCAAAGGTGAATATCCAAATCTAACGATTGGATAAGTGCACATAGACGATGTCATAGTCTCACACATATTAGCTATGGAGGAAAAGAAGGCATCTGGCAGGCTTATATGTTCAGGCTCAGTCTCTTACTGGAATTTTAGAATTGAGAAAGTTCTATGGCTGTTCAGTCTTCAAAGAGAACTTATTAAAAAAAAAAAAAAGGCTCACTCTTCAAAGAGTATGGGAGAACCACATGGAGGATAACTAAGATATTGACTTAATACATATAAAATATTCTTACATTGCAGATTGTGTAGCTTCAACATTTTCTCAAGTTACTTTTTTTTTTTTGTAAGAAAAATTAATCAATTAATATATCACCTCAAATGTTGGACTAACTTACCCTCAGCAATGGAATGAGATATCGATGTTGTCATTATTGGATTGCCTACAAGAAATTACTGCTTATCTTTGATGTGAGGCAATCACTATTTATTTTTTATTTTTCTCAGACACTCGTATGCCCTCTATCATTTTCTATTAGGCAGAGATCCCCAGTTTCTTTTAGAATTAGAGTTAGGCCGCAGCTTCCTTTTTGGAGAGGAGAAGGCCCTTGCCCATTTTGGTGTGTTTGTTTTTGCATGTGTTTTGTAGATGGAGTATATTTTTAGAAATCTTGATTGGAAATCCTACAACATACGACTTATGGGACTAACACATTTCGCACCCCAGAAAGCCAAGCATGCAAAAATATTAGAGTGGGTCATTGGGACTGTGAATGCCCTCCTTAAAGAAATGAGAAATTATATGTAACATGCAAAATGTATTCGATTGACTTGGAATTATACAAATTAGTCAACCAACTATGGTAGAATTAAGGTTTCAAAAATTAAATAAAAACTTTTACAATAATAAAAAAATTTACCTTGTGATATGACTATGAAATGCATTACACTTCATTAAATTAGTCTGAATTGCAGAATAATAATAATAATAACAATGAGACTACCTTAAAAAAATTTTCACGCGCAACGCACGAATTCTCAACTAGTTACCCAATAATATATGGGGTCCAAAGAAAGTTGGAGAATCCTTTTACAAGTTGAATTCTTTTACAAGGTCAATTTGACCATCTTGTGTTGTGGCACAATTCTAATACATACATGAGTATTTTTTTTTCCTATCTTGTTGCAACTTGGAATCCAAAACACAAGTAGAATGATATATAGGATTGAGACATAAGTAGGGAATCCTTTGACAAGTTGAATTCTTGTATAGTGTAATACAATAAAAAAATACAACAGAAATATAAAAATTACAAATAAATAAATAAATATTATTTGAAGAAACACAACACAATTGGACTAAGGCGCTACTTTTGCTCTCTTTAAGGAAATTCAAGGCCTCTCAGGCAAATCCCAAAACCGGTGTTGACGCCCGGCCTAAAACGGAGAACCGTGGGCCTTCGTTTAACCACCCGCCATGGCGACGCTCTCACATGCGCGGGACCCGTTGGAGGCCCCTTTCAATAATTGTGTGGTTCGCGCGAAGCTTTGGGTGCTTTCTCTCTCTCTCTTGGGGGAGGAAGGTAGGTCTACCTTTGGAGGTGTGGCAGGAATCTTGGCCAAATTTTAGGTGATTACCAAAGGTAAGTGAAGTCACCACCAATCATTGTGTTTTTCTAAGGTGTGATTGGTCACCTATTTCTAGTTGATTTTATTACCAATCTTAGACTAAAAAAAGGGCATTTTTCCTAATCTAATGTGGATGGCAAAAAATCTTGATTCTTGAGTCCAGAAGTTTGGTTACGTGTGGGGAAGGTGTTAGGCACCCCACAACTGCCCAAGGACAGTCCTTTATATAGATAAAACCTTAATTTTCGAAGATTGGCAATAAAAAACATGATTTTGGCATTGGCTTTCGGGGCTTTGATGTTTGGGTTTTTAATGGGTGTGGTCCCGATCTATGTTTTCCTAAGGCATTCAGGTAAATACCAGATTTCCACAGCGAAAATCCGGCAACATGTCACCTTACTTTTGCAGTGAAAATTAGGCATCACTTTATTTTAGATGACATGGACCGTGACAATCACACTGGGAGGGGCAAGCAGGTATATATATATATATATACACACACACATCATGCACAATGTTAGCACACAGAGCAGGAAAGTAAATGCCTACATCCCTAGAGCATGACCCAAAATATAGGTGCAGAAAAGTAAACAGGGGTCGCCATACTCTAGAGATGAGGACAAATGATACATGGCATGATATACCTAATACAACCCATCTAAGAGAGAAAGGAGGGAGGAAGGAAGGGGGTTTAAAAGAGTACATAACCAAATGGTAGAGGTTAGACCCCTAAATCTATTAAACATAGCCGCTTGGCTCATATCTACATGCTTGCATCCACGCCCTTTTTGCTTGCGCCTGGGAGACCATGCCCTAGCTTCATACATCTTCGCTCCATGTGTGTACATACAAAGGCAAAGACAAGAAACCAGCAGACAAGCAATGGAAAGAAAGAGTTACGTAGATAATGCGCAATGGGTATAAAGCAAACAAACATACAAGCGAAGCAAGCATAGCATGTGGCAGGAGACATGACAAGCAATAAGATAAGCAAGCGAACTAGAAGGAAAAAAAAACAAGGAAGCAAGCAAACAAGAAATAAGGCAAACAAAAGATGGTGTCCGTAGGGGGACAAATGTAGGTTTGGATCGGATGTCCATGACTTCATTGTGTTGAAGTATGGATGACACACTAGCAAGCAAGACTCATGCATGAACATGTAAGCAAGCGTGTAAAGATGCATAGAAAGCCAACGGGTGGCACAAACAAGCATGGTAAGCATAGCATCGTGCGGAGTGGAAAAGGGAAGGGTATGCACGGAGCAACCCGGCATCCGGAGATGTCTCCTAAATGGTTACATCCGAACAAGGCCTCATGGGCATCGGATGTAACCATACAAGGTCAAGCCCGCAAAGGGCGCCAAACATGGCAAAGCCTAGAACTAGAAAGGCTAACACAAGTATAAAGCATAGAAGCAAGCAAGCATAGACATGCAAATAGGAATGATCCAAACCCTGTTGATATGGGCCATGGTAGATGGACGATGACAAAAACCATAGGGTCTAGACAGGGTCCGAACCATTAGGCCAAAACACAAGAAAATGAGATAAAATGAACAAAAGGGCTACAATAGCACATGACATGACAAACAAAGTCTAGGGCTAAGCACATAAACAAGGCGTAAAGCACGCAACACATGATAGATGGCATAAAGCATGTAGAACGCATCAATCTAAGCATGTTAATACACTAATCTACACATATAAGCATGGAGATATGCATGTAGGCATGTGAATGTACATCTAAGCATGTGGATGTAAGCATAAAAGCATGGAAGAACACAAATCCAACATACAAGCATGTGACGGCATAGACATAGACATAGGTGCATAGAACATGCATACAAACATGTAGATCTAAGCAAGGCATAGCCGAAGACATTATATCAAGCATGTGAGCATGTAGACCCAAATATCAACACATGGGAAAGAAAAGATCTAAGCATCTAAGGCATGATATAAAGCGTAAAACATGTAGAAGAGGCAACTAACACATGTACAAACATGAAAGCATATGGAAAAAAGCTAAAAAGCATGCTAAAAGCAAGATAAAGCAAGAAACATGCTAGGTAAAACAATAAATCATGTTATTAAAGTAAGATCAAGCAAGATAAAAGTTAGATGAAGTTTTGAAGAAGAAGGGGCATGGATGGTAGCTAAAAGCTACATCCATACCCCTCAAACCTTAAATCCAAGGTGTAGAACCAAAGGAAAGAAGGTTGGGTATAAGAACTATACCTTGTATTTTTGGTGAAGAGAAGAATCAAAAGGCTTTGAATTGTTTTTTGGGTATTTTTATGAGTAGAAATGTGTTTGGAGGAGAGAGGAAACGTGAAAAACATGTCCAGGTAGAGAGCAAGACCCAGGAAAGTCTTTGTTTTTCTTGGTTTGAAGGTGCCTGGGGCCTTTTATAGCCATGGCACGCTTTACGAGGTGGTGCACCTTATAGGGCCGCCACTTGTGAAGCACCTCAAATTGAGCTGGTCTTGATACCCCTGGAAAGATCTTGAATTCCAGTTTCTAAAAAGGTATGGAACTCAAAAATCTAACGGTCGGATCAAAAGTTATAGCTTCAGGAAGTTAGCGGTGCATCGATCGGTGCATTAACCGGTTTTCGTGCTATCTTGACCTTTTTAACTCCTATTTCGACCCATGAGTAGTCGTTGAAATGATAATTCGATAATCTTCGCAATGGTGTTGGGTTCAACCCGTTCTGACGGCCGGATCAAAATTATGGTTTTTAGGGCCCACCAATAGTCAACTCTGGGTCAAACTTGTCAAAAATCTCCGAGAAGCTCGGGTTTGATGCAAAACTATGAAAAGTGATATTTTGAGGGGATTTTGACCATGTTTGACTTTCGGTTAACCCAAGGGTTGACTAGGGGCATTTTGGTCATTTTAGCTGAAAAAGGCACTTCGAGTGCTCTGGTGTCCGAACGGGTTGCGCCACGTCATTTTGGATGTTCTCGTGGCCCTATGGAAAGAAAATAATATTTTTGGATTTTTTCGAGGTTCGGCATGCAAATCGAGGGCGGACAAAATACGGTATCAACAACTGGTCTGATAAACCTTCTCTTGCTTTGTCTCTTTTAGGATATGATGATGCACAAAATCATTAGTGAGTCAATTGTCCAGACGCACAGTAACTAGGGGGTACCTGAAGAATGAAAGGTGAAAAACATACAAAGAGCACCGGTGGGGTTTTGGCTAAAGACCATTTGAAAGCTAAGTCATTGACTGAATGATCTACAATAACTCTAAAAGTATGAGAGTTAGGAAATTTTATGTACCTTGGAGAAGAGGGGGCTTGGTGCTTATATAGTGATATAGAGATGACCAAGATGCCATGAATATAGGCTCTTTCCTTATAGCGAGTATATGAAGTTAATGCTCTAAGATTCTCAGACTTAACTTCCCAATTTTTGAGGGTACAAATATGTAGAAGGATCTTTGGGCGCAGCATTTTTTTCCATATGGGTATACTTAAGTATGAAGAATCATTCGTCAGGGTAGATTCATCAGTCACCGTGGTGTACTGGACGGGTAAGTGTCTGACTGTTGCTCTAGGGGTCATCAGATGCATAGGAGGCCTAATGATCCCTTATTCCTTAACGATGCTCTTAGCCCTAACTAGCCCAAGGAGGCCTAACGACTTTAATGCGTTAGATAAATTTTTGGATGCTGAAAATATTCCCTATCAGGATACAACAACCCCATATTGTTGTTTGGATTGAACAACCTCGGCATAAGATGTTGAAGTCCAATGATCCACTAGAAGAACACCTCTCAATCTCTCAAATGCTTTCAAGTGTTTGAGTGTGTATGATTGCTAATTTTGTTGTGTTGTATATATTGTTATACATATGTATACATATTGTAATTCACAAAAATCCAGCAGATATAGAGGTAGAAAATGCAGGGGAATCCATCCACCCAAACACTATGAGGACTCTGCAAAGGAATCCGAAGTTTAGGTCCTTGTTCAATTAGCTAGGATTTGAACTAGAAGCAAGAAGGCTCGCCACAGAATCCCTTATGAACATAGCAGTAAATGCAAGAGTAGAGTGTTTTGCGATAGAAACTCATGCAAGCAGAGCCTTCCTAGAAACCACTAACGCAATAACATTCACAAATGAAGATATGGAAGTTAAGTACCTAGATCATCGAAGGCCACTTTATCTAATAGCCACCATAAATGATGTCTAGATCAAGAGAGCATTAGCAAAGAAAGAGCTTCTCTCAACCTCATTGCCCTGAGTATTCTTGAGGCTCTAGGAATGGCTAGAAAGAGGATTTTGGGGACACCCATGGAGATAACAGGATTTTGAGGAGCTGAGGAATTCACTGAAGGGTACATGCAATTGGCTTTAAGGGTCTGTTCGGTTAGAGGAGTGGAAAAGTGGGAGGATGGAAAATATTTAGTTTTCCCTCTTGTGTGTTCGGTTGGAAGGGTAAAAAAGTGGGAGGGTGGAAACTCTTTTGTTTGGTTGGAGAGAAAAAGGGAAGGATAGAAAATGTAATTTATATAAATTGACTATTATACCCTTGTTACATAATATGTAAGAAATATATTTATTTGTACTCATTAAATAATATAAAATTTATCACATCATATATATAAATTTATATTATTATAATGAAAAATTAGATCAGGTCACGTTGAAAAGAAAAAAGAAAAAAAAGAACGTTCAGGTCACGTTGAAAAAAAAAAAAAAAAAGAATGTTCAGGTCACGTTGAAAAGAAAAAAAAAAAAAAAAACATTGAAAAGATGGCATTTTAGACAAAGTGCTGCTGTAGCACTTTTTAGCCCACATTTTCCTCCCGATTTGGGAGGAAAAAAAAATTTGGCCCGGGAGAGAAAACTTTCTCCCGGGTTTTCCATCCTTCCTATTTTCCTTCCCTAATCAAACAGTAGAAAACATCATTTTCCACCCTATTTTCCTATCTCTATTTTCCATCCTCTCTATTTTCACTCCAAACGAACGCAATGTAAGGATAGGCGCCATAGTAGCTTTGACTCGGTTTCATGTGATTAGTTCTAAGGTTTCTTACCACATCCTATTGGGCCAACCATAGCTTCACAAACATCGCTTAATCCCTTCAATGTATCATTAGTGGGTGAAAGGGAGACTAAATGGGAAGCCTATAAGGATCACTACCAATCCTAGTCCCTTCAACCAAAACGAAGTGAACTTCGTAGAAATCATGTTCAATGATGAGTTGGCTCCAATTGAAGAATGTCTTTGTAGACATCAAAATTTTATGATGTATTCACAACTGTCCAATTATTCATGATCAAATATTTGTGTTCAAATTAATCTCCAATTGATGACGTGGATGATCAGCAAACGAAATCAAGCCATGTGACAACATCAAATGAAGAAAGCCATGTGGCAACGTCAGAAGAAAATACTTATATGGAAAGCTCTTATTAAATGGAAGACCAACTTAAATTCATAATTAACTCTCAATAAATGCTGAGAGAAAACTCCAAATCAGATGTTATTGAGTTGCCTATAAATAGAGGCTTCTTATATGAGAAAAAGAGGATAGAAACTTAGAGAGAAAAATCCTATTGATACTCTGCCAAAATAGAGAGTCATCTCTAAGTCCAAAATAGCACCCTTGCTCCCTCAAAAATCAAGCTCATTCCTACTTTTTCAAATCAAAGTAGGGATTTTGCTTTAATTTAAATCGAGATCAAGCCAATGTCCCTCGCATCAAATCAAGTACGTTCAACTACTCATTCAACTTGGAGACATTAAGGCACGATTCAAGATCAAGCTTCACAGCCTTTCAGATCGTAAAGTTTCTTGGAGATTGAATCTAGACATGGCAAAACGGGTCAAAATTTTCTGACCCGACCCGACCCGAAAAATACCCGACCCAAACCCGATTTTTTTGACCCGAAGCAAAAACGGGTTGACCCGTGACCCGACCTGTGTTTGCAGGTCAACCCGACCCGACCCAACCCGAACCCGAACCATTTTTTTAAAACTTTTTTTTTTTTGGTTAAAAAAATAGTAAAACTAAGACAATATTGGTTTAATTGTTTATTGTGAATTTTAAGGAAACAATTGATACATTTACATAACTGCATGCAAATTAATTGAAAGACAAATGATTGAACAATCTGTAATGAGTAAAGATTTTTAGATATCAAATAGTAAAGTACATGCCAAGATAATCTGGTTACAGTAGAATTAAAAACATAGATTTAAAATTGTAAACATATGTGAGAAATATTCACAAGTGTGAAAACAGTGCAGCTAAAGTATCAACTTAGCGTAAATTATGAATACTTAGACCTATTTTTTAATAATTTATGTCCAAAATAAACGGTTTTTTAAAATAAATTATGATATTTTTTAGAATGTGTGTTACTTAATAATAATATGATATTCATAAAACATACCATGTATAAATAAGTAAGCAATCAATTTTAAAGTATATCTCAAATTGAAATAGAGTGTCAATCACAATTGATAATAGATTATAAAATTAATTTTCAAGATTGTAAATTTCTTATATGTTTTTATTCTTTATCAAATGAGTTATCCAATTAGTCATTTGTAATTTTGTTTTATATTTTGGAATGTTGATACTGTGTAGAAATAAAACTTGTGTATTTGTTTTACTTATCTTTGTGTTATTTAGTTTTAAATAGCAATGTTAGGCTTTGTATAATTTTAAAATTATTGAATAAGTATTAATAAGTTTAACTGAGTTCATTCTTGATATAAGTGGTGAATTCAAAATAATGCATTTCACATCAAGTAATTTGTTGCATAACTTTCAAAATGGCAAATACATGTTGTTTTTTTTATCAAAAAAAAAAATCATGTGAAAAATACGGGTCAACCCGACCCAAACCCGATTTTAACTCGCTTAAAATGACCCGTGACCCGTTTAACACGCAACCCGATTGACCCGACCCGAATCCGACCCGACCCGCCTGTTTTGCCATGTCTAATTGAATTAGAGGAGTTTATTGTATTATTTCATTTGTAAAGAGTCACACAAAGTATTGTACTCACACATATACAAATCAATATAAATTTATAATTTGTTACATTATTTCGTGATCGTGTGATTTATCTTTTACAAAAATTGTGTGTATGGTCCTATCTCCAAGACCTTAGGGGCTCCCATCTTAAAGGAAGAAGAAGATGAGAAGAGTAATAACCATGACAGGAGGAACCTCCTTGATAGAAAAAGATAGAAGAAAGAGGAAGCAAGCTCATCTGAGTCCCAGCAATGAGTGATTATTCAGAAGCTTGAAGGAAGAGCAGTATATCACTTATGAAGGTACGCGGGACCTGAATGCAGTCCACAGGAGGGTGCTGGTCCACCGCCTTGCATGATAGCCTAGGACAGGATTGTGGAGGAACCTAGGGATATGGAAAGAGAGGCACAAATCCTGCTAAAGGAGGAACTAGAAGAGGTAAACTTGGGGGCTGACCTAAGGAACTTGAGTCCTATCCTCATCAGCAGTCAATTATTTGTACAAGAAAAGGAACAACTGGTGGGACTATTAAAGAAGTATGAAGATGTATTTGTATGGACATATGACGAAATGCCTGAGCTGGATCCCAGACCAGTGGTTCACTCCCTCAATGTTGATACAGGAACTAAGCCCGTGATCCAACTGGCTAGAGTCTTTCATACCGAAGTAGAAGTTCAGATTACCCAAGAAGTTAAGAAACTGTTGGCAACAAGGTTAATTAAACCTATTCAATACCTCCAATGGCTTTCTAATATAGTTCCTATGAAGAAGAAAAATGGTCAAATCATATGTTGTATAAATTTCACAATTTAAATAAACCATATCCAATGGATGAATTTTCGTTGCCTAACATTGATCTCCTCATAGATTTAGCTACTGTGAAAACTATGTTCTCTTTTATGGATGGGTACAGTGGATACAATCAGATCCGTATGGCAGCTAAGGACGCAGAAAAAATAGCATTCAGGACCGCGATCGGAAACTTTTACTATATTGTAATGCCGTTTGGTCTCAAGAATGTAGGGGCTACATATCAGTGTACCATGACAGTCATTTTCCATGACATGATGCACTAGGAGATGGAAGGCTACGTGGATGATATCATTTTAAAATCAAAAATCAAGGAAGGACACTTCAAGGTCCTTGAACGAGTCTTCGAATGATGCAAGATGTACAAGCTACGGATGAACCTCTTGAAATGTGCCTTTGGGGTGTCTGCGGGAAAATTCCTTATTTTTTTGGTATATCACAGAGGGATAAGTGTAGATCAAGCCAAGGCCATGGCCATAGCAACCATAAAAAGACCCACCATGCCTAAGGAACTCAAGAACTTCTTGGGAAGGGTCTCCTACATCAGAAGGTTCATACCAAGACTAGCCTTGGTCACCAGTGGGCTATCCAAACTGTTGATAAAAGGGAATGCTTTCGTATGGGGAGATGAGTAGCAAAATGCCTTTTAGAGACTTCAACAAATCATAGGTCATTTGCCTACCTTGTAGGCACCAGTCCATGGCAAACCCCTATTGTTGTACCTAGCATCCAGTCCCTAGCCAATTGGAGCATTGTTGGCCCAAAAGGATGACAAGGGAAACAAACAACCCATCTGCTATGTGGGCAAGGCCTTGAAGGACACAGAAACAAGATATCCCAAGATAGAGATGGCATGTCTGGTAGTCATCTATGCATCTCAACGATTAAAACACTACTTTTTAGCTCACCAAATCCTATTGGTAACAAGATTTTATCCAATAAAAGTCCTCCTTCATCAGCTCTTGCTATTTAGAAAAGTAGCCCAGTGGTTGTTATTGCATTCTTAATATGACATAGGTCTAAAGACCCCCAAGGCTGTCAAAAGCCTTGCTATAGTAGATTTGCTGGCTCAGTTCCCAGGAGAAGAGGAGTGCCCATTGAGCAAGGAGATTCCTAGAGAAGTCGTAGTGGTGGAGCTCATTGGAAGAAAATGGATTATGAGGTTTGATGGGTTAGCAACAACTACTTCAAACGAGATAGAGATTGTGCTAAATTATGAAGATTGGGGAACCATACAACTTTCCTTCAAACTTGAATTCCTTTTTCGAATAAGGTCACTGAGTATGAAGTTTATCTAAGAGGGTTAGCCAAAGCCCTTGGCATGAGAATCAAGTGTATAAGAGTACTGGGAGATTCTAACCTTGTAATCTCCCAAGTCAAAGGAGATTTTGCCTTAAGGGAACCAAGTCTATCATCCTATTGTACTTGGGCACAGAAGATGGAAAAAAATTTCTAACCCTTAGTGTAGAATATACTTAAAGGGGTGAAAATTGGTTTGCTAATGCACTGGTTACCTTGGGGTCCTAGGTCCCTTTTGAAAAAGAAAATACATTGGTAAAAATTAGCGAACAGCAAAACTCTATTGTGGAGACTATCAAGAAGATGTTTCTAGAAGAACCTGACAAAGAAGATTTAAGGAACTCGATAAAGGAAAAGATGGAGAAGTCTGAACACGGTGGGAGTATCAAGGATTTGAAGGACTATACTTTGATAGAAGGAGAATTGTATCAAAGGTTGCTAGGAGGGATCTTGTCAAGATGTGTTAGCGAGAGAGAAAGGAAGCAAAAACTGGAGGAGCACCATGACTAAACCTGTGGGATCATAGAAAAAGTCAGCCTGTATGGGAGAATCCAACGCATGGGATACTATTGTCCTAGCATAAGTAAAGATGTTGCCACACTACAAGAAAACTGCCAAATTTGTCAACTTTCAATGGACAAGGAAGAAAGTTAAGTTGTGTTTGTGATAGAGGATTGAAGGACCCTATTTGTTGAATACTTGACCCAAAGAACTCTGCTAGCTAACAGGAAGGTTGCCTATCAATTGAAGAAATTGGCCTCATGATTTTTTGCAAAATGGATTTTTGATTAAGAAAGGATACAATGGAGATCCTTTGAAGTGCCTGGGACCTAGAGAATCTAGGGATGCAGTTAAGGAAGTTCATTTAGGAGAGTGTAGGAGTCATCCAAGGACGAGTAGGCTTCACAAGCAATTTTTAGCATTAAGGTACTATTAGCCCACAATGAAGAAAGATTCTAAGGAACTTGCTAAGACCTACCATGAATGTGAAGTGTTAAGAGACTCCATACTCACTCATCCAAACGTGCTATAGGACATGACTACTCCATGACCCTTCTGCACCTGGGTGCTGGATCTTATAGGACCTATTAACCCCCCTTCAAATGGCCACATATGGATTCTAGTGACTGAACACTACACCAAACGGGTGAAGGCACTTCCTTTAAAGAAAGCCACCGGGGCAACAGTCTCCAATTTCATTTACGAGTACATCATTACATAGTTCGAAATCCCCAGAAGGCTGATTAGTGACAATAGGACTCCATTTTTGAATAAGGATATGAAAAATCTGCTAGAGAAATATCACATCAAGCATAGGAGATCCACTTTATACTATCCTTAAGGGAATGGCCTAGCTAAGGCAACTAATCAGGTCATACTTAAGATTTTAAGAATGGGCATATAGGAGTTCCCTGAAGACAGCTACAAGATTGTCACTATTCTCCCTTGTCTATGGGACAGAGGTCGTCAGCCAGTAGAATTGGCAATTCCCACACCCAGAATAATGTTAGAAGAGATTCAAGGAGGTGCAGATAGCGTGCATGCTGGGGAGCGAGTAGCAGACCTAGAAAGCCTAGAAGAAAAAAGGGAGCTAGCAAGAAGACAGAGTCAGAGGTATCAGTAGAAAATGCCTAAGACATATGAACAGACTGTCCACTCAAGGATCTTCACGCAAGGGCAATTAGTATTAAGAGCAGCAGAGCATGTGAGAAGAAACATCCCATGACCTTCGATGTTTACCCCAAAATGGGAAGGTCCCTAAATCATCAGAGAAGCCCATGATAGTGGGTACTATCACTTGCTAATGATGGATGAGAGCTCCCTAACAGATCTCATAAATGGAAAATGGTTGAAGCAGTACTACACTTGAGGTCTCCAAGTATTACCTTACCTATTGTCATCTCTTTTCCTTTATTTTATCAAGTGTCTTATTTGAATAAGCCTTATGGGCATAGTACTCCTTTTGTTTGATGACCTGAATGAAGGAACCACTCTATGTCTGGAGTAGGTTTACCTTCCAACAAATAGGTTCTTAAATCATTTTGGCTACCATGATGTATTTTAGAAAAGTCTTTGAAAAAATGAAGAAATCATGATATTATTCAAAATTTGCTATCTGCTTATGATTATTTGAAGTAGATAAGTAACAAAACCAAATACATTAAAATAAATAAATGCATGCATACATATGTACAATATAAGAAAACTCGAATAAAACCTTAGAGAATGAATACATTAAAGTTCATTGGAACCATACAAAAGACCGAGGAATTGGTCAAAAGAAAAAAAAAAAAAAAAAAAAAAGCAATAAAACCTTAAGAGGTAATACATCAAAGTTCAAAGACCAAGGAACTGGTCAAAAGAAAAAGTTTATAAGTACAAGACCAAGGAACTTGGTTACTGAAAAGGAAGCATGACCTAGTAGTTGGTCATAAATAAAACACTAAGCTGCAAGGTCAAATTGGCCATAAAGCAACTAAGACAAAAGACCGGCAAATAGTGACCCCTCTTGAGGAACTTCAAGAGAAGAAGAGGTGGCTATGGTTGAAAGTGATAGCTTCTTGCAAGCTTCCAAATTTCGTAATGCTTCTTGGGCATGGGCCAAAGCTTCCCTGGCAAGAGCAATCTCAACATTAAGGTCCTTGGTGGCTTTCTTCTGAAAAAATACAAGGGCCACTGGTAATCCAATAGGAAGGTCAAATCAAACTTTGCCTCCACTAAGTCTTGCATGACCCCCCCTCCATTCAAGGATCTTCTCCTCTGACAAGGAATCAATTGAAGCATTCTTCAGGGAAACCAGGACAACACAAAGTAACTCCAAAAGGATGTTCCGCAAGAAAATGCCACCTTTGAACCTAACAGTAAAGTCCTCACGAACCCTGAACAGCTCCTCAAGGAGTGGCAAACCTTTAGCAGGTGTGGAGAAGGAAGCTGGAGAAGGATACCTCAAAACAATAGAAGTGACTCATAGTGAGGTTGTTGAACTCCAACATATCAAAACGAGTCAAATAATCTGGGAGCCCAGCACTAGGTTCCACAATGACAGTATCTTTAGGCTCCTCCATCACTGTGTCATTCTCTTGAGGGAGTGAAAGGTCTGAAATTCCCAAATCACTCTAAAGGATCTTGGTTTGAACTCCAGTAGCTTGAGTGGGTACTGTTGAAGCTTCCTTGACTTCTTCAACAACTGTGGTCTTGGGCTCCTTGGCCCTCACTTCAGTACCTGAAGAGACTAAAGAACTGTTAATAAGAAAAGGCATGTAAAGCAAAAAAATAAAAGAGAGAGGGAAGAATACCAATCTCACTGATAATATCCAAAGGTAGGCTTCCATGGGCCGAAGGCATTTCTTGATATTCCTTGACTCTCAATGGGTCATCTACTGCTACTCTTGAATCCTTGTTAGGACTTGCATTGAGTTATCAGGAATAAAGGGTAGGAATAAAAGACTAAGGAGAAGCAAGAAAATGGGAAAGGGCAAGTACCAATTTCACTAAGCACATGTGAGGAAGACTCTCCCTGGACTGAGGATACTGCCTTCATTATCTTCGCGAGCTCCTCCATTTTCTCCCCTAGGTCCTTGGTAGAATCTACGAATGAACCATCAGTAAAGTGGAGTTCGTGAAAAGTGACAAAGTTGAAAAGCAAGAATAACCATGCTAGGACCAGAGGTAGAGGAAGGGTCACCAGAAGCTAGTACACCTTGAGGAGTTCCTACCTCCAAGGTCAAATCTGTAATTTCACTTTCGGGAATAACTTAGGGGCTAACTTGGCCTATGATAGAAGGAATTTTGAAAAAGACAGTAAGCACAAGGTACACCAATAAAAAAGAAGGAAAGGAGAAAGCAAGACATACCGGTTCCCTTAGAAAGAATCACACCTTCTTCAACAACCTTGGTGGGTTCCTTGGTCGCTCCATCAACAGGGTCAGGGACCTACTCAAACTCACCTACAATCTCCTCACTTCATCAGGACTAGAAGGAGGTTGATCTTTGGATGTTCCCTCTGGAATCACATCCTTAAAAGGAGGAGGGGAAATTTCCACCTGAAGCAGGAAGCGACAGAATTTAACAAAAGGTCCAGACAATTAAGGAATATTGAAAAGAATAATACCACCTCATTAGTTGAAAAGGAACCTTTCATTCTCTGATGATTAACTTTGCATTTTGACCGCAAAAGTAACCCACAGACATATGAATATAGAGATAGACAGTGGGAAAAAAAGAAGGGAAAAATAAAACAACAAAAAGAGAAAGTAAGAGAAAGGGGAATGAATTGCCCTCCTTTGTCTCTATCTATAGAATCAACATCTCTCTTCTGCTTACTACGGGTTTGCCTAGAAGGTCCCTCAGGAAAATAAAGGATCACAGAAAGGGATCCCGAAGAACCTTAGGCTAACGAAGAAACAACTATTGGGGTGGTCCCCTTCGAGGAACCAATAAGGGTCTGGAGCTTAGGAATCTCTACCTTGGTCTTGATCCTGATCTTGGGAGGAGGGGGATGAATGACCTCCTTACCCTGAGATCCTGCCTCAACAATAACAGGAGTCTCTTCCCTAGATCCCTAGGAAATGAAGGTTTGCTTTGAGAAAGCAGAAACTTTCTTTTTCTTAGTTCCTTGACTAGTCTCTGTCTTGTCAGCGTTCTTCTCACCTTCATCCTTTTGCATGGTGCCTTTGTTACCTTTTTTCTCCTTCCTCTTGCATTGTGGAACTGCTGAACCAATTTCCTTTGCCATCCCTTTTTTGATGGGAACCCCCGAGAAGGAACCAATTATCATAGTAGACTTAGGCCAAGGAGGAAAATCACTCACATAATATCCAACTGCCTCTAGATTGATGTCATTCAACGAATCCAACCCTCCCATTCAAGGCACTTGAAACTATGTCAGGAGTAGGAAAGGATAAGCACTTGTTGGACGAAGGAGTTGAAAAGAGCACAGCATGAGGAACCTCCCCCACTGTCCCTAAACCCACGTAATCCATGAAAGACTTCTAGATCCTCCTTCAATAACTGTAGAAACTGTTGGACGCATAGGCCGCCTTCTGAAAACTTGGTACGGTGACCTAGTTACTCCTCCGGGACCAGTAAGCAAAGCATGAAGTCTCAAGAATGGATCTAAGATGGATTAGGAGGGATAACCTCTTTGAAGACTAGAGGAACATCCTAATCAAAGCCAAACTGTCTGAGGACCCAGTGTGCAGGATAATGGGTGTACTATGGGCCACCAGATGAAGGAACCAAAAGCCACACAGGGCATATGGAAGCCAGGTAAGCCATGCTATTCCCATCTCCCCGACGAAGGTCAAATGTATGTCTTGGGGAACTCAAGAAGGATGATAATACAGAGTCACGAGTGAAGCCAACTTCAAATTCTCTGGGGGAATGCCAGTTCAGATGACCCTTCTGATAAAACAATTCAATCAATTTGGTCTCCATTCCCCTTAGATTAGCCCAACAAAATATGATAGGGGTAGACATCAGTCGAACCACCACACAACCCCTTAAAAATGTCAGGAGACGTATGGAAATTTTCTTTAAGTGGCTTGCTCGTTGCATTCATCTCTATGTGTTTTTCCCTTCTTGAAAAAACTGTTTTCTTCTAGCTCGACAGCTTCTTGACAGATCCTCGAAAGAATTCTCTTTTTTCGAGCCCTTCTTTCTCCTTTTCTCGACAAATTTTAACGGAATTTCGATCCATTGAGATTTTTGGGTTTCTTCTTGACAAACTCTTGACAGCTTCTTCGATCCATTGAGCCAATTTTCTAAACGTTCTGTCTGGCCGATAGATTCTCGACAGAATCTCGATCCATCGAGGTGTTTTTACCGTCGACAAATCCTCGACAGCACCTCGACAGAAGCATTTCTATCAAGATTTAGTGCTCGACAGATACTTTGATCCATCGAGCTGCAATTTCTATATATAGGATGAGCGCAAATTTGATCTCATTTTTCACTTCTCTCTCTCGACAGAATTTATTTTCTCTCCTTCCAAACACTTTTCTTTCACTTAAAACCTTCTACCCTCATGATTTTCGGCCTAGATCAAGCCTTAATCCATCGATATGTGTTCTTAAACCTTCATTTTCATGCATTCATGCACTTTTTAGACCTAGGTTTTGGGGTTTCTGAAAATTTTTGGGGTTTTTGAGATTTTTGTGAAATTGTTGGATTAGGTGTTGTTGATTTGATGTTATATGCTCATGCATTGCATTCTCATTGCATTTTAACAATGTTTCATGCATTTTAGATGTGTGTTTTATTATTATTGTTTATGTGCTGGTAGGTTTGGATTGGGTTCTGCCCATGATGTCTTTAAATTTTGCATGACACATGTTCATGCATTTTTCATGCATACGTCTTTTCTTTTCTCTGATTTATTTCTGGTTGTGATTGAGTTCTGTTTTGTCTCTATCTCTCTCTCTCGGATAGACTGCGCCATGGCACCCAAAGCGCGTAAATCCACTCAGGCTCAGAATCCTCTTGGTTTTGAGTCTTTTTCTTCTGATCCTACCCCTCCTCTACACGTTCGGTTTCGTGATGAGAAGGCTCAAAAGGACTTCTTGGAGAACTTTTAGAAACGTGGTGTTCATCCGAAGCACCATGATATTCTATCGAACTTTTCCAACACTCCTCTCGTCGCCGTCATTCGGACTCGGGGCTGGGAATCTCTACTTGAGAGTCCCTTGAGGTGTCCCATCGTGTTTATACAGGAGTTCTACTCCAATATACACGATATCTACACCTCTGTACCTCGGTTTGCCACTACATTTCGAGGTACACATATCATAGTTACCCCGGATCTTATATCCGAGATACTACATATTCTGCGGGCAGTGCATCCTAACTACCCCTGTTGTAAGCGTCTTCGAACTGTGTCCAGAGACAAGCTTCTGTCTCACTTTTGTGAGATACCTTACATATGGGGTGGGAAGCAAAACACCCCATGCTCGGGCTTTACAAAAGGTCTCAGTTCCTTAACATGGTGATGGCATCTACTCTTACTTCATTGTCTCACTATAACTCTCTCAATGACTTAACCTGTGTCATTCGTAACAACAAGGGAGAGTAGTTTTGGGTTTAAGCGTAATCTTGTACTTAGGGGGAGAGTTAGTATAGGACATTTTTGTTAAAGGGGAGTGTTTATAGATCTTGAGGGATGTAGTGAGGTTTACATGTATTTTTCTTTTCTTTTCTTTTCTTTAGCCTCATTTATACTAGTCTTGTGATCATTTATTAACATACATTGTATTTTGTCTTTATATGATGATGTTTGTGTTTCTTCACCTATCTCTATATGTGTTGTTTCATTTCTCTCTTTATACACATGTTTCTTTATGTACGCAACTTTATTTCTGTTTCACACATGATGCCTTGATGAGTTTTGTTTAAGTGTTTCAGAAAGACAGGTTGTGAAAGTCTACCATACCATGAATTCTCTTCTTGCAAAGTTTTTCAAGAGTTTATGTTAGGGTTAGATTTATTTTTGTATTTCAACAAGTGATTATGAGTTTAGTGTTTTAAGACTTCTCTCATGATTCATTTGTTTGTTGTGGTTTTGTCACGGATTACCAAAGAAGGAGATTGTTAGAGACATATTTATGTAATTGGCTAATCTTTTGACAAAACGCACTTTACTTGTAATTAGGTAGATCTAAGATGGGTTTAGTACTTCAAGAAACAAGTGTTTAGGTTTAGTCTTGAAGCCATGCAAATCTGACCAAGAAACAAGTGAAGAATATGCTGCTCATTAAAGCTCGACAGAAGTCTCGACAAAATCCTTTTTATTGAGAATTACTGCTGAAGCTCGACACAAGCTATATTTGTCGAGAATTAAGAAATCAGGTTTTCGAGATCCGATTACACGCATATCCTTGAGTATTTGTGTAGTGTTTCTTTTCTCACAACCCAAGATATATATAAGGATTATTTTAAGAGCCGTCACAATGATGCAAGGTGTTGCAAAAGAATAATCCATACATATTGTGACCGGAGACAAAATTTGCTCTAGTTCATCATATTTTCTGTAGAAGCTACTGCATCTTTACGCCAAGGGTTTTGTGACCAAAGAGCTTCCTGATCTTCATTGTTGGATGAACTGAAGAACTTTGCAGCCAACATTTTCCTCAAGTTGGTGTGTTAGTCACGTACTGGGATTCATGCATCATTAGTTAGTCACATACTGGGATTCGTGTATTGAACAGAGAGATTACTGCTACAATACAAGTCCAATTGAGTATTGGGGTAAGGGTTTAATTGTAAGTTAGTATTGGGTACTGGGATTCCTTTTACTTGTAACCGCTTGTGATTGATAATAGTGGATTCTCGGGAGTGGTGACCTTAAATTCACCTAATAGGGTTTTGCCTCGGTGGTTTTCTCCATTTGTAAACAAATCACTCGTGTCAAATTTATTTTCCGCTGCATTTAGTTATTTGGTGATTTGTTTGTGCTACCACGCTATTGCATGTTAAATTTAATTAATTAATTTACCAAAAGGGTCAATACATTTTGGCCTATCAACCTTCCAGGTCATCAGCTTGTAGCAAGTCCAACTGAGTATATAAGTGGCCCAGAAACAGGGGGGGCTAAAGGACGCTAACACCCTTAGCTATCTGAATTGCCAAAGGGAAGAAAGTGGACTTAACATCATAGCCTGGGAACTCACCAAAAAGGAACTTTCTCAGCCACAATGCTACGAGGCATGCCTGACTGAGTGACTTTTCTTCACTAGCAAGGGCTCTGACCCATTTGCGCATCCTGGCCAGTTTGCCACCGGGGGAGATAGTTCGCCCACCAAGAATTATGGAGCATTGACCTCAGAAGAAAATCTGGGTTTACCCTAAGGAAAGAGCTTCCACAAGTAGAAAGTCAGTGAATGAACTTTCAAGTACGAGTTGCTAGAATGGCAAAATAAGAAGAAATAAGGAAAGGGCCAACCTCCAACATTTCAAACAAAGGGGATTGACTCTGGTACCTAGGAGAACATGGGGAGAGAACAGTAATTTGAAGGGCCCTCAAAGAATAGTATAAAAGGGAGAGGCTAGGAAGACAAAAGGAGGATTCAAAAAACAAAAAACAAAAAAAAAAAAAAAAAAAAAAAACAACCAGGAGAGAAATACAAGAAGAGGGTTTTAAGTTTTGGGTTTTAAGTTTTCTTGAGCTTTTAGGTTGAGAGGAAAAATGCATTATAGAAGGTCCTGTATCCAAATATTGGAGGAGCCACTTGGATTCAAGGGATTCAAATTTCACAAGTCTTGAGAACCCAAAAGGGGACAAGTCAAGTCTATGACCTTTAAGGCTCATTGGGCCTTGTGAAGTATCCTCACAGCGTGGGACCTAATGTACTCTAACATTTGACTTAATCAAATAAATATATAACCTTCATCGAGGCATTCATAATCACCATTGTTTACTTTACATTGTGTATTTGTTCTTCCTTCATTATTTGCTCGGCCAATATACATATATGTGTTGTGGAGTTCATTTGTCTTGTGCACAAATTGGTTCATATAACAGCCCAAGTGGGTCGCGGTGAGCCAAGCCCAGTCTAACTAACATCTACACATCCCTCCTAGTGACCCAAGATCCCCTATCAGCACTAGGTCTGGGAACTATCAAAAAAGGGACTCACAAAGGGAAAGCATGAGGTTTCAAGGAAGACGATAAATTTTGACTAGACAAAGGGGAACAATTCTTCCTAAGAAAAACATGTGTATTGCCTTTTTATTGAATACTAGTAAGTTAGTGGAACATAGTTTTTTCCTTTTAAACCATCCCCATGAAATGTCATTTGCTTGGACCATTAATTACAGCTTGAAGTGACAAATCATATTTATTTTTTGTGGGTAAAGATTTTCTTGAAAATTTTGTTGCCTTGAAGTGTTTCACCTTGTTTTCTTTGTCTTTGACCAAAAGTTGCTTTTCCTTTACTCAAAAAATTTTTTTTTTTCCCTTTAGATAATGAGGAGATTATAAGCTAGATTGATCCTTTTGAAGTGATTTCTAATAAGAAATTTGATGTTCCATGAACTTTAAAGTTAAACCATGGTGTATTAAGCCTTTGACTACTATACCCATGTCTTCGATCTTTGTTTGCTAAAAGATGGCGTAATATGGCAAGGAGGAAAAGTAAGTGCTCATTGTGAAAAATTGTGACCTCAAAATACTTGAGTGAGCAGGTTAGGCTATCTAATAATTGGGGCAAATTATAGTTTTTCATCCTAAACTATCACTCTGATTACATGTAACTCTATCAACTATCAAAATGCACGATTGACCCTCCAAAGTTATAATTCTATTTAATGTCCCCCCTATCGTTTGTTTTGGTGTTAATTCTAACAAAATTTAGTATTGAAAGACTAATTTACTTTTCTCTACAAAACATTTGGTTGAGGGGTATATTGATCTTCCAAAACATTTGGTTTTTCATATAACATTTATGCTGGCTTTATTCCATGACAAAAAGTGTTGTAATTTCATTAATTTATTTCCTTGTATTTTTTGGGATTTAATTGTAATGAGTTTAGTCTTAAGCGGTGAAGATTTGCTCAAGAAGTTGATCTCGCGACTTGGCTCGCAAGTGGTGCAACCCGTGAAGGTCACATAAGGAGCACATGCTTGAAGCTGAAGAGTCAAGTTCCAGAAGGAATTTTGTGGGGTTTCTACAACACCCACCATTTTAGAGAGAGCTACACATCCTCAAGAGAGAAATCCTTGTAGTCTCTTCTCCTTCCCCTCTCCTATTGTTATACCTTGAGAGCAGATTTGTACCCAAATACAACCCACGTCTATTCAGAGTGTAGAGAGTGTTTTGGAGCTTGGGAAGCATTGGTTATTTGCCAAAATAAATCGGTGAGGCTTGGCGGTGCAATCAGACAGTATTGCAGGATCCGGGGAGCTAGTGAAAATAAAACTCCAAGAAGTCCGTTGGTAGCTAGAACTTGGAGGGCTCAAGTACTTTGGGTAGATTAGGCTTGGAGGGTCTTTTTGGTATCCTAGTGCTCCAACTTATGCACTAGTAGATCATTTCGGCTTGGTGGGCTGCAAAAAGGTTTTTACACCGAGTTCTTCAGTTTTCCTCTTCAATAACACATTGCCGTGTTATCTTGAGTTTGCCATTCTTTCACCCACTACCCTTTCCATTTTAACATTGCTCTTATTTGTTCACCCATGCAATTGTTGAATGCTTTGATTTATTAATTTGTTAATCACGTATATTCTGCATTAACTGTGTCAAGCATAAAATTAATTAAGCCGTAATTAAAATTGGAGATCTAAACAAGCTCTAGTTATTTGCAATAATGAGCTTTCACTAGTTATTTTCTATAAAATGAAAATTACTTAGATAAAGCTTAGTCAAGAACCAATAATCTAACTTTAGAGCTTTTGTTAAGGAATGGAAGGTGTTAGCTACCAATTTCTCCAAATTAAAATCAATCTTCTAAAGCATATGGCTATAAACTCATGTCATACGAACAAATTATAGCATCCAAACATATTGCAAACAAGAAAAGAATATGTTATAATAAAAAAAATGAAAATTTGATTGGATCATCATCTTAACATCATATGAGCATATGAAAACCTAGTATAAGGCTAGCATGTTCATCCTTTAAAAAAAAATTAATAATAATATAGGGACAACGCCTTTTTCCTTATATATATCCACGAATATATCCTTCTTGATCTTAATAAAATTTGCACTGATCTTAATAAAATTCGCTATCACTATTTAAAAACCAACAGAGATTTGCCAAGTGTCATTGAAATAAAAGCTTAAAATGCATGCAAAAACCAGTCACACATTAGCGCGTGTAAGTAATAACATAGGCCACACATTGACGAGCGTAAGTAATGACATAAGCAATCCAATTGATTGCTTATATGTGTCATCTTGAAAATTAAGACATTTCGGCCAATCAAATGATGCCATGTGTCTTGGAGGAAAAGTCTTAAAGCTCTTCCAATCAAGCTATGACATGTGTCATCAATTAGACTTCGCTACGTGTCGCTCACCCACCCCCCAAACTCCTATAAATAGAAGCCTTCCTAAGGCATTTCTACACACCAAGACATCTTGGAAGAGATCTTGGCAGACATCTTGGAACACACACCAAGAGATCTTCGAAGACATCTTGGAAGACACACCAAGGCATCCATGCCACAAACAGCATCAAAGAATATTCAGAAGTATAGAAATTCTGCTGGAATCAAGAACTAAAGCCTCCATGAACTTCAACCTTCGAATACGAAGAACATTCGAAGAGAAATCATCCAAATAATTTTCCTGGATCTCAAAGTTCACTGGAATTAAGCCCAAAAGCCTCTAAGAACTTTAAGAAACCACAAATCGGTGAAGCTCTATGGATTCAAGCCTCTAAAGCCCCGAAGAACTTCCACCACAAACCTTCAAAGATGAAGAACATGAAGAACATACAAAGAACAAAGAATTTCTAACAAGCTCATAGCTAGAGATTCATTGTAATTCCATTTCAAAGGTTTTCGATCCATTCTTTAGCCAAATTGAAGTATATTTGGTGTTCGAATCAAAATCACATTACTACAATTCCAGTCAACAAGTCTTTCAAGGAGATCGAATAAGATGATCACTCTTTTGTAATTTTAGAGAATTGTACTACACATTCATCGATACAAATTTACATTTGTGAAACTATTTTACTTGTTTGATTTGTTTCAAACTTGAAATTTAGTCATACACATTAGGATTTAAGGCTTTGAGAGCACTAAATTTCGTGGCTTTTGATGGGAGAGTGATGTGACTAATAGTGAAGAGTAGTGGTCACCTAATGGCTCTTCTCAAAACCTCAATGCACCAATGTGCTTTAGAGCGGAGAACATCCCTTCTATGCATAGATGGTATGAGCTTTGATTATCATATTTGGATCAATTTCAAACTCCCCAATACTGTATTTATCTCTTATTTATCTTATTTATTGATTAACTTAAAGTACATGTCATAAAATTGAGGAAAGATTTGAAATTTTGTGACAAAGTTGGCACAAAATTTCTGGGAGAAATGGCTATTTTGCCTTAATTTTTGAATTATGTAGCAAAACCCTCTTTTCAAACTATATAACAACATACCCTTGTTCTAGAATTCGATTTTGTGGAACTCGAAATTAGCAATGTTAAGTCTATGCATATTTTTAAGTGAAATTTGACATTTCTAATGTCAAATTATATGCAAAATTTAAATAATAAAAAAAAGTGACAAAATATACATAGAACTCAACATCAGCAGTATCGAGCTCCAAAACATGAGTATTTTGCTACATAGTTTGAAAAGGAAACTATTTGACTACATAGTTAAAAAAAAAAAAAAAAAAAAAATTAAAGTTAAATAATCTTTTTTTTTTCCAAAATTTCTTACTCGATTTTTTTATTAGTATTTTTTTGAAAGATAAATAAAACCCAGGACTTGGTTTTTAGCCCTTTTTGTGTAAGATAATGTTAGAGGATATTTAGAAATCTAAAATGTAATTAGTTATCTTAATTTTGAAAATAATCAACCATTATTCAAAATATCTTAATTATCCACTAGAATTATCTAATACCTACATGTGCACTTTTGTTTTAAGGTTAAACAATAAGATTATGACACATAATCAATTATAAATGATTCTTTAAGAAGCAATCATAATTAATCACACATAAATTGTTTAACCTAGTTGCAAGAATGCGCATTTACCATTAAATTCTTGAATTGGATTGGTCTTACAATTCGATGGTTCGATTTAAGCATATAACATTTCATTTTGATAGTTAGGCCTTCTAGATTTGTTTTAAATTGTGCTTTTAATTATTCAACCATTAAAATGATGGGTTTTCCCTTTTGTAGGACTATAAATAAACCAAGCTATTCATAAATAACTAGGCTTTAGCTCAATAAAAAGCTCATTCATGTTTATATGTTTATAAACAAGCCAAACTTAAACCTTAGTTAGGCCCTTTTGTAGTGGTACTTTGGGTTAAGTAATGTGTTGGAGCTTGGTGAGATAGTGTAATTAAGTGTGTATGTGTGTGTGTGTGTGTGTGTGTGTTTAACAGTTAGTTTGTTTCTCAAACTTGAACCTTAATTTTAGACTTGTTTAATAAAAGAGCCAAGCCCAAGTAAATAAAATTGTTAATGAACAAGCTCATAAACATTAGGGCTCAATACAAAACAAACTGAGTTTTTACTTGTTTATGAGCTTGGTGATAATCTTGACAACTAAACTCATATCTTACTAATACTTTAAGTAATCGAGAGTTGGGATTACCATTAAATTCTTGAATTGGATTAATCTTACAATTCGATGGTTTTAAGCATATAACATTTCATTTTGATAGTTAGGCCTTCTAGATTTGTTTTAATTTATGATTGTAATTATTCAATTGTTAAAATGATGGGATTTCCCTTTTGTAGGGCTGTAAAATAAACCAAGTTAATCATAAATAACTAGGCTTTGGTTCAATAAAAAGCTCATTTATGTTTATATATTTATAAACAAGCCAAACTTGAACATTAGTTAGGCCCTTTTGTTGTGGTACTTTGGGTTAAGTAATGTGTTGAAGCTTGGTGAGAGAGTGTAATTAAGTATGTGTGTGTGTGTTTAACAGTTAGTTTGTTCTCAAACTTGAAACTTAATTTTAGATTTGTTTGATAATGTTCTCAAACTTGAACCTTAATTTTAGATTTGTTTGATAAAAGAGCCAAGCCCAAGTAAATAAAATTTTTAATGAACAAGCTTATGAACATTAGGGCTCAATACAAAACAAACTGAGTTTTTACTTGTTTATGAGCTTGGTGATAATCTTCACAATTAAACTCATAACTTACTAATACTTTAAGTAATTGGGAGTTGGGATTACTTAAGCAAACTAAATAGGCTTGATAATAAGCTTGATATGGGCTTGATAATATAGTTGTGTTGGATTTCAAGCTCAAAAGCTTGATATTGAGCTTGAGCTTGGCTTGACTAATAAATCAAGTCGAGACAAGTCAAGCCAAGCTCAAGCTTTTAGACCTTTTAACAAGCTCGACTCAAACATCATTTATAAGCTTGGTTCAAGCTTAAGCCAAACTTGAACATTTTACATTCCTTGTTGAGCTAAGTTTGAACACTCACAACTTGACAAAACTAGGCTCGTTTATAACCCCACCATTTTGTTATAAAATGATAATTTCACCCTTTGAATAAGATCAAACGGAGGTTGCAAAACAAGATGTATATAAACATGAGTTGACAGACATAACTTTTTAGTGGGATGTATAAGATTTTTTTAATTTCCCACTTGCCCAATCCACGTTTTGTCTTCTAATAGGGTGAGCTTTGATACATGGATGCGTAAAGTCTCGGGCCTTCAAGAAATATGTGGACTTAAAGATCTTATGGTTTAATAGCCCAAATAAGTGAATTGGCATGTAATTGAGCATTTTCCCTCCAAACCCATTTTATGTAAATGTGTGGTTTTATTGGGAAAGATCATTCGGTGAGAGATGAGAGCAGTAGTATGAGCCATGAGTCTTAATCCATTGAGGAGAAAACATAGGCTTTAGCCTAATTGGCGATGCAAGAGGTGGGCTATTAAACCATAAGAAAACATAGTATGAGCCAATTTTGTAATATGGCTAAAATACTTGTCATGACTCATGCACCTAATCCATGTAGTAGGAAGAGGTGGGCTGTAAAGTGTGAATTAATTGCGTGAAGTGAAGAATTTTGTGGACCATAAGCCTCACACCCATTAGGCATCAAAAGATTTTGGTTGAAACTAGGGCTGTCAATTAGCTGAGCCCAAACTCATCCCCAAATAAGATTTTATGTTCAACCTTGACTCATTTTCTTATTGAACAAGCTCAAACTTGTTTACGAGCTACTTAATTAACTTGCTCTTTTCTTATATATTATGAAACTATGACTATAATATTTTACCTGTTCATAATTTTATGAATTTTTCCTACAAACAGACTATCTATATCATCAATAAGTTACAAATAATAATCTAATATCATATGAAATTATTGACAAACTTATACAATCAAATTTCAAGTCTATATAGATATATTTTTGTAAGCATACATATAAAAATATTATATTATATATTGTTAAATCGAGCTCTCATGTTCACGAGCTTGTTCACAAACACATTTTTATGTTTGAGTTTGGTTTGTCTAATAATCAAGCCTAAACTTAAGGCTTGAACATGGCTTGTTTTCTAAACAAATGAACATAACAAGTATCTTGCTAAGTCGAGCTTGAGTTGTTCATAAACAGCTTAATTCATTTATATTATAGCCACGATTGAAATTCAATTTGTGTTTGGATGAATTTTGGACTTTATTGGGGTTTAAATAAACTTGACCCAAAACCATTCTTATTTTCATTGTAAAATATACTGAGATGGCATTTGTTTACTATGCCAGTGGAAAAAGAGAACAAAGACGAACTATTAGCGACTTGGACATAGGGGAGAATTAGCAATCTAAGCCTGAAAGCTTTGCTCCTTTGACAAACTTCAGCCTTTTTTTCTTTAATCTTTGGCCGCGTCAGATTTCACAAATTACCGCTCAAGTATCTTAACTTCTGAAATACAGATATCAAGGTTCAAATCTGATTACATATCTTCAAAAACAGAAATCTACAAGAAATTAAACTGGGAAAGAAGTTCATTAACAGCAGGATACTGAAGATTACTTCCAGTTGTTGGCAACAATGTCAGCAAGATCAACTACCCTCTGTGAATAACCCCACTCATTGTCATACCAAGCAATCACCTTCACCATGTCATCTCCCATAACCAATGTTAGTGAAGAGTCAACAGTTGATGACACATCAGTGCACCTGAAGTCAACTGACACAAGAGGCTCATCACATACAGATAGGATACCTTTGAGCTCTGTGTCAGCACTCTCCCTGAAAGCTGCATTGACCTCTTCTGCAAAGGTCTTCTTTGATACTTGAACAACAAGGTCCACAACTGAGACATTAGGCGTGGGCACACGGAGGGCAATGCCATTCAGCTTCCCTTTTAGAGAAGGGAGAACGAGGGCCACAGCTTTTGCAGCACCTGTGGAAGTTGGGACTATGTTGAGAGCTGCAGCACGTGCACGACGAAGGTCACGGTGACTTGCGTCAAGAAGCCTCTGGTCTCCAGTGTAGGAATGTGTGGTTGTCATGGTACCCTTGATGATGCCTAACATATGAATATGATATTTCATATATCCACGTTATGGACATGCCATATAACCATGCTAGAGGATGAGAGAAGTATCAATGACAATTCACAAATATAAAGTTTGATTAAATAAACCTAAGGAAAACTTGTCCAGCATAATCTTTATTAGAACAGAGCGGGGGAAAAATAGTCATGTATTTAATGTTAACTTAATTGTTCATCCCTTGTAAATGAGAAACTATTGCAGGATTATGCCTAATTCCAAGCCAAGAGAGACAGACATATCATACAAAATGGAACGATGACATGTTACTAATACACTCACTGAATGGTTAGAAATGCTTGGAAGTTAAATTACAAGCTTGTGTAAACTAACAGACGATGCAATCTCAGAGATAATCATAGATCAATATCATCAAACACGGTAACGATGAGATACTATATATTCCTGCATAATTAGAGCTGCATTATTTAACAGCATAAAAAGGTGATGGGGTTAGGTATGAGCCCTGATTCTAGGCCACAAAGATGCAAATGAGAAGATTAACTAGGATATTGAAAAGATGCACCGAAGTGAGAATATTTTTAATTATATGACCAATTGGTAGGGAGTAGGGACACAAATGATGGCATTGAGCTTTTATAACCAGAAAATCAAGTTCTTTTCTACTAGTAAAATGTAGGCTGAAAAGTTGGGAGAGTTTTGTGGTTTGGAAAATATAATTTAATGAAAATACTATGATAATGGATGTGACTGGGACAAACCATCATTGTTAAGGCACCTAAACAGTCCTTAACAGAGCTAATTGATTAAGTATGAAAAACAAACAAAATCATGGAACATTGAGGAAGCAATCTAAATGCAGAAATATCATGTAAGCATTAGCAGACAAAATGCTTGGGCGGTACAAGGCAAGGCAGGAGAGAGAGAGCTAAGTTACCAAATTTTTGGTCGAGGACCTTGACAAAGGGAGCAAGGCAATTGGTGGTACAAGAGGCATTGCTGATGATGGCCTCGGCATGGTTGTAAGCGTCAGCATTAACACCAACCACGTAGGTGGGTATATCACCTTTCCCAGGAGCAGTGATGAGCACCTTCTTAGCCCCTGCCTGTAAATGCTTTCCAGCTCCTTCCCTGTCCACAAACACTCCAGTCCCTTCTATCACCAGGTCTATTTCCAAGTCCCTGCACAAACCATCCATTTTTGCTCACTTCATTTTTGTATCATAGACTGGGATACTCTATTTTCAAGTGAAATATAAGGAGTCTATTTCTCTATTCAGATTTAGTTTTTTTTTTATTTATTTATTTATTGTATCTAAGCAGTGTACATGCTGATATATTATTTAAAATTTTAAATGATATAACACTGAATGCATCTTTATATTTGTAGTATAATCTTATGAATATAATTTGAAATTGAGTGTGTTAAATTATTACTTCCAGGGGAGGTTGGCCGGGTTACGGTTAGAGACGACCTTGATGATCTTTCCATCAACTGAGATGGCCTTGTCACCGGAGGGCTTGACATCTGCGTCAAAGATGCCAAGGGTGGAGTCGTACTTGAGAAGATGGGAGGCCTGCTTGACACCTCCTGTGTCGTTGATGGCGATGACATCCAATGGCGAGTCCTTCCTGCCGTGCCAACATCTCAGGAAGTTCCTTCCGATTCTCCCAAACCCATTGATTGCTACCTTCAGCTTCGCTTCCACTACTCCTCTCCTGTACCCGCCATTCCCACCAACCTACAACAATGCCAAATTGCCAATATACTCAATACCTTGAAAACTTCAAATAGCTTGGCAGCTCGGGCGCCCAGAGGTAATTAATTAATCTTTATATATGTACAGAGTATATTGCAATGATCATTTTTTTTTTTTTTTTTTTTTGAGAAACTGCAATGATCAATTAGATGCAAGAAACTTGACTTAAACTCCCATTTTTGGTAATTCCATTATGGAGATTCATGCTTCATGCACAATGAAATTGTAAAGTGAAATGTAACACTGAAATTGTACGAATAGCATAAGAATTTATCTTTGAAAATGTACTATACATGATCATGAAATCCAAAATGAACAAGTCTGACGTTGTCTAAATCATTTATCTGAAAAACTTCGTTCTGGTTGCCTTAGCAAATACCATGAGAAATTGATGCAGAGTCAAAGTAAACAACAGAAATCAAAACATCCAAGTGGGTTATCCTAATTATTAAAGAAGATACTGTATACTGTTTGTTAGTGTTAAAAATTAGTACTTGTACTGATTACTACTACGTACAAGCCACTTCCTATGGTGAGATGTGAGCTCAACAACTCCTTTGTGTACTCTTATCTTTTGAGGTTAGCATTAGTTGAATTATAGTTACAGGCTTACAGCTGTGGCCTTTAAGCAAGAATTTCACACTATATCAAGTACTTGTAGTCCTAACCGGTAAATGAGGAAGGCAAATGAGAGGGAAAATGAAACTCACAGCAGAGGTCTGGAAGGCAATAACAGAGAACAAGTCTTCGGAGGACTTGCGAGCAAATGGAAGAGAAGCTGATGAACTGCGAAGACCAGAGAATTCAGAGAGCCCCTGACTGTGGACCTGAACAAAGAAAGAAACTAATTTATATATGTCAGTGCGCGCGAATATTACAAAACATAGCATAAAATAATGCTAATGTAAAAGGCACCAATGCTTTCCCAAGAAGAGGAATTAACAACAATAGAGAGTGTAACTAAAGAGACCTTGAGAGATGGCTTAGCCACAGAGAGAGTAGCAGAAGAAGCCATGGATTGCTAGCAGCAGCAGCAGGTCTAGTGGCAAATGTGTGTTTTAAAATGATGAGGTGGAGTGGAGGGGAAAGATGATATGGGTGAGGATGAGATTATTGATAGCCTCTCATTCAATTTATGGCTGTGGTTTGTGTAGTAGGATGTTATTTCTTCCACCTCAATCATGATTGATGCCCAGCCAACTTTCTACAACAATAAGTCGACACAACAAATTCACTGCATTTTCAAAAATTGCTAAGATCACATATTATAATTGATGTACAATAAAAATGATATTAATAATGGGTCATACTGACAGTTGTAATTATTGAAATGGCATGTTCCTGTGAGAGTTATGTTGCCACAATCACAATTTGATATTCAACAAGTTGTAACATTTGTAATATTTTACAACAAAAAAGTATTCTCTCCATTTCACTTAAAATGGAGAGAGTTTATTTCACAACCTAAATCAAATATTACAAATTTAAGGTTGAGTTTGTTTTGAAGAAAATATTTTTCAACTAAAAGAAATTTATTTTATGGTGTTTGGTTACTTATTTGGAAAATATTTTCATATCTTTGGTTGGTGGTGAAAATATACTAAAAACACAACCCAAAACATCACAACCATAACCCAAATCCATCAACACACAACACATACATAGATTGAGAGAGATAAGTTTAGGTTGTGTGACGAAGTGAGTGGATCTACGACTAGAGAGAGAGAGAGAGAGAGAGCCTTGTAGCATATGGGCGAGTCGTGGTTGGGTCAACTAGGTTATGGCAGTAGATTAATGGGTGGCTTTGGGGGGAGGAGGGGGGGGGGGGGGGTGTTGTTGTGAAGAGAGGGCAGAAATTGGAATTGCTACCTCAAGAGGGGTTATTTTATAGTCAACTTAAAAATATTTTTAGGTTGACCAACATTTTTAGCCACACCAAGCACCTGTAATTGGAAAAAAAAAATAGAAATGTTGAAACAAATACAACTTAAAAGTGTATCAAGTTTTTTTTTTTTTTTGGAGAAAAATTAAAAGTGTGTCAAGTGTTGTCTCATTAAATGACATTAGCTTGTAACTCTATGCATATGCATGGATACACTTAAAAATATACAATAAGATATTTAATATAATTCCTATATATATAATTTAAATACTATTGATAGTCCTTTTAATATTTTATTAACTATTTAAAAAATTTTGTAAAAATATTATTAGGTATAAAATGTAAATTGTCCATTTAAAAAAAAAAATTGTGAAGTACTTTTTTTTTTCAATTCATTTATTCTAGACTCTTTGGTTTTAGTACTTAATAACTCACTTGGATAAATATTTATAATGTAGTCTCATATTTGATTTTAAAATTAAGAAATAAAACTCTTTAAGAATAAATAATTTAGGACACATGACGCAAAATTGAAACTCTAATTTAGAATTCTAATTTGACTTTCTTTCAACTTTACCTATTATTTTTATTTATTTATTTATTTATTTATTTATTATTATTATTATTATTATTATTATAGATAATACTTTTTTCACAATTACATCCAAGAAATAAAATCTGGACCGTAAAATAGAGAGAGGAGCGTGTTCCTTTGGCAGCATACAAATTTACTCGCAGTTCCTATGCAACAATACCACCAGTTAAATGGATTGGGCCTTCACAAGTTTTAAGCTGGATAGAACTCCAGGGAATGGGTCATCGAATTTACTTCAAAAGAATAGTAGCAAGACCAAAGTCCAATAGTTGGGAAAATTGGGCTTGTGCTATGGGCTAAAGCCCATTCATTGCAGTATCGACAAGAGATCTAGTAGTGACTACGAACTAGAGAAAAACCCTAATCGAACACGTATATGTATATAAACAAAGAGATTTCTCTCATATTGAGCCTCCGAGGGTAAAAGGCATCAAGGCCATTTCGAGAGAGAGTAGCAATGCCGGCGGGTCACGGAGTAAGGTCGAGGACAAGGGATCTGTTCGCACGACCCTTCAGAAAGAAGGGTTACATCCCTTTAACTACCTATCTGAGGACCTTCAAGATCGGTGATCATGTTGATGTCAAGGTAAACGGCGCCATTCACAAGGGTATGCCTCACAAGTTCTACCATGGCCGCACTGGTCGTATTTGGAACGTCACCAAACGTGCCATTGGTGTTGAGATCAACAAACAGGTTTGCTTTCCCATTTCCATGAATATTTGTTTTGCTTTTTTACCTATTTGATATTTTAACCTGTAGCGTACGCTCCGCTCCAAGATGGCTTGAACCCAAAATTTTTTTGGCTTTTTAATTTAATACCCAATTGGGTTTTGTCTTTTTTTTTTTTGGGGTTTCTTAGGTTGGGAACAGGATTATTAGGAAGAGGATTCATGTCCGAGTGGAACATGTTCAGCCATCAAGGTGTAGGGAAGAGTTTGAACAGAGGAAAATCCAGAATGATAAGCTGAAGGCAGAGGCAAAAGCTCGTGGCGAAACGATTACCACAAAAAGACAACCTAAAGGACCTAAGCCTGGGTTTATGGTGGAGGGTGCTACTCTAGAGACTGTCACTCCTATTCCATACGATGTCGTCAATGACCTTAAGGGTGGCTACTGATTATTTATTGTATTTTTGCATTTTTTTTCATTGCCTTTTTGATTTTTGTTTCCAATTAGTGTTTTTGTTTTTGAATCCAAAGAGAACATAGATGTGTACCTCTCTTTTGGTGATGAGTTTTATGTGGTGATTATTAGTACTTTATTTGAGGTTTTGGACTCCAACTTTTATTAGTCTTGATGATAATTACTGTGGTGTTAGATTCAACATTGCTTACTAGTACTGCCATTGCACTTGTTCTATTAATTGGTTTAAAAGACTAATTAAATTAGTAGATTGTGTGATGCAAGATTAAGTAGCTCATCTAGAATGATGCACAAGATTCTTAATGGCAGATTGTGATTTGTACAACATAACTTTTATTGTACACTAATCACAACCTGCCAATCAGTGCATGTGAAAAAATGTTGCGAAATTTGTTGTGCTGTTAGAATTATTGTTTCATTAGTTACTATGGGTGTTAAATGTGTAGGATTGGCCTGACTCCATTACACGGCTTCTCAATGTGAAGTTATTCTAGCTCATAGACCCCAAAAAAAGTCCTATCACTTTTCTTCTGTTACTCTCCAGTAAGGTAGACAGCTGTATAGAGTTTGATGGACATAATAATGATTATCACTTTGCTGAGTTAAGTTGTTTATGAGATGAGATTGAGATTTTCAGGCTCAATTACCTTTGAAAATATTGTTAACCCTTGATATATTTAATTTGTATAGGAATTGTAGTGATGTGATGCTTCGGGATGTTCTGTACTAAGTGGAGTTTGGATGTCTCTACTACATCTACATGTTTTAGCATTTGTGCACGGGTAATTAGCTCCCAAACTCTTTGTAGTTTGTTTATAGTTTATACCCATAAGCCATAACTTGGGAATAATGTGCATACTTGGGATGTAGGATACATTAACAATGTTCATGAACTGCCTTGCCCTTGCCTTATGTATTTCCAAGTTGTGATTGGTGTACAATAAGAGTTGTTGTGGGTGTTGGTATCAAAAAAAGTGATGTTTCACTTAGCACAACATCATCTCAGATGATGTGAAAGTTGGGAAATTTATTCTGTCCATAATTTGGTCAAGTACTGTCGCATTTTGATTGAATCTGAGGTTTCAGCTTTGTCTGTGATGCCTTGAATGGCTACTTTGCCCGCAAGCTCAATCAAGCTAGCTATTATTTGTATCTCGAAATATTGCCGTCACTAGTATGTTATTAATCTCCTAAAAAGGTGCAACTAATTGTGATTGTAATGCAGCTTGGAACTGTGAAATGTCAAATTAAATCTTAAAGTTTAGGGCTATTTGGCACAAAAGTTTAAACACATGTTTTCAGTTTTTAAACAACATTATACGTATTTTTACACATTTTTTCACTCATACGTATTTTTAAAAAATACAAACATTACTAGAACAACGTTACCAAATAGCTTCTAAATTTTTGTTAATCTAGTCCTTAGTTTCTAAAAATGAGTATTTGGTTCTTCTATCCTGTTTATAAGAAATTTTTTTAATTACAAATTTAAAAAACATTCATGACATGTTTGATCAGTACTATTTTTCATTAAAAAAAAAAAAAAAACGTTTGATCAGTTTCATTTGCTTTTATTTGCTAACAGATTTGGACAAAATGATCAGATTCACTTATTTTGATAAAATGAGGGATCCAATTAAAAAAAATTTGTTAAAGATTAACTTATAAATTGGAAAAAAAAAAAAAAATTTCTCTACCACTTGCGCAACGAGTACCCCTCCTAACTCCTAACTCCTAAGGTGCAATAGGTCACTAGCCTAGACAAATGGCTTTCTTGATCACCCTCTTATCGCATCCAGATAAGTATTCGAATTGTTGTGTTGCCTGCATCGAATTGGTTAGCTATTTAGCCGCTTCAAACACCAAAAAGTGCCCAAAATCAATGGTGCCAAAGCTGAATTGCTTTTGGCAATTTGCTACAGTAAACTACCAAGACTAGCAGTTTACTGTAGCAAGAAGGGATTATATATATATATATATATATATATATATATATATTATGCCTTTTGTTGGGTTTTGTGGCAAAGAGGAAGTGAAAAAGAAATTATTAAAAAAAAAATTAATAGTGTTTAGCTGATGGAAAAAATAAAAGAATTGATACAGGATTTGTAGTAAAATTGCGTGTTAAAATAGATAAAATAGCTTTTTAAGGTGTTAAACATTAAAATTTTTAATTCCACCGATGTGGATGCTTCTTGATTGAATATTCTCTCGTTACTAGCCCTGAAATGATACAAGACACAATTGAATAATAATGGTGGTGTGTATCCAATTCTTATCTTTGGAGTTTTGCAGAGCATCCCAAAAAGGAGGGGAAAGTATAAGAAACAACCTAAATTGATTTAGGACAAATCTTTCAAGAAATGAATGTGGCATTTATTTTCATCTTGTCGCCTATGGCCATAAAAGCGTATGGGGATCTTAGTTTTATATGTGCGAATCTTATATACTCCCTTCGTCTCACTTTTTTTGTCCTATTTGAAAAGTCAAACTTGTTAAGGGAACATCATTTATTATCTTGTCTACATTTTAAAAATGTATAAGTTTCCAAAACTACCTTTAAAAAAATTTATCAAAAAATTGAATTAGTAAATTAATAGGGGTATAATAGGAATATTAGTAAATTAATGACTTTTATTTTTAGAAATATAACAATATTTTGGGACATCTCAAAATGAAAAAGATAACAAAAAAAGTGAGACGGAAGGAGTAATAAAAATTCACCCCCACCCCCACGCCCTCCCCACCCCAAAAAAAAAAAAAAAACAGATTTAATCAAAATTTTGTGCCTTCTATTGGATATGGTTGTGTTAAGTGGCCATTTCCTACGGACCTTTTTATCTTTATATTATTTCTATTTATTTTTTTTAACAATATATATTTGGTCCTCAATTATTGACATTTATTTCAAAATCTTTATACTTTAAAATGTCTGTTGAGGGTCATTTTTGTAAAACCAGCCCAACCCAGCAAAGCAGGTATTAAGGGTCATTTTCGTAAAGTCAGCTCAACCCAGCAAAGCAGGCAATAAGAGTGGCAGGTACAGAATAAAACTATTAGGCCCAAGTGGCAGGAATGACAGAACACAGGCTCATAACATGAGTAAATGGGTCTTGAGGAAGCAAATGGGCCCAAAGGGCCTGGAAAGAGAGAAATGACACCCATGGGCAATGTATGGTATGAAAAAGTGAGAATAGGCCGCGGCAGGCCCAAGGCAATGTAAACAAAGAAAGTAGGGGTTGATGGCAAGCCCATGAACCCCAAGGATGAGAATGAGGAGATTGGGCCGGGAAAGCCCAATCAAGTTAGTAAAAGCCTATGGGAACATAAAGTCAGTAAATGGGCCGAGGAAGCCCGAGGAAAGTAAAAGGGCCGCAAGCCCAAAGGAAAAAAGAAAGGGACAATGGAGCCCATAAAGTAAGAACACTAGCAAACTTTCTTAAGTCACTGTGGGAAGAAGTGAAACGGCAGGTTTGAAAAGGGCCTAGCAGGAACATGTTGTCATGACAGGAAAATCCAAGTAATGAAACAAGACATAAGCATAAACCGAGAGATGGGCCAAGGGAGATGTATTAAGAAAAGCCCAATCCCAAAAGGAAGCAGTGAAAGTATAAAACGGCCCACATGAAAGAATGAAGAAGTATGGCAGACAAATGCAAACAAAGCTCCATAAGCCGCAGGCAGACTTTGAACGTACGTAGCAGGGAATCACGCGCAAAGCCCAGGTGCCACCAGCCTGTACCCAGCCAATATGGGTTGTGGTGGGGCCATGGGTCAGTGGTAAGAGGTAAGGGGGGGTGTGGTTTGGTGGTGGGGAGGGGGGAAAAGATTTATTTTGTGTTCCCTGTTCAAACCCTTTTGGAGGTACGTCCTGCTTGGATGACAGACCGCCCAAAAGAGGTAAGATTGGAGAGGGAACGTTGGGTGCATGCCATAGGAAGAGAGAGAGAGCATTTAAAGCCACGGCAGAGAGCAGTGCCACGGCGGACAGAAACAAAACAAACCTGTCTTTGTCTAGCGAGGGCGAGCAATGCGCAGACGGTGGTTGGCAAGCATGCCCAGACCAGACAAAGGTCGTTAGGGGGTAAAATGGTAAAAACGCGATCACGGCAGGCCCTATAAAAGGAGCCTCGCCGTGCCCTGTAAAAGGGACCGAAAAACAGAGGAAGAAATACATAGAAAGAAAATTTGAAAAGAAAGAAAAGAAAAGAAAGGAAAGATAAGAAAACAAAGAGTGAGGATTACGGGCATGCACCAATAGATCTTTTCCTTTCTCTCCCCCTCAAAATCTCACTCTCTAAGGAACAACTAAGCAATAAGAATGTTCTTCAGGAATTTATTATTTAGGTCTGATTCCCTCAAAGTCATTAATCCCCATGGCAGGATATTCTCCTGGGAGGTTAGTTTCATTGAGAGGAAGCGTTCTTCCTCTTTGGTTTTGCCATTACGGTCTAAATTTTGGTTTCGATGTTTATTTGGATTAACTCATCATTCAATCAATTGTTCTCTCTTATAAAAGCCGTTATTATTACTGTCATTATCACTACTGTGTCATTCGGTCCTTGTTGTTAACAAAAAACTATCGTACTCTGTTTCTTTTATTATCATTATATCTGCTGCCGTAATTTCATTGTAATAGCCTTGCTTGCCGTGAGGGTATTTCTGACGGACTAGGCCAAGTTTGTGCGCAAGCCGGCCCAAAGTGAGTTGCATTTGGGCCGGTCTCAACTTCCCTACTCAGAATATATTAAGGCCCATCACTTGCAAGGGGCAGCCCAGCCCAAACACCAAAAAAGGCCCCTACAGCAGGCAATAAAAGTGGCAGGCATAGAATAAAAACTATTAGGCCCAAGCGGCAAGACTAATAGAACACAGGCCCATAACATGAACAAATGGGCCCAAAGGGCTCGGAAAGAGAGAAATGACACCCATGGGCAATGTATGGTATGAAAAAGTGAGAATGGGCCGCGGCAGGCCTAAGGCAATGTAAACAAAGAAAGTAAGGGTTGATGGCAAGTCCATGAACCCAAAGGATGAGAATGAGGAGATTGGGCCGGGGAAGCCTAATCAAGTTAGTAAAAGCCCATGGGAACGTAAAGTCAGTAAATGGGCCGAGGATGCCCAAGGAAAGTAAAAGGGCCGCAGGCCCAAGGGAAAAAGGAAAGGGACAATGGAGCCCATGAGTAAGAACACCAGCAGACTCTCTTGAGTCACTGGGGGAAGGAATGAAACGGCAGGCTTAAAAGAAGCCTAGCAGGAACATATCATCATGGCAGGAAAAGCCAAGTAATGAAACAAGATATAAGTATAAACCGAGAAATGGGCCAAGAGAGATGTGAAATCCAGTATTAAGAAAAACCCAATCCCAAAGGGAAGCGGTGAAAGTACAGAACGGCCCACATAAAAGAACGAAGAAGTATGGCAGACGAATGCAAACAAAGCTCCATAAGCCGCAGGCAGGCTTTGAACGTACATAGCAGGGAAGCATGCGCAAGGCCCAGGTGCCACCAGCCTGTACCCAGCCAATATGGGTCGTGGTGGGGTCATGGGTCAATGGTAAGAGGTAAGGGGGGGGTGTGGTTTGGTGGTGGGGAGGGGGGAAAAAGATTTATTTTACGTTCCCTGTCCAAACCCTTTTGGGAGGTACGTCCTGCTGGGTTGATAGACCGCCCAAAAGAGGTAAGATTGGGGAGGGAACCTTAGGTGCATGCCATAGGAAGAGAGAGAAAGCATTTAAGCCACGGCAGAAGATAATGCCACGACGGACAGAAACAACACAAACCTGTTTTGTCTGGCGAGGGTAGGCAACGTACAGACGGTGGTCGGTAAGCATGCCCAGACCAGACAAAGGTCGTTAGAGGGTGAAATGGTAAAAAAAAATCACAGCAGGCCCTATAAAAGGAGCCTCACCGTGCCCTGTAAAGGGGACCGAAAAACAGAGGAAGAAATAACATAGAAAGAAAACTAAAAAGAAAAAGAAAAGATAAGAAAACAAATAGTGAGGATAATGGGCAGGCACCAATAGATCTTTTCTCTTCTCTCCCCCTCAAAATCCCACTCTCTAAGGAATAATCAAGTAATAAGAACGTTCTTCAGGCATTTATCACTTAGGTCCAATTCCCTCAAAGACATTAATCCCCACGGCAGGATATTCTCCTAGGAGGTTAGTTTCATTGAGAGGAAGCGTTCTTCCTCTTTGATTTTTGCCATTACAGACTCGGTTTTTGGTTTTGACGTTTATTTTGATTAACTCATCGTTCAATCAATTGTTCTTTCTTATAAAAGCCATCATTATCATTGCCATTATTACTACTGTGTTATTCAGTCATTGTTATTAATAAAAGCTATTGCACTCTGTTTTCTTTTATTGTCATTATATCTGTCTGCCGTAATCTTATTGTAATAGCTCTGCTTGCCGTAAGGATATTCCCGGCGGACAAGGCTAAGTTTGTGCACAAGCCGGCCTAAAGTGAGTTGCAGTTGGGCCGGTCTCAACTTCCCTACTCAGGAACACATTAGGGCCCATCACCGCAGGAGGCAGCCCAGCTCAAACAGAAAAAAGGCCCCTATATTAAATTGGCGACTTCACTAGGGAGTTGAGAAACAGACAGGGACGAAAACCCACACAAACAAATACCTCCAAAGTCCAGGACAACTCAGAATATGAGTGTTGTACCCTCACAAGCAGAGTCCAGGCCTACAACGCCTCACCAACCGCAACCTAACCAAGCAGAAGGTGCTAACGGAACAGGGGCTGACTCCCAACCGCTACCAAGAATCCCTACCGACAATGCCAACATTTTCATCAAAGTCTTACAGTCATTACAACATTCGCAGCAACAAATGATGGAAGAAATCCGTCAGCTGAAAGCTAACAAGACAAAAGAAAAAGGAAACTAGCATGACCCAGGGCATGCAACAGATAAAGAAGAAACACCGACAGGAGGTGTCCCACACAATGCAAAACAACATTTCATCACTATGGCAGAGGTGTCCGCCTTCTTGGAGCAGGAAAGGGTCAGGGCACCTAAGGAGAGGTTCTATACACGAAGGCCTCCCTACCCACTGAGGGTACTCAGCAAACCATACCCTGAGAGGTATGAACCAAAGGCTTTCGCACAGTACGATGGTAGAAGGAGAAGTGCTGTCGAGCACGTGAGCAAGTTCATTGATACACTTGGCTCTTATGCCGCAGACGAGGACTTTTGTCTTCTTGAATTTTCTAAATCATTGTGTGACCGGGCTTACACCTGGTACATTGGATTAAAGTCAGGAACCATCCCAACATAGGATGATATGGTGGATGTATTCTATACCAAGTACTTCCATGGAGAAGAAATGGTAACGCTTGCAACCCTGCAAGCAACCAAACAAATAAGCGGTGAAGACTTAATGGAATATATCAAGAGATTCAGGGACATAGCACTCGACTGCTATGACCATTGCGAAGAAAGGACGCTGGTTGAGATGTGTATGACAAATATGATCAGGAAGTACAGGGCAGTCCTCGAAAATTTGGAAATCTCCCAATTCGCCCAGCTATTGCAGAAAGCAAGAAAGACGGCCCAGTCTGTGAAGCCAAGCTCAGACAATAGAAACGCCCCACAGGCAATGGCAGTGTCCACTGGAGAACGGAGAAGAAAGATGGAGGGGAGGGAATATAACACTCCCCCACCAATACCATGCACCTCAAAAGAATTAGACGTACTGCTAGACAAATGGATAGCAGATGGAATTTTCAAACCTAACTAGGTTACCAGGGAACCCTCGGAGGAAGAAAGGAGGGACCCACGTTTTTGTCATTTACACAATTATGTCCAACATTCTACCGCAGAATGTTGGGCGCTCCGCAGACTAATGCATCGCAGGATAAAGGAAGGGACTTTAGAACTGTCCCAGTAAGAAGTCCAAAGAAACCCACTCCCAAACCATAAAGGGAAAGGTGTAGCAGCAGTGGTAATTTGTGCTAACCCAGGAGAGGACGAAGAAGAAAACATGGCTTTGCCTGCGGCGGCCATTACCACTCTACAGCAGAGTTCCAAGTTCAAAATTTTGTTTGATTAGCTGGGACTCTCAGCAAAGGAAAGGAAGGTAGCCACAGAGACCTTGGTGAGCATTACCTCTGGTGCAGGAGTAGAATGTCTATCAGCAGAAATATCAGCTAAAAGGGCTCTCTTTCAGGGGTCGACTGAAATCACTTTTAGTGAGGAAGATATGGAAGTAGGGCATCCGGACCACAAGAGACCCTTGTACTTGGCGGCATCCATAAATCAAATCTCCATAAAGAGCGTTTTAATGGACACAGGTGCTTCTGTGAATCTCATTCCATTGAGCACTTTGCAGGTAACAGGAATTTCAGAAAGAAAGATTCAGGGATGCCCAATGGAAGTAACAGGATTCGGTGGAAGGGGTGAGTACACAGCAGGCCACATTCAGCTGTAGTTGAAGGTGGGCCCCATAGCCTCTTTAGCACGGTTCCATGTGGTAAAAACTGAAGTATCCTACCACGTGCTTTTGGAGAGGCCATGGTTGCATAAACACCGGCTGGTCCCATCCACCTATCACCAATGTGTGAAAGGAAGATTGAACGGCAGGATGGTACGCATAGCCGCGAATCCTTCACCATTCGAACAAGCAGATGCTCACTTAGTAGAAACTATGTTCTACGATCAATGGGCTCCCTCTGGGAAGAGTTCAGTGTCAAGGCCGCTAGGTACTTTTGTGCCTAGATGGAAAAATGTCCAGAATGACCCAGAACCCGATCTAAGGGAATTATTGGCAAGAAAGAGACAAAGGAAAGAGATGCCCGCCGCAGGATTTGAAGACGCGCCCCAATGCATTAAAGTCCGAGGCTCTGATGGCAGAATTATTTACAAATTATGAAGGCACGTGGGGCCCACGATTGAAACCCAGACGGGCCCTACCTAGGAAGAACAGCATGAGGGTTTGACGTGTTGCAGAGTCCAAGAAAGCCCAGAGGAAGGAAGTAACGAAGAGGAATATGAAAGAGTTGTAGCCGAAAAGGAAGTGCAGGTCATGGCAGAAGAGGAAATGGAAGAAGTTGACCTAGGATCTGTTTCACAAGGGCCGAGACCCATCTCAATTAGTGCGAGCTTGACAAAAGATGAGAAAAAGGAACTAGTACTGTTGCTAAAAGAATTCAAAGACGTGTTTGCATGGGACTACAGTGAAATACCAAGGCTAGACCCTGGGTTAGTAGCACATACATTAAATGTGGACCCGCAAGCCAGGCCGATAGCTCAGCCTGCCAGAATATTTCACACAGAAATAGAAGGACAGATAGTCAAAGAAGTATAGAAAATGCTAGCCGCAGGATTCGTTAAGCCTATCCAACATTCTCGCTGGCTATCCAACATAGTGCCAGTAAAAAAGAAGAATGGCCAGATCAGATGTTGCGTAGATTTCAGAGATCTCAACAAAGCATGCCCGAAAGACGAATTCCCATTGCCCAATATGGACTTATTGATAGATTCCGCAGCAGGAAATGCCATGTTCTCATTCATGGATAGTTTCAGCGAATACAACCAGACTAGGATGGCATCGAAAGATGAGGAGAAAACCGCTTTCAGAACACCCATGGGAAACTTCCACTACACCGTGATGCCCTTCGGGTTGAAAAATGCAGGTGCAACTTATCAACGGGCAATGACGGCTATATTTCACAATATGATGCATCAGGAGTTAGAAGACTATGTGGATGACATAGTAGTTAAGTCAAGAAAGAGAGAAGAACATTTCCATGTGCTGAAGAAAGTATTCGAAAGGTGCAGAGCCTTTAAGTTGAGAATGAATCCCCCTAAATGTGCGTTTGGTGTATCCTCAGGGAAATTCCTGGGCTTCCTAGTGCACAGCAGGGGGATAGATGTTGACCTAGCGAAGGTTACAGCCATTGCAACTATGAGACCTCCAACCACGGTAAAAGAACTAAAAAGTTTCTTGGGGAAAGTCTCATATATCCGGAGATTCATTCTTGGGCTGGCATCAATCACTTCGGCCTTTACCAAGCTACTGAGGAAAGGGCAAAGTTTTGTATGGGGAGAAGCGCAGCAGGCGGCCTTCAAGAGGCTGCAACAGATCATGATGAACCTCCCTACAGTGCAAGCTCCAATACACAAAAAGCCATTACTGCTTTATATGGCTACCAATTCATATGCCATCGGTGCCTTAATTGCCCAAAAAGATGGAGGTGGCATCGAGCAACCAGTATATTACATCAGCCGCGCCCTGAAAGACGCAGAAACTCGTTATCTGAGGGCAGAAAGGGCATGTTTGGCTATTGTTTATGCCTCACAAAGATTACGCCATTACTTCTTGGCCTATGAAGTATGGCTGATGACTAAGTCCCATGCCATCAAAACATTATTACAGCAGCCAATCCTCTCTAGCAGGATATCACAATGGTTATTACAACTATCGCAGTATGACTTGAGAATGGAGGCGCCCAGAGCAGTGAAAAGCCAGGCTATAGCAGATTTGTTGGCACAGTTTCCAGGGGAGGAAGAATTTCCGCTGGACGACGAAGTTCCAGGGGAAGTAGCCATGGCAGAGGAACTCAGAGAACAGTGGGTAATGAAATTTGACGGATCGTCTACCGCCCAGTCTGGAGGGGTTGGGGTAGTTTTGTATCATGAAGAAGATAAAGCAGTAGCACTATCGTTCAAACTGGAGTTCCCCTGTTCAAACAATACGGCAGAATATGAAGCTTACTTAACTGGGCTGGCCACAGCTCTTGAGATGGGAGTTAAGCATTTAAAAGTATTAGGTGATTCCAACTTGGTAGTCTGCCAGACCAAAGGGAGTTTTTCCCTAAAAGAACCCAGTCTTGCCCCATACAGAGCAATGGCCCAGAAGATGGAAGAAAAGTTCTTAACTTTCGAAATAGAACATACCCCGAGAAATGAGAATCGATTTGCCGATGCATTGGCCGCACTGGGTTCGCAAGTAATGTTTGAAGGGGAAAGCACCAGAGTGGAGATCAGCAAGAGAGAAGAATCCATAATTGAAGTGTTAAAAGAAAGGTTCCAAGAGGAACACTGCGAAGGAGATTGGCGGATACCCATAAAGGAAGTTTTAACAGGAGGAGAAAAAGCCATGGAACTAAAAGTGCTGAAAGACTACGCCCTAATGAAGGGAGAGCTATACCGCAGGATGCCAGGCGGAATCTTGTCCAGATGTGTGGGGCAAAAGGAGGCCTAGAGAAAGTTGAAAGAAGTACATGAAAAGACTTGCGGATCCTGCGGAGAAGTCAGCCTTTACCGTAAACTTCAAAGGGTGGGCTTTTATTGGCCAACCATGAGCAAAAATGCAGACTAAGTCCAAACCCAGTGTGAGAACTACCAACTTGCGGTAGACAGAGAAGAGAGTTACGCTGCATTCGTCAGCGAGGACTAGAGAGACCCATTTATACAGTACTTGGCAGAAGGCATCTTGCCGCAGAAGCACAGCGAAAAATATAAGCTCAGGAGGCTAGCAACGCACTATTTTTTGCACAATATGATCCTTTTCAAAAAAGGGTATGATGGAGACCCCTTGAGGTGTTTGGGCCCTGAGGAGGCAAGAGAAATGATAAAAGAAGTACACTCAGGGGAGTGTGGGGAACACCAGGGAAAGAAGAAGCTTTACAGGTACCTGCTGCAAATGGGCTATTACTGGCCTACCATGAAAAGGGACACGGCAGAATTTGTGAAAAGGTGCCACAGTTGCCAAGTACAAGCCAATTTGATTCATACTCATCCACAGAACTTACATAGCATGGTCACACCATGGCCGTTCCATACTTGGGGGCTTGATTTAGTTGGACCGGTGAATCCGCCGTCGCGAAGATACATATGGATACTAGTAGCTACGGAATACTTCACCAAGTGGGCAGAGGCAATGCCACTTCATAAAGCTACAGGAGGGGCAGTGGCAAACTTTATCAAAGAAAACATAATCGTAAGGTTTGGAGTTCCTCACAGGATCATCAGTGACAACAGCACACCTTTTGTGAATAGCGAGGTGAGGAGAATGCTAGAGTTTTATCAAATCAAATATCACCGGTCATCACCATATTACCCTCAAGAAAATGGGCAAGCGGAGGTAACAAACAAAACTCTCATGAGAATCATCAGTAAAATGAGCCAAGAATACACGGGAGGATGGGCAACGCATCTGCCAGGCGCTCTTTGGGCTTACAGGAATTCACCTAAGTCAGCCACGGGTTTCTCACATTTTTCCTTGGTCTATGGAACTGAAGTAGTGAGCCCAGCAGAAAAGATAACCCCATCCCTGAGAGTCATGCAAATGCAAGAAAATGAGAATGATGAAGAGGTCTTTGCGGCAGAAAGGTGCGAAGACTTGGAAGGACTTGATAAAAGAAGAGAAAAGGCTCAAGAACACAGCCGCAGATACAGGCAAAAAATGACTGAGGCTTACGGCAGGATGACTAAAGAAAGAATATTTGCGGAAGGACAACTGGTCCTAAAAGTGGCAGACTACGTTAGGAGAGGCCTGGTAGAACCATCGAAGTTCGCACCTAAGTGGGAAGGACCCTTTGTGATAAGAGAAGCGCATCCGAGTGGATACTACCGTTTGACTCAGATGGATGGAAAGGACTTAATGGATCCCATCAATGGGAAATGGTTGAAACGCTACTACGCCTAAGGGGAAAAGCAATGTGATTATCTCTTACCTTTTTGTTTTGTCAAAAGCTGTCATGTTTTTCTTTCGCTCTGTTCTTTGTCTTCCAAAAAATGACTATGTCACAAATCAAATTATGTAACTTGCTTTCTTGCAATGAAAAGCACGAAGTATTTTGTTATCATATATCATAGCAAAAGTAGCAAGGTGTAGCATCATAAGTGTAGCATCATAAAGTTAAATTACAAAACCCAGACTGTGGCAAGCAAGCCCAAATAGGTGCTATAGGAAGCATAATGTACTGAACAGAGTAATAAAGCAAAAGAAAAACTACAAAACAGGGGAGAAACTGCATCATCATCAATAAAGTTCGGAAATGAGCGACTGCTCCCCAAAACGACCAAGTCCTCTTACACCGGAAAGAAGACGCTCTCGGCGGCCCTCTAAATCTGCCACTTCCTTTCTCAAAACCGCAAGGCGTCAATGGCATCAACGGTAGGCTGGACTCTCCTCATGAAAACTGCTCGAGCAATCTCTCGAAGGTGATCCAAGACAAACTCCACTGCAAAGCCAACGCTGATAAGCTCCAGTACTGCAGCCCTCCATTGCAGGATCCTCTCGGTTTGATACAGTATCCACAAAGTTATGCTCGATGTCATTCAGCACGCTGCCTAGCATCCTCAAGAAATGCTCTCTGACTGATCGGCCAAGTCGGAATCCCTGCATGAAGTTCCCACGACTGTCATAAATCATCACCAAGTAAGGAGCGCAATCCGCAGGAACTCTAAAGCCATGAAAATCTATGTAAGGGGGTCCGGAGCCCCAGAAAGAAGCAAGATCAAGGTCGTTGACTTCGGACTGATCAAATCGCACAAAGAAGGCCGCAGCCTCGCCCGTAGGATCTGGAAGGGCGGCAGAGCTACTGCCCACCTCAAATTGAGAAGGCACTGTAGGAAGTGGACCTGTCGAAGAATGCAAAGGTTGAAGTAAGGAACCTTGGTGAGAATAAAAGGAAGAGAAGCCCACGGAGAAGAAGTAAAGAAATAAGATATAAAACTTACCAGAGTTAGCAGTAATAGGGGCTGTGGGAAAAGCAGAAGCAGGAACAGAAGGAACTACAGAAACAGACGCTGTAAATATGGCAGAAACTGGCATAAGGGATGTGACAAGAATAAGTGTTGTGGGCATGGCAAGAGAAGCTGCCGCAGACACCCCCACGTCTGCTGAAATGCCTAACTCCCCAAAAGTCTCTGCAAATAGAGAAATAGACATGCGAATGAAGAGGGAAATGAATAAAGCTTAACGGAGAAAGAAGAAAAAAAAAAGTTAAGGAAGAAAGCACATACCCATTGCCTCGGGTGGAACAATATCCTCTTCCTCAGTCTCAGAAATCCTCCTCCCCAGGCCAGGCTTATCCTCAGGATCCTCAAAGATCTCCTCAGACTCCTCTAAGGACAATTCAACACGAGACCCATGTGTGGCAGAAACAAGGATAGAAGAGGGGGTAACTACCAAAGAAGAAACACCCTGCACTGCCTGAGAAAGAGCAGCAAAAGGGTTACCAGTGGAGATGACGAGAGGTGCAGCAGGAGTGGTCTCAATCTCGGTAACAGTAAGAGGGGTGGTTCCCCTTTGAACAGGAGGTGTCACGGCAGGAGTGGGGATGGCCTCACTAACCTCCCCAATATGAGTACCCTCATCCATGGGTACCGGTCCAGTAGGGGAGATAGTGGCTGTAAGGGGAGCAGATGCTGCAAATTCGCCCCCATCAAAAGAGCCTGCCGTAGGAGTGCCTATGGGGGCAGAAAGCTCCTCGGCCGTAGGGCGGTATATGGAAAGAGGCTCAGGCTCATCCTAATCCTAGAAGACAAAACAGAGAAGAGGTACGAGGACCGAATTAATTCTTTGGGCAAATGAAGTAACCAAAAACAAAAAATGTAGCAGATTGGACAAGTGCAGGAACAAGAAGAAACATACCTCTGATTCGGGTTCCTCAAGCATGATAGGACGAGCGGCTGACGTATCCTCCTTTTGTTTAGACTGCAAAAGCAAAAGGGATAAGAAAATGAGTCAAAGAAAAAGACAGCCAAGACTCAGAAAAAGTCAGAGAAAAAAGGGGAAGAAGTGTATATATACGTGTACTTGGAAGACAAAACAAGAAAAAGTTTTAGAAATTTACTCTTCGCTGAGCGGCAGACACAGGATGGGGGGTTGTCTTCCTTTTACTGCCTCATGTTCTGCTGGCAGGAGTAGCACTTGCAAGAGGCTGAGGAGCGGCAGACTTGGGCTTGCTGGCAGATTTAAGCTTGGCAGGAACTTTCTTGGCTGACGCAGGAATGTTTACCACTTTAACTTTCTTTTCCCAACCTGAGGCGTAATCACCTGTATGCCAATACCACCCCATTTTCTCCTCATCCCACTAGAAGATGGCAGACCAGTTCTGTTTCCTAGCATAGGCCAGCACGGACTTAGAAGGGAGGAGCAACCGAGGATTGGGAGAGATAACCATACTAAGTCCCTCAGGAGATATAAGAGAAAAACCGCGACTGCCAGCCAACTCTGCATCAAACGAGTTCATGACAAGCTGCCAATAGAGGTGCATAGCAGCGGTGTAAAGGCCTTCCCTCGAAGAACCAGCAACTGTGACCGTACTAAAACGCTCCTTCCAAAAGTCAAAAGTAGTATGCCGCAGAAAGGGTCTGGTCGAAGTAGGAGACTCTGCGAGGAAGGAGAGGTCATCAGGGATATCCTGATCCAGGCCAAACTGTCTCCTCACTCGGTTGGCAGGGTAATGAACAAACCGGACACCCTCATCTACCAAATAGGGCAGCCATCCAAGATTAGTGGCAGCCAAATATGTGATACCCGCCTCATCAAAGCCAGTCAGCGGGGTAGTAGTACCAACGGTATCAACAAACGGACCCATTACCGAATCAGCACAAGTGTAACCAGGACGCAACTGTCTATAAGCTCTCTAGGAAAAACCAACACCTTCATCAAAGGACTCAACAATAGAATAATCGATGGGCTTCAAACCAGACGAACGAAAAGCCAAAGGAAAATCAAGCTCAAACCTGCCACAAAAATCAGTAATGGCCCGCAGACAAGAATGGTACTTCTCTTTAGCAAATCTGACAGGCCTACACTTCGCCAAATATTGAGCATAATGCTCAAACAACAACTACTGCAGAATAGTGCTGTATACAAAAGAAGCAACTATGTGGCAGGAACCAGCCTGACTCTCATCACTCCGCAGGATGTCCAATTGCACATATAAATGCCCTAAAAATATGGAGGCTAGCGGCAGACTCACCCCAGCAGATATTTTGATGGCCAAACGAAAATACAAAGGCTTTATGACATGATGGGGAGGGGACCCAAAGACAAACTTACAAAGCCAAAAAGCAATAAAGGCAGCACGACGAGCAACAACAGAAAACTTGGAAGAAGAACTAACCCAATAAGACAGCCTAGCATTTCCGGCCATCCTCTTCTTCAACTCCGCTTCAATGTCTTCTTCTTCTGGGGAAAGCTCAATAGCGGTAGGATCAGCATCCCCAAGAATAGGCAAAAGAAGCTGATTAGCCACATCCTCGAGAGTAACTGTGAGTTCGCCGCAAGAAAAGAAGAATGTGTGAGTGGTGGAACACCATTGGCGAACTAAATGGCGAAGATTGTAGAGGTCTCGAAAGTTGGAAAGGCTTCGGGAAAGGACGACGGCCTTTAGAACACTAGCCCTCCGAAGCAAACTCATGAAATGTGTATTCAATAACTCGCTGTCAACCCACTCTTTCCAACCCAAGGCGGTGCCGGACCCAAACTCAAAGTGAATGGGTACGGGAAGGGCAATGCCTTGACGAATGACCAAATCGGAGATGGAGGAAGACACCGGAGCCCAAGAAACATCAGGCTTTCGCCAGCAAAGAGCGAGCCACACACAGTTCGCCGGCGGCGGCACATAATCTCCAGGAGCCTTAGGAAAATGAGGACTAAGACTGTACCAAGGATCAATCAATGGGGCGCACTCGCTGTCTGGGTCGCACCGCGCTTTCTCCTCCTCGGAATGGTTCGAATCGGAGCGCGCCTCTTCCTCTTCTACTTCTTGTTCCACCGGAAGGTCCACGACGATGCTTTTCCCTTTACGACAGGAAGAAGCTTGAGTTTTCACCAGCGCCATGGTGTGAGGATTTGAACGGAGTAAGAGAGGGATGGGTGTTCGAGAAGAAGATAATGGTGAGGAAAGGAAAAAATTTTGAAATAAAAGGAGTTTGTGTCTGCGTTGGGAAGGGATTCTTCTCTTAAATACCTGAGTTATTAAGGCCGGCGTGAAGGGAGGCGACTGGTCAGCCATTGAGAAAAGGATGAAATTAATGAGGCGGTAGTTATGTTTTAAAGCAACTGCCATTTTGGGAAATTCGAAGAGTCACCACTGTTCACGGCAAGAAAAAAAATATGTATATGTAGGAAGGAGTTCGTGATTTCAAAAAGCCTGTGAAGGGAAAGAAAAAGTGAAAAAGACAAAAAAGTCATTCGTTCACATATGAACCGCAAGAACGCTCTATATGTTCAGGAGGCTAAATGTTGAGGGTCATTTTTGTAAAGTCAGCTCAACCCAGCAAAGCAGGCAATAAGAGTGGCAGGCATAGAATAAAAACTATTAGGTCCAAGCGGCAGGAATAATAGAACACAGGCTCATAACATAAACAAATGGGTCTTGAGAAAGCAAATGGGCCCAAAGGGCCCGGAAAGAGAGAAATGACACCCATGGGCAATGTATGGTATGAAAAAGTGAGAATGGGCCACGGCAGGCCCAAGGCAATGTAAGCAAAGAAAGTAGGGGTTGATGGCAAGCCCATGAACCCCAAGGATGAGAATGAGAAGATTGGGCCGAGAAAGCCCAATCAAGTTAGTAAAAGTCCATGGGAACGCAAAGTCAGTAAATGGGCCGAGGAAGCCCAAGGAAAGTAAAAGGGCCGCAGGCCCAAGGAAAGTAAAAGGGCCGCAGGCCCAAGGGGAAAAAGGAAAGGGACAATAGAGCCCATGAGTAAGAACACCAGCAGACTCTCTTAAGTCACTGGGGGAAGGAATGAAACGGCAGGCTTAAAAGAAGTCTAGTAGGAACATATCATCATGGTAGGAAAAGCCAAGTAATGAAACAAGACATAAGTATAAGCCGAGAAATGGGCCAAGAGAGATGTGAAATCCAGTATTAAAAAAAGCCCAATCCCAAAGGGAAGCAGTGAAAGTACAGAACGGCCCACATAAAAGAACGAAGAAGTATGGCAAACGAATGCAAACAAAGCTCCATGAGCCGCAGGTAGGCTTTGAACGAACATAGCAGGGAAGCATGTGCAAGGCCCAGGTGCCACCAGCCTGTACCCGGCTAATATGGGTCGTGGTGGGGCCATGGGTCAGTGGTAAGAGGTAAGGGGGGGTGTGGTTTGGTGGTGGGGAGGGGGGGGAAAAGATTTATTTTACGTTCCCTGTTCAAACCCTTTTGGGAGGTACGTCCTGCTGGGTTGACAGACCGCCCAAAAGAGGTAAGATTGGGGAGGGAACGTTGGGTGCATGCCATAAAAAGAGAGAGAGAGCATTTAAGCCACGGCAGAAGATAGTGCCACGGCGGACAGAAACAACACAAACCTGTTTTGTCTGGCGAGGGTAGGCAATGTACAGACGGTGGTCGGCAAGCATGCCCAGACCAGACAAAGGCTGTTAGAGGGTGAAATTGTAAAAAAGCAATCACGGCAGGCCCTATAAAAGGAGCCTCGCCGTGCCCTGTAAAGGGAACCGAAAAACAAAGGAAGAAATAACAGAGAAAGAAAACTAAAAAGAAAAAGAAAAGAAAGGAAGAAAAGATAAGAAAATAAATAGTGAAGATAATGAGCATGCACCAATAGATCTTTTCTCTTCTCTCCCCCTCCAAATCCCACTCTCTAAGGAACAATCAAATAATAAGAACGTTTTTCAGGCATTTATCACTTAGGTCCGATTCCCTCTAAGTCATTAATCCCCACGGCAGGATATTCTCCTGGGAGGTTAGTTTCATTGAGAGGAAGCGTTCTTCCTCTTTGATTTTTGCCATTATGGACTCGGTTTTTGGCTTTGACGTTTATTTTGATTAACTCATCGTTCAATCAATTGTTCTTTCTTATAAAAGCCATCATTATCACTGCCATTATTACTACTGTGTTATTCGGTCCTTGTTATTAATAAAAGCTATTGTACTCTATTTTCTTTTATTGTCATTATATCTGCCTGCCGTAATCTTATTGTAATAGCTCTGCTTGCCGTAAAGATATTTCCGGCGGACAAGGCTAAGTTTGTGCACAAGCCGGCCCAAAGTGAGTTGCAGTTGGGCTGGTCTCAACTTCCCTACTCAGGAACACATTAGGGTCCATCACCGCAGGAGGCAGCCTAGCCCAAACACAAAAAAGGCCCCTACAATGTCTATAAAAAAAAATGTTTTCAATGGAAAATACTGTTAGCAAACATAATACATTATACCAAGGTCACTTTAATGATGTGACAGGAATTATGTTACTTGATCATTTTCCATTCATCAAATTAGGACAAGGGAATTTTTTGAACAAATTTTAAAGTATGAGAAATAACGTGAAACATTTCGAAGAATAAAAATAATTTTGAAAAGAAATGTAAATTAAGGACCAATATGCAATTTAACCTTTTTCTATTTTTGTTGTGCAGTATACGACTACATGGTAAGTACATTAAAATTATTGATATTAATATTATGTCTGTGCAATTCATGAGTAAATAAAAATAAAAATAAAATCTAACGTATGAAAAAAAAAAAAACTATTTCAATAATAAATTGAAATTGAAACAATTACAAAGTAAAAATAAAATAAAAAGAATTATCTAATGGTACATGGCAAAAGTACATTGAATATATTTATGTGTGTGTACACGTCTTGAAACTTTTAGTAATTGAGTTTTATTTGGAATAATGTTTTGAACTTTATTTTTATATATATAAATAAGGGTATACAAACTTCTTTGATTATCTGACTATTCCCTTAGAAATGTACAGTCCCTCGTTCCACACACACCAATGACCAGGTTATTTTAAAAAGGAATGGAGTTCTATTTAGAGTAGACTATGTTAATAGTTTAAAAGTACAAGGGTGTTTTAAGCTCTTTGAACACTCAACTAATAGTTTAATGATAGTATGTCAAATGACAAATAACATGTAATACTTATATTGAGTCACATTGTGCAAACATAGCATGTTGTATTCAACTTTTATTATTAAAAGCTTATATTAAATATTAATATAAGTGACAAACTTTTCTAATAAAATATATGATAGTTTGTTCTAAGTGAAACTCTAGAACTAAATTTTAAGAAGTTTAGAAATACTTATCTAAATAAAATCCTATAGCCAATTTTTTTTTAATATTTATTATCTAACTGATTCCATTAATCTACCATAATTTTTTGATTTAATAATAAAAGTTGGGTTTTATATGTTGCTTTTGTACTACGTGGCTCAACAAAAGTATCACACATCCTAAAAATTGACATTATATGGTTGCACTAAGTACATTAACATAGTTTACTAAAAGTGAAACTCTATTACAAAGTTTCAAGAAATTTAAAAAGCAAGTTAAATCAATTTAAAATCAATTAACAAAAGTTTTAACAAATTTAAATAAGAGTCATTGTTTATTTCAAACTACTTCACTAATCTATTCTAATTTCAATAAAACTTAATCTTCCACAATGTGCTTTCACCGCGTAACTTAAGAATAATTTTTCTTTCTTGTTTTTACAGTCTAATTTACTTATCAAATTCAAATGTATAATTGAAATATTTTCTTTAATTTAGTTATGTTTGTTGTGGGCAGTTAATAAATAAGCAAGGACATTAAAATAACTTCACATGCTTAAACCAGTACTTAAAGATTGGCCAATCATAGAGATAGAATGCGTCTATTGCAACCGGACTCGATTACCCCAAAAATTGCATTTAGGACCACATCAGCTAGGATCATATTAATTACTCAAATCATACACTCAACATTTAATGCAATGTGATTTGTCCCCAGACGTGATTCCTAACCAGTTGGAAAGAGTTCCCAAGCTGGCAAAACAGGCATAGGCCTGCTCCATCTGGCCAAAATTAGCAATAGAAATCGTGAATCTCCTGATGACTCCCCAATCCAGCATGTGCCAATAAGGGTATAACTATCCCCTCTCCCATTCACTTTTAGGTACACATTCAAGTCCCTAGAACTCATTTCTTAAATTTCTACTCATTTTTCACTCTAACTTGAAATTCAGAGTGCTTACTACATTTGTGATTAATCTATAAATGAACAGGTATAATTATAGTGAAATGTCAAATTTATGTGCCATTTGTCCCTTTGCATATCATTAACATGATGGAGATGGGCTGTCTATGATGACGTGAGAAATATATTTTTTTTTTCTTTTTTTTTTTGGTTAAGGGGAAATACAACTAGCAACTAATTCACTATAGAGTTAGGATCAAGTTCAGATAACCTATTAACGACGTGAGAAATAATTAAGTTATACGTCAAGCGTTCTATAAAATTTTATGCTGAAAGTCGGGTGATTGAGAAATTGTTTTTGATCCTCAAGAAATTATAAAGTGAAAGGGGGAGTGGCTTATCTACTGCAGTATGACCGTATCTACTTATCTAGTGCTTGTTTTAGTAGTTCTTGTTATTACTTGTTACTGTTGTGCACACTGGAAAATCAATGAAATAAATGAATTGGGTCAGAGAATTTGATGATCAAGTCAAAAACATGATGGATGAATCAAATTCAAAGGAGACTGCGCAATATTGAAAAAGTCGCAATATTTTATCAACATACTCACTTTATACTTAGGGGGGTGCCATTAGATCAACACGGTCATTAGCAGTTTAATTTATTTTGAAATTTGAGATTTTATTTAAATTAGTTATTTTTATTTATTTTAATATTGTGAGATTTAATTTTTGATAACATTCGAATATTATGTAACTCACTCAATATTCAATAGTAATTATTGATTGAATAATGATCTATAGTTGAAGGAAAACCTTTAAAAATGTTATTAGACTTGACAAAATGATCTCAACAACGACCTAAGAATTGGGTTGGGTTGGTTTTTAAAAAAACAAATCAAGAATTGGGTTGAGTTTCTCAACCCAAAGAAGTTGGATTGGGTTGAAAAATATTTCAAACCCAAGCACTTCCCTGAGGCCCGAACCGAATCATATATATAACTAACAAGATTGTCTCGTATGAATTTGACCAGTAAATTTTGTTCCCAGCACAAGATGGAGAGTTTCTCATCAATCCCATGCTCCTCCAACACTTTAGCATGGGTGAATGCCGACATGTGTTGGATGTGTACAATAAGAGCTTACTTCAGGTAAAGCTTACCCAAAAAAGAAAATCAGTCAAAAAAGGACAATGGAAGTAGAGATAGGATCAAAAGTAGGAGCCTCAAAGATATCTCATTCACTGGTGGGGTGTTCAGGCTCCCAGTCATCTTTTGTGGATGATGACACACAGTCCATGAGCCTTTGAGCGTTTCCGTGTAGGCAATGAGATTACGTCTTGTATCTTTTTCATTGATAATATCATTGACATTTGAGTTTGACACACAAAGGGATGTTGCTCTTCTACACTCAACTCTCTAAAAGTAAAGTAAATAAGGTGCATGATCGTGTCAGCAAGAAACCTTTGTAGAAGTGGCGTGCCACTCTCATCCATATTTTATTTTCACAAATGCTACAATCTTCCCATTTGCACTCACTATAGCTCAAACCATATATCCTTTTACTGCCATTCAAATGAATCTCGCCTTCAGTCTCTCTGCCTCCGCCTTGACCTCCACCCACTCCTATGATTTCTCCCAACCACACTTCACCTCACCATTGATATCCATAACTTGTTCCATACACAACACACGGAGTGGATTCCATTATTTTGTCGCTGCTTTTATGGTTGTTGTATCAATAAGTCGACGGGCACAAGATTTTTATATTTCTTTTCTCAATAAGTCCATGGTTATGTCTCTGGCATGACTCTTGTTTTATAATGATTATGCTTTGGGTTTTGGCAATGTTTTCTTTCTCATTTTTTATTTATTGTTGACGTTTACTCAATCCAGATTTTTTTTTTCAGCAGGGAAATAAATCACCATTGTTTTTTACAATGAGGTTGTTGATAATTTTTTCTTCATAGATTTCATTTGTATAAATGCATGACATAACCCCCCCCCCCCCCCCGAAATGTTATATTAGCCTTCTAATGCATATCTCTTTCTATAATTCTTAATTATGTGACTACCATCATAAACGGTTGCATCGTACTAAGCTGAAGCATCCTACGACAAAACATCCCATAAAACATCATGAAGTGACCTGATTTTAAATTCTCCAATTTCAATGGCGTGCCTAGATATTTACAAAGTAGCTCAATTGTAGAGATTGTTGTCTATTCATAAAAGAAAGAGAAGAAAGTTTCCCTCCAATTGTACAAAGATCCAACTCCAAAATTCTTGCTTAGCTCCACCGGTGACTACCCAAAATCAGCAAGATACAGCTAAGTGGCCCAGCCTCATGACCTTGAAATTGGAAGTATAGTTGCAGGGGTAAGTGTAACCCAAATTTTCATGATCCAATTCCAATTAACCTAAGCTGCCAGAGATGAAAAAGGTTATCAGATCACAAGTTAATGAGTTACAGGCGTAAGAAATATCCAACAGCAGGAATAGAAAAGATTACAATATTATTCTGAGGCCGGCCCCAATAGAATCCCTGGAGGACAACTGGCACGATATTGCAGGCTGCAATAATATAAATCATCAGAGCATGCATACCCATCCACTCCATCACCAAGGTCAGGCGCCTATAGCCACACACATCCACCTGTGGAAAACCCCGTGATTACCAACTAAAAGATGAAAAAATTTAAATAATCTTTCTGTAATTGGAAGTGAGTTGGGGTGGGCAGCAACCCAATTAAATGAAGATCAATCATATTATCAATAACCTAACCCAAAATAAATATCCATGCTAGACAATGATGAACCGTGAGCAAAGTAAAAATTGCATTCCTTAATTGATATCCTACCATCAAGTAAATTGCAGCAAAGAGAATGCCAGCAACACCAGCAGTGAAACACATGTAACTGAATGAGTAAAGAACCTTGTTTAAATGCATCCCTGCAATGGAAATGCAGATAGATTAATAATGAAATTTATTGCTAGGAGTACAATTAACCACTACCATATATTCATTTTTAAGAAAAATGTAAAGACATTACTTACCACATAAGTCCAAGGAAAGGCCCAAGAGAATGAGACAAGAGGTTGTAATCATCCAGTGAAAGATCCTATCTTTATGGTCCTGAATGTGGGAATGAATAAAAATTGGTGAGAAAAAAGAAAAAACTTCAGTGACAAAAGGAAGACATGCTATGCCATAAATATGAATCACCTTAAAATGGACAATAATGTGCCCATAATGCAAACCAACCAAGCAGGTAACAATGGCCATCACTGAACTGCAAGCACAAAGTAAGAGGTTGATCAATTTCCAAAAATACAAAAGAAAATTGAGTTTAACCATAATTTCTACTAACAATCATGTCTTCTTAAACATAGCCAGTTAAACCTTAAACACCATTAAATGATGTGTTTCGGTCTGCGATATCATTAACAAGACAAAGAAATCATCCAACCGCCCAAGTAGCACTGGCTCTTTTGTCAGTTTTTAATCCCAGGAAATTGTCCTCATAATTGTTAAAACTCTAACATATAGCAAGATAGTTGCTGAAGAATGACCCTGGGGACAACAGGAAAAGTTGTAAACACACCTTAGAAGCCCTTCAGGATCAAAAGGGGCTTGACACCACGATGGAGCATCAGACGGTAATGGGCCATAATCTGGGGAGTTAATACTGCATTGCTGTGAACCAAAAAAACACACACAATCATGAATCTCATTTGGGAGAAGGGGGGCAGGGAAGCAATTGAAAGCAACTCTAAAAACAGGATACCTCTGTTCGTGCATAGACTGGCCTTCTGTATAAATGATTTATACCCAATATCTTACGGTCGATCATTCCAACAGCATTACAAGCTGGTCCAGTGTCACCACGCACTCCACATTTCACCTTCCAAATAGGCATAGGCAAGACACAACCATTCAACCACCAGTTTCATATGTAAAATCAAACCTCAGAATTCTAAAAAATTATACAAAGAAATTAAAAAGGAGAAAAAAGAGATTAAAGCTCACAGAAAACATTTTTGGTGCAGATGAGGAGGCTTTTATTGGAATTTGATACTCCCAATCAGGAACATACAAGCCATATAACAAGAAAAGATATAGAGTGGTAAGCATCAAGGCGAAAAACCTGAGAGAGGGAAAAGAGACAAGAAGCAAATGTCAAAGAGAGAAGATTAAGTACTGTGACAGTGGATGAAATTAATATAAACAAACTATAATTAAAAGAATAAAAATACATATATAAAAACAATCTCAACCACCACCCTGTGTACTTATAGGCGGAAAAAATGCCATTAGACCCAAAGCCCAGTGGAAAACTTTTCTTATATTATTTGTGATATTACTTCTTTTACTTTTTTCCCCAGAAGAGTTAAGTTTCTTTGTTGCTGCTCTTTTATTTTTATTTTATTTTTTTATTTTTTTTATTATTATTAATTTTTTTTTTTTTTTTGCCCTTTCTTTGTTAGCTATTTGTTTACTCAGTGACTTGTTCATGTTCGTCTTCTGCAATCATGAGAATGCACAGACAAGATCTTGTTAGTAATGCTGCGTGATAAATAAAACCTACCACTGAAATCGATATTTCCTGAGAAGAGATGATCCTGAATTAACATTATCAACACCCTTCAACCAAATCTCACACAAAGCTGTCAGCAGATACGCTATTGCAATTCTCTGCAGGAAAGGAGAGAGAAGGAAAATGGTATGTGTTATTCAGAAAGCTAATAAATGCACAGCATATATGATTTCTCTAAAATTGCAAATCTGTTCATTGGCAGTCCAAAACAAATTACTTTTTATATTCGATGTGGTAGTTGAGTCAGGAAAAGCCATTTCTTTTATAAGTTGACATTACATCAAAGTTAAGCAGCAAGATCTGCTCTTAAGTTTCAATTAATAAATGCCTGAACAATAACCCACTCTAACTAGTTCTTTATGGTACCTGGCATTATAAACATATCAAAAGGAGAAAACCACCCCAAAAAAAAAAGAGGGAGGGGAGAAGTATACCTGTAGTATACCCAACCATCTTATCTGTTCAATATCCACACCATAAGTTAAATCATTTATGCCATGGAGGAAACCACCTGGACAGGAAAGATGAAACAAATTTAGTACAGAAAAATATAAAGTTTTTTTCAAGTGTTGGCCCGAAGGGGACATTTGAACTAGTGACTTCTGCTTGATAAGGCATAGTCCCTGGCTGATTGTGCTACCCCTTAGGATTACAAAAACGTATCAAGTGTTTTAAATGAAACTCCCCCAATTATTAATGAACAAAAAATACTCAGCTTTTCAAAGACATTAAATATTTTTATCATTGTTCTTAGTTGCTTTTATCTTCACTGTTGCTGAAAGAAAATACAGATAAATTCTGGGATACAGGGGGTATAGGCTACGGTCTAAGAGCTATAGATCTGGGAAAGCACCTTGAAAGAAAAGGCCTAGTATTAAAAGCTTTAGAGTCCGCACTATTGCTTTTCTAGTTGCAACCGTACTGCATGACAATTTCTGTAGAAAGAAAATAAATTGTTAGGCTTAGAGATCAATGGTAGTAGAAGTAGCATCCATCTAATAATATTATTGACTTGTATAATATATCATGAAGATTTAAATAATATTTTTTCAGCCTTGAATAAAAATACATTAAATTTATGATGAGAACAAGAATTAAAGTGACAGTTCATGTTGAACTTATCGAATATTACATTGTACATATACATGGATGCCAATGATAAAAGAAATACATTCCCAGAGCAAGAGATACCTTGTAGGTAAGTGCAAGTGAAACACCAACAATAAAGAGGAAAAATGGCATGACAAAATCTGCAAGGGTTACACCATTCCAAGGTGAATGATTAATAGCAGGGAGGACTCCACCAGCATTATCCACGAGTATCATTAGCTGCATCAAGAATTAGAAATTAATTTGAAAAGAGAATAATTAATTTAGCTTGTCAATACATGAAAAACAGGGCAGACACATTGCATTAATTTAGCAATATCACAATGCTAAAAGGAACGTCCTTTGATGCATCAACAAAAATTAGCGCAAATTTCAAACGGTTAATCACTTTTTCCCGCTCAATCTACACATAATCCAGTTCAAGTATACAACACATACAAGCATCATGCCGTAGAACACACTGCCAGCTTCCCATTTTCATTAGGAGTTCAACTAGCCTTACTGGAAACCGTCATAAACCAAATGACTAACTAATTATGGTTTCAAACAAGAACCAATGTTTTTCATTTGTCCTAAAATTCTTTTATCTATTCATATAAGTGCAAACTAAAATCAACACATGTAAAGCTTGTTATTCCCCTATAACAAAAATGGTATAAAACAACATGGTATTCTGGTAGATTCTTTTGCTGATAATGATTGCACCAACAGAATTTAAAGGGCTGGAACCTGAGCTGCTTCTACCATGCAGTTGTGCATATTTAGTAGCTTGTTCTTAAGTCCTTTAGGTAGTGCACTTCGATTAGTTTTTTGTTATTGTCTTGTTAGCCTAGATTATGTATAAATTATTTTTTGGTCCGGCTATCTCCAACTGGACATCTCCCTTTGTTTTCATGAGAAACTGTCACATTACTTACTAACTAAACCTTAGGTGAAGTTTAAAACACAATACCACATCATTATATCCCAAGAAGAAACTAAGAGAATGTCAGTTAAAAAACTACCGGATGTAAGCCAAACTCAATTTTATAACTTTAAGCTACAAGTATGTTTTTAAATATTTTTAACAACTTTCCAATAAGTTGTCAACAAAAAGTTAATACCAAAGATTTATTACAGGGCCAGCCGTATTGAAAGGGAGAGAAAAGCCAAAGAATTAGCAGTACACGCTCTCTTGAGTCTTGACACATACAAGGTACCACGTATATAGGGATGAGTTGTGGGTTTTAGGCTTGTTCTAGGTGATCTGTGACTCGTAATTAAATAAAGGACAATGGCACATTAATGGCAATAACAGAGGGGTAGGTATGTATTAAATTGTTATAGTTGATAATATTTTTAAGACAAAGAAAGATAGTTGAACTTCCAAATCAAGTTACCACCAAAACAACCCCTCATCATTACACTACCGTTTCTGTACTATAAATTATAAAGTATATTGTGCCAATGACCCATTTGCAATATGTATCATATACCATGATTATGGTCCATCCTCTGCACATTAAAATTTTAGAATATTATTATGCGGACGTATTAAGCTTAAATAGCAATTATCCTCTCCGGTTATATTTCAGTATTTCTCTGATGAAAATTTTAATTTGAGCACAAACTCTGATAATAAACAAAAAGAAACAATCATAATATGGTTTATTTATGGTAACGAAGAAAGATAAGAGTGAAATAATTTTTGTAAATATCTAACGAATTTAATCATTGGACGGGCGCTACGTTTTATTGACTTTTTCTATTTCCTAATTTAACTTCGTTGACATGGGGACGAAAAAAATAGGCAGTATAGAATTTAGAGGAAAAAAAAAATGTCAAAGAGACTTTGAGTATTCAAAACGTAAAATGAGAGATAATGATTAATGAAAAAAAAAAAAAAGAAGTCTTTTCCATGTTCTATATGCGAAGTTAAAAATAAATATAAATAAAAAAGTCAAAATATTGAGGACTCTGGCTCTAACTGTTGTTGTGTTAACATCAAAGCTAACTAAAGACGACGACGTTTCATCTAATTCCCTACTGGAAACAATGATTTTTTTTTTTAAGGAAAAAAAAAAAAGCAATGCAATCATCTCATCTCAATTCCAATCTACCAAAATTCATAATATTTGATTGGTATGTAAGTTTAGCAAACAAAAGAAAAATCGAAAACAAATAAGAGGAATGAATAAATTACCGCAACAGTGAGACCGCGAAAAACGTCGAGCGAAACGAGACGTTGTGATTGTGGTTTTGGTGGTGTTTGGTGTTGGTGTTGGTGTTGGTGGAGGCGCCTTTGCTTAGAGCCTTCATCTTCAATCTTACTAGTAGCAGAGGCGCTGGATCTCGAATGAACAGCCATTTCAACATCATCTACTACTACATCTACGTTTACATCTCCAGAACAACACTCCACTCCACGCTTCTTCTTCTCTTCTTCTTCTTCATCGTGTCCTCTAATAGGCTCGTACATCGCCATTCTGAAATTGTACTAACACAAATTCTAAAAATATAAAACCCCGCAAAAATGTAGAATCCCTCTTGTTTATAAATACAAACCTAATCAAAACTAGATCAGACAGACAAAAAGCTGTGTGAGAGAAGAAGAAGAAGGAAGATCGATCACTTTTTTTTTGTTTGTGCCTTTCAAAAAACGTTTGGCACCAGAGAAAAAGTAATGTCTATCTTCTTCTTCTTTGTTCTTTCTTTCGGTTTTTTATAATGCGATTATGTCATTGTTGAGAAAAAGGAGATAAGATGCTCTCCTCCTCTCAATAACATTTTTACTTTTTCTGAAACTTTTCTTCTTTTTATGCTCTTTCCTACTCCTCCTCCTCCTCCTAGTTGTTGATCTTCCTCTGCCTCTACTTTGCTTTAATCCACATTTATCGTCTTCGCTTATATATAGCGGAAAGGAGATCAAAATTAAATACTACTTTATTAACATTATCAGCGTAGAATAATAATATCTATTAATAATTTTTAATAAATACAATTTTTCATATTAAAAGAAAATAAATAAATAAATAAAGGAAAATGCTATGTTCATAATATTTTTACAATAAATTACAGATGGTTAGTTGTTATTGGTTCAAATTTATATCTAACACTAAGATTATTTTTTTTACCCAAATAATGACAATCTAATACTTAAAATTTGTTGTGAAAATATTGTATGCTTATTACTCCTCATAAATAAAGAGGATGGGAATAATAACCGATAGAATAGGATTAAAAGATTTGCTCTTTTTGCTCGCCCTTTTTTCCGCCTCTGAATATAAATTTATTTTTCGGTTATTATATTCATCAACAGCATTTATTATTATTTTATCAAAAAAAGCATTTATTATTTTTTTTTCCTAAACAGAATTTATTAACTATTTTTTTTTTTTGGAAATTTTGTGGGCTGTGCTTAGCGTACAGTAACGTTGTAGGAAGACAGTATGTCCAACTGTCCAAGTGACTGACAGATCACATTCATTTTCTGCTATCAAATCAAAGCGCCATAAATATGCTTTTTTTTAAGTTTTATCCAGTAATATTATGGATATTTTCATAATAAATTTTATACAGTAAAATTATTTGTTTTAATCTACCTCTATTATAAATATCAATTTTTTATTTATTGATATTTAAAATTTGTTTAAAAAATATTACAGAGATAATATTATTATTTATATTTTTACTTCTTTCGTCTGCGACTTAAACTCTGATGCTGTCTTTTCATCGTTATAACACGTGTTGCTTGTTAATTGGACCTTGCCATCAACTTTCCTTCACTGCCTGTCCTTTCTTTTCCCATCTCCTTCAATTATTTAACAGCTGTAAAAATAAATAAATATTTTACATTTACGACACAAAAAGAACCGACAAATATCTTCCACCTATTATAACATAAATTAATTAGAACTAGTGCTAAATTTTATTTATTTATTTATTTATTTTATAATTTATAAAAGGTACGAAACTTTTTTATTAAAAAAGGTTAGAAAATAGAAACTAGAATTAGATTTCTATTTTCTAATATGTCTGAAATTTGAACCGGTTCACATGGGAACGAACGCGTATTACGTAAATATTATGCGCGTAGAAGTGGAGAAGAATATAACTAACAAATTAACATGTCGACCACAACTGTGATACTACTATATATCAAAGATTTTCTTTTGACTTGCAATTTTGGCACACGCAAAATTAAAACAAATGCTCCCATATATGATACACCTACGTAAACTACTTTTTTTTTTTTTTTTTTTTTTTATTGTTTTTGTGTTAATCTTAGTTTATTTTATTTGAGTTTAAACCGTGTGTCTTTCCTATATGTTAACTTAATCAGTCAAATTCTATTTCCATGTCCTATAATATGGGACGGTGGGTGATATTGAAATTTTTTAATTGAATTCAAAATTAGTTTAACTAGACGCGTTAATAAACGTATTAAAAAAATTTTAAAAAAACTTATATATATATATATATATATATTATTTCATAAGATAGAGTGTCAATAAATCTTTTTTGGGCAAATTACAACAACCTACCCTGAGGTTTGAGGTAATACCAAGCACATTCAAAAGTTTTAAAAAATGACCAATTTGGTCACTAATGCTGTTTGTGCACCGTGTATTAAATTGTTTTATTTCATTTTTTAAAATACCCTTTTCTTCTCTCTCTCTCTTCGTTCTCTCTTCCTTCACACTAAAAAAAAAATCTCTCTCTCCCTCAAGCTTAATATCAAAGCTATAAGGTTTCAGACTCAGCAAGGACAACAAACTCCACCACCACGCTTTCAGTATTGATTTACCTACAAAACCCATGCTATATGTTGCCGTTGAAAGCTGGGTGGCTACGTCCAGATTTAGGAGGATGATGGCTGGGTGGGTCACAATCTAAGACGATGGTGGACGACTATTGCTTGATCATGATAAGTGGGCAGCGGTTGCAAGGTCACAATCAGGTGGAACTTGCCCATCGTGGGTATGAGTTCTTTTTCTTTTTTTTAATTTGATTTGGTTTTGTTTGGGCTTGAGGTGTGAATCATGTGATGTTGGATGTTTGGAACCATTTGGGTATGAGGAGGATGAGTGGTTAGTGATAGGTGGTGCTGTTGTAGATGGCAGTTGTTGGATCACCCGATGCTCGCCGTTGTGGGTCTGGGTTTTGTTTTGAAAATTTTTTGATTTGGGTCTTTTTGAGGTGTGATGTTGGGTGGTTGATTGTTGAGTTGATATATGTTTGATTGTGTTGTGTGATGCTAGATCTTATTGGGTTGATCTTGGTTTGATAATTTGATGTAGTGAAATTTTTGTTTTTGAATGTTTTGTAAATTTTTTTCCCAAATGAGACTGTGTATGATTTTGGAAAATTGATACATTGGTTTAGTAAGATTATTTTTGAATGGTTCTTAACTACATCTACATGGTCGTGTATGTCCTTTGGATATACTGGTTTGAGCTTGAGAGTGAGTGAGAGAGAGGGTTTATGTTCTGGGCAAAGTATAGAGTGAAAGAAATAGATAATATAAATGAAAAAAAAAATGGGAGACTAAACAAATGAACGTTAGTGTTTAAGAACCAAATTGGTCATTTTTTAAACCTTTGGATGCGCTTGGTATTACCCCAAACCTCAGAATAGGCTGTTGTAATTTACCCATCTTTTTTCATAAGGAAAATTTAAAAAATATAAATTTAGGTACAGTAACTTATATGCTGTTCTTTAAGTTTCCATCTTAAGATTCAAACATATGACTTTTTTTTATTAGGATCAAAATGTATTTTTAATTGAGTAATCACAAGGCTGAATTTGTAATCCAATGGTGAATTTGTCAAAATTCACCTTCAATAAAAATATATTTAGTAAGATTGTAGTTTTAGACTACAACCAATTTTGTAGTTAAACTTTGTCCATTAGATAATCCAGAAGGCTTTATTCTAACGAGTGCAAGTAGTCAAGAAATCATATCTATACTTATTACTTATTATATAATAAACATTGTGTCTTAAAAGTTGTGGTCATGCCAACTCACTATCTTCTCTTTCTCACCAAAAAAAAAAACTCACTATCTTCTATGTGGACAATTCGCTACACAATCATTAATTATTAATTTAATTTATCATATTAATTAATTTTTTGAAGAAAGCGGTTTTTGTTAGTTGGTTTAATTTAACTAAAACTCTATTACTAAAATTTCAAAAAAGTAAAAATTATACTCCAACTAAAATTTTATTTATATTATTAATGATTAGTGATGTTACTTGGAAATCAGTGGATTGAAAGTCTCCGGACTTTGGCGATCTTGAAGGCTAAATCCTGAAAAACCAAACTCAATCAGAAAAAAGACCGATGGAGGCCGGTCTATGGTCCTCCGATGGTAAAGTCAGTGACTTAGAATCGAGAAAGATACTTTTGAGACTTTCTTTTTTTAAGAAAAAATGTCTAAATGCCTTACCTCTTCGCAGAAAAATGTTTATATAGTGCACATGGAACAGTTACTTGTTCTAAAAACCGTTCCTATTGTTGAGGAATTCATCAAAGTCAAAAATAACTTCCATAACTTCCATGGAAGTTATTTTATCTAGACCGATCCTTCATTTTGGGTAATGGATGTGTTGGTTCACAGGCAGGAGCCAGATTTGCCTAAGTTCATTATTTCCCTCGTCCATCTTTAGGGACGGACGAGGTTTTGTCCGTCCTTAATTAAGGACGGACGAACTTTGATGGGGACAGGTGGCTTCATTGTGTCCAGTCTTTCTCCAAGGACGAATCGCATGGACGAATTCGACAGTGCATTTATCATTATCATCAGTTGCCCCCTCGTCCATGGGTCGTCCAGAGAGGGGTGTAAGATGTGTATTAATTGTAAATCGGAGAGTGCCACGTGTCGTGATTTCATTAGTGAATAATCACGTCGATTGGTTTAATCGAGGAGCATGCCACGTGTCATCTGTTGATTGGTCACGTCGATTCAGGTGCCAGAGTTTATTCCCTATAAATAGCGGAATGCCTCCATTGCCCTTCCTATTTCTGAAATTTCCCTCTTCATCCTTCCTCATCCTAGATCTTCGTCTAGAAGCTTCCTGCGTCTATAGCTTTCCTTCGTCTTAGATCCAGGTATTTTTCTTTTTCCCGTCCTTAGTTTTTCTTTTAAGATAGCTGAGGTTGTGCTTTCCTCGTCTAGTGATAGTTTAGATAAGGCCATAGACGAGTACAACGACGAGAGTAGTTACTATAGTTCTAGTAGTTCTAGTGATAGTAGTGGGGGGAACACCACGGACGAGTATGTCTCTGGAGTCCCTGGAGTTCCTTTAGAGGTTGTACAGGAACAGCTTAGGAAGGCCTCAGGGTCTCAAGCTGGTACTTCGTCCACTGCTCCTCCATCTAGTCCTTTGGACGAGGAGGAGGTTACTGTTTATAGCTGTGCAGTAGATATCCCATCTAGGACAGACGAGCAAAGACTTCGAAATCTCAAGGAATGGTACCAAATCCCAAATGAGTTTAACCCTAGGTTGCCTGTCCGAGGAGAATGGTGTTGCAACCCTCGCTTTGGGATAGGCGTCTATGAGGCTTATCTTTTGGGGGGTTTGAGATTTCCTTTTTTAGGAGTGTGCCAATTTAACCCAAATGCATGGAGATTAATCATCTCAATGCAAATTTTGTGGGGTGAAGTGTTCGGAAGGGACCGTCCTCTTACTGTGGACGAGTTCCTTTATTGTTATAAACCTTCAGAAATACACCAATCCCTTGGCTTTCACCAATTCACAGCCAGGGGTAGAGATTGTAGATTGATCAAGTCCCTGGCCTCATCTGACAGAAAGTGGAAGACGGAATTTTTCTTCGTCTCCGGCTTCTGGGCTGGAAGCCCTGTAGACGTTGGCCGGGACACTTTTGGTCGTTATACCGGGGACCTAGGAAACCTTCGTCCTGAGGGTAAGTTGCCCCCCTTTTTCTTTTGATTTTTCCCTTTTCTTCTTTCAACATTCATGATTAACTTATAATAATAATTTTTTTTTACTTGGTTCATTTCAGCTATCAAACGTCCGTCTTTGAGCTAATTCTTCCGTGACCGCGTCCATAGGGCTCGTCTACACACGGATAGGGACTTTCATTCCTTGGTCACACTTAGACGACTCGCTAAGTGGAGATTGGGCCCTAACCCTTCTGACGAAGCAATTGCGCACGAAGTCATAGTAAGAAGAAGTAAGTCTTAAGTTTTAAATGCCCTTGCATACTGTTTATTTTAAATCTAAAAGTTTTTTTTTTTTTTTTTTAGGAATGGCAACAATGAAAGGAAACAAAGGAAAAGAAGTGGCTGCTGAAGGGGATCGTCTTGAGGTTGAGTCTCAGGCTCGTCTTGCAATTGGGGAGAAGAGGAAAACTTTATCTAAGAATTTGGATTTGGGAAATCTCCCCAGTCGCAGAGGCAAGAAAGCTAAGAGTACCTCGTCCCAGGTAGTCAAGCCTACCCTTCTCTCGTCCCAGCAGCCTGTGCATATAGTTGATATTGACTCGTCCATTCCAACTGAGAGCACTCCGTCCAAGACCACTCCGTCCAAGACTGTGTCAACCCCGTCTCAGCCTTCTCGAACGGTCCCTTCGAATATTATTGAAAATGAGGACCTGGCGTGGGAACGTTTCAAGAAGGCTGTGACTGACAAAGATATAAACGTTTGCTATGATATGTCCCTTAAGGACTTTGAACACTCTGGTGTTCATGACCTTTTTAAGGTAACACTCATTCCTCGTCTTGATCAAGGATTTTTATTTTCCTGCTTTATCTCTCTTTTTTTTTTTTTTTTAACTTTTATTTGTTTCTTTTTTGTAGGGAATGTCAAAGTTTATTGCGGCGTCCAGACAGGCCACAGGATTGGACAGGACAAGGATCTTACTAGAGACGAGGATCCAGGAGTTGAAGGACGAGGCTAAGCAGTGGGCTGAAGTGGCTTCCAAAACCACGGACGAGGTGAAGGAGTTGCAAGCTTTGGTTGAGGGGTTGAGGGCTAGTTCTGCTGAGAAGGACGCCCGTCTTGAAGAGCTGCAGAAAAAGAATGATGAGCAGAACCTTCTCCTTTCCAAAGCGAAGGAAGACGCAGTGGCTGAGTTCAAGGTGTCTAAACAATATACTGAAACTTTGGACACCAATTATGCAGCTGGGTTTGAAGATTTCAGAATGGAGGCTATGGAGAAGTTTCCTAGTGTAGACTTCAGCCCCATAGTACTTAATCTTAATGCTGCTGCCACTAGCTCTCTCCTTCAGTCTGGCTCTGAGGATATTAACGTTGAGGACGACGCTACAACCTTGCCTCCTCAGGACGCCTCCAATGCTGATGCTCCCTCAACCTAAGAAAAACTTGTTTCTTTTAAAAAAGTTTCTCGATGTGCTTTTATTTGGTCCGTTTTGTGACCTTTTTTATGTAATTCCAATACATTTACCTCGTCCAAGGTTTTAGGGCGGGGTTTTAAACAATCATTTCAGTTTAGTTAACAATGGCTTTTTTGGATGTAAGATATTCACCCTTGACTTAATGAATGTCATTTTCTTTTTACATATGTATGGACGAGTTTTCTTTTTACATATATTCATCTACCATTTTCATTGGACTTTCAAATGCAATTTGTCTATGTAAAAATGGTAATCAATATTATTCGTCCATGGACTTGAGAAATAATAAAAAATCAGCATTTCTCGTCCATGAACTTAGCTGATCTTTATATTTAATGAAGGCCTTGAATTTTTCTCGTCCATGGACGGGGTTGTTTTAACAAATGCTTTTTATATTCAAATGAAGTTTAGGCATTGCATTTTACTTGTCCATGGGCTGGATTGTTTTAACAAATGCCTTTACTAGATTGAAAAATGCCCATGGATTTCTTCGTCCTTGGCTTAATATACACTCGTCCATGCATTATCTCGTCCATCGTATGGACGAGTATGCTTTGGGCTTTATCGCATTTGGCTTTAAGCATTGGCTTTGCTTCGTCCTCTAATTTGGACGAGCATGCCTAGATGTTTTCCCTTGGGAAATTTTGATGTTATATCTCCGCGTCCAGAGAATTATCTCATCTTATGCTTTTCAACCTTTTCAAGGGTAAATTTGAACAACCGTAGCATGGGAATCAGTGAATTACACAACATTATGTACATTCCACAAATATTATTCAAAACATAAGTATTGTTCATAGACGAGGCACGCACCTTAGAGGCTAATGCCTTTATTTAAACAACACAAACTATGACGTTGTCCATAATTTTAACATAATAATAATAATGCCACAAAATATAAAGTTTCGAATTCCTGAGCTCGTCCAAAGGCATGCTCCTCTAAGCTGGTATTTCACTGATAGTACTTCCTCAAATGCTCCACATTCCAAGGATGCTCCAACTTCCTCCCATCAAGGGCTTCTAGGTAATAGGATCCTTGCCTTTTGCAGTTGACGACTCTGTAGGGGCCTTCCCAATTTGGTCCCAGCTTCCCATGGGCTGGGTTCTTTGTTGCTAAGGAAACCCTTTTCAAGACGAGGTCCCCTATGTTGAATCGCCTTGGCCTTACCAATGCATCATACCGCCTAGCCATTAGGTTTTTATACCTTTCCATCCTTTGCTCAGCATCCGTCCTTACCTCGTCTATCAAATCGAGGTTCAAACGGAGTTGTTCCTCATTAGCATCGTCCTTGTAGGTTGTCACCCTGTGATTGGCCATGTGCACTTCCGCGGGTATAACTGCTTCAGTTCCATATGCTAGCTTAAAAGGAGTTTATCCTGTAGGAGTTCTCACTGTCGTTCTATATGCCCACAGAACACCTAGTAGCTCATCTGGCCATACTCCCTTAACCCCCTCAAGCCGAGTCTTTATTATTTTTAATAAGGATCGGTTTGCAACTTCTGCTTGGCCGTTAGCTTGTGGGTGGGCTAGTGATGAGTAATGATTTTGAATTCCAAAGTGTATGCAAAAATCCTTGAAAAGTGCATTGTCAAATTATCGTCCGTTGTCTGATACTAACACCCTGGGTATTCCAAATCTGCAAACAATGTTCTTCCACACGAAGTTCTTGACATTTTGTTGTGTGATGTTGGCCAAAGATTCTGCTTCTACCCACTTGATAAAATAATCAATACCAACCACGAGGAATTTCATTTGCCTTACCCCCAGTGGAAATGGACCCAGAATGTCAAGCCCCCATTGTGCAAAAGGCCACGGGGCCATCATTGGAGTCAAATACTCTGATGGCTGTCTAGGGACGTTGCTAAACCTTTGGCATTGATCACAGACTTTGACGTAGGCCTTAGCATCAGCTTGCATATTTGGCCATTAGTATCCTACACGGACGGCTTTGTGGATGAGTGATCTGGCTCCTGAGTGATTGCCACATGCTCCCTCATGAATTTCTCTTAAAATGTAGTTCGCTTCGTCTGGGGCCAAACATCTGAGATAAGGCTGGGAAAAGCCTCTTTTGTAGAGAATCTCGTCCATGAGAATGTACCTGGCTGCTTTGACCTTCAACATTTTAGCCTCATCTTTTTCTTTCGGAAGTTGTCCATCCCTTAGGTATGACACAATTGGAGCCATCCAATTTTCCTTGCTTTCCACCTGTTGTATTTCGGGGATGTCTATGCTTGGTATGTATTGGATCTCATCAAGCTTGCCTACGGCTTCATTTGCTGAGGCTTCTTTTGCTAAGATATCAGCTTCCATATTCTCCTCTCTTGGGATTTGAACGAAACTAACTTCTTCAAACTTCTTTATAACACGCATCACCCTGTTAAGATACTTCCTCATTCGTTCTTCTTTAGCCTCATACATTCTATTCACTTGACCCATGATCAGTTGAGAATCTCCCAAGACGAGGACAGATTTAGCTTCTACCAATTTGGCCAGTTGCAATCCTTTGAGAAGAGCTTCATACTCGACTTCATTATTAGTTGCTTGGTAGTGTAGGTGAACTTTGTGTTTTAGCTTATCCCCCTCTGGAGATTGCAAAACCACACCTATTCCTCCTGCGTACTGTGTAGACGAGCTGTCAACATGGACGATCCACTTCTTGTTCACTTCACCTTCATCGTCACAACTTAAGGTAAACTCAGCAATGAAATCTGCCAGAGCTTGAGCTTTTATGGCATGCCTTGGTTGGTACTTTATGTCAAACTCACTAAGCTCGACAGCCCATTGGATCAAACGTCCTGCAGCCTCTAATTTGTTCATTGCCTTCTTCAGCGGGTGATCTGTCATGACGTTAATGACATGAGCTTGAAAATAGTGCCTTAGTTTCCTGGAGGCTATTATCAATGCGAAAGCCAATTTTTCCATCAACGGGTATCGTCCTTCAGCTCCCCTCAATGCTTTGCTGGTATAGTATACAGGTCTCTGTACCTTGCCCTCTTCCCTCACTAGTGCTGAACTCACTGCGTGTAGGGTGACTGCTAAATACAAGTATAACTCTTCTCCTTGCACGGACGGGCTCAACAGCAGGGCTTTGGTGAGATACATCTTCAAATCTTCAAAAACTTTCTGACACTCGTCGGTCCATTCGAATGCTTTTTTAAGAACCTTAAAAAATGGTAAACATTTGTCAGTAGCTTTAGAAACAAACCTGTTGAGGGCGGCAACTCGTCCGGTGAGAGACTGGACTTCTTTAACATTGCTTGGAGGTTTCATATCCAATATTGCTTGAATTTTATCAGGATTCGCTTCAATTCCTTTATAGGAGACCATGAATCCTAGGAATTTCCCCGATGATACTCCAAAAGCACATTTGTTAGGGTTCAACTTCATATGAAACTGCCTCAATGTGTCGAATGTTTCCTGTAAGTCGTCCAAATGCCTTTCCTTGTCCTGAGTTTTTACCAACATATCGTCTATGTAGACTTCCATATTCCGCCCAATTTGTGGACGAAACATGTGATTGACCAGTCGTTGGTATGTTGCTCCAGCATTTTTCAAACCGAAAGGCATTACTTCATAGCAAAATAGTCCCTGACTAGTGATGAAAGACGTCTTCTCTTGGTCTGCTTCGTCCATCCTAATCTGATTATAACCCGAGAAAGCATCTAGGAAACTGAGCAACTTGTGGCCCGCAGTGGAATCTTCCAGCTGATCAATGCGTGGCAACGAGTAACTGTCCTTGGGACAAGCCTTGTTTAAGTCAGTGAAATCAACGCACATTCTCCATTTGTCATTCTCCTTCTTGACCATGACTACATTGGCTAACCAGTCAGGATAGTATACTTCTCGGATGAACTTTGCCACGATTAGTTTTTGAACTTCCTCTTTAACAGCATTATCTCTCTCGGGGGCGAACACCCTCTTCTTTTGTCGTACTGGCTTGGAGGAAGGGTATACACTCAGACGATGGGTAATAACATTAGGATCTATACCCGGCATGTCTTCGTGACTCCAAGCAAACACATCTCTGTTTCTTTTTAGAAAACAAATGAGGTCACTCTTAATCTTCGTTTCTAGATCTGCTCCAACCCTGGTACACCTCTCAGGGTTATTTTCATCTAAGGGAATATCTTCCAACGCTTCTACGGGTTCTGCCACAACTCTCTTCCCTTCAATATTCATTGTTTGAATTTGCTCGTCCGTAGCCAACATGGCTAGGTAACACTCCCTTGCTGTTAATTGGTCTCCCTGTACTTGGCCTATCCCATGTTCCGTCGGGAACTTGACTGATAGATGGTAAGTAGATGTGACTGCCTTCCAACTGTTTAGGGTTGGCCTTCCAATTATTGCTTTGTAAGACGACGAGCAATCTACTACTAGGAAATTCACATTGGTAGTTAGCTGTTGTGGATATGCTCCTACCACCACTGGCAATGTAACAGTACCTACAGGCTGTACCTTCATTCCTCCAAAGCCTACTAGAGGCGAGTACACTGGGCGAAGCTGGTCTCATCCGATCCTCATCTGCTGAAAGGCTGGGTAGTACAGAATGTCTGTCGAACTTCCGTTGTCTATCAGCACTCTTCTAGTTGTGTAATCAGCAATAAGTAAGGTGATGACAATAGTGTCATCATGAGGATGGTGGATTCTTTCAGCTTCCTCGTCTGTGAAGGTAATTGGCTGTTCGTCCGTTAACTTAGCTCCTGACGGTCGTCCTGAGAGTTGGACGCTCTGCACTTCCTTCAAGTATGCTTTCTTCGTCCTGGATGACCGTCCTGTCAAACTTCCTCCAATGATAATTTTTATCTCGCCTAGTGGTGGCCGTGATGATTCTTCTGCTTTCCCTTTCAACTTCTCATCTTTGTGATCTCGTCCAAGGAAATTTCTCAACTTCCCTTACCTTATGAGATTCTCAATTTGCTGCTTTAGATCAAAACACTCATCTGTATCATGGCCATGATCTCTATGAAAGCGACAATACTTGTTCCTGTTTCGCTTGTTGGGATCTCTCTTCAACTTCTCTGGCCACTTCAGGGAAGGCTCATCCTTGATTTGCATAAGGACCTGTTCAAGTGGCATGTTCAACGGAGTGTATTGTTGGTTGTGTGCTGACGAACCTGTCTTCTTGTCCCGGTCTTTTTTGTCGTCCGTTCGTCCCTTCTTTGGACGAGGGGCTTGTTCCGGGTGGCGATTTGTCTCCATTTTCTCTGTCCTCTTTCTTTTCTTAGCTATAATAGCATCTTCCGCATTCATGAAGTTTTGAGCTGAATGGACGAGCTCCGCCATGGTCTGTGGCTCTTGCTCATGGAGTTTGTGGATGAACAAATCCGAATGAACTCCGTTGTAAAAAGCTGCTATCAACAATTTGTCGTCCATCTCGTCCACTGTCAAGGCTTCCCTATTGAATCGAGTAATAAATGACCGCAAACTCTCGTTTTCCCCCTGTTCTATCGTTAACAGACTAGAAGTAGAACGTTTGTGTCGTTGACCCCCTATGAAGTTATTAACAAACAACTTGCTTAATTCTTCAAAAGAACTTACTGAATTTGGGGGTAATTTGCTGAACCACACTCTGGCTGAACCCTTGAGAGTGGTAGGAAAGGCTCTACACATTATTTCGTCTGGAACTCCTTGAAGATGCATAGTGGTCTTAAAGGTGGCAATGTGGTCAAAAGGATCTCGATTCCCATCATATGAATCTAAAGAGGGCATTTTAAACTTTGGTGGCAGGGGGTGGCCATTGATGGAAGCCGTAAAGGGAGAGTCAGTTCTATGAACCAAATCCTCTACTGGATTTGCCCTCCTCATATTCTCCTTCAGTTCGTCCATGGCTTTCTTCATCTGATCTAACTCTTGTTCCAAATGGGGTACCCTTCGCGGGGTGGTTCCCCTTGATTGACTCCCATGTTGAAAATTCTCTCTGCCCTCTAGGCTTCGAGTTTGCCCTTCTTCATGCTCTGCACGTGTCTGCCTTAGATTGATCTCTCTCCGTAGTTCTTGATTTTGGCGAGTTAACTCCGCCATCGCAGCCGCCATAGAATGCATATGTTGGACAGAAGATGCCTGCATAACCGGTGCAGATTGACGATTGCGATGAGGGTTACTTGATGCGTCTCTACTATGTTGGGGGCCTGGGCTAGTTGCCCTCGACCTTGTCCGGACAATTTCAACCCTTTATGAGAGAAAGAAAACACAGAACTCAACAAGTTCAAGAGCGACAAATATTTCACTCCCCATAGACGGCGCCAACTGATGTTACTTGGAAATCAGTGGATTGAAAGTCTCCGGACTTTGGCGATCTTGAAGGCTAAATCCTGAAAAACCAAACTCAATCAGAGAAAAGACAGGTGGAGGTCGGTCTATGGTCCTCCGATGGTAAAGTCAGTGACTTAGAATCGAGAAAGATACTTTTGAGACTTTCTTTTTTTAAGAAAAAATGTCTGAATGCCTTACCTCTTCGCAGAAAAATGTTTATATAGTGCACATGGAACGGTTACTTGTTCTGAAAACCGTTCCTATTGTTAAGGAATTCATCAAAGTCAAAAATAACTTCCATAACTTCCATGGAAGTTATTTTATCTAGACCGATCCTTCATTTTGGGTAATGGATGTGTTGGTTCACAGGCAGGAGCCAGATTTGCCTAAGTTCATTATTTCCCTCGTCCATTTTTAGGGACGGACGAGGTTTCGTCCGTCCTTAATTAAGGACAGACGAACTTTGATGGGGACGGGTGGCTTCATTGTGTCCAGTCTTTCTCCAAGGACGAACCGCATGGACGACTTCGACAGTGCATTTATCATCATCATCAATTAGGATGGTTTAATTTAAGTAAAACTCTATTATTTAGGTTTCATGAAACTTTAAATTCTAGACCGACTATAATTATTTACCAAGAATTTCAAGAAATTTAAAATATTTTTATTTTGTTTACTCATCTATCATAAGTCCACCACTGCTCTCGCCGGTGCTTCCCTCTAAGGTTACTCTCCTACCGATGCCTTTTTTTTTTTTTTTTTGAGAAGGAATATAATTTTTTACAACACACACACACAGGGAATGGGGACAAAGGCATAATATCACACAACTTACCCCTTATAAAAGTCGGTAACTCTTGTAAGGTGTATGAAGGCTTTATACCCGATTTTAAACTCACTCTTAGGTGATGTGGGACTACCCACATTTCTTTTTTTTTTTAGAAGGAATATAATTTTTTACAATGCACACACACAGGGAATGGGGACAAAGGCATAATATCACACAACTTACCCCTTACAAAAGCCGGTAACTCTTGTAAGGTGTATGAAGGTACAACACACACACACAGGGAATGGGGACAAAGGCATAATATCACACAACTTACCCCTTACAAAAGCCGGTAACTCTTGTAAGGTGTATGAAGGCTTTATACCTTCATACACCTTACAAGAGTTACCGGCTTTTGTAAGGGGTAAGTTGTGTGATATTATGCCTTTGTTCCCATTCCCTGTGTGTGTGTGTTGTAAAAAATTATATTCCTTCTCAAAAAAAGAAAAGAAACGTGGGTAGTCCCACATCGCCTAAGAGTGAGTTCAAAATCAGGTATAAATCCTTCATACACCTTACAAGAGTTACCGGCTTTTGTAGGAGTTACTGATGCCTATTTACATCCAGTCAAATCGCATAGCTCGTTCATCTTTGGCACAATAGCAGGATTTTTTTTTATTTTAATATAATAAACCTTACACGCTACATGTGGTCACATAATAGTTTCAATAATTTTTGTAAAATATTTTTTTTTCTTTTACATAAAATTTTTAATTATTCTGTGCATCGTGAGTATAGGTTGAAACTCTTACCAAAAAAATAAAAAATAAAAAGATGAATGGAATTTTCTTCCAAACCAGTTTGAATGAAGGTTTTTCTAATTCATTAGTTGGCAACTCAAAAGTCGTATTTCTTAAAAAAAAAAAAAAAAAAAAATCTAAGAAAAAGAATAACCACATATACTTTTAGTCAAATGACCATTAAGCTATAGTGATATGATTAATTTAATAATCATGTCAACTGTATAAATGATTTAATAAATTATGTAAATTTTTTTTTGAGAGAGTTTCAACTAATAATGTTCGCTCTTGATAATTGTTCTTTTATTATCAAACTAAGACACCAGTCAATTTTTGGTGTAGGCTTCCAGATCTCTTATTTAACTATTAAAAACTTTACCAGTTAAGTTAATTGAAACTCACTTATGTAATTTAATACAAGATCAATTGCTTATTCACTTAAAAGGCTAAAACAACACAAAATGACATACCCAACTACTGTATTAAGCCTTTTAATTATTCTCTCTTTATTAGTTCTATTCTATATTCATTGATTTATGAAATTCAACTCCTCTAACCTGTCATAGATTTCTCGTGTGATATTAGTAAGTGCCTTTCTGAAATCGTAGATACTGAATTTGACATGCAGATACAGTAGTGAAATCAGTCTTTTGTAAAGTCGAATAATGCCGGCCAAAGTAATTAAAAAAATAAACTCCCTTTGTAATCGGGAATAAATGAACAAGAAAATTCCTAAATTTATGTGATACATTGTCCACACGTATTAAGTTGACAGTGAAACTCAATGAGAGAGAATTTTATAATGGACATATGATATTCGAATTAAGTGGTTTACGACTTTACGGCTATAAGTTGTTGCGTGGGAAAGCTTATTCTATATTTCTTTGTCTCGATTGCGTGAATATCACCTCACTCTCATACCTAAAAGAAGAGTGGCTGTGCACATAATAAAGATCATATCTAGCCTACAATCTATGCCCACTCTTGGCCCCGCTGGGTATATATGAAAATTTGACATATCACATCTTATCTTGTCATTTGTGAATCGAGGAGGGAGGACCGTAATTCACTATTGTGCACATAAAAGATAGTATGTTACTGCCAGATTTATTAATTCTTCACCATAAAAAATGATGCCATTTAGTGGATTCGGGTATTTTCGAATCTTTTGACCAAAATCAACAATAAAGTTAAAAACAATCTTAAATCGTCCATGTGGATGAGGAGGACAGATTTTTGGCACTTTTGAGTATGTCTGTTTGCTTTGAAGTTCTAAACTTTTGCGACCACATCAAGAAAAATACAAAACAATGTAAATGAAAAAACAAAGACGCCATCACAAGACAATGGAAGGACTGCGGCATCCAAAGTCACACCCAAATTCACAAATAAGCTTATGCGCCAACTTGTTATTGATGATGCATTAAATCTATTTTTTCACCCGTTAATAGTCCGGCGTATAATTTACTACACGTTGACATTCATACATGTTGTACAATTGAGTGTGTATTTATATATATATATATATATAATAATAATAATAATAATAATAATAATAGGTGAAACTGAGAGAAACTTAAATGAGAATTCTAAATTAGAGTTCTAATTTTATTTCTTATTTTTAGAATCAAATGTGGGACGATACTATAAATATTCATTCAAGTGAGTTATTCAGTACAAAAATCAAAAAGTCTAAAATAAATGAATCAAAAAAAAAAAGTGCTTCATTATTAAAAAAAAAAAGACAATTTACATTTTATACCTAATAATATCCTTACAAATTTTTTTAAAGAGTTAATAAAATATAAAAGTGACTATTAATAGTATTTAAATTTTATATATATATATATGAATTATATTATGCATCTTATTGTATATGTTTAAGTGTATCTATACATATGCATGAAGTTACAAAATAATTTCAATAATGTTTTAAAGTATAAAAAATTATGCAATTACTAATTTTGATTTGACACTCTTTGTGCGTCTTTCAATTTGACACTTAAGTGTGAATGATTTATTTACTTGCAAATCGATATGATTCTTTTCTTTTTGGAGGGGGGAGGGGGGCGGTTTCGTTCACCAAAGCCAACACGAGAGCGAATTGGACCAAGACAGCTGAAAGGAGGTATTCTAAATAATTGTGATATAAAATATCTTAGATTTCTTTGTACCATCCAGTGAAGAAGACAGGCAAAAAAAAAAAAATTCAGGACCATATATATTGCTGTTGTTAAGTGAACATCTAAGAAAAAAAATATAGGCGTCCATAATTCTTAAAACAGCTTACCAAACTTGTGTAATGTACCTGCACCACTATTCACACACTACTCTTCTTTTGGTAAACGTGGTGATGACACTGCCATTCTCTAATCCACTAATGGACACGTACATAATTCTGACCTAAATTTATCTTTGCTAATATAATAAATGCTAATCTTGTTTATCAAGGGAACAGAGTAGTTAGCTTGGTGCTTCTTGATGCGTAAAAAACAATGGAAGAATCCTCAAGAAGTTAGGTTCCATGCCGAAAGTTCACCCAACACAAGAGTTTAGAGGGAGGAGATGATATCATCACTTTTTTTTACCCAAAAACAAAAAAAAAGATATCATCACTTTTAGTCCTTTTTTTGCTGATTTTTTTTTTTTTTTTTTTGCTGAATGATCACTTTTAGTCCGTTTGTAAAATTTTGTTGGATTTTTAATACATAAAGTGGTCCAAAGTGGCGATTAAGACTATAATCTGGGTTAATCTAGTTAGAAAAAGGTGGTCAGTCACCAAAAACATATGGGAAATTTTATGTAGAGAAAACGCCTATCTTTCACTAGCTCCATTACAATATAGTGGGCATTTATTCTTCCCCTGCAATGACAATTGAATGTTGGTGACTTTTCACTAAAGCAAAAATGACAATGGTTGTTAGTCTCTCTTCTCAGTAAAGCAATATGCTACCGACTAAAATAGAAAATCCCCCAGTATTAATAACAAAGTAAATGTTAAATTGATGCCATTGCTGACTACCAACCAAGGAGGCCTAGACACTAGTGTGTGTATGTGTGTGTGTGTTGACTGATCTGGAAAGGAAATTGCTCATGATATTATATAAGAATAGGCAAAAATTTATTCCATACAAAAAAAAAAAAATTCCTGCAGAAACAACTAACAAAATAGAAGGTATAGAATACACGGAGGAAAGAAGACATGATGGAATGTGTATGGTTGATATTGATAATAGACTGAATATGATTTAAAGAAGATAACATTGCCAGGTCGGCAGAGAGAGCAACAGCTTATATAAAATTACTTTAATTCCCTGTGATTTCTCATGGAATACAGTTATACCAATCACAGAAAAAGTTCCAACAGCATCAACTTGCATTTCAAAGCTTGCCTTTTGATCCTTTACTTTCCATAGCCTTCAACTAGTGTGGTATTGACTCTAGTATTCCACTGGCCTTTAATTGGAAAGAAATAGAGACTTCACAAACTCAAAGGCAGGATTAGCAGTCGCAATATTTAAATGCAAATAAATATTCCACCTTAACAATCACCACACAATGCTAGTTGGCCTATATCCTCGAGAAAGAAGAGAGACTAAAAGACAATCAGGAAAACAGAGCAATATCATGACAAATGTCACAAAATCAGGCCCTCCTTTGGGGTTGGGTACATGTGTGTACCCCAGCAGTTATTATCAATAGCGAATCTTAAACAGCGATTGCATGAAACAATCTCACATTAAATATACCCATAGCAGAAGCTATTGGACTAACCCAAACCGGTCTTGCCAAAATGCATTAATCAATCATATCCTTGAAGAGTGAAGACCAACCCTACACTATATTTTTACTCACAATCATACATGCTTGGATTCGAGATGCATAGTATGTCATCAATTTTCATTTGTAGAACCTCATAGTCAAACCACTCTGAATGCTACCCACTCCAAGACAATGAAATCATTGACCAATTAAAAAGAAAAGGTAAACAAAGGTTAACTAAATCAAAAATGGAAATACATTGCCTTGCAATGAATGGGAAGAAGGCTAACTTGAATGATAAATATGAGGTTCACACCAAAGATAATTTGATATTTATCTTTAGTTTCAAAGATGTGTCTATGTACAACATGGTCAATGATGATTAACCAAAATTCAGCTCCTCTAGAAATGATGTACATGAAAGATTTACTCTTATGCTTCTAAACGAGTAAAATTACATAGGAAGATTAGGTTTGGGTGGCACCATTAATTATTATCAAGAATCAATAATAATTGAAACTAAGTTAAACAAGTCATGAAAAGTTGGTATAACATTGTACAGCTCTAAAAGTAATGAAAGGGTAACTCAATGAAATATAACTGAATCTAAGTGAGTGACAAGCAAGGGAAAAGCAGAGAGTTATTAAAAAAAAGATGCGAATAAAGGATTAAAAATTAAAAGAAGAGAGTGATGCTTACAGAGACAGGAACAGAGCTCAATCATTCATCCATTAGCATTAATCATTTGGTCATTCTTGACGTTTTAACCACACATCACATTCCATGAAGTCAGACGAAGTACAGCCATTCCTTGGAAGCAAAGGATAAAGGAGCCAATGTACACTCCCCAACAAATTTCCGTCATACATGTATATGAGAAAAAAGTATGCGTGAGGGAAAGCAGTATCTCCTCTGGGAGGATGCCACTTGGTCACAGAGGCCCTCATTCATTAGCTTGACCTCCTCCCCTGCCTACTGACATAATCTCATTGACAGGAAAAGAGGCATTCAGATAGAGACTGTAAGCTCCTCATTGGAGGAGAAAGGCTCCGTAAGGCTGAACACATTAGCTTGTTCTTGCCCAGCAATGCAGTCTTGAGTTCCACAGAAAATGCAGGAGAGTGAGGCTATGTTAGCGCAGCGGAGAGACTGTAATCCTAACCAATTCTACTTCTCCCCTTCTGGACACCAAAGTAACTGGGTTCAATAACTACTTGTTAAGAGCCTAGGTCTCTCCAACCCAATTCATGGCCTCCATAGACAACTCAATTGTTCTTATATTGTATTTAACTGTACTCACAACCGTATCAGATCACTCTAAATTGAATCTTAAGATTTTAGACACAACTAAATTGGTTTTGAAAGTCATTTGAAATATTTAGAATAAGGCTAAAATGGCAAAATATTCGTTTCGCCCAAAACAAGTAGCAGAATACTCCTGTTTTGAAACTATTTAGGGATATGCCCTTATTTTAAACTCAATTTTCTAAAAATCGAGTTTCAATGAAAAACTCAATTTGCCCAAAATTGAGTTGTAGGCAAAAAACTTGCAAAAACTTACATGGAACTCGAGTTCCATGTAAGTTTTTGCAAGTAACTCGATTTTGGGCAAATCAAGTTTTTCATTGAAACTCGATTTTTAAAAAATCGAGTTTCAAAATAGGAGTATATCTCTAAATAGTTTCAGAACATGAGCATTTTGCTAAAACTTTTGAGTGAAATGGGTATTTTGCCATTTTGGCCATTTGAACAAACACAAAACCCTTTGCTAGTTTTTCTCTTTTCTTTTTACATTTCTATAACCAATGACTTCAACAGTACTACTTTATGAGAAATGAACGCAACCAATTGTACCCTTTTAAGTTTTTTCCCCAGGGGAATTTTATATCCATCTTTTTAATGACAATATAAGGCGCCCATTTAAAAAACCCTCAAGATTGCACATTTGAGTTAGAGCATTAGCATTAGAAAATTCCAATTCTATTCTATTTTACTATTTCAAAAAGCCATTTTATCATTATACCATACCATTTTACAATACCTCCAGCATCCCAAACTTCTATTTTCCTATACTACTCATTAAAATAATATATCTACATAATAAAATAATATATCCCAAAATTATATCTTTTCTCTCCCATCTCACTAACTTCCGCCGGAACCTTCATTTCCGGCAAGGTGGTGAAATAGTCCGAAGCCATAATCTTATTCAGCCTCTCTCTCAATGCCAAATCTACAACAACACACACACACAAAATCTAAAATCAAACAATAACCCACACCTCAAACTTCAAAACCAAAATCTAGCACATACCCAGTAGACAAATTCAAGAAACCCATTGCAAGAAACCCACGCCGCCGCTGCACCACCTGACCCACGCCCACATCAATCACAAACCCACTCACCGATCTCCACCGCCAGAAACCCACTGCAAGAAACCCACGTCGCCGCTGCACCACCTGACCCACGCCCACATCAGTCACAAACCCACTCGCTGATCTCCACCTGACCCACGTCCACTCGCCAATCTCCACTGCCAAAACCCACAAAAAATACCCAAAAAATGAAGAAGAAAATACCCGAAAAACGATCCTCCTAAAGATTATCACGCCGATGAGAATAAAAATGAGAGAGGGTGGATAGGGTAGATGAGAATAAGAGTGAGAGAGAGTTGAGAGCATTCCAAAGTTGAGAGGGAGAGATGAGCATTCCGGAGTTGAGAATAAAATATTATTTAAATTTATACAATAGTGCTACAATACAATTCTATCTTTAGAATTGTACTGTAGCAGTATTGCAAAAAAATTTGCAATATTTAGGTTTAGAATTCTCTGATGCAAAGCACTTTGGGGCTGCAAATGCCAAATTCTTCTTACATTTGGCATTTGCATTCCCCAATGCTAATGCTCTAAGGGTTTATAATTTACCAGTTTGCTAGGTAATCACCTTTAACCACAAATAGGTAAATAACAATACCAAAGCAGAGGTCCAATTCTGAAATGAACTCACTGTTTGCAGCCAAACATTGGCCACGAGGTATATTGGTCAGAGTAAATGGAAGGTGCTAATACATGAACTCATCAAACTACAATACAAAGATACATAGTACTCAAATTAATATTTTAAAGAAAAGACACAATGGAATGATTGAACAAAAAAGGTCTCTGGGAAGATTTTCCCATTGTGATAATTTATTGGATTGCAAATGGTCCAATAGCAGACCTATCAGGCTTTAAGTGATGCCCCTACTTTTCCTAGGTCTTCAAGTGCCTTCAAAATCTGCGCCTCAGACAAGCCTTCCAAACGAACACTCCTCTCGACACCCATGTCTGTATGATAAACACAAGGTAAATAGAAGAAACCAATGCATAAAATTCAAGTTCAAAGCACAGGGCCAAAAGACCGATGGAGGATACAGAACATACGTGTCTTATCAAGTAACAACTGATGGGAGTGGAAATGTTATATAGATGAATGTCAATAAACGTAGATGCAAGATTAGGTTTCCATCAATAGTATCACAATTGCAAATTAGCCACACTGTAGTAAGTTACTCTTTTCACATATTAATAAGCTCAAACCATATCTCCATGTGTTATTTGTGTACATATTGTAGGAAGCTTGTATGGTAAACAGTTTTGCATCTTTTAGGAAGAGAAGATAGCCTATTCAATGTCAAACATTGATAATCTTCTACTTAACAGTTGCCACATATTACATGTACTGATGTGCCTGACCAAATTAACAGACCAACTAAAATCAGTCAAAATATGAACTTCAACCATGTAACCACATAGTAGGTCAAATAGCTATCAATCGTCCATCCTTCTTTTTCCTTCATTGTTGCATTTACTTTTGGAAACCCTCTTTCATTAATCAAGTTTCTTATCAAAAAAAAAGGGGCACAAGCAACCTATTGATGTTTTCTTCCTAAACATAACCATTTACATTAATTTGACCTATTGTGTGTGTGAGAGAGGCCTGGCTACCTTGGATTAGTCACAAAATTTGTGTTCTTCACTCTGTTGTTATGGGAGGTTCCATTTTCTTTCTCGTCAAGTCCAAGACTTTTGAATTCTCTGTTGAGGAGGGAGGTACTTATTATATGTTACGCATTTTGGAGAGAAATTGGGAGTCTCTCTGATCAGTTTTCATGGGCAAAGAGAGTGCAAAGCGTTTGCTAGCTATTGTGGAGGATCTCATGTCCAATGTAACTACTGGTAATTTTGCACAAACCTTCATAGATGGTGATAAATATTTATTCTGCAACTAGGTTCCAATGCACATGGCAGTTTTTTTATGATCTCAGAACTTATCCATGGCAGTCGGAAAGGCTTTATTGTGGTGCCAGAAGGTAAATTGGGTAGAGGGTGGAGAGGGTTTGGATTTCATCTACAGAAAGCCATTGCTCCTGAGACGCTAGCCATCAACAGCCACAATCTGTCCTGAAACCGACAGTGGAGAAGTCCAAATCTTCTCTATTGGCAATGGCAGAGGGTGATCAGAGAGATGGTGGTGGCAGCAAGAAAGGAAAGCAATTAATGCCAAATTTTCAAAATTCAAAAAAATCAAACTTGCGCAATCTTAGCCATGATACTCATGATTTGAATGCTGGGAAGGAAAAAGCGATGTCTGAGGATAAATTTATGTCTGAGGATAAAATTTATGTCTGAGATTAAAGATATCGTTGGCAGTGGCACTAAATCTCAGTTAACGCTGGATATTTGCATGAGATTGGATCGTGGGCTGGATGGTGGGTGGGAAGTTAAGTAGTCCGAAGTCCAGGAAGTGGGCAGAATTGTAAAGCCCAAGGAAAAATGTTTGAAAAACATTATTAAGCCTACAGCTCCCTTCAAACCAAAGCCCAAACTCCACACATCTATCCCCAAGCCCATATCAGTCTGGCGGCCCAAACCAAAACAAACCCACCCTTTTTCTTTTCCATCTTGCGAGACCCAAAACCCAGGGATTTTGCCTTTGGTCTCGGCGAGTTCTGAGCTAGGTACTAAGGCTCCGTTTGGGAGTTCATAAAGGAATGGAATAGAATAACCATAAGGAAATGGAAATGAATGGAATGTATTTAAGTAAGGGAAATAAATACAAAAGAATGAAATGAAATGGAATTAAATAACCTTAATTAGATGTTTTAAAACAAAGGAATGAATGAAATGTAAGTAATTTTGTTTGAGAGCAACATGGAGGGAATGGAATGGAATGGAATCATTTTATGACAATATTACTATTAGACCCCTATTTTAAAATAAAATGTTAAATATATAGGGGTATTTTGAGAATTTTAGTAAAAAAATCATTAAATTTAATTCCATTCTCTCCCATTCCTCCCAATTTCGGGAGGAATGAAAACTTGAGATTTTAAGGGAATAGAGAGGAATGAGTGTTCCCTCATGCCCATTCCATTCCCTCCCACTTAAACTCCCAAACAAGGGAATGAGTTTTTCATTCCCTCCATTAAAACTCTCAAACAAGAGAAGGAAAGAACATTATAAAATTATCCTTTTCATTCCTTTCCTTTCCATTCTATTCCCTCCTCGCAAACGAGGCCTAAAAGTTGCAATGCAGTGGTTGCCAAGCTGAAGCTTCCTCAAGCTGATCTTTGTAGCTCTTTGATGCTAGCACAGTCAATGAAGCTCTCCGATGATGTTGATATGGAGTTTCTTGGCTCCAATAGGGCCGATACTGAGACTCTCGGCTCCGATGAGGCCGATGAGTCAACAACCACCTCTGATGGTGAAGATAACTTGCAGCGAGACATCCGATTGATACTTCAGGAACATTCTGGTAATGTTATCAAGAAATGGGGGAATTCAGAGCAGTGGGTGCTGGAATTGCGAGATGGAAGGAGTGGCGATTCCGATCCAAATTTCTCTACCACACAGGTGAAGTCACAGAGGTTTTGGAAGAGCAAAATCAGTTGGCCTTGGTTCCATTGAAGTCTTTAGACTCTTTGGAGGTGTCATCAGCTCAGTTTGATAGGGATGAAGAACTTATGGAGGATTGGGTTTCGGACACCTATTCGAAGGCTGCTGAGCTACCTAACGAAGGAGGTTTGTCGCCTCTAGCAGTGGAACCACTGGCCTTTTCTCTACCTTTGGCCATGGAAGGACAGGAAGTTGTGGGTGTGGAGAGTCCAGTGAGGAAAGAATCTTACTCTAAGTGGTTCCAAAGTAGATTCAACGGGTTTGATAACTTCCTGGGCACGTCCTTAAAAGGTTTGGAAAATTGAGCGACCAATTTTTTGTTAGCTGTTGAGGCTGAATTACATCGTAGGGCTGCTTTGGAACAAAAAGCACGTGACTCAGAGTTCAGGAGTGAAAGGAATAAGAGAGTTGAAAGGTTTATTTAGTTCGATTAATTATGGTTCTACTTCAACTAGGCGTAGTGGTATTAATAGGGAGTGGGCTCTATCTATTTCTAAATGAACCTGAAGATACTTTTCTGGAACATCAAAGGATTGAACGTGGTTGAGAAGAGACTTCAAATTTGTAATTTGTTGCGTACCTGGAGGCCGGATATTGTATGTTTGCAGGAGACTAAACTCGAATGGATTACTAGAGGAATTGTTCGAAGTATATGGAGTTGTCCATATATAGATTGGCTGTACCTGGGTTCTGAAGGTGCTTTTGGAGGTATTGTTCTGATGTGGGATCGAAGGGTGGTGGAAAAAGTGGAGGAAGCAGTGGGGCAATTTTCTGTTTCATGCAAATTTAAAAATGTTGGTGATCAATTTGAGTGGGCTTTTACAGGTGTATAGGGGCCAAATTTGAACAAGAGGCGTAAGAAAATGTGGGAGGAGCTGACAAGGCTGATTAGTTGGTGGGATTGGCCATGCTGTCTAGGAGGTGACTTCAATACAATCCACTTCCCATCGGAAAGATTAGGGGCTGCAAGTTATACTCGGGCTATGTATGGATTTTTTGATTTTATCTCTCTCCATGGGCTAATGGATATACCTATGGAATGGGGCCTTTATACTTGGTCCAATACTTCCTCTGCTTCTAGAATAGATTGGTTTCTTTTCTCTCCGCTCTTGGCAGATCACTTTACTCTGTTTTCCCAAAAAAAAATATCCAGAGTACTTTCAGACCATTTCCCGATCCTGTTGGAGGGGGGGAGTCATTGGAGAGGTAGAACTCCTTTTCGTTTTGAAAATATGTGGTTGAGGGTGGAGAATTTTGTTGATAAAGTGAAGGCTTGGTGGGCATCTTATTTGTTCCAAGGTAATCCTAGTTTTATACTAGCTAAGAAGTTGGATCTAAAAAAGTGGAACGAAGCAGAGTTTGGCCATGTCACTTTTAAGAAACAATAACTCTAAAACAAATTAAATGATTTGGATGTTAGAGAGGAGACTCATCCTTTAACAGCTGAGGAAAAGTTTGAACAAGCATCCGTACCAATATTGAAAAGCTCACTCTTTTAGAAGAGATTAGTTGGAGGCAGAAGTCTAGGGTGTTAGATTTGAGGGAGGGGGACGCAAATACTAAATTTTTCCATAGAATGGCTAATTCCAATAGAAGAAATAACGGTATTGACAGCCTTATGGTTGATGGAATCTTGTCTTCCGATCAAGGTATGATTGCTGATTGTATTACTCAATTCTTTATGAATTTATACTCTGAGCAGCAAGTTGATCAAACATTTCCAGAAGTCTTGGTTTTTCCAAGGATATCTGGTGATAAAGAAAATCTGCTAGATAAACCCTTTGAGGAGGCAGAAATTTTTGAGGTCATTCAGAATTTTAATGGTGATAAATCGCTAGGACCGGATGGGTTGCAAATGGCTTTCTTCCAAGTTTGCTGGGGGATTCTCAAACCTGATCTTATGGCTGTTTTTCATCATTTTTTTGCTAAAGGTCAATTTGAGAAGGGTTTGAATGCAACATTCATCACTCTCATCCCTGAAAAAAATGTAGCAATTGAAGTCAGGGATTTTTGCCCCATTAGTCTTGTTGGAGGGGTTTATAAAATCATTGCTAAGGTCTTAGCCACCAGACTTTGCATAGTCATGGAAGATATAATTTCAGCTTCACAAAATGCTTTTGTGAGAAACAAGCAGATTCTTGAGCCTGTACTTATTGCCAATGAATGCCTTGACAGTAGATTGAAAACTGGTTTACCAGGGCTACTTTGCAAATTAGATGTTGAGAAGGCCTTTGATCATGTACAATGAGGATTTCTTATGCAGTTACTAGAATGGGATGGGTTCTCTGCTAAATGGCAGCGGTGGATTTTCTTTTGTATATCTACAGTTTGCTTCTCTATTCTGATAAATGGCTCTCCTTGTGAGTTTTTTGAATGTTCTAGGGGGTTAAGACAAGGTGACTCATTTTCCCCTTTGCTGTTTGTCCTGATTATGGAAGCCCATGGGAGAATGTTGGATAAAGTTGTCCATGATGGTCACATGTTAGGCTTTGGTGTGGATCATTTAGAGGGAAGATCTTTGGCGGTGTCTCGTCTTCTCTTTGCAGACGACACTTTAATTTTTTGTGATGCTGATTTGGATCAAGGTTTGTTTCTCCGTATGCTCCTCATTTGGTTTGAGGCAGTCTCTGGTCTAAAAATAAATTTGGGCAAGTCAGAGTTGGTTCCTGTTGGTATGGTGCATAATTTGGACTTATTGTTGTCCTTGGCTGTAAGCAAGGTACTCTTCCAATGAAGTATTTGGGTCTTCCTTTGGGAGGAAAATTCAAGGATAAGACAATATGGAATCCAATTCTGGAGAAGATAGAACGGAGATTAGCAGGATGGAAACGTGTGCACTTATCCAAGGGAGGTAGAGTCACTTTAATTAAAAGCACTCTATCTAATTTACCCACTTATTTTCTATCTTTATTTCCTATTCCTGCAGCTATGGCTAACTGAATTGAGAAACTTCAAAGGAATTTCTTATGGGGTGGCATTGGAGATGAACCAAAATTCCATTTGGTTAAATGGGCTACTGTCTGCACTCCCATTGCTTCGGGTGGCTTGGGGATAAGGAAGGTAAGATTTTTTAATGAAACTTTGCTTGGGAAGTGGCTATGGAGATTTGGGAGAGAGAGGGCTGCCCTTTGGAGGCAAGTGATAGAGGTGAAATATGGCTGTGATGGCTGGTGTACTAGGCCTGCTAATGGTTCATATGGTGTTGGCTTGTGGAAAAATATTAGTCGGGGATAGCCTTCTTTTTCTCATCACATTCTATATGATATTGGGGATGGGTCTAGGGTGAAATTTTGGCAATACCATTGGTCTGGTGAGACATCTCTTGTAGTCAGCTATCCTGAATTGTTTAGATTTTGCCGAGACAAGGAGGTTAGTGTGGCTGAGCTTATGAAGTTTGATAATGGCATCCCGTTTTGGGATGTAAGCTTCTTTAGGGGTTTATATGTTTCAGATCTTTGGGACTCAAAGGGTCATGCCAAGCTCTGTGGAAACCTTGGTGTATTGTTGGAGCTTTTGGCTGGGAAAATTTAATTCAAACATTTGGAATATGGTTCCTGGCTATTTGATGTGGACTATTTGGACGGAAAGAAATAGGCGCTCTTTTGAGGATATCGAGAAATCCTGGTTCAATTACAAGCTCTATGCCAAAAGACTTTATTTGATTGGTTTAGGTGTTGAGGCTTCTCGGATTGTTCCACTATCTTGGAGTTTATTTCTTCTCTTAGTATTGCACTTTAAGTTTTTTCTTGTTGTTTGGTTGTTTGTTGCATTTCCTTGTGTTCACCATCATGAACACCTTGTATTTGCTTTCTTTTGTTTATCAGTTTGATTTATAATACTCTTATTACTTATAAAAAAAAAAGATGTGTTGGAAACCTGATAGAGAGAAGGGCTTCATGGTTAAGGATTATTATAGTCTCTTAGTGGGCTCTAATGACTATTGCTTTCCTTGGAAAAGTATTTGGAAGCAAAAGATTCATTCTCGAGTAGCTTTCTTTGTTTGGACTGCTGCTTTAGGGAAGTGCTTAACAATTGACAATTTACGAAAAAGGAAGGTTTGGATATTTGATTGGTGCTACATGTGCAAGTGTAATGGTGAATCGGTTGATCATCTTTTTCTTCATTGTCTGGTTGCAATGGATCTGTGGGCTATGGTGTTCGGTTTGTTTGGAGTGAGCTGAGTTATGCAGCAATCTGTAGTGGGGCTTCTAGCATGTTGGCAAGGCAGATTTGGTCGTCTTCGAAATGGGTATATATGGTTGATTGTTCCCCATTGCTTATTTGTGGTGTCTTTGGAGGGAGAGAAATAGTAGGTGCTTTGAAGATAACAAGAGATCCATATCAAACTTGAAGCTATTTTTCTTTAGAACTTTAATGGATTGGTTGGTTGCTTTGCGGAACCAATCATTTTTATCTTTTCTTGATTTCCTAGATTCTTGTAATTTTTGTTCTTGGCAGTTTGACCCCTTGTACACTTCTTGTGTACTAGGGTGTTTCCCTTTTTGATATCAATAAACTTATTACTTATCAAAAACATATCATATGGAATCACTGAACGCGTTAAAAATAAAATGAACACATTAAACAGAATTACTTTAAAAAATCAATGGAGATTAATATATCAAGTATTGAGTAAAGATAAATAAATTTACATCCAATTCTCTACCATTCTTTGGTCATCCGACAAATAACAAGGGGAAGAAAGTAAAAAAGGGAAATTACATAAAAGGCCCAGAGTTTGTACTTTATTCATATTAGGTCCCAAATTAATGAAATCATTTCAATTTGACGCCTCAATCCATCTCTGTTATGCTGGCAATAACAGAGCAAAGAAGGGCAGGAAACCATTGATTAAACTTTGTGTTTCACTGGGAGCTTGTTCATAAATCAAGTTGACTGCCATTGAACAGAGATGGTAGAGAAAGAAAGTTTCGCTTAGAGTATGTGAAATGAATATTCTAAGCTAAAAAAATCAAAGTTAGTTACCTAGGTGAAACACAAAGTTTTCTCAATGGTTTCCTGTTTTCCTCTGCTTGTGCTGCTCACAATAATAGAAATAAGTAACAGAGATGGAAGAGGCTTCAAATTGAAAAGATCTCATAAGTTTGGGACTTAAATTGACAAAATTTTAAACCTATGACTTAATATGAAACAGGGTATAAACTTTGGACCTTTTTGTGTAATATCCTTAAAAGAAGTGGCAAACATAAACAGAAGGGGAAAAAGAAAATCTCATAACCCTGTAAAGGTATTAAATGCAATGTCACTATGTCAGTGACTAAAATCCCAAGCTGCAAATGAACATTGCCCTATCCTTTGATAAAAGTGGGTTAAAGAGTACATTTCTTTGATATGTGAAGGAACATTAAAGCATACTAATATGGAATAACATAAATTTATGAATATTGCCAAAAGCCTTGCAGCTCAACTTTCATCTCATCGTTTTTCCAATTGGGACATCTAGGTTCAAATCCCCCCTCCACCGTTGTAAATATTGAAATTTTTATAATTCTAATTAGTCTGATAAAAAAATTAACACACAAGAAAGGAGACATGAAAATCTCAAAAATCGTCAAGATATGAAAATAAATGAGAGAGCAAAGAAAGATACCATATCTAGCCCATAACTGGGGCTCGATCCCACGGCTTTCGCGGATCAAGATTGGGAGTTTGGGGTTCAGTGTCTTCAGCTCCTTGTAGTTCTTCTCCACGAATGCTCTTTTTACAATCCAAATTTCCAGAATGGATTAGACTTTGCTTTTAATGGTATAATATAAATCTTTATTTGAAAAAATAAAAGGGAAGAAATGAAGAACCTAGTGGATGAGCTTGCTGGAGAGGTTTGACATAGTAGGATCCGAAGCTCCTTCAGATTCCGAGATAGTTGTCCCCTCCACGCCATTCTCTCTCTCTCTCTCTCTCTCTCTCTCGGCAGTGCCACACGACCAAGTTTAAGGAATAGAACAACTTTGGCCCACGAAGGTTCAATGGCCTGAGGCGCTTTTTCCATAAAGCCCAACTCTACTTTTATCTATTCATATGCAAATGTGTTGTGACTTGTGAGTCCATCAAAACCCAAACCCCACTAAATTTATATAAACAAAATCCAAATTATACCATTTAAAAAAGAAAAATTCTTGGTGAATTATAGTGAAGTTGTGATTCACTTTTGTGCTAAACCTTAATCCCCTCTTCCTTGAGTGTGCGAGTGTGTTTTTTTTAATGTGTCCATAAAGTTTATTTTTAACTTTTGCCTATTGTCATTGTGTTTATAAAACTAATGCTATTCACATATGTGATACCATGTCGTTTTATTGAACTTAAACGATAATTTTATAAACAATGATGAATGGAAGCTAATTTGATAGAAATGTTTAAGAATAAAAATTAAATTTTAAACAACAAAAATAACAAAATTCATCTAAATTTGAAGACTAATTACTAAAGTGCTCTTTTAGTTCTTAAAGTTTGGGACTGTTTTTATTTTGACTTTTTATGTTTCAAAGTTTTCATTTGGCCCTTCATGTTTGATATAATTGTGGGGCCCGAAAATTTGGCAACTCCGGCCCATTCCATATTAGGCCCAAGGCCTATGCCGAGGACAATACAGTATCCGATGATGAGCGGGGAAGGCCCAAATTGTCAAGGAGCATCGCCGAGGATGACCATGTCCTCGGCAGGCCGATATTGAAGAAGGGAAGGTCGGCGCCCCACCAAAAGCACCCTCCCAGGGCATGTCAAAGAAAAAGACAAGTACCTAGGGTCGGTCGGGGGAATATGGCGAAGGAGTAATCCGTAGGGAAGTTGTCATCCCCACATTAAAAGCACGCAGCTAACACTCTGGCCGCATTAATGAAGAATTGACCGTTGAACAGCGATGCTTTGGTTACTTCAACTAACAAGAGGTCTGGAAAGGCGGCTGATAGGACAAGCCCTCAAACACAGGCTCAGATGATCAACAAGTGGAAGGCGGAGATCAGTTAAACAGGACTATATAATAGAATGAACCCCCAGAGAAGAAGGCGTTCGGTGACAACCCCTATTTTTATTAGCAATCAGGGAAGAGTTCCTCGAACTGGGCCGAGGACGAACTTCCCCTTAGAAAACTTAGCTAAATCTCATTTGAAGATCTTGTAAACCCACATCAACCGTTGTATCATTCACTAATGCCTAGTCCTTCTACCCACTCTCTACAAATTTATTGTACAGGGTTAACCGGGCTTGGGTCCACTCATTCCCAGGAGGGAAATGCCCGAACCCGGTCCCTACAATTGGCGCCGTCTGTGGGAAGGACTTGAGGATTAGCGAGTGCGACGGTTGGTGCGGAAGGATCAATAACAACACTTCTTCCTAGTTTAAAAAAAAAAAAAGAAACACAAACAACGGCAATGTACTCATTTAGAAGGCAATCATCATAAAGAAATGAAAGATTCAAGAAGTAAAGTAAACGAAATGTGGCTACTTCTTTATTAAGTAAAGAAAAGTTACATTGTGCAACAAATGGTTAGGCAGGCTTGTTCTAAAACTAACTATGAAGGTAAATGCTTAGGCAGACTTGTTCTAAAGCTAAAAAAAAAAAAAAAAAGGCCTAGGCAGGCTTGTTTTAAAGCTAAGCTAAGCATGGAGGGAGAGGCGGAGACAGGCCTGTTCTAAGACCGTCCACGGCTCCTAAGCTAGCATGGGCGACGCTGGTGATGAGAAAGAAGAGGAAGCTGTGGCGCCTGATGGTCCCACCTCAAGATTTTCCCTTGATTCTCTCCCAGTCCCACGACGACCGGGCGCTGGCGAATCACTACCAGCTTGGAAGGCTGGTAGATCCACGCGTGAAGGAAAGATGTTATGTTCCTTTCGGATTTCCCTCCTAACTGCAAGGGGGCTCCTCTCTCTTGCTAGGTTAAAAAGAAGGAAGGTCTTTGGCCTCTGTTTATTTCGCCTCCATTGTGTCGTCTAGGATCGGGGTGGCATTCTCGGCTCCTGAAGGGGGCTTGGCTTTCTTGTCCCTGCCCTTTTCCAGGGCTACTCCATCTCCTCAAGCACAAGTCACTATTTTGGCAAGACCCTTGAAAATGCCCCAAAAACAGAGAGCCTTGAGTCCCTATTGAACCCAAGTGTTTGTGAAACTTGAGAAAAAGATTATCCCAAAATGCCTTATATAGAAGGCAAGAGCTGGTGAAAACCAGCCCATGCAGAATCCTAAGGAAGAATTACTGGAGGCATTAACTCCACCCAATTTCCAAAGAGCTTACCAACCACTGGATCCTCGTAAATCCACAAGGATATTAATGAGGATGCGCCTCGCGCACCGAAGCGTCAAGCGCATTACTTGAACAGCCCAAAAGGTGCCTCGTAATTGGAAGTGGCGCGTCGGGTAGAAGCTATTGACGTACGTAAGGGTGGAGGACGAGCTCACCCATGTCCGGATTAGCGCCAGGCCAAGGAGCCAGATCGAAGAAGGGTCCCCCCTCGGCGGAGCAAGCTCAAGGCCGTTATCATTCTAAGGGCAGGCTCCCCAATGCTAAGGATAAGTCCCCTCACTCCAAGCAGTAAAGAAAACTCTAAGTGCTAGACAGAACCAAGGTCTTGTATGGTCCTCGGACTCAAATCTATGGAGAAACTAGTCACTCAAGAAGAATCAAGTGCTGGACAAAACTAAGGTTTTGCATGGTCCTCGGACTCAAACCTATGGGAAAACTAGTTACTTCAGAAGACAAGTGTTAGACAGAACCAAGGCCTTGCATGATCCTCGGACTTAAGCCTATGGGGAAACTAACTACTTCAAGAATCAAGTGCTAGACAGAACCAAGGTCTTACATGGTCCTCGAACTCAAACTTATGGGGAAACTAGTCATTCCAAGAAGAATAAAGTGCTAGACAGAACCAAGGTCTTGCATGGTCTTCGGACTTAAACCTATGGGGAAACTAGTCACTCAAAGAAGAATCAAGTGCTAGACAGAACCAAGGTTTTGCATGGTCCTCGGACTCAAACCTATGGGGAAACTAGTTACTTCAAAAGACAAGTGTTAGACAGAACCAAGGCCTTGCATGGTCCTCGGACTCAAGCCTATAGGGAAACTAACTACTTCAAGAATCAAGTGCTAGACAGAACCAAGGTCTTGCATGGTCCTCGAACTCAAACCTATGGGGAAACTAGTTACTTCAGAAGACAAGTGTTAGACAGAACCAAGGTCTTGCATGGTCCTCGAACTCAAGCCTATAGGGAAACTAACTACTTCAAGAATCAAGTGTTAGACAGAACCAAGGTCTTGCATGGTCCTCGGACTCAAACCTATGAGGAAACTAGTCACTCCAAGAAGAATCAAGTGCTAGACAGAACTAAGGTCTTGCATGGTCCTCGGACTCAAACCTATGGGGAAACTAGTCATTCTAAGAAGAATCAAGTGTTAGATAGAACCAAGGTCTTGCATGGTCCTCGGACTCAAACCTATGGGGAAACTAGTCACTCAAAGAAGAATCAAGTGCTAGACAGAACTAAGGTCTTGCATGGTCCTCGGACTCAAATCTATGGGGAAACTAGTTATTTCAGAAAACAAGTGTTAAACAGAACCAAGGCCTTGCATGGTCCTCGGACTCAAGCCTATGGGAAAACTAACTACTTCAAGAATCAAGTGCTAGACAAAACCAAGGTATTGCATGGTTCTCGGACTCAAACCTATGGGGAAACTATTCACTCACGAAAGACCAAGTGTTAGGCTGAGCCGAGGTCTTGTATGGTCCTCGGCGTCAAACCTATGGAGAAACTAGTTGCTTCAAGGGAATCTAAGTACTAGACAGAACCAATGTCTTGCATGGTCCATGGACTCAAACCTATGGGGAAACTAATCACTTCAGGAGGATCTAAGCACTGGACAGAACCAAGGTCTTGTATTGTCTGCGGACCCAAACCTACGGCGAAGCTGACCACTTTTGTGCTAGTAATGAGCACTGCAGAGGATGGTGACCTTTCCAACGATGGGATCTCAAGACCAAGCCCATGAGCATCACTTAAAGCATTTTAAGGTTCGATAGACTTGGTCCTGATCCGACCCACATCTAGAGAGTTCCCCTATTTCCATAACTTTAAACACTTACTAAATAATTGAAGGGTTTGGTGACTTCGACCTACCCCGGTTCTAAATTAAAAATAAGAGAGAGGTAGGTCTCCATTTGCATAAACCTCCATACGCTATTATAATTATCGATGTGGTCAGCTGAAGCGCAATTAAAGCTAGGATTGTGCAACTAAAAAAATAATAATTCAAACAGGACGAATAAGAGAAAATAAAATATGCACTTTGTTGAATCTTTAAGAGTTACACAAGGAAAAAGTGCCATTACAATGCTTAAAAAAAAAAAAAAAAACAAACAAACAAACAAAGCGAAGGCGCCATGGAGGATCATTCATTCAACTTCATCTCAATTCCTTCCTCAGGGAGTCAGGTAGAAGAGGTCTCAAGGTCCTCATTACCCTCGCTTGGGATTACAGCCTGGGGAAGGCCAGCTAAAAGAGATATTTCCTCAACGTGAGGGGCCTGAGCATCAGTTAAGGGGTTCGCAGCCTCCCGGGACGCATCCACATTGGGACTCTTGCTTGTCTTAATGGCCCCAGGAGAAGCAGCCTCCTTTGTGAGCTCGTCCGAAGTGGTAGCAACCAGGGCATTTTCATCAGGAACAGCCCCAACTCCCTCAGAAGTCACCTCGGCCTCAGAGCTGGGAAGAGCAGCCTCACGAATGGGAGGAGGGTAGTACACATTCTCTACCTTCCATAGGTTAGATGAAGCCTCAACACTTGCTTGTTTTAAGGCTTCATTCCACACCTGGGAACAGTAAAGTCTGCATACCCTAGGCACTTGAGCTTTAAGGATGGCTTTTGTCTCAGCTACCCCTAACTCGTAGGCCTCCTACTCGGCCTTACCTTTGGAAGCCTCAGCCTCGGCCCTGCAGACTCAGCCTCTTCCTTGGCTTTCAAGGCTTCATCCCTAACGAATTCCGCAATGCCTCTGGCCCCTTCTGCCTCGAGCACCCTCTTTTTCAAGGTCATGACCTCCTCTTTGGCGACACTCAGCTGATCCTCTGCCTTAAGCAGGTGCTCCGTTTGATCTAGGGTCTGCTTTTGGGCGCTAGCAAGGCTTGATTCGGTGATGTCTCAAGCCCTCTTCATCTCCTCCAACTCCTCCTTCGCCTTTGAAAGATCGGCCTTGGAAACTTTGAGGGTCCGCGCAGCGTCTAGCAGCTTGTCACACTCTAAGTCTGCGACCTTGTTTTGGCTACTGGCTATACCCTCCAACCTAAAGGTAGCCTGGATAGCCTGCCAATTAAAACCAATGCGCAATAGGTAAGGAGCCAAAAGGCAAGAAGTCAAGAGAATCACAAGTGATCAGAAAACTTACCATGCCCAAACATTGTTTGAGGCCGAGGAAGACCTCCTTACTCCCCAGAACCTCCAGCTGGGCCATATCCGTGGGGAGTAGCAAGGACCTCCCCAATGCGTCAGCCATATGCGTACCCTCGCCCCCTCGAAGGTGCCTGAGGGAGGCATCGTCCATCAAGGGCTCCCCATGGAGTGTGGGGGCAGGGAGACAAGCCTAGGCCCTGGGCTGGACGGTGGTTTGTTTGTCCTGACCTCGGCGCCCTGCCGTCAGTTGCTTCGAGGGCCGCCGAGCGCTGTCATCGTCCTGGGAAGGATCAGACTCTTCGTCCCCCCTAGGCCTCTTTCCTTTGTCTTTCTTTAGCTTAGGATTGATGGGCTTGGACCCAAATGGCGAACTTTGTTGGGGTGAGGGAGAAGGAAGCTTGGGAGGAGACTTTCCTAGTGCATCCTTCCCCGGCTGCCCCTCAATCAAGGCCAGCAGGCTTGTCTGAGGTCATCTCTTGAAACTCATCTTCAACCGAGGGGAGGCTTCTTCGAATAAAAAGTCCGCTTCAACTAAGCTGGGGTCACCCAAATCGCCAGGAGGGTCGTCGGGCGAGTGGAATTGGTTGAACACGTCAAACTCGTCCTCGAACGGACTTGAGTCAGCCACTTCCTCTTCTCTTGGCTCTCCCCCTTCAGCCTCTACAACTTGAGGTAATGAAGAGGTACCTGCCAACGATACGCCCTCCGGAACGAGAGATCTTTCGGGGATCAAAAATCTGTGCTCGACTACGGTGATCTTATGCAGCCGAAAATCTTTAGCTCAGATCACGTACTTTAGAGCCGAAAACGATCTTTGAATCGGATCGTATCCTAGGATCTTATGAGCGGCTCTAACTTGGTTGTCAGCTTCATTCACAAAAATCTCCGACCTTAGTACGGTTTACAAATCCTCCTTGTTGACCAAGCCAAAGTGACGCTCAAAAGCATGCGGATCTGCATAAAAGAAAACAAGTTCCTGTTAACAACCAAGCAAAGTAGAGCACGAAGGCATAAGAAATTAGACTCTCTCCTAGTCTGAATGCCTCACCTGGTATACCCTCCACTGTTGTACAATGAAGGCCATCGTGCCACTCTCCGAACATAATGAGGAAGTCTTTGTTCAAATCCTTGCTGGACTCAGGGAGGCACTGGATGAGCCGGACCCTATCGTCCCTTGTCTTTATGTAATAAGACTTCCCCTTAAGGCACTGGAAGTTGTAACACCAGTTTACATAGTAGTGGGTTAACCCCAGCCCCATCTTCTCGTTCAGGGCATCCACATAACCTAAGATCTTGAACACATTGGTGGCACACTGGGTGGGAGCTAAGCCGAAGTGCCTAAGATAATCCCTCACCACTGACCCTATGAGGATCCTCATACCACCCTCTAGAAAGACGATTATGGGAATCGCCACCTCACTCTCTTTTCTCCTAATGCACCACTCCCCTTCTCCATAATACTTTCAACCCACGGTATCGGGGATCTTATAATCGACAACAAATTTTTCCATCGCCTCCTCAAACTCAACTAACTTCTTAAACCTACCCATCCTAAAGAACTAATGAGGGGCTCAAGGAAAAACGAAGGAGAGAGAAAGAGGAATAAGAGGACAAGGAACTCAGGCGGAAAAGTATGAATCGGAAAGAGAAGAGAACTTACAGAAATGAGGAAAGGCTCCTCGGACAGGCCTTTTATGTTGAAAAGAGGCATAAGGTCGGTTGGAGGCTTAACCAAGTTCGGTGTATGTGCACAAGAGCTCTTGAATGCAAAAGTGAATGGGCAAATCGGTTCAATTGGGTATTTATACCCCCAATTAAAAGTAACCGCACGGGCTTTCCCGCCCATTAAGTCAGAGGTATCCCTACTGTCAATTTATCATCACGCCGTTGAACGTGAAGGACACAGAGCCGCCAAAATTTAATGAAGGCGCGCTCCAAGTACCGAAACGCCAGGAGCGTTCCCTGAGCAGTTGAAATGATTTTGGTACTGACAGGAAGACAAGATTTGCCAGACCATGACAAAGACCCGAGGAGATCAAAATCCTTCTCTCCGCCCGAGAAGTCGGGCAGCAAAATTTTGAGGGGCTATTGTAGGGCCTGAAGATTTGGCAACCCTGACCCACTCCATATCGGGCCTAAGGCCCATGCTGAGGACAATACAGTATCCGAGGATGAGCGGGGAATGCCCAAATTGTTAAGGAGCATCGCCGAGAATGACCATGTCCTCGGCAGGCCGATATTGAAGAAGGGAAGGTCGGCGCCCCACCAAAAGCACCCTCCCAGGGCATGCCAAAGAAAAAGACAAGTACTTAGCGTCAGTCAGGGGAATATGGTGAATGAGTAATCCGTAGGGAAACTGTCATCCTCACATTAAAAGCACGCAGCTGACACTCTGGCCACATTAATGAAGAATTGACCGTTGAACAGCGATGCTTTGGTTACTTCAACTAACAGGAGGTCTGGAAAGGTGGCTGATGGGACAAGCCCTCAGACACAGGCCCAGATGATCAACAAGTGGAAGGCGGAGATCAGCTGAACAGGACTATATAATAAAATGAACCCCCAGAGAAGAAGGGGTTCGGTGACAACCCCTATTTTCATTAGCAATCAGGGAAGAGTTCCTCGAATTGGGCCGATGACGAACTTCCCCTTAAAAAACTTAGCTAAATCTCATTTGATGATCTTGTAAACCCACATCAACCGTTGTATCATTCACTAATGCCTAGTCCTTCTACCCACTCTCTACAAATTTATTGTATAGGGTTAACTGGGCTTGGGTCCACTCATCCCCAGGAGGGAAATGCCCAAACCAGGTCCCTACAATAGTCTTTTGAATCAACCTTGTTGTCCATTTTCATTAGTAATTTAACCATTCATAATATGGTTATCTGCTTTCAACAATGAAAATTCTACATTTACAACATTTTAGAGCTAGTATTTCATGAATATTAAATATGAAAGATATTTAACAATCAAATTAATAATGAAAATGGACAACAAAATCAACATGAACACCCAAAATTATTTGAAACATAATGTGCTAAAATGAAAATAGTTTCAAACTTTAAGATCCAATAAAATATACTTTAATCAAAATCAAAGGACATAATTTGGATTCAATAAGTCTAGAGACATAAAAATTTGCAATTGTTTAGTGGCAAGTTATTGCTAGGCAAAAAAAGTGATGTTTGTAGTAGGACTAAATTAGAATCAGTAAAACTTTGTTGAGTCAACTATTGTGAAAATTGTGTGTTTGTAAGCATTACTTATTTGGATTTTAAAGAAGAATAGTGCTATGGATACGCCATTTTCACAATAAGGCCTAGGTGCCAAACTGTTGTTGGTTGTCATCTAAGTCCATTACTAACGTCACTTTTTACCTGCCATTTATAGTTAGCCACTTAATTTTATTGTGAAATTATTGAGCTTGTAGCTTTATTGTGGGTAGCCTTGTTGCGCAGTTCAATCAGTGCAATGTAGGACAATTCTGTCGAGCTAAATCAGGGCATGAACATTCCTAAATAAAATACCTTAGCTGCATACTCATCGTAGAAGCCACAAATAGAATCACAACCTCTTCTTTTTGGTTTTTTAATCAACCTAGGAGGCCTATAATATTTAAAATCGAAACAAACACGGTAAACAATAATGAGTAGAATACCGATTTCATAAAAATGTTAAGTTTAAAAATCCAAAAGGAAGTAAATTTAAAGACAAAAATAAAAAATTTAAACAAAGAAAGTAACAAATTCATCCAAATTTAAAGGTCATAATGTTTAAAAAAAAAAAATTGGCTAAGAGTTTTATAGTTGAATTGTTTGTTATATATTGGTATTTCTAATAGAGATGTTCATGTTCAAATTCCCCTCCTCCCCGCTATCAAATTAAAAGAGAGAGGAAAAATTATTTAGTACCAAATGATACCGCATCAGTTGTATCAAAATCTAATAATGAGAGATATGTGTGCAAAATAACTATATCAGCATTTCACCATCACTCCAAGGAGAAATTATACAGTACTCTGGTGGACCATGTCACTTGTCCACTATTCCACTAAAAGACTCCCAATTGTTCAAAATTGCTGAGTTAGTAATCAGTTTCAGTTTAAAAAAATTTTCCAACTCATCAATTTTAAACATGTGTGAGTCTTTTAGTGGAATGATGGACCATGTCACTTGTCCACCATGTGGACCTTATAATTTCTCCACTTGAAGGGTGTAATTAGTGGGGGATATTGTACTTGATGCAATAAATATCAATGGCTGAGATTTTTTTTTTTTTTTGGAATAGTAGCTAAGATTAAGAGTTGAAAAAAAAAAAAAAAAAAAAAAAAAAAAAAAAAAAAAAAAAACCAAAAGTTAGGAAAAGTAAAAAAGTTAAAAAAAAGTTGTGAGAGGGAAGGGAGGTATTGCATCAGGTAGCTCTCTATCCAAAAATTGATCTAAAGCTTATATATAACTGAACACACTCCTTATACAAGTTGGACAAGGAGTAAAATCAAAAAGAATAAGGAAATTCGGATCTGAAAATTCATCAGATTTTTAGGCACATGTTGCAAGGTGATTTTGGCCTAGTAAAAGTGATAATCTGGACTTGCTCTTTGAGTTAGCTTTTCATCCCAGCTTGAATCACTACAACCCGACATCTAAGATGAGAGTTATGCCCAAAATACGGAGATGTGGGCATAAAAATCCTGATTATGAATTTTGATGTTTTTGGACCTTTTTTTTTTCCCTCCAATTAGTTTCTTTCCTTAATTGATTAGGATTCTCCGCATCTTGTAAGTCTTTGAGCATGATTTGGATTCAGCCCACTAGAGTTAGAGTACATCCTTCTTGCATCAAATAAAACTCATTACCTTCTAAATTCTCAATTACCTATAAAACAAAATAAATTTATAATTAGTCACAACATAGCATAAAAGTAAGATTAAGCCTACGTTTGGATAGCGTTTACGTCTGCGTTTTGCGCATTTTGATGCACGTCCTAGCTACTATTCATGGCCCCCAAAACAGTAAAAAACACAGATGAAAGTATAATAAGCAAAACGGTGCATTTTGAGTTCTAAATGACTACTATTCATGGCCACAGACACACACAAAAAGTAGACAAAAAAAAAAAATCAACTAACTTATAAATTATTTTGCTACAGTATTTTCAGTTTTCAGCAAAATAAACGATATCCAAACAGACCATAATATGCAAATATAATAGTACTTTATTTTATATATTTCATTCATTTGTGTGGCAAATCAAGGTTGGTTTGTCCATTAAGATTGAACACAAATGAGCCTTGACTTGTCCAACATTGATGAAAAAATTGCAAAATTAAAACTTCTCCAGAAATCAAGAGAAGTTTCACGTTTGCGTTTGTGTGTGTGTGTGTGTGTTTTTTTTTTTAACTATGGTTGTAAATATTATGTTTGCATTGCATGACTTATTGTAAGTATTTTAAGTTGTAATTCAGCCCAAAAAAAAGTTATTTTAAGTTGAATAATATAATTTTATCACATGAATCATTATAAATACATTAATTTTATTATCAAAAGATTCTAAAAAAAAAATTATTATCATAGTCTACTTTAATTGAAATTCTATTACCAAGGATTTAATAAATTAAAATAATACTCCAATTAAAATTTAATTATCAAAAGTTTAAAAAAATTCAAAAAGAGTTTTATTATTTATTTTAAATTATTTTTTATATTGTAATATTAGTTTTTCATTATAAGAATTTAGTTTTATTATGATGTGCATTGGTTATGTAACTTAAAGTAATTTTTATAATTTTATTTATTTATTAATGAAATAGTTTCTTATTTTACATGTGAAACCATGCATGAAACATGTATAATATTACTATAAAATTTGAAATAATTAGTTAAAAAAAAAAATAGAGCCACACTTGAGACATTACTTTTATTTAATTCGTTTACATACAATATTCTTATTTTTCTTCTTCTTATTCTATTTGTTTATTACTAAAAAATAAGCTGTTTACGGAATAGCCGGTAAATGTAGAAATTTACCAATTTTTATGAAATTGTACAAGTACAAAGTACAAACAGTGGTTAAACAGTTTCCTCAAAAAAAAAAAAAAAAAAAAAAACAGTGGTTAAACAGTTAAAGACTTATAGTTGAACTGTATTTGACTGGAGAGTGGTAAAAAAAAGCCCGGTAGGTTTAGGGTTTTAGAGTAAGTACTGTTGTACTAACTATAAATTGAGCGTGTGAGTGGTTGAAGTGGCCGCTCTCTAACTCCAACACCGTAGGGATTTGAGGTTTTAGTGTCTTCCGTCTGTCATTCACTTTGCAGGTAAAACCTCTGTTAATTTAATTAGCTTAGATCTGTTTAGTATGATTGATCTGCGTTTAAAGTTTCTGTTTTTTTTGTTTTCGACTTTGTAGATCTTGAAACTAACTAAGATTTGATTGCCTCTTTGCCATTTCTTGATAATTGCTTTTGTCTATTTTGCTTATAGATTACTTCTCTAATGGTCTCTGTTGAATTTTCAAACCTGTTAGCAATCTGATGGTCACATTTTTGCTTGAAGGGTACCTTCAGTATTGGTTTATCAGTTGGATATTGTTCTATTGAGTTTCTCTTGTTTGGCTCCTATGTAAATGAAAGTCTGTGTTGATTAACTGGGCTGGTTCCATTATCTTTTTTGTTATCTATGTTGGTTTTCAGACTGATGCTCCCGATGATTGAACTTCATATAATTAAGTTTCAGCCTTGTCTGAATCTGATTGATGAAAACTAATCTTCGGTTCTGAGGGAGCATCCTGTTATATTATTACTTGTTGGGGGTAAATTCACTTGTAATCATAAGTGACATGTGGATCTTAGCAGTTAGCACCCTTTTTTTGGTAGAAAATTTTGCACCCTTTTTAGCTTACAACTTTCCCTCGTTTGCTATTCTTTATTTAAACAATCTGTGTTGATCAAATGGGGGGTTTTCATTGTCCTTGTCTTTTCTTTGTAAGGTTCCCCATGATTGAATTCAGATAATTAAGTTTCAGCCTTGTCTGAATGTGGTTATGTTGAAAACTATTCCAGTTCTGAGGGAGCTTACTGTTATTTATATTAGTTGTTGGAAGTAAACTCTTATAATCATAGGTGACATTTGACTCTCTCTCTCCCTTGCTAAAGCCTTCTGCCTCCTATATGCACATGTGGTCTTCATGCATGTGTTCATTATCATGTCTTTATGTAAAAGATCTGTGTTGATTAAATGGGCTGGTTCCATTGTCCTTGTGTTCTATGTTGGTTTCTGCAATTCTGCAATGTTGTTCCCAATGATTGAACTGCATATAATTAAGTTTCAGCCTTGTCTGAATTTGGTTGTTGAAAACTAGCCTTTGGTTCTGAGGGAGCATACTGTTATTATTCATTAGGGGTAAACTGAACTCACTTGTAATTGTAACTTACATGTGGATCTTAGCTCCCTTTTCGCTTACAAATTCTCACTGTCTCTCTACGCTTCTATGTCCTCTGCACGTGTGATCTTAATGCATGCGTTTATTATTTTGTTTTCAGGTAACAAGTCTGTTGATTAACTAGGTTGGTTTCGTTATCCTTGTCTTTTATATGTTGATTTCTGCAATGTTGTTCCCGATGATTGAACTTCATATTCTTAAGTTTCAGCCTTGTCTGAATGTGTTTGTTGAAAACTAGTCTTTAGTTCTGAGGGAGCATACTGTTATTATTTGAGTGTTGGGGATAAACTCTAGTATAATTATTAGTGACATGTGGGTCTTAGCACCCTCTCTGCTACAAATTTCTCTACCAGGCTAATGCCTTTTATTTTCTTTTAGCAGGGCAAGCATAATAGTTGAAGACCAGGAAGGTGTTACTGGCGGATTAAAAGTTAGTCATATCCAAAGTCTATATACTGCAGGGGTGTTTCTGATCCTAAGCTCAGGATATATGATTTGGGCATGAAAGAGGAAGGAGTGGTTGAATTTCCATTTTGTGTCCATCTTGTCTCTTGGGAGAAAAAGAATGTATCTAGTGAAGCCCCCAAAAGATGCACATGTTGAATGTGACAAGCACATGACAAACTACGTGGGAAAAGATGCCTTCCACGTTTGAGTATGAGTTCATCCCTTTCATGTCCTGTACATCAACAAAGATGCTTTGTGTGCTGGAGATAGGCTACAAATTGGTGCAAAATGCCTTTCGGAAGCCCCAAGGGACTTTTGCAAGGGTAAATATTGGACATGTATTTCTGTTTGTTCGATTCAAATGGATACCACGCACAAGAACCCCTTAGAGCATTCAGATCAGTGTATAATAGGGAGAAAAAAAAAGAGAGTAGAATTTACACATTTTTGCCTAAAAATGACCCACATCAGTCTGTATATACACTGATATTATTTATTTTGTATTTTTTTTACGTATTTCAAAAAAAAAAAGAGTTGACGGTAGGTGTTGTGTGGGAAGAAAGAGAAATAATTTTAAAAATTAAGAAAAATTGATATTTTAATAAAAGATAGTGTGAATTGTAAAATAAATAATCAGATGTGGAGGGTTTTGAAAAGTATGTAAAATTTTTTTTAAAAAAAAAGTAGGTTTTTATGTTAAAATATACAGAATTTTTTGTACGAACTAATGCGAATGCTTCAAATTTGCTAGACTTAGAAGATTATTATCAGTTGAAAATGGAGCTTTACAAAGTTCACTAGAATGGAATGTCATGCCCCGAACCTAACTATAAAATTCTTTAAATAGCTCTAGTCTAAAAATATAAAATTCTTTAAGGAAATACATATCTCTAATCTAAATAGCTCTCTAAGTTCCTTTCAATATGAATAAAAGTTCCAAGGCCAATTCTTTTAGATTAACCCCAATAACTGATTTTCCATCAATTATTAATTTCAACAAAATTCCAAGGCCTAAGTAGTCTCCAAAAATTATAACAAGGGAAATCCACAATTTTGAGATTCACTATAGACTATTGAATGCTAGCATCCATTTAATTTTATACCTCAAAATTAAGTAGTGCATCCAAAGTTCCAATCCTTCCTAAGTTCAAAGCTAATTTACAACACGTGTATATTACTATATCTTTTCTTCCTCAAGTTTTGTAAGAAAATTCCAAAATCTCCATAAATAATCAATTGAGCATTGATATAAGGTCTTTCACACAACCTCTATCTTAATCATAAATTATCTTCTCAGATAAGTAACATTTATTCACCTTTAATCTCCAAATGATACTTGGGCTGGAACTCATTGAAGAGCTGGGTTCCTTAATTACATTGCCTATTATGAAAACAAATCATTAAGTATACACCAGCTAGAAGGGAATAGTCCATGAAGTATCCTTTTTTTTTTTTCTACCTTGCAATTAATAGTCCTAGCAGTCTAGAACTTAAGAGTACACTGCAATTTATAATCACTAACCATCTGCCAATATAAAACAAAAGGTACAACAATTGACTATAATTCAAATTGTAATAGTCCTTCAAAATAAATTCTCTAGCCATCCCAACTCCTTCAATATCCAATCAAAAATATGGTTCACTAGTCCAATTCAATACTACCACATACTTGTGTTCTATCCACTTCATTTTCTATTGAGCCAATCCATTAACTCTTATCAGTTAAATTCAAAGAATTACATTTCTGGCATCAAACTTATTCCCAAGGATATTAAACAAACCTCCAAGTCCATAGAAAAGAATTTGCGGACCTCAAACTTCTAAGTAACAAAACATGTCTCAAAAACATTTAGGGACTACCTCACACATAAATAAAGCTATGGTAATCCATGTAGGTCAACCTTAACAAAGAACAATGATCCAAAGAAAGTTGGTCCTTAACATTAGAATCCAAGAAGTCCACTAATATATTACTGAATTCTTAAAACACCCCCAGAATTTATATAATAACATATAATACAATGTGAACTACAATAATCCACAAATTGATTTTCCTTCCCACTACAAACTTTCTGTTAATTTCCTTACTCCATATAAAACTAAAATCAAGGAATCATAGCTCTAACATCAAACCTTAATCCCTAAATAAATTTTTGCAATTTCCAATTCCCCAAAGCACTCCAAATTCTGAATAGGGCATATAGAAAACTATCATTCAATAATTAAACCTATGAGAATCTCCTACAGATCAAACTAACCTTAGGTAGGTCGACTATATTAGGAAAAACTATCAAATGAGTTTTCAAAAGATTAGTCACAAAACAACAGGAAGATTTCTTTTGCTTGTTCTTTTCTCACTCTCTTTTCCTTTTAATAAGAAGAAGAAGTTTTAATAACCAATCTGATCAATTACTAAATTTTCAAGAATAAAATTCACCCACTTAATACCTAGTATAAGATCATAGAAGTATATCAATTAAAATCCTCCCTTTTGTGTTTATAAGTCATGTATGCATAACCACATAGACATAAATATCAAATCCTTCAAATATGACTTAACAAATCATCATATGATGGAACCTCACTGAGTCACTTACACTTTTCATCAAGTCATCAAAAGAACACTATCTATGACCTAATAACCTTCATAAACAATAACTAGAATTGTAATGCCTAGGGCACAGATTTCATTCTAAATCAAACCTAGCATAAAGTCTACAAGATTATAACATAAGCTCTGATACCATTAAAATTGTCATGCCCCGAACCCAACTATAAAGATAGGCACGTAACAACTGCCGCATGCTTATAAAGAAGAACCTTACAAGTGTGCAAGACCTTTTTAGCAACTTAAATTTTATCCTCAAAAAAATTTAAATCAAATAAATCCAAAATACCTTAACAATTCCTTTATGAATAAATCTCCAATAATTTAATAGGAACAAAATCCAAACCTCATGTACATAATGCTAATTGGCCAATAAATATAAAACTATTAGAAGACCATCCTATCCCAAAATTACTAAGCTTCTTTTCCTGCTCACAACACAACATCAAAACTTTCAAGACTTGCTATTCTTCACAATCTGAAATTGGAGGGAAAAAAGGGGTGAGTTGACAACTCAATAAGTAACAAAAATCCTAATAAGTTCTTTTCTTGCTCACAACACAATATCAAAACTTTCAAGACTTGCTATTCTTCACAATTTGAAACTGGAGGGGAAAAAGGGGTGAGTTGACAACTCAATAAGTAACCAAAATCCTAATAAGTTCTATCAAGCAATAGATCTGTAAAGTAATAAGATGTAATATGAGTCTTCAAAAATTATAATATACTATGAGTTTTCAAAAATAACTAAAGAAGTTTCATAATCTTAAAATAATAAGTTGCAAATAGATCACATACTTTAATCTGACAAATATATCATAGATGATTTAGAAAGTAGTTAGTTTTCCATATATCAAAGCTATAACTTACAATATGTCCCAAAAAGATACATAAGCAGTTTTAATGACTCCAAATAGTTCAAATACTCAAACATTTGTAGTTATAAGGACTCAAAATAATTCAAATATTCAAACGTAATTCATATTCTTAATAATCTTATGACTATGGTCACGCTATATCCCCGTGACTGAGCATCAGAGTACCAATGAATAACCTCCATTGGCTTGGGTATCATAATACCAATGAATAACCCCCATTAGCTGGATATCAGAGTACCAATGCATAACCCCTATTGGTTTGGGAATTAGAATACCAATGAATAACCCCCATTGGCCGGGCATCAGAGTACCAATGAATAACTCCCATTAGCTGGGTATCAGAATAAATTTATAGTCAAATTGTTCAAAATCATTTATATGAAATCATATTTTCTAACAAAACTATATCTTATTCAAATACATATATATAATCATATATTGAATATTCAAATCTATTTATGATATTTCTATAATTCTTTACTTTAAATCAATATAGCTACAAAAAAAAAAAATTAATTAAATAAAATAAATCTTATATTCAATGCTCATGTATATTTGTGAAAATTCTTTATTTTTTACTTTGAATCAGTATCGCTAAAAACAATTAAATGAAATACATCATATATTCAGTAATCAGATATATTTATGATAATTCTTTACTTGAAATCAATAATACAATAAAAATAAAATTGTAACAACTGGAAACAATTTTCAATAGTTAAAATACGCAAAATAAAAAAAATTAGGATAAGGTTACTTACCTCCAAAAGCTATTTCAAAAGAAACTTTTCTTTAACAATTTTTCTAAAATCTTTAGATATCACCTAGAACAATTTTCAAATATTCTTACTCAATGATCAAATAATTTAAGAATGACTTATAATAATACCTGGCCAGATAAAAAGACTACTAAAAATATCTAATAACTACCCACTATTATCTCCCACCAAAATTCTTCCTAATCATTATATTTTTCTTTATATATATATATATATATATATATATTTTCCTTCAGCCACGTCTAAAGCCCCAAAGATAAGACCATAACTCCTATCACTATGTAGGCACGTGGGCCATCTTCAATTCCATGTGTTCTTTTGTTTGTTTCCCTTCTCCCTTTTGTTTTTTTTTTTTTATAACTGGTCAGACCTCATTGACTTTCCTTTCACTTCTACCAAGATCAATAAACAAATAATAATAATAATAATAAAGAAAGGAGTTGAGCTCTGCTTTGTTAATGTTTTCTTCAGACCCCAAAGCATGCCTAGACTGCTAGGCTTCTGAATCTCCCTCGATACCACTTCGGTTCTGCCATATACCTTAAGAAGTCCACATCAAGTACTATTTATAAAAAAAAAAAAAACCGGGCAGAAACCTGACTGTTAAGCTCAAAAGTTTACAGCCTTTATCTTCGCATAACGCAATAAAACTCTAGAGGTACCTCGTTCAGTTTATCAAAAAAAAAAATAAAACTAAACTTTTTTTTTTGTTTGCATCATCCAAGCTCTTGAATATTTAAATAATTTTGCTACCGAACAAAATAGTGACATAAAAAAAATACTTTAATTCTAAATAAAACTTAAATTTTGATAAGAAAAAAATTCTTAAGCTCTTACTTTAAAGGTGTAGTCAATCATTCTTTGCTTCAATCTTTTAGGTAGTCTCCTCTCTCAAAACATCTCCAATATATGTTGACTTAATAAGCTTATATATAACTAAAATTTCAACCTTATTTTTTCTAAAAATTCCCTTAGAAATATTAATTATAAAATTTACCCCACAAAAGATTTACTTAAATACCCTTTTTTTTTTTTTTTTTTTTTTTTCCGGGTATTACAGAATATCTAAAGTGGAAGCAGGAGTACTTGATGGAGTGAATGCTAAAATTTTAGGATAGCATGGACCTCCTGTTGAGAGGCACAACCTGAGAGGAGGTTCTTCAATAAGACTTCCAAGCCCGCTGCTTGATTTTGGCGTTCATTCAGTTTTCATCCGAATGATCTTCGCCTTATTTTAGGTAGTGCCTTTGGTTTTGGATTCATTGAAGTTTGAACCTTTCTCCAACGTCTATAATAGCGACAATTAACTTATTACATAATTGAGACAAGACAAGTCATCAAAGTTCAACTTCCTCAAAAAAAAAAAAAAAGTCATCAAAGTTCAAGATAAACTCCACCAAAGTGTAGGGAAAAAAAAATGTCATTTGTTATTAGTAGTATTAATAAATGCGCAAAAAGAAAAAGGGTTGATTTTGATGACATGGAAAATAACACTTTCTAATCCTGTTTTGTACATTGTTATTTATACGACAGAATGAAGGGGCTATTTGATATAGGAGTTTAACAACATGTTTTTAGTTTTTAAATAATATTATATGTATTTGCACACACTTTTTCACTCACACGTATTTTCAAAAAATACAAACAACGTTACTAGAACAACGTTACCAAATGTTCAAAAGAGTCTGAAACAATAATGCAGTAGTATAATGAAAAAATAATAAAAAATCAAGCCACTGAACAAAATTAAATCCATCCATCTCAAGCATTAACGAGTATTGTTCTTATCTGGTTGAGTAAACTCAAAAAGACCTTGAACAGGACCAGCCCAAGATAGTTTTGAGGCCTAAGACGAAAATTTTAAAATGACATTTTTATATCTAAATATCACTTAAATGATATTTATTTTAGTATAATTTTTTTATTTCAAATCTATTACTAATTCTTACTAATTGATAAGATTAGTTCATCCAAAGTGAGCTAGTGATACTTACTATGTAGGTTTTATAAAATGACAAGTCATTAATAAATAAAAGTTATTCAAAATATTAATTTATTATATTGTTTGATCAGTTTGTAAGTTTTTTATTATAAAATTTGTATTAGTTTTAGCATTTTTTATTCACTTAATGGTGAATTGGTAATTGTGTTGTATTTATATTAATTCATAATTTTTTTGTGTGAAAAAGATACTAAAGTACTACAAATTTTACTATAAAAAACTTACAAATTGATGTGACATTTCAATAAAAGAATAAATGAATATTGAATTACTTATTGTGTAATTGGACATATCAATTTATAAAACTTATGTGATAAAAAAAAATGTGCCACTTACCCACTCTTTTTTTAATTTTAAAAAAAAAAACTTACTGTCACATTTTAATTTGGGGCCTTTCTATATGTTAGGGGCCTTAGGCCAGGGCCTAAATGGCCTAGGATTAGGGCCGGCCCCGACCTTGAATCAACACAAAAGCTGGTTGGTCAAGATTGAATTAACAACTTATGGTTTAGAAAGTTACACTTATCCCATCTGATCACAACTTTTACCATTCTTTTTCAGCCAGCCCCAAGTGATCAAAATTTGCAGATGCAAATCACGTCTAAAAAAGAAACTCAGCAACAACTTTATTACAATTTATTTTTTTAAAATTTTAGATGACAACTTTATTACAATCTGAATACTCATGTACTCGAAGCAAAAACACTTATATCTCAAGTAGTCAAGTTGAAAATTCCCTAAAAATAAAGTTACTCTTTTCCTCTTTAATAAACTAAATTAGGTGAATTTTTACTGGGGTTTCTGTTAAGGACATGCTTTTGAGCATTACATCATCAAACATAAAGAACCAAACTATGATTTAAAGATCCAAATAAACACATTGGTCACTTATCTTAAAACAACAATATAAAAAATTAATCCAAACAGCATCTACCATTATAGGAAAAATCATAGATTAAGGGTCACCCAGAAAAGAATGTCACAAAATTAACATCACCCAAAGAAATTGAAGCTGATTGTTTAACATTGTAAAAGAAAAACAACAATTTCAGAGACATATAATAGAAGTTAGAAAGTGCATGTATTAAATTCTAATCTCATACTAAAATGAACATTGTTAAAATATATATATATATATATATATATATATATATATATATATATATATATATATATATATATATATATATATATATATATATATATATTGTTTACATAAAATCAATTGGACCAAGTCTTCGTCCTTACAAATCTGATCCTAAAAGGGGGGAAAAAACCCTAGTCTCATAATAATAAGAACATTGCTATCCAAACCTAATTAAAAATTGAGTTGTGAAATTCCAAGACCTAATACTCGTTTAGGCGATCTGGATCTGACCCATCCATTGCAGACTCAAACCCATCATTATATCAACAAGCGTTGATATCCTAGAAGAAACAAACCCAAAAAACCTTCAAAGTTTGGGTTTGGTTTGTTGTTGTTGTTGTTGAAGAATGATAAAACCCAAAATTTGTTGGCGAATGAGATCCACTTGATGAACCAGAACAGAGAAGGTTTCTGGATCGGTGGTGGTTGAAGCCATCTCATCGAGTTGCTCCAACTCGTCTAGGAGAGTGGTGTAGTTCACGCGCTGTCTCCTACATCGCCATCTTCCAGACCCTTCCGCCGCTTTATGTTGAAGCCGTACTCCATTGTTGTTTTTTGATCGGATGACAAAAACAGAGAGAGAGAGAGAGAGAGAGAGAGAGAGAGAGAGAGAGAGAGAGAGAGAGAGAGAGAGAGCCAAATTCAGAAATTTCAAATTAGAGTGCCGTTGTGTTTCTGTGTGATGCGGTAGGAGCGTGTAGTACTTCGATTAGATACTTATAAGAGCCCTAGGTGTTTAACACTGCTGTTGCTATTTTACAACCCAAGACAGCAAAAATACACTCAATCTTAGTTTGTGTACTTTAAAAAACTTGCAATCTATGCAACCTTACTATTCATTGGTTGTAAAGAAAAAAAAAATAATCTTGTGGTTGTGTGTGAAGAGAAAAAGATAATTGGAAGAAAGAGAGAGAAGAATATTTTTTTTATTATTTTATTAGGTAATTTATATTATTTTATTGGGTTGTATGTAAAAATAAAAATAGGATGTAGGGTGAGTTGTAAAATAAGTTTGTAAAATAAATAAAATAATGTTTGAAAATGCAAAACATGTTATTTTTTTGCATCCCTGGATGCTAGTGCTCTAAAGGGAACAAACCGACCTACGAGGTTTAATTCTGTAACAAGTATGAAGCTTACCAATATATGTATATATATATATACACACACACATTAGCATCATATGAGGCTTTTTTTTTTTTTTTTATAAGATAGAAGTTCTACTCTAGCCTAATCTAAGTGTATATGCGTATGAAACTTTCTCTTCGACACCTGAACCCCGATCCTTGCCCCCCACACTCCACAAACAATTATACTTATGGAGTGACCATCGCACCAAGGGTGCGCAGTGGTGAATAAGTTTGTTTTAAAAATATGGATTAGTGGAAGAATGTCTTATTTTGTAGGTATTTTAAGTGGAGTTAGAGATATTTTTTACCAGGATGTCCTCAAGTTTTTTTTCTTGTTAAACGTTATTTTTTAAATTTTGGATAAGTTTGTTTTGAAAACATGGATTAGTAGAAGAGTGTTCTATTTTGTAGGCATTTTAATTGGAGTTTAAAATATATTTTTACTGAGTTGTCCTCAAGTTTTTTTCCTAACGTAAGGTTTAGAGATATTTCTAAGCCACATAAAAGTTAAGCCCAAAGAGAGGAATCTTCTTCTATCTATACTACTATTTAAGGGGATTCCAATATTTAGAATGGATTTTTCGATGGTTCAAAAATACCTCTCTACTCTAAATTTGAGCACAAACATAACTTGAGAACAACACGGTAATAATACATCTTAAACTATCACATGAGACATGGTCTACAAAATAGGACAACTCTTCTGGTGGCTTTCAAACTTAACTTCAAATATATTAGAGATTTAAACTACTACAACTCTCCCATATTCCCTCAATCAATAAACATACTCGGCCCATGTTTTCAATTTTTTTTTTTTTTTTTTATCAACACAATGGATGGATCATAGTACTCTGCAAGTATGATCTACTACTTGGATTACAGAGATTTATATATAATAAGCCAAAGAATTGAATGTTGGTTTTGGAAGTGTTGTATTTAGGAATCATTTTTGGATTCTTTATAGGCGTATCACTTCCTTCTATTTCTTTGTCCAATGGTATGTTGCCCTGAATCCATTTCTTCCTTCTAATTATTGAATTCTGATGCTGAACTAAAAATCGGACCATCTCCAATTCGTCCATAGAGTCATCCAGGACCAAGAAGGTTAACCCAAAATAGGAAGACCAATCCACCGTGGGGAGGTCATCCGTGAGTATGAAGGTCGTCCATCAGGGAAGCAGTTGGATGACCTCGCAACACTTAGAAAATTTTCAGAATGGATTTACGCATAAAAGCTTATGATTCAGATCACGTTCTACTGTTTAAAAGTAAGAGCAAAATCCTTGTTCATTGCTATAACTTCCTACTAAGTTTTTAACTTCTAATGGCAGTTGTAAAAGATAAGATTGAACATTCTAGCTTCTATAGCAGTTGTGGGAGTTAAGTCTAAATCTTTTAACTTTCTTACACGTTGAGGAAGTTACTAAACAAGTAACCACTCTAAAGCTCACTATATAAGGACTCATCCACATCAAATGAAAGTAAGTTTCCATTGCTCCTAAAGTTAGAATTCTTGAGTTCTAAAGGAAAAACTAACTTAAGCATTGGAGGGTTCTTGGACGGTTCACCCCGGTCACTTTTAATATAGTGTTTCTTTCTTTTCAGGCCTATTTCCAGTCCATTGAAGCTCAGAGCATTTAACCTGCTGATTTTCTGTGCATCATTAGTTGGCGCCATCTGTAGGAAAGAATAAATTTGTGATTTGCAATTTATCTTTCTTAGACAAAAGGCTGTATGGTCTGGACAAGGTCAATGGCCACTAGTCTAGGCCATCAAGAGAGTGGGAACACTTCCAGCCATCCTAACCGTGCTCACCAGTCAGCACCTACCACACAACTGCTTTCCATCCAACAAATACAATCCATGGCAGGCGCCATGGCGGAATTAACCCGTTAGAATCAAGAACTTATCCGGGAGATTAACCAAAGGAGGCAACATCACGAACGATGAGCGGAAAGACAAGCTTAGAGTCAAGAAGTTAGAGAAGGAGAAAATGTTAAGCATGAGAACCACTCTAGGGGTACCACTTCATGAAGGGTGCCACATTTAGAGAGGGAGATGGATCAAATGAAGAGAGTCATGGACGAGATAAGGGAGAATATGTGAAGGACGAATCATGTAGATGATTTAGTTCATCGAACTTATTCCCCTTTCATAGCTTCTATCAATAGTTATCCCCTGCCTTCCAAGTTCAAGATGCATTCCTTGGATTCGTATGATGGAACACGCGATCCGTGTGATCACATAGCAACTTTCAAGACCACAATGCACGTTCAAGGAGTTCCAAATGAGATAATATGCAGGGCCTTCCCAACCACCCTTAAGGGGCCAACACGAGTGTGGTTTAGCAAGATACCTCTAAACACTATTGGTTTTTTTGAAGAGTTGAGTAAGTTGTTCGTCAACAACTTTATCGAAGGACAAAGGTATAAACACTCCTCATCCAACTTGTTGACTATAGAGCAAGGGGAAAATGAGAGCTTGCGGTCTTTCATCACTTGCTTCAATAGGGAAGCCTTGATGGTAGACAAGATGGATGACAAGCTATTATTGGCAGCCTTCCATAATGGAGTTAGTTCGGATTTATTCATTCACAAGCTATATGATCAAGAGCCACAGACCATGGCTGAACTCGTCCACTCAGCCTAAAGCTTCATGAATGCAGAAGATGCAATCATTGCCAAAAAGAAGAAAAGAGCAAAGTGAATGGAAGTAGACCTCCCACGCCATCTTGAGTAAGGCCCTCCTCCAAAGAAGGCCCAGATGGGAGAGAAGAAAGATAGAGATAATAGGAAGGTAGGATCGTCTTCAGGAAGGAGTCAGCACTACACACCCTTGAACACACCACTTGATTAGGTGCTTATGCAAATCAAGGATGATCCATCCTTAAAGTGGCCAGAAAAGATAAAGAGAGATCCCAATAAGCTTAATAAAAGCAAGTATTGCTGCTTCCATAGAGATCGTGGGCATAACACGAACGAGTGCTATGATTTAAAGTAGCAAATAGAGAATCTTATTAGGCAGGGAAAGTTGAGGCATTTTATTGGACGAGATCATAAAGATGAGAAGTAGAAAGGAAAGGTAGAAGCGTTGTCATGTCCCCCACTTGGAGAAATAAGAGTTATTGTAGAAGGAACTTCGACAGGGCAATCTTCCAAGTCAAGGAAGACATACCTGAAGGTGGTACAGAACGTCCAACTCTCTGGACGACCACCAAGGACAAGGGGGATAGATGAGCAGGCCATTACTTTTACAGATGAGGACGCTAGAAGGGTCCATCACCCACATAATGATGCAATCGTCATCATTTTGCCCATTGCGGATTACACTACTAGAAGGGTGTTGGTAGATAATGGGAGTTCAGCAGACATTCTATATTACCCCGCCTTCCAGCAAATGAGGCTTGGACGAGATCAATTTCATCTAGTAAATTCACCCTTAATAGGAATTGGAGGAATGAAAGTGCAACCTGTGGGCACCATTACACTACCTGTAGTGGTGGGAGCATATCCACAATAGATAGCCAAAGAAGTAAATTTCCTTATCGTGGATTGTTCATTGTCCTATAATGCTATCATTGGACGACCAACTTTAAATAGTTGGAAGGCAGTAACATCTACCTACCACCTATTTGTCTAGTTCCTAACAGATTACGAAATATGGCAAGTATAAGGGGATTAGTTAGCCGCTAAAGAATGCTACTTAGCAATGTTGGCCATAGATGAGCATGTGAAAATGATGAACATAGAGGAAAGAAGGGTTGTTACAGAGCCCACTAAAGTACAGGAAGACATCCCTCTAGAAAAGGGTAATCCCGAGAAGTTTACCAGAATTGGAACAAGTATGGAGGAGAAGACGAAGCAAGACCTCGTCCAGTTCTTAAGGAAGAGTATCAACGTTTTTGCATGGAGTCAGAAAGACATGCTAGGAATTAACCCAAGTGTTATTACCCATCGATTGAATGTGTAGCCATCTTCCAAGCTTGTTCGTCAGAAGAAAAGGGTCTTTGCTTCTAAGCGGGATAATGCTATCAAGGAAGAGGTCCAAAAGTTAACCAGAGTTGAATTTATTTAGGAAGTCTATTACCCGGATTGGTTAGCTAATGTGGTGATGGTCAAGAAAGCGAATGACAAATGGATGATGTGTGTAGACTTCAATGATTTAAATAAGGCTTGTCTCAAGGAAAGTTATCCGTTGCCACACATTGACTAGTTGGTAGACTCAACAGCAGGTCATCAATTGCTAAGTTTTATGGATGCCTTCTCAGGATATAACCAGATAAAGATGGACAAGGCAGATTAAGAGAAGACATCCTTCATTACTAGTCAAGTTTTATTTTGTTACAAAGTGATGCCCTTTGGTTTGAAGAATGTGGGGGCAACTTATTAGAGGTTAGTCAATCACATGTTCCCTCCATAGATAAGACGGAATATAGAAGTTTATGTGGATGATATGTTAGTGAAGAGCTTAGACGAGAAGAAACACTTGGACAACCTACAGGAGACCTTTGACACACTTAGATAATACAATATGAAGTTGAATCCAAGTAAGTGTGCCTTTGGGGTTTCGTCAGGGAAGTTTCTAGGATTCATGGTTTCACAGAGAGGAATTGAAGCGAATCCTGACAAGATCCAAGCCATTTGAACATGGAACCACCAAAGAATGTCAAGGAAGTCCAGTCCCTCAGTGGACGAGTTGCAGCTCTAAACATGTTTGTTTCAAAAGCTACAGATAAATGTTTGCATTTTTTCAAAGTTCGTAAGAAGGCATTCGAATGGACGGATGAGTGCTAAAAGGTCTTTCAGGATCTTAAAGTTATTCTTACCACTACTCCCCTGCTAAGTCCATCCATATCAGGTGAGGAGTTGTACTTATACTTAGCAGTATCCCCACATGCAGTAAGTTCAGTATTGATTAGGGAAGAAGGGAAAGTGCAAAAGCCTGTGTATTATACAAGCCGAGCACTACGGGGAGCAGAAAGACGATATCCGATGATTGAAAAGTTGGCTTTTGTAATAATAACGGCTTCCAGGAAGTTAAGGCATTACTTCCAGGCACATGTCATCAATGTCATGATGGATCATCTGCTGAAGAAAGCGATGAACAAGTTGGAAGCTGCAGGACAATTGATCCAATGGGCTATAAAGTTGAGTGAGTTTAATATCAAGTATCAGCCTAGAAATGCAATAAAGGCTCAAGTTCTAGCAGATTTCATTGTGAAATTCACTCTAAGTTATGGTAATCTAGACGAAATGGAAGAGACTAAGACATGGGTCGTTCATGTAGATGGGTTGTCTACACTATATGCAGGAGGAATAAGAGTTGTATTGCAGTCCCTTGAAGGAGATAAGTTAAAGTATATGGCTCATCTATAGTACCAAACAACTAACAATGAAGTTGAATATGAGGCCCTTCTTAAAGGGTTGGAATTGGCTAAGTCCTTAAGGGCCGAGTCAGTGGTCATCCAAGGAGACTCCTAATTGATCATCGGCCAGGTAAATGGAACATGTGAAGTGAAAGAAGAACAGATGAATAAATACCTCAGTACAGTGAAATTCCTTATTAAGAAGTTTAAGGAAGCCAATTTCCTTCAAATCCCAAGGGAGGAAAACATGGAAGCAGACGCCTTAGCAAAGGCAGCATCCGCAGATGGATTGGTGGATGAACTTGACGAAGTTCAATACATGCCTACCATAGATCTTCCAGAGGTGTAGCAGATAGAAGGTGAAGGGCATTGGATGACCCCGATAATAGCTTACCTCAGGGATGGAAGGCTTCTAGAAGAAAGAGACGAAGCCAGAAAGTTAAGGATCAGATCAACTAAGTATGTTCTTATAGACGAAGTGCTATACAAGTGAGGCTTTTCTTAGCCTTACTTAAGGTGTTTAGCTCCAGACAAAGCAAACTATGTGTTGAGGGAAATTCATGAAGGAGGATGTGGCAACCATTCATGAGCTAGAGCACTTGTCCACAAGGTCGTTCGTGTAGGGTATTATTGGCTTCAGTAACATCCCTAGACAACCATCAGAGTACCTTACCCCAATGATAGCCCCAAGGCCCTTTGCGCAATGGGTATTGGATATTTTGGGTCACTTTCTAATTGGAACCAGACAGATGAAGTTTTTGGTGGTAGGGATTAATTACTTTACTAAGTGGGTGGAAGCTGAACCCTTAGCAAAATCACACAGCAGAACGCCAAGAACTTCGTCTGAAAGAGCATTATATGTAGGTTTGGGGTACCTAGGGTACTAGTGTCAGACAATGGACAACAGTTCGATAACACACCCTTTAGAGATTTCTGTGAGCAATTTGGAATTAGGAATCATTATTCCTCACCCTCCCACCCACAAGCAAATGGACAAGTAGAAATTGCAAACCGATCCTTGTTGAAGATCATCAAAACTCGGCTTGAGGGAGTAAAGGGAGTATGGCCAGATGAACTACCAGGTGTTCTATGGGCTTACAGGACGATAGTGAGGACCCCTAATGGGAAAACTCCTTTTAAACTAGCCTATGGAAATGAAGCAGTCATACCTGCAGAGGTACACATGGCTAACCACAGGGTGAAGAAGTATTAGGACAAAGAGAATGAAGAACAATTTCGTCTTAACCTCGATCTAATTGACGAGGTAAGGATGGAGCGGAGCATAGAATAGTGAGGTTTAAAAATCTTATGGCTAGGAAATATAATGCAATGGTGAAACCCAGGTGCTTCAAAATTGGGGACTTCGTCCTAAAAAGGGTCTCTTTGGCAACTAGAAACTTGGCCCATGGAAAGTTGGGGCCTAATTGGGAAGGACCTTATAAGGTTATCAACTGTAAAAGGCAGGGATCATACTATTTAGAAGCCCTAGATGGATGGAAGCTTGAGCACCCCTAGAATGTTGAGCATCTAAGAAGATAGTATCAATGAAGGGTCAGCCTGGACGAGCATCATCATGGACAAAGTTGAAGCTATGTGTTACTCTCTTCATAATTATTTATGTTTATTGCTAGTATTAAATGTTTTTAATATTCCCTAAAAGTGCATTAGTTTTCAACTTTTGCGTTGTCTATGGACGAATTTGTGATGGATGAAGTCATGTACTTGGTCTGTTTGTTTGTATATAAGTATTTTTAATTCACTAAAGGCACTAGCTTGTAAGCATGTGCCATGCTTGTGGACGATGCTTATGTTATGTATATACAGTTTGGATTCCCAATGTATATAATGTTGTATGAATTTCTCATTTTCATGTTCTTTTCATTTAAACTAATCCACAAGAAGGCTAAAGGCCCAAGACGAGTAAAATCTCTGGACGTAGGGATGTAACGTCTATAAGCTTTCCTTAAAATAAGGATGAAGCAAAGGAAAATAAACCTCAAGTATATTTGTCTAATCAATGGATGAGGTAAAACCTCAGGTATATTTGTCTAATCAATGGACAAGGAAAAATGTGCATGTAAAAATACTTAAAATCCATGGATGAATTTGACCAGCCAAACAATTTGATCTTTGGATGAGTAAATACTGGGACTGTCTTACCCAAAGATGAGTAAAGAACCATCCAGCCTATGGACAAGGGACAATGTAAGATATAAGTCAAATTTATGGACGAATAAAGCTAGCAAAAGAAATACCATTCATAGACAAGTTATACTTGGGAAACAAAGAATTGTAGAAGTGTTGAGCATGAAAAATTTATCCTAAAATGGACGATGTAAACGAAGGAAATTTTTTCATTCAATTAGGATGATATAAAATGTTTTCATGAATGGACGGACCACACTTAAAACCATAAAAATAACATGGACGATGTAAACAAAGGAAATTCGTGCACATAACATGTTCAACATTAAATGAAGAGTGAAAGTCAAAATAAATATTCATTCATAAAGTATAAAAAAGGGTAGACGACCATCGTCCAAAAACCCTTGAGTTATTTAAAGCCAAATGAAAGCTATTGTATTTTTGTGCGTCCATAAACTTGGATGAGAGAATTGTACTTGAATGAATTCAAAAGAAGAAGAAGAAGAAGAAGAAGGCAAAGCCCAAAACAACGGGCACTTCCAATAAACTAAAATGATAAAATTTTTCTAAAAGAAAAATAAATTTATTGAGATAAACCATTGGGGGCATCACCCCCAGACTTTGGGTAGTCCTTATTGGCATTAGTGGTATCCTGAGTAGTTTTAGTTGAAGCATCATCCACCACGTTGACATCCTCGAAACTTGTCAAAAGCAAGGAACTCTCTGTGGCAGTGGGAATTTTGAAGGAGTCGAAGTTGATGGAAATATGAGTGTATGCAGCGGAAAAAAATTAATTAAACGGATCTACTTCATTCACAATTGATAACATGTGCCATATAAGTTTCAGAATTAGAGAATAAGAGAGTGTACCTTGAAGCGATGAAATTCAAAACCGAAAATCAGAAGTTCTTGAGAAGACTTTCAATCTTCACTCCAATTCCACTAGATGCCCAAGATGTGTAGTCTCTCAATCAGTTATATGTATATGTTTCTAGAGAGAATCTAAGAGTGTCCAACACTCACATACCAATTCATGTCATTTTTGAGTTCTGTATGTTTCTCTTCTTATAACTGATTATCTAATTGGACTAGCCTTTTGGGCTTTTCCAATTGGGCTTTAGTATTTGACTTGGAGTGGGATCAAAAGGGAACAAATAAGACACTAGCTCCAATGGGTCTTGGGCCTTTCTGTCAACTCTTGACAAGTCCAAAGTTACCATTAACTATATTTAATATCACTATATAAATATAGTTGCACTCTAGGCCTTATTAATAAATTATATCCCAAAACTTTATTGTACATGCAACCCCTTCATTAAATATTCGTAGTAACACAAAGTCATGAATAAAGACTGCCACTTTGTGAATTACTACATCTTAATCCTTTAATGTTATTCATCATATATTTATGAAATCCAATTTCATAAATATATACTTTAGTCTTACTAAAGTGGTTAGGCCTAATTCTTCTAAATAACAAATCCGTTAAATTTATCTCAAGTGAATATTTTGTATCTCTGTTGAGAGATTATGAATTCTATCTTGAAAATATATGTTCCATCAACACTAAATGTGGTTGCCCAACATACTGAGGTTTTGACCGTTACTTTAGATCTCACTCATGATATATTAAAGCAACCTACACTTCATGATCAGGTCCATTATTCTCTCAGGATTAAGAGTTCATGCAAATATAAGTCGTAAGATTTATTATTCAATTGACAGTTGTTAAGAGAATAATAAATCTTACAGCGGTCCAGTTCAATATGATTTAACTCTTAAAACATATCAACATATCAACTAGAAGTCATCACTTCCATGATCAAGACAAATCATCTTAGTTAATATGTTATAGTCTTCGCAGATGAAATGCCCAATTTCATCACCGACCACGAACTAATATTCTGAGTTTACAAAGAACTTGTAATTTATATCTTTTGTGACTTTTCACATAAATCACATACTATGCATCTCATGGACTATATGATAATGTCCAAATATTTATATTACCATTATTTCAGATAATAATAAAACAACTTTATTAATTTCAATATTAAGTCATACATCATGTCATACATAATGTCATACATAATATAAAACATAGCATCATACAATAGAATTTTAGGGCACAAATCCCAACAGAAGTCCACTTCGAGATAGGTCTCCTTGGCATCAGCATGAAAGTCCTCATAACCAGTAGCATAATAATGATCTTGAAGATTTTTGAACTCATTTGACCTCATAAAGGCTGCAATGGCTTCTTACTGAGCCTTCAGCTCTTCCACTTCGTCCTTCAACTGCTTCTCAATTCCTTGTAGACAATTAAGATCCTCAGTCAACATGATCACCTCCCCCTTCTTTAAAAGAACCTCATTGTTCAGCTCTTTACTCTTCTCCTTGGCAGCCTTAGCCTTTTCACAAAGCTCCTTGGCTTGGGTGGATGCAGTGTAAAACTTTGACTGTTTGACATGGCCTATAGATGGACGAAGAAGAGTTAAAAAATTTTCATTGAAATTTTCTGAAAATAAAACAAAGACAATGAAAATTACATACCAACAAGGTCATGGATGGCAGAACGCTCAAAGTCCTTCACTGACATGTTATAGTATGAGTTCACCTCATTGTCAGTGATGATTCCTTTGAACGTGCTCCAAGCATAAGACTCGTCTAGTACCAAGTTGAGAGGATGCTAGGTTTTCTCTAAAGGGTGGGCCCTATGAGGAGTTTTGGCTGCAAGAAGAGGGAGGTTCTCAGGTTGGATGGATGAAGGAGCAGTCTAGATGGGAACCAAGTTTGCTGCCAAGACATCCAAGTGTACCGTCGTAGAAGGGAACTTTGGAACCTTAGGAGGAGGAGTCTTGCCAGACTTCTATTTCTTGGAACCTTAACAAGGAGGAAGGTCACCAAGATCCATAGAGCTGGATATACCCTTCCTCTTTCTAGTCTAGACGCTAGGCTTCTGGACGACCAAGGGAATGGCATCGTCCAAGACCTGTATGTCCTCTTCACACTCAGTACCACTTGCAACGCCTTTGCCTTTATTTTCCTTCATGGTGGCCAACCCTATGTTGAAGAGGACAAAGTTAGTAATATAAAAATAAAAAAATGAAAAAAAGAAGAAGAAATGGACGATACTTACTTCGATGAGTAGTCTCCTCTTGAGCAAGGTTTTCAGTAGTAGGCTCAAGACCAAGTCTCCAAGTAGCTAGACAACTAAGGTCACCAAGCTGTGGAAGGACCTCTTAGGGAAGGCACGAACTCTGTCAATACGCTCTAAATAAAAATTGTCCAAGTGTAGACAAGTAATAGCTACACCAATACAAGAGAAGGTTAGACGAGGGAAAAGTTAGATAAAATAAATAAAAGAAAGGAAGAAAGACATACCCTCAAGACAAAAACGACCTAAGAGGGCTGGTAAAAGGAGGGAAGGGTTACATCAACTGGGTCTCCAGCCCAGTTTCTTGAAATAAAAAAAGAATTCTTTTTTTGAAAGCTATCAGAAGAACTACGGCCCTTAATCAAACTAAACTGAGGGCCCCTAAAACTGGTAAAAACCAGCAGATTGTTTAATTTCTGAGGGCTTATAACAATAAAGGAACTCGTCCACTGTGATTGGACAGTTCCTATCAAGCGCCTCATGCCATAACACTTGCATGGAAACTATTGTCCTTCATCCATTAGGGTTAAGCTGGTTTGGTCTAATACCCAACCTATGGAAGAGACCTCTACAAAAGGAGTTCAAATGAAGTCTAAGACCTGCTAGAAGATAGGAGGTATATACACTAAAACCTGAAGAAGGAGAACAACACCATTCCCCCTCTTCAGGTAGACAAGGTCTAAACTCACTAGGAATTTGGTATTTACCTACAAGAGTTTTTAACTTACTTGCGTCTAGAGTAGACGCTACCTCGGGGGCACAATTATAGATTACATTCTCTTCCTCCTCTTCGTCTTAAAGGGGACTAGGTGACCTTCTAGACGAGCTAGCCTCAGCCTCAGAAGTCATCCAACGTTGCATCTCCTGGAAATACTTTAAAGGAAAATTAGGGACCCTAGACAAATAATGCTCCTCTGAGGAACTACTGTCACTACTATAACTTGTACTACCCTTACTACTCCCATAGCTATCGCCACCACTCTTAGAGGACACGTTTGGATACTCATTTATCTATCTCTCTAGGCTACTACTAGACGCAGACATAATTAGAAGAATGAACAAAGATGAAAACCTAAGGATGAAGGGAAGGAAGTACCTGACGAGACTAGAAGACGAGGACTAGACAAGGCTCTTGGACGAAATGGCAAAAAGGAAATTATTAGAACAGTAAAGGGTAAGAGAGAGAATGTACATATTTATAGGGCCCAGAGGTGGGTCAACGAAGCGACACGGACCAACCAAAAGTTGACACATGGCATTTTCCTTAAAAAATAAATCGACGCGACTAGCCAACAAATGAGATTATGACACATGGCACAATTTGAAACAATAAAAACCAATAGTTATACTACAGTGTTCTGGACGACCCTTAGACAAGGGGGCAACTGATGGCGAACTAAAAATTTGACCATCTCCAATTCGTCCAGGACCAAGAAGGTTAACCCAACATAGGAAGGCTAATCCACCATGGGGAGGTCATCCATGGGTATGAAGGCCGTCCATTAGGGAAGCAGCTGGACGACCTCGCAACACTTAGAAAATTTTCAGAATGAATTTACACACAAAAGCTTATGATTCGGACCACGTTCTATTGTTTAAAAGTATGAACAAAATCCTTGTTCATTGCTATAACTTCCTACTAAGTTTTTAACTTTCTAATGGCAATTGTAGAAAATAAGATTGAACCTTCTAACTTCTATAGCAGTTGTGGGAGTTAAGTCTAAATCTTCTAACTTCCGTACACGTTGAGGAAGTTACTAAATAAGTAACCACTCAAAAGCTCACTATATAAGGACTCACCCACATCAAATGAAAGTAAGTTTCCACTTCTCCTAAAGTTGGAATTCTTGAGTTCTAGAGGAAAAACTAACTTAAGCATCGGAGGGTTCTTGGATGGTTCACTCCGGTCACCTTTGATCTAGTGTTTCTTTCTTTTTAGGCCTACTTCCAAGCCAAGAAGCCCGGAGCATTCAGCCTACTGATTTTTTGTGCATTATCAAATTCCATTAACATATATTTTATACTCATTTGATTGGGCTTTTTTTTTTTACGGTAGATTTTCTTTATATTTTTAATACCAATTTAGGGGTTCATAAATTCTTTAGCCAATTGGGGTACATAGGCAAAAACCTAGCTTTCATAATTCAAAGGGAATTTCCAACTGATGTCTGCACAACTGCAATTCAAAGGGAAAACAACAAACCACACTTGGTTTGACAAGAATGATATATATATATATATATATATATATATATAAAAGTTATTTTGATTTAATGCTGACATATTTGCCTTTTCATTTCTCTTAGTCTTAGATGATTGAGATTTGAGAGCTATTTGGATTGATTAATCTAATTGGTCAAGTAATCCTATTCTATAATCAATTTCTGTTAGGTCGAACCAATTAATTCTGCAACTTTATGCAAACTTTGTTACTACTAAGATATGGCCATGTACAAGAATTCAAATGTCATTCAATGAATCGGTTGGTCATTTGATTTTTTTTGTTTCTTTTTGCTAAATAAAAAGAGGTTTTTTGGTGTGGACTCATCAACCTCATGCCACGTGACAGTAATGAGTAATACCATGTGTACCATTAGGAGTTGATGGGGGCTATCATTGTGGGCACAACACATTTGTTGAAGTGCTACTACTCTAATCGCTCAACTCTTGCCAAGTGTTATGTGAAACGATATGAAGAATACTACCACCAAGCCACACCCCATGGTGGTGGGCATTTGACTTCTTGATGTTAACGTTGTCAATTCTGGATATTATGGAGGGATAGTGCATAGTGTTGACTATGTTTATAATGGATGTTTATATAGGGCATGGTGCTGAGATACGAGTTAGTGATAGTTTGTAGTATGTCATTGACACTACAAAAAATGCGGGCTATAGCCATGTTTACAATAAAAGTGGCTATAGCTGATCTATAGCTGCATTTTTAATAAATGCGGCCATAGACTTAACCTATACCTGCATTTTTAAAACGCGTCTATAGATAAAATGCAGCTATAGGTTTAAGTCTATAGCCAAGTTTGTAAGTGTTTTTTTTTTTTTTTTGGATAGGGCTTATTGTCGCGTTCAAAAAACCTGGCTATAGGTTCAGCTAAATAATATATATATATTTTTAAAGCCTATAGCCATGTTTTTAAAATGCAGCTATAGGTCCAACTAAATAATATATATATTTTTTAAAGGTGGACCTATAGCCGCGTTTTTGAAACACGGCTATAGGTTAAGTCTATAGCCGCGTTTCTAAGTGTTTAGAAGCACAACTATAGGCCCTAAAGGCAAACCTAAAATAAAAAACCTAAATCTCTCTCAGTCTCTCACACTGCATTCGACTAGCCCTCTCTTATCACTTTGATGCCGCGCTCAGTCCTCTCTTAGTCTCCATCGTCAACTCTCTCACTCTCTCACACCCCTCACTTTCTCACTCTTATTCTTGGACCTTTATTTTTCATTTGAAATATCAAATATAAAACTTTTTTTTTTTTTATAAAAGGTTAGAAAAATAAAAATAAAATACTTCTTAAAGTTTATAAGATTCTTTCGTGTGCTTAGAGACTTTTCTAAATTTTTTTTTTATAGAGTTTAATACTTTCTATTTATCTTAATTCAAGGTTGCTACATTTTTCAATCACAAAAATACCTAGTGGTGTGATGAGATATATACGAAAAAATTATTTTACCCACAAACTCATAAATTTCATCACACGTCTAGGTATTTTTGTGATTGGAAAATATAGATGGATGAAAATTATTAACTTTTACAATTAATTTGGGAGTCCATAAAGGAATGGAATGGAACGAACAAATCATAGAAGAATACTAGCCTCTGAGCACACACTCATGTGTGTGCTCAAAGGCTCTTCTGTTTTTTTTGGGTAAATGTTAATAATTTACATCAATTATAATTTGAAATTACTACATTTTTCAATCACAAAAGAAAAATTTAGGGGTGTGCAATAAAATGTTATGTCCTACAAAAAAGCATGTGGTAAATGTTATCATTCTAACACAAATCTCAATATTAACATAAAATATATATATATTTTTTCTATTCTATTTTGTTTCAATCTTTATAAAGGTCCAAATTAATAAAATGTAATGACCCAATCTTTTTCTCTTTCTCATCAAGGTTAAATTCAAATTCTTCAAGACTGTATTGAAATACAACATATTGAAATAGTCTATTGGGGAAATTTTTTAGTTCACAAAATACTAATTTAAAAAAATATAAATTGAACTATCATAAAGAAGGAGTTCTAAAATTTTACTAACCCTTTTCTTTTTGTTGGCAAGAATCTAACATCAAATTAATGTTGAGATTAAAAAATATGTATAATGTGTATGTAAAAGAACTTTAATGAAAATAATTAATAAATTATAACAAATACATGCTTAAATAATAAGCCAAAAAGAATATTGTCCTCAAAATCTAAATTGAGGGGATGGAAACAACATATCATCATTGGAACCAATGTTATAAACATGTAATTCATATATGATATACAAAATAATAAATCTTCCAAAAGGAGAATAAGAGATTTGTAAAAATTAATATATCAATTCTTGTGGAAGATACGCCACTATGAAAGCATGTCTAACAATATTTAATCATTGATTCTCAAATCATAAGCATATAAAATATATCAAATTTAAGGAAATTAGCTTAAACAAAAGCAACAAATGCATGAAACCTATTCAATTTTATTATAATAAAAAAATTAGAGTAAACAGATACATACTTGTAAGGTTGTAGCTGCTGTAAATAGGAGAAGGAAAGTCTAAATCAAAAAATCATACAATTGGCAGGAGAATGAAAAAATTACACCAAAGAACCGTGTGTGTGTGTGTGTGTATGTGTGTACTCCACCTAAAAGGAGTTCATGTAAAAATCAAACATCCTAAACTTCTTGAAGAATACGATATGAAAAAAAAAAGGGTCTGTGAGAGCGTATGTCAAATAAAAAAGGATATAGATGTTCTCAAGAATTAATTAATTAATTAATTATTAATTTTTAGAAGGACGTTCTCAAGAAGTTGATATGGAATAAAGAAAGGAGTCCATGAGGTTTTAAATTAGAAAAGATATAGATGAACAATGATTATTCAAACTAATTAGGTCTCTCTTAGGTATAGTAGTTGTATGCCACCAACTAACTAAATTTATTTTTTTTTAAAGAAATTTAATAAATTTTCTACAATTTGGTGCAGCCATTTGGCACAATCACGGCTTCTAAGCTCAACTTTACCTATACCTAATTTATTAAATCATCCTCTATATCTATACCTAATTATCTATACTATCTTTCTCAAAAAAAAATTATCTATACTATCTATTAAAATAATAATAATTATTATTATTTATACTACTGTTTAAGTTCTCTTATTTGTTCATCCAAAAAAAAAAAAAAAATCTCTTATTTGGGATACATATTTCGATGGTTCAAAAATACTCTTACACCGTAATTTTTTTTTTTTTTTGATATACCGTACATTTAAATAGAGACAAAATTAAAAATACATCTCTAACTTCCATGTTAAACATGGTCTACAAAATTAGACCACATTTGTTGATTTCTTTTTTTTTTTTTTTTTTCAAATCTCTTCTTCTTTATTTTGCATTTGAAGGGGGGAAAAACACTCCTACCATAAAACTATTACTATAACTTTTCATCTATATTCCTTACATTTAGGCACTACTACATATTCTTTTCTTTTTTTCCTTTAAATGATAAGTCAATTGCCAAAACAAATGCTCTCTCTCTCTCTCTCTCTCTCTCTCTCTCTCTCTCTCTCTCTCTCTCTCTGTGTGGCATAAGCAAAGGTAATTCCTTAGTACTCATTATTTTTTTAATGTTTTTTTGCTCCCATGTTTGTATATGTCTCTTTTTTTTACATGCGTTTATAATTCTGAAAAGATTTTCCTTAACAAGATTAGGTGCTTAAACTTGAAACACTATTCTATACTAGAGTTTATGTATATTTCAAATGATCATTTTGTATATAGAAATACAAAGAAAGAACAGTCGTTGCAATATAGAAATACAAATAATTTTGTTTTTAATTAAAAAAAAAAAGATCCTTTAAATGCGCTATATAATTATAATTGTGTCTACATGTTGTTCCCCTTCTTATTTTATTACTATTTTCCTTATGTCTCGTGACACACTACAAATACATTAAAATAATTAACATATTTATTCTTAAAAATAAAAGTTTATTATGAAAGTTTCAAAATTTTCAGAAAATACTAATTCAATAAAATTCTACAAACAACATTTCTTCTAAATTTAGAAGATTTTCCTTTACTAAGTTACAATAGGAGTACCCATATCTAAAATAACTTTCATTATTTATTATATATTATTTTAATTATAGATGGTAATATTTTTGTTTTAATAGTAAAAGTTGGATTGTACACGTAAAGCTTGCATTATATGATTCAATATAAGTGTTAGAGCATTCTTATCTGCTTATAAAAAAAGAAAAGAAAAAAAAAAGAATATACCTCACAAAAAAATCACTTATGTTATAAAAGTCACTTATAATACATTACATTAAAATAATATTACTTTAATATTAACTTAGAAAAGAGAAAAGAGAAAGTGAGGCAAGAGTAGAGAAAGAGAATAAAAAATTAATAAAAAAGTTTTGCATGTTGCTAAAGTGCTTTATGCAATTGCATAAGGAGTTGCATAAAGTACACTAGCAATATGCAATTTATTTTTATTTTTTTTTGTTTTTGGCATTTAGCTTGTGTTTATTTTATGTTTTTTTATTTATTTATGAATAATGTTATTTATTTTGCATTTTAATGGATTATGCAGCATAACCTAATGAGAATGCTCTAATAGTTGTACAATATAATTTTTTGCCTTGTGGTTGCTAACTCCCAAAATGTTATTATAACATCCTAAACATAAAAAAACACTCTATATCCAGATTCTTAAACTTTTAAAAAAAATTGCAACTTTGCTATAGTAAAGTCCTATTTTTAAACACTTAATGTAGCAGTCCTTACTTTTTTTAATATTAATTTATTCTCTCTCTCTCTCTCTCTCGGACCACCAAATCAAAGCATTGCCACCGGACCACCAAACCAAAGCACCACCAATTTCTACAACCCAGGCTTTCAAAGTCACAATCCCACAGAAAATCAAAACCCACTTTGCTAGCAAGCCTAAACCCAGTTTGTTAGCCGTCGAACCTTTATTAGATTGCTAGTTTTAGAGAGAGAGAGAGAAATTAATAAATAAATGAATAGTGTTAATTGTGATGTGAAAAATAAAGAAATTGGATGTAGTCATGTGGGGTGAGTTGTGAAATGATATGCTAAAATAGATACAATAGCTTTTCAGAGTCTAAAATGAGGAATTTTTTAAACTCCAAATGCCAACGCTTTTATAAATATATTAAAATTATTAATGTAGGTTATAAGTAAACTTTATTACTAAAGTACTATTTAAAAAGTAAGACAAATAACTGGGACTATGCAGGAGTAGTATTAAGAGATACTTAAGGTTATGACAACATGAAAAGGTTCACTTGGGGTTGGTGGTTAGGGTTTCTTCCACGTTGGGTATTGAATTTTTTGATTTTCGGTGGGGTAGCAATTGGTTTACCAGGTAGGTTTTGTCAAATCATATCTTATCTATTATCTTCTCTAGTATAGTGATTCGGTTTCAATCTCTCTCTCTCTCTCTAAAGGTCTAGTGGCTTGGCTATTTCCTTTTTCCTCTACTTTCTTTTCAAGTTAAGTTTGATAGGCCACAAACTGAATGACCCCTTGTGATTAAACCAATTAATTAATTAGCCAAGTTATTAATTAATCAATTATCATGCAATTGCGTGGCAGCACAAACAAATCACCAATAAACTAAATATGCAGCAGAAATTAAATGACACGGTGATTTGTTCACAAATGGGGAAAACCCTAACGGCAAAAACCCCACCGGGTGATTTTTAGGTCACCACTACCAAAACTCCACTATTATCAAATCAAGCGGTTACAAGTAAAGGAATCCCAAGTACCTTACCAACCTACAGTTGAACCCTTACCCCAATACCCAATTGGACTTGATCTGTAGTGACAATTTCCACCTTTAATGCACGGCTCCCAAGTACGTGACTAACCAGATGCGCAGATCCCAGTACGCGACTTCAAACACCAACTTAGAAGGAGAGGTTGGTTGCAAAGTTCTTCAGTTCATCATACACGATGAGAATCAGGAAGATGCTTGGTCACAAAACCCTTTGGTGCAAATACACAGCAACTTCTTCAGAGAAGATGACCTAGGTCAAGAACTTCGTCTTTGATCACAATTTGCTTGAACAAGGATTGCTCAATGCTTTTGCAACTTGTGTCTATCATGACGGCTCTTAAAACACTCCTTTTATATGTTTAGGGTTAGAAGAAAAGAAGGCCCAAAAACATATTCACAGATCCCAAGAAATAAGAACAGAAAATCTGATTTTTTAATTCCCGACAGATAGCAGGTGTCAAGGAGCTATCGAGCAGGTGTCGAGCATTAATGAAAATGCACTTCAGCTTGTTTTTCTTGGACAGACCTGATGACTTCAACACTTGATCTTGAAACCTTGTTTCTTGAAGTATTAAAAACACCTAGAACTACCCAAATACAAGTAGAGTGCGTTTTGTCAAAATATTAGCCAATTTACATAAATAAGTATGACATATGTTCTTAACATGTGAACCATATATGTCCTAACAATCTCCCCCTTTGGCAATTCGTGACAAAACCACAATAAACAAATGAACATATGAGAGAAGTCATAAATCACTCAACTCATATTTACTTGTTGAATACAATAAAATCTATCCTAACACAAACTCTTGAAAAACTTTGCAAGAAGAGAGTTTATGGCAAGTAGACTTTGACAACCTGTATTTCTGAAACACTTTAAACAAAACTCATCAAGGCATCTTGTGTGAAACAGAAATAATTAGATTGCATACAAGTATAAAGAACATGTGTCTAAAGATAAAGAATAAACAACACATGAAGATATAGGTGAAAGAAACATACATCCACATATAGAGAAAATAAGTACAATGTATGTAAAACTGGTCACAAGACCTCATATACAAGATCAATGTATCTATAAAGAATAGAAAAGAAAAGATACATCAAAACCTCACTACATCCCTCATAATATCAACACTCTCCCTATCAAAAATGTCCTATACTAACTCTCCCCCTAAGATGACTACTCTCATAACCCAAAACTACTCTCCCTTTTTGTCATGAGTGACAAAGGGTAGAGTGTCATGTAGACATCTCATCAGTAGAGCTAGCATCTCCATCATTATCATCCGAAGCATCATCATCATCACCATCATCATCATCATCAGCATCAGAATCAGAAGCGACTGGAGGAGGTGGTGGAGGAGAAGCCTTAGAAGCAAAACTACCTATGGTCGCCTGCCGTCGTGCAATACGACCAACATGAACATTCACCTGATACAACTCAGTGGAGAGTGTATCGAGGCGAGCATCCATGCGCTGCAGCTGCGCCATGATGTCTCCAAGAGATACATCGCCTGTAGAGGTAGAAGGAGCCGATGTAGATGGAGCTGATCTGGATGGAGCCGAATGGGAGGGAGGAGTGGAGTCCGTTTGTCTCGACCTAAACTGAGCCTCACTACGTTTTACGGTAGCGGCATCTATGGCAGAAATGCGTGTGAAGTGGTCGGACACAGGAAAAGGGATAGAAAAATGGCGTAAAATCCTCGTGATAGTGGAAGGAAAGATGAGCTTATCACGGGACGCTGAATCTAGATGAACATCTATGATAGAGAAAATGAAGTGAGAAGGAAAATTTATCGTAAGATGCTCAAGAAGAGATAACAAAAATCGAGCACAAGGCTTTGTGATAGAGTTGTAGTGAGAGAGAGGATGGAGTACAAAAGTCATCACCATGTTAAGAAATCTAGGACCTTTAGCAAAAGGTCTACATGATGTATACTGATGCTCACCCCAATCAGAAGGGCGCTCATAAAAAGCAGAAATGAGCTCATCCTTAGACACAGTTCTCAGACGCTCACATGTAGGATAGTCAGGAAACTCAATCCTAGGAACCCTAAGCACATCCGCAACTAGCTGCGGTGTGACAGCAAAGCACGTACCTCGAATGCGAGTATGAAAAAGAGGTACTGAACGATCAATTCCGTGCATATTGGAGTAAAACTCCTGAATCAACACGAGAGGATAGGTGACCGGGACGTCACACAGTGACTCCCATCCCCTACTGTGAATGACAGAGGGAAGGTCAGTGTCGGCGAAGTCCGCCAAAATGACTTGGCGTTCCGAATCAACACCTCGTCTAGAAAAATTCTCCAAAAATGCCTTATGAGCATCTCCATCACGGAACCGAAGAGTGAGAGGAGCAGAATCAAAAGAGGAAGAAGCTCCAGAACGCAAAGGGTTCAGAGAATGAGTGGATTTACGCTTGGGTGCCATAGACACTACTAATGTAAACACAATGAGAAAGAAAAGAGAGGGAGACAATCAGAAAAGTCCCAAACAGTTCAAATATCAAATATATTGAACAAAAAGTACGTATGCATGGGGAATGCATGAACATGTGACATGCAAACATAAAAAGCATCATGGGCTCAGCCCAATCCAAACCTATTAACACACATACAAGAAACACACATCTAAATGCATGTAAATATCATTCTAATGCACATGAAATGCAATGTATGACATTTTAAACATCTTTTATTGAAAACCTAACCCAAAATTTCAAGAAAAACTCATTGATTTTGAAAAACCCCAAAATTTTCAAAATCCCAAAACCTAAGATTCAAAACATGAAATGCATGAAAAAGGAGGGAAAATAAGATCTTACCAAGTGATTTGAAGCAAGAAATGGTCGAAAATCACGAGGAAAGGAGATTTTGAGTGAGAAAGAATGATTTGGGAGATGAACAGCCGTGGACAGATCGAGAGAGATCAAGAAAATGAAGTTCAGATCGCGACAAGGCTTTATATAGAAGCCTCAGTAATTCTCGACAGCTGAGGTGTCGAAAGGTGTTGAGACAGGTGTCGAGGTAGGTGTCGAGAAAAAGCATGTAGACAGCTGAAGGTGTCGAGGAATGAACACCAGAACCAAGAACAGAAGCTCGATCGATCGACCAGGTATCGAGAAGGTATCGAGGAGACAGGAACTTTCTCGATCAATCCACCAGGTGTTGAAGAGGTGTCGAGTTTACGATAAGAAAAAGGCTTGAGAAGCTCGACAGATAGACAGGTATCGAGGAGGTGTCGAAGAGGTGTCGAGCCAGCTTTTAAAAATAGTTTTTCGAGAAGAGAAAAACATAACCATGAATGCAATCAAACATGCACCTCAACAAAGATCCAACCACCATAATAGGCTCTCAAAATCATCTCTCAATGAAAAATTTAAGCACATGGATCTCTCAAAAACACACACACACACTAAACAAGTCTAACTAATTTTATTTTTCAAAAACAAGTCAGAACAGTTTAGTGAGCATACAAAAGCACATGTAAAACCCTAGTGATGGCCAAATCACATTGTACCTGCACATGTTTCAAGAGTAGCAAAGAATATTACGTGTTGTGTGTGAAAAACATCACAAGATTACATATGTGTATACATGTTATGACGATCTGAGATATGAGAAAATAACTTTAACTCACACACAATTATAACTGTTTGATGGGGACTATCACCTTCGAGGTACATCCTATAACTCTCACATCTCCTAGAATACATGCTTGCAACCATTTTTAAAGCATTTTGATCTTTTTGCTTTTTATTTTCTTTGCATATTTTCTTTATAAGCATATCATACATGGGCTTATAAGAGAGAAAAGAAATACCCATTGATATTTTGACATTCCAATTTTGCTATGCCGAAGCACACAAATGTCATTGACATCACATTTTTGCTATGCTGAAACATACAGATGTCATTAATGATTGGCGGGCAACAGTGGTGAGATGGTTATTTATGCCTTTCTCTTAGGATTTTCTAGTCCTATCCGTCAAAAAGAGTGATATGAGTGTTAAGTTTTAAGAAATAACTTAATCTTACTCATCATAAACAAGAGCCACAAAGCTCACTTGCTTAGTTGTGCATAGAGATGCTCATCTAAGTTACAAGAGATACAAAGTTTAGAAAACTCCGTTTCATTGGCCATCCAAGGTACACAAGTACCAATGTACACAAAACACACACTGTTTTTATATTTTTCTGATTTTTCAATCAATTTTTTTTTTTTGAAAAACAAAAATAAGCAAAACTGAAAATAAACAAACAAAAACATGTAAGCAGAAAGAAAGATGCATATGCGTGAATGCATGATAGAAGGGTGCAGATGCATGAAAGCATGATTCCAAAAACAGATAAAAAATCAAGTAAAGAGAGTCCTACTTTAGATAGAAAGAATTAAAGTAGAGGACAAACAGAAAAGACAATTAAGTCTTAGAATCCTTTATCACCCACACAGCACGAGTCTTTGGCCGTGAAGATGAAAAGGTACGTGTCCTAGTATGACTACTAAAGGACATAGAGGAATTAGAATTCCCCTGAAATTGAGTCAAAAAGCTCAAAACTTTTAATAACTCACCAAGAATAGGTACAGAGCCTTTAGACAAAGGACGAGACCTATTGGACACTCGCTTATGGGGAAACAATTTGAAACAGTTAGGACGAGTGTGACCGGAACCACAATGGTGACAAACATGAGTAGTTTTAGAATTACACAGTTTCCTTGAGGAGGTCTAACCTTGGAGGTTGACAGAGACCTTAACTTAGGACAATTTGGCCTAATATGACAAACAATATGACAATAATGACAAGTGGGGACAAATTCAGAATTTTTATTCTTCCTAGGAGGAGTTTTAGACATAGGTTTAGAAACTTCAGTGTTAACATCAGAATTTTTACCTTTGTCTATCCTAACAATATTAGCCTTCAACTCTTCATTATTCCTTTTAAATGGGGGAATATAAAAATCTTTTTCTTTTGAGTTAGGCTCAACAACAAGTTTGGCACTAGTTAATTTTTCAACTTCAGTTTTAAATTCAACTAGTTGCTCTTCCAAACTTTTAATTTTGTCCACCTGAGAAGAAATTTGATTTTTAAAATTTTCATTCAAATTATTGGCTTCATCCAATTTTGCAATCAAATCATCTTTTTCAAGCTTGACCTTTTTAAATTTAGCTTTTAATTTTGTAGAACATTCAAGAGATTTCATACAAAAATTATAAAGCTTGCAATAGGCATCTTGAATATCATCATCATCATTCACCATAAGATCATGCAAATCAAAACAATCAAGAGTTTCCATGACAACAGGGGTCAATGGATCACACAACAAAGATTAACCCTAATCAGAGTGCCCCTGCTCTGATACCACTTGATAGGCCACAAACTGAATGACCCCTTGTGATTAAACCAATTAATTAATTAGCCAAGTTATTAATTAATCAATTTATCATGCAATTGCATGGCAGCATAAACAAATCACCAATAAACTAAATATGCAGCGAAAATTAAATGACACGGTGATTTGTTCACGAATGGGGAAAACCCTAACGGCAAAAACCCCACCGGGTGATTTTCAGGTCACCACTCCTGAAACTTTACTATTATCAAATCAAGCAGTTATAAGTAAAGGAATCCCAAGTACCTTACCAACCTACAGTTGAACCCTTACCCCAATACCCAATTGGACTTGATCTGTAGTGACAATTTCCACCTTTAATGCACGGCTCCCAAGTACGTGACTAACCAGATGCGCGGATCCCAGTACGCGACTTCAAACACCAACTTAGAAGGAGAGGTTGGTTGCAAAGTTCTTCAGTTCATCATACACGATGAGAATCAGGAAGATGCTTGGTCACAAAACCCTTTGGTGCAAATACACAGCAACTTCTTCAGAGAAGATGAACTAGGTCAAGAACTTTATCTTTGATCATAATTTGTTTGAACAAAGATTGTTCAATGCTTTTGCAACTTGTGTCTATCATGACGGCTCTTAAAACACTCCTTTTATATGTTTAGGATTAGAAGAAAAGAAGGCCCAAAAACATAATCACGGATCCCAAGAAATAAGAACAGAAAATCTGATTTTTTAATTCTCGACAGATAGCAGGTGTCGAGGAGCTATCGAGCAGGTGTCGAGCATTAATGAAAATGCACTTCAGCTTGTTTTTCTTGGACAGACCTGATGACTTCAACACTTGATCTTGAAACTTTGTTTCTTGAAGTATTAAAAACACCTAGAACTACCCAAATACAAGTAGAGTGCGTTTTGTCAAAGGATTAGCCAATTTACATAAATAAGTATGACATATGTTCTTAACATGTGAACCACATATGTCTTAACAAAGTTTAAGGTTTCCTATTATTTTCTTGGTGTAATTTATAAGTAATTTTGTGCTAAATGATTACTTGGTGGATGAACTAAATTGTTACGACTTTTTTAATTTATTACAATTGTTATGACTTGGCACATATAATCACTAGGGTTTAGATGATAAGTAGCATTTGTGGGATGTTAGTGATGGGATTTTTGAGTTTCAAAGGGGTTGTGAGAAGGATAGGAATTAATGACTTGATTGTTAGATTGTTATTAGTGGCGGCTCTAGGAATTTTGTCCAGGGTGTTCCTATTCCACTTTGAAAAAATTTCGGGTCATTTCAGTCTATTTCGGGTGTTTCGGGACATTTCGGTAAATACTGGCCAAAATTCAAGATTTGGCCGGCATGAAGTTTGTGCTTAAAAAAAAAAAGTTCTTAAAATCAAAACAAATTTGCATTCTGTAAACCGAAAAACCTCAAAAGGAAAAAAAAAAAAAAAATGAAATGAAAAGAAATGAACAAAGCTACATGTACAATAAATTATAAGTTCATTTGAAATATTAATAAAATTATTAATTATTGTTGTTTAGTTGTTTCATTAATTTGTTTGTCTTTTATAAACTATAATTTGTTATATTGTTGTTTCATTAATTGTAAAATAATTAATTGTTGTTTAGCCTAACATAATTTAATTTATTTGTCTTTTATAGTGTATTGGTTAATTATACTGTTTTAATTATTGTTGTTTAGCGCAACAATAAACTATATTGCGTTAATTTGTTTGTCATTAATTCTAATGCTTTAATTTTTAATTATTGTTTACCCAGCCTCATGTGCCCATCTACCCCCACCCCACTCAACAGACAAGCACAAGCCTCATGCCTGATGCCTCCAATCACAATAGCCAGTTGCCAATCAGAAAATTTCACAATCACAAATCACAATACACATTACACTAAAAGACAATCAATATCTCACCAACACCAACACCAACACATACTGACCAACACCAACGGATAAGATAAAGCATTCAAAAAGTAAAAAAAAAAACAGGCAAAAAGCAAAATATTAATAAAGCTAAAGAGTAAAGAGCCAATCATAGACTCACAGTTCAAAAGAGAGAGAGAGTTACTAAGTTAGAGTCTTAAAGAATAAAGAGAGAGAGACTTTCATTCATTAATTTCATTTCATAGTTTTCATTTCACAGAGAGAGAGAGAGAGAGAGAGAGAGAGAGAGAGAGAGAGAGAGAGAGAGAGTGTGTGTGTGTGAGAGAGAGACTGAGAGACACTGAGAGAGTTAGAGAGAAAAAGAGAGAAAAATACCTTGAGGGAGGGGGCACCGAGCACCGGAGCGGTGGAGCAGCCCGCAACTGAGCGATCTGCAATCTGCAGTTTGCGATGAGAGGCGAGCGACGAGTGACGACGACGAGCGAGCTACGGTGACGACGAGCAAGTTGCGAGTGATGTGATCATGGGTTTGGTTTGCTCTGTATTAGGGTTTGGTTTGCTTTTGCTCTGTATTGCCAGTATTGGGGTTTGGTTTGGTTTGCGAGTGACGTGATCGTGTTTTTGATTTATGTCTGATTTAGTGATTTGCACTTTTGGTTTTTTTTTTTTTGGGAGAATCCGTGGGTTTGATACCTCTGTAATCTGTTGGGCTTGCCATGGGCTTGGCTTTGTTACAATTTTTTTTTTTTTTTTTTTTTTTCAGATTTTAGTTCAATTTTTTTTTTTTTTGCTTTTTTTCTTATTTTTTTTATTTCTTTTTATTTCAGGGTGTTCCTAATATAGATTAAATATAAAAATTTTTAATTATTATATGTAAAAATTTTTTTTCAGGTCAGGGTGTTCCTAGGAACACCCTGAGTTGCACGTGGCGCCGCCATTGGTTGTTATAATGATTCATCTTAGTGGATTTTTATTTTGGATGCCAAGAAAATAGTGGAAAGAAAATAAATATTTACATAGTTTTTGGATTTAGAAAATTTTTCTATATTTGCTCAAAATACACTATTAGTACTTAAAATTTACCTATTAAGTGTTTTTGATACTTGAAATTTCAAATAAGTGTTATTGGTCTTTGAAGTTTAAAAAATTAGTGCTATTAATCTTTCCATTAGTTTCCTTACCTATGTATCAAACGAAATAATGACAAGGCATTTTTTAAATTATGTGGCAACTCTTTTATTACTAAAAAACTTTACACATAAACATTTGGCCCATTTCTTCTTCCCCAAATTTAATCCAAACCCGTTTTCTATTCATTCAAAACATCCTAAATCTATCAACTTTGACATAGTATTGATCACATGGCCTCTCTAGTCTTCACCCTCAAGACTAGTCTCCCTCTCCATCTTCATTCATTTTTTCCCTTTATTTCAATCCCACCTACCAAAATTTGATACTATCCTACACCAATAAAATATCAACACTACTCTTAAATTCACTTTGAATTTTAACTATTTTTTTGACTTCCTCTTTACTTTACCAACCCCAAACCTAGTAATAAGAAATCTTGATATTGTCCTTGTTTTTTGTTCTTTTCATCCATTAATATCTGAATGTTTAAATAGTGTGTAAAACACCTATGAATGTTTGGACTCCCAATTCACAAATTATCAACACAAGCTTATAATCAAACGATGTATGTGCGGAATATGAAAATAAGCTAAAACAGAATTGGTAAAACAATCTAAACCGAAATTAATCACAACCACAGCAGTAATTAAAAGGCAAAGATTAAGAGAAGAGAGATGCAAAGACAATACAGCGATGTGTTATCGAAGAGGAAACCAAAGTCCTTGGCAAAAAACCTCACCGCCGCCCTCCAAGCGATCAATAATTCACTAGAGAATAAAGTTGGGATACATGAATAACAGAAGACCCTCCAAGCCTAATCTACCCAATGCACCTAAGCCCTCCAAGCTTCTTGCTCCAACAGGGTTACGTCGAACCTTTTCTTCTCTAGCTTATTGGATCCCGCAACAAGCTCTATGTTGCGTCCGCCATCCTTGACATCTTCCAATGCTTCCCAAGCTTAAAAACACTAAACACTCTAAATGGGTGTGGGTAGTATTTGGCTACAAATCTCCTCTCAATGGGTATAACAATGGGAGAGGGAATGAGAAGAGACTACAAAGATTTCTCTCTAAGAATGAGTAGCTCTCTCTTTAATGAGGTGGGTGTGTTGTAGAAACCTCTCTTAGGGTTTTTCTCTTTGAATAGCCACACTACATTTTGTGGAAATAAGGGTATTTTATAGTAGGGTATGAGATGGAATGTGAAAATTTAGTTTTCACCCAAACAGGGCATTCTGGCAACTTGGCCTCGCGATTGGAATGAGTCGCGAGTTTGAATCGCGAAATAACTTCTAGGCCAGATTGTACTTTTTGTCCTGTAGTGCTCTAGCTGTTGTGACCCTTTAGCTCCCTGCATGCTTCACACATGTGGCGACTTGCCAATCGCAATTCAATCGTGAGATCTAGTCGCGAGACTCCTCTTGAATGCACACAACTTGAGTTTCTTCACACTCTCTCACACACAATCCTTACATTTTTCCCACCTAAATCCAGAGTTTCTACATGCTGAATTACAAGAAAATTTGGCACGAAATAAAGCCAATACATGGTTGATTAAATTCAACCTTACAATCTCCCCCTTTGCCTATTCCGCAACAAAACACCCTAAAACAGACTCTAGACTTAGATGTGAGTTTGGAAACAATGGCAAAACTTACTCACATCTAAATCTAGAAACTATGGTATACTTGGAACAAAATACCTGTAACCTGAAACACTTGCATAAAACACATTAGACCCTCAAGGTATAGCAAGTAATAAAAGGACAAGCATAATGAAACAAGTAAATTGCGATCAAGTAAACATGATGTGAAACAAGTGAGCAACTTGATCATACACCAAAACAGTCATACAGAAATGACTATAATGATCACATAGCAAACCAAATGATCATCCGAACATGCAATCAATAAAGCACAATAGCATAAGGATGTATGCATGTCTAACACAAACATGATGCAATGAGAACAACAAAGCATAAATACAAAACATAACTCAAAGCACCATAAAGCAAACAAGAAAACAAACATAAAGAAAAACAAACAAAACAGAATTTTCTTATTAACTCAATGTCTTCTCCCCCTTGGTATATGCATCTCTCCTATGGAATATATCTCCTTTACAAATGTGCACAACAAATAGAATTTCTCCCCCTAAGAATGTGCACAAGAGTGACAAAACGCTCCGGTATACTACTCTAGAGTATACTCTCCCCCTTTTTGACACGAATAGACAAAGGGGTCAAGGAGAAAGAGGGCAAGAGATGAAGGTATGAACAAGGAGAATGATGCATGAGGGGTGCAAGATAAATGAGAAATGAAGCTGTGCGCACCTAAATGAGGCTGTTTGGGCCTGACCTTACCTGGCTCACAACTTACTTGTAAAGTGGGACTTGGATTTCCTACTTTGCGTGGCTCATGACCCAGAGGCTCAGTGTAGCTTTCTCTCCTACTTTCTCTCTCTGCTTTCAGTTCCTTTTGCAACCTTTCAACCAACCCTTTCCTCTCATCCTTTCTCATTCTTATAGCTCCATTTTAGTGGAGGGGCTATGATTACTTTTGAGGTTAGTGCAAGTGAAGGTCCAATGTCATTAGTCATAAGTGGGGTGTTAGGTGAGATTGGGAGGTGGAGGGAGTGGCCTTGGAACTTGGTTCCCACTTCCGTAGACATGCTCGGCAGAGGCATTCCCTAGGGCACTACCAAGCATTTGGGGGACGGTATGACCGAACGAACGTAGTATTGCTCGGTAGGCTTGCCGAACAATGAGCATGTGGTAAGCCAAGATATGGGCTATCGTTAGCTGCCCGTTCCCTCAGCCTTTAAGCAACACTTAGCTCGATCTCGCAGCTTTTGGGGGCCTGAGCTGGTATCTTGGGCAAAGTAGGGGTTGGGCCCTTAGGCCACGGTATTGACCTATGGCCTAAGGGTCAAGCGGGCTTGGATATCACGGTGCCGTACATTAACCCCCCTTGATTCGTGTTTGGTTCTCGGGAACGAATCAAGGAGCCAGAGGGGTGGCGGTTACTCGAGAGACTGAACGAATGCATTTTGGGCGGTTTCAGTCCACTAATACATCTCTTGAACGGCGCATTGCGTTTGACTAGCCGTCATCATCATCTGTCGATTCGTGAACCGAGGGGCGCGTGTCGGCCGCTTTTGGTATCTGGGAGATTTCTTTTTTATTCGTTGCTTCATTATTGTTAATTAACCTCCATTAATGCTCGTTAACCGACGCTCATTCTCCCCTGGCTTCTATAAATTGCCCATTGCAACTCACTTTCTCATTTTCTCATTCTCTGTTTTCCAAAATTCCCATATGCCGAGCATCCTCTTATGCACATATTCACCAACCCAGTCTCTACTCTTTTCTTAGAGCTAAAAGTAAGTCTCCTTTCTCTCTTCTTTGCTTCAATTTCCTTAATAGGTTCCCTTTAATTCGTAGCCTTTAGGATGGGTTATGCTCACATTTTGAATACTGAGGCGTCCTTAGCCACCTTTAGGTGAGGCTATGATGTACCTGATGATGTAGAAGTGATGTATTGTCATGAAAGCGATATCGCTCTCTACAGAGGGGCGAACACTACCTTTTTCCCCTTGATATCGATTATAGAGGGTGGGGTTAGATTTCCCATAGACCCTCTTTTGGTTAACACCCTTAGGTATTACGAGTTGTGTCCCAACCAGCTTCCCCCGAATTTTTACCGGGTAGTGAGTTGTGTGAATAGGTTAAACCAAACATTCGGTCTGCAGCTAGATCACCATGACATAAACCACATGTACAGTCTGTGTGGAAAGAAAAACTATTATTTAAAGGTTAGAGATATGAGGGTACGACTAATCTCATGCCTGCCGGACTCTAATAGAAATTTTGCTAGAGAATTTGTTCGGGTGCGCGGCAATTGGTTTGCCAGTGGTATCCTTCCCCCCCTTTCACTGCGTGAAGTGGGTTCGTTTCGACTTTTAATTTGTTCTCCGTTCCTTTTTCAATTGTTTTTCTTGTCCGGACACTAACTTGCTCCCTTTTTTTGTTGCAGAAGGTTCGTCGTTTACCCAAGACATCAGAACAATTCACGTTCGGGACCTAAACATCGTACTCAGGTCAGAGATTTTTGTTCACCGAGACGGGCAGCTCCGGGCGTCCCATCTCATTCTCGGTATAGAACCCGTGTATTCTACTTGGTAACCCTTCAATCAAGCTCTTATAGTAGACAGCCCCCTTCTCTCGTATATAGATGTCCGGCATGCGAACTTCCTCTCTCCAAATTTTACAATAGGAGAAGCTAGAGATCTTGGCCGGCGGTATACGTGTACGAACGAGCTCGCTCCTATAAGGGACGAATAAGCCAAAATAGTGTCTCGACATCTCCGAGAGCGTGCTCACGCAGCCATCTAAGGAAACGCCCCAACCGATCAAGAAGCTCCTGCCACTCCTGAAGCCCCCGATCATGAAGCCAAGCATATAGCCACAGAATCCAGCAACTCTTCCAGAACACATTCCGTTGGTGAAAGAATGGTAACCCGAAAGACCCTTACAGTCAGCCGCTTTATTCCAAGTGCATGTCAGTCCGTACAGTAGCAGCCACCTCAAGGATGTGGCCAGATCTCCCTTGCTCAACCTCCTCTTTCCCTCACTCGGTCCCGTAAAAGACAGCGGGCCGCCAAACAGACCTCTGTTAGCCCCGGCGATACCCAAACCCGAACTCCCCTCCAAACACCAAGAGGTATCGTTGTCCAAGAGCCCTCGGCTCAGGTGGGGACAAACGTGGCGTCTTCCTCCCGCCCAGTACCAGCATGGCAGCCCACTTTTGAGCTAAATGGTATGCCCCTCTTTGCGGGCGCTAGTGTACGGGTGTGGGAGAAGGGAGAGGGTGGTCGTGTAGCCCAAAGCTTAGTGCACGGCCTCCTCCTACCCGAGGACGTGAGCGCTTTTGCGGAAGGGATTGAGGAATCCATGGGGAGGAGGCTCCAGTGGCACACTATCGCGGTAGCCCCCATTTCCTTAGGTTTTTTTTTTTTTTTTTTTTTTTTTGCACATTATTGTATACTCGTTGGCTTTTTGTGGCCGCGTAGATGACCCCTTTATATTGTTATGCTTCACCAGGCCGCTCAGCTAGCTTATATCTTAAATAAACAGTTGATGGTCGTCGCTGAGGAGGTTAACCGGGAGAAGACCAGCCGGAAGGAAGCTGCCAAAACAGCGAAGGACAAGGCAAAAGCAGCTAATGCCGCCAAGAAGAGAGCTGCTGTCGTGGAGAAGGCTCGGGCACTGGCTGAAAAAAGGTTGGCGGAGTTGGTGACAAAGCAAAACGAGACAGACTTGAAGCTAGTTGAAGCGGCGAGTTGGAATGTTGCTCTAGCCAAGGAAATAGCTGATTTGCGAGCGGCTCTAGAGGTTTGCGAGAACAAGTGGTATGATGAAGGATTTGCGGATGCCGAGAGGGGCGTGGAACCAGTCATTAAAGAAGCTCGGCAGCTATCTTTTCAGGATGGTTGGATGGTTGCCCTGCATGCCCTAGGTGTGCTCGAAGACTCACCTTTAAGAGATCCTAGCCAAATTCCCTTTCTGGACTTTTCTTCAGCCGTGCAGAACCAGACGGGACCCACCGATGAGGAGGAGACGGATAGTCTGAGGGAGTTGGTGGAGCAAATTGACGCCCACGTGGAATTGATCGGGACCGAGGCTACTAGTGACCCCCTCCCATCGACGTCCAGTCCGGTGAAAATGTTCAATTTCAGAATCCTGTATTCGAACAGCAGCCTTCCAAGACGGTGGCCGAGCCACGGCATGTGGATGTTATCGGTTGATTGCCAAACTTGTTTGAAGTCATTTTTTCTCCATTCCGTCCTAGTAACTTTTATTTTAAGTTAATTTCCCTATGTCGCCGGGTTGTGGTGACTTAAACAATTATTTAATTTCTGGGTTTAACTTTCATGCCACCTGGTTTTGGTGGCGAAACAATTGGTTTTCCATGTTTGACTTCGATTAAGGTTTATTTGCCTAACAGTTAGCTCAATTGTTGTAAATATCCGGTAGTATGCTAACCTCTGTTATGCTTCTCTTTCCCCCGTGCAGGTCTATGCTCCTTATGAACAGGTAAGGAGAATTGACTTGCGGGGTTAGGATGGTCGGCCCTTCGGTGATTGGATGACTCGCAGTACACGTTGGTGCCTTTAGCAGGGCTTAGGGCATCGGTGGTTAAAGCCAAATTGGAGGGCAGTCTCCACCGCTGGTATGCTTTGGCATAAGATCTCCACTTGCTTGGTCAAAGGGATCGAACCGAGGATAGGGGTTAAGTCGGGTTTAGGATAGGTTTTCTACCTTCTTGGTGAACGGGGTCGAACCGCGAAATAGGTTTCTGTTCCTAGAAATTAGAACAAGATTTCGACATATTCAGTGATCAGGTTCGAACCGAGAAGCGGGTTTCTGCCTTAAGAAACCATCATAGCAGGGCTTCCACCTGTCTTTAGAAACCATTAGAATAAGGCTTCAACGCGCTCGGCGATTGGGGTCGAACCGAGAAGGAGGTTTCTGTCGGAAACCACTAGAATAAGGTTTTCACCTGCTCGGTGATTGGGATCGAACTGAGAAGCAGATTTTTGTCCTTAGAAACTGTTGGAATAAGGTTTCCACTTGCTCGATGACCAGGGTCGAACCGAGAAGCAGGTTTCCATCTTTAGAAACTATTAGAATAAGGGTTCCACCTACTCGGTAACTAGGGTCGAACCGAGAAGCAAATTTCTGTCCTTAGAAAAATTTGTAACTTGAGGTTTTCGCTTGCTCGGTTATGGTACTCGAATCGAGAAGCAGGTTTCTATCCTTAGAATATATATGTTTTTCAGCATTAAGATTTCCACCTGCTCGGTGATAATGATCAAACTAGGCACAGGCTTCTGTCCTTAGGACATTTAGACTAAGGTTTCTACCTACCCGGCGATGAAGATCAGACCAAGGACAGGTTTCTGTCCTTAGAAAATTTAGGCTAAGGTTTCTACCTATCCGGCGATAAAAATCAGATCGGGACAGGTTTCTGTCCTTAGGAAATTTAGACTAAGGTTTCTACCTGTCCGGCGATGAAAATCAGATCATGGATAGGCTTCCGTCTTTAGGAAATTTAGACTAAGGTTTCCACCTGTCTGGTGAAGAAAATCGAACTGGGGACAGGTTTCTGTCCTTAGTGAATTTAGGCTAAGGTTTCTAGCTGTCCGGTGATGAAAATCAGACTGGGGACAGGTTTTTGTCCTTAGGAAATTTAGACTAAGGTTTCTACCTGTTCGGTGATGAAAATCAGACCCGGCATAGGTTTCTATCCTTAGGAAATTTAGACTAAGGTTTCTATCTGTCTGGTGATGAAAATCGGACTGGGGACAGGTTTCTGTCTTTAGGAAATTCAGGTTAAGGTTTCTTCCTGTCCGGTGATGAATATCGAACCGGGGACAGGTTTCTGTCCTTAGTGACATTTTCGCAAAGTTTCCACTTGCTCGGTGGTATGGACTGAGCCAACGATAGAATTAAGTATACACGTGCGGGCAATTATTAACGTCGTCATTAGCAATACGTATGCACGGCATTTCATTCAACTTACAACATAATTTACAGCCGATCAATAAAAAAAACTTTTTAAGATTATAGACATTCCACGGCCGAGGTAACGGCCTCTTGTCTAAGTCCTCCAAGTAATACGCTCCAGCGCCACCAATTATAGTAACTCGGTAGGGCCCCTCCCAAGTCTGGGCTAACTTCCTAGAATTTGTATCTCGTATACTCCCCACCGCTTTCCTCAGCACCAAATCTCTAGCGTGAATCTCCTTTGTCCTTACACCTTGGTTATATCGTTGGGCAAGCTTTTGTTGATACTTGGCTAGTCAAATAGTTGCCGCTTCCTGGCACTCCTCTAGTCAGTCCAAACGCTCCATCATTAGCTCATCGTTTTGGGTGGGGTCGAATCCTACTACCCGTGCGCTGCAGAGGTGTACCTCGGTTGGTATCACCACCTTGGCTCCGTACGTCAAGGAAAACCGGGTCTCTCCCATGGATCTCCTTGGGGTTGTTTGGTATGCCCATAAAACACTAGGTAGCTCCTCAGCCCATTTGCCTTTCGCTCCGTCCAGTCTTTTCTTTAGTCCATTCAAGATTGCTTTGTTAGTGGCCTTGGCTTGACCGTTGCTTTGGGGATAGGCCGGTGTGGAATACCTGTTCTTGATGCTGAGATCACTGCAAAATGCACAAAAAGTTTTACTGTCAAATTGCAGCCCATTATCTGATATTAACAAGTCCAGCACCCTGAACCTCGTGACTATGTTTCTCCATATGAACTTCTTAACATCCATGTCCCGAATATTCGCTAAAGCTTCTGCTTCTACTCACTTGGTGAAGTAATCCACGGCCACTAATACAAACCTTCGATTGCCTGTTGCTCAGGGAAATGGCCCGAGAATATCCAGCCCCCACTGTGCAAAGGGCTAGAGACTGCTGACCGGATTCAGATGACCCGTTGGCTGATGGATTAATGGAGCATGCTTTTGGCACTATTCACACTTTCGTACGTATTCGGCGGCGTCCTTTTGCATCTGTGGCCACCAAAATCCCTGAGTCATCGCTCGGTGTGCCAACGAACGCCCCCTACATGACTGCCACACACTCCGTCATGAAGTTCACCCACCTTTCTTGGGTGCAGACATGAAAGGTATGGCCCTCCGAAGGATCTCCGATAAAGCTGTCGATCAGTCGACAACCAATAATGGGGAGCTACTCGGCGGTTCCTACTGGCTTCCTTCTCGTCATTTGGGACTCGATCCTCGGCCAGGAATTCAATGATTGGGTCCATCCAACTCGGCTCGGCCTTCATAATCACAGCTACATCCACTCCCTCAACACTAGTGCCATTTGTCACGTCAATACTCGGCTCTTCTATTAGCTCTACCTTGATCAGCCGAGGAACCTCCTCCGTTATCGATGATGCTAACGTGGCTAAGGAATCAGCATGCCTGTTCTGCGCCCGGCCCACCTGGGACACCTTCGTCGTGCTAAACTTGTTCAAAATCTGCTTTGTCGCTTGCAAGTATGCCTTCATCCGGGGGTCTCGGGCTTCAAAGGTCCCCTCTACTTGGTTAACAACCAATTGAGAATCCGAATATACCTCCATATCCTGGGCTCCCATTCCCAAAACAGCTCTCAATCCGGCGAGTAGGGCTTCGTACTTGGCCTCGTTGTTAGAGGCCTTAAAACCGAGCCTAAAAGAATGCTCCAACCAAATTCCTTCAGGAGTGACAATAACAATCCTGGCACCGGCTCTCAGGGCACTCGACGCTCCGTCCACAAATACCGTCCACGGGCGAGTCTCCACATGGCAAACTATCTCCCCATTGTTCTTCGGTGAAAACTCTGTGACAAAATCTGCAAGGACCTGGCCCTTCACCAAATTTCGTGGCCTGTACCATATGTCAAAGGAACCAAGCCGAGTTCTCCACTTTGATATTCAGCCCATGAAGTCTAATCTCTTCAATAGTGACTGTAAGGGATATTCAGTTAAGACGTAAATCGTATGAGCCTGAAAGTAGTGTGGCAGCCTTTTCGTAGCATGTATTAAGGCCAACACTAGCTTCTTCAGAGGTAAGTACCTCATCTCGACGTCAACGAGAGTCTTGCTAATGTAATACATGGGCTGCTGGATTCCTTGGTCCCTCAGTAGCACGGCGCTCGTGGCATGCTCAGATACTGCCAGGTACATGAATAAATCCTCACCAAGTTCCAGTGCCGTTAACATGGGTGCCTGCACCAAATAATACTTCAAATCTCGAAAAGCCCTGTCACATTCTTCATTCCACTGAAATCCCGTCCACTTCTTCAGAAGTTGATAGAATAGCCGGCAGCGATCTGCGAATTTGGAGATGAACCGATTAAGGGCGGCTAGCATCCCGGTCAACACTTGCACTTCTTTCGGATTGCTTCGTGGCTTCAGTCTTTTCACGGCCTCAATTTGGTCAGGGTTGACCTCTATTCCCCAGTTAGTGATCAGATACCCCAAGAATTTTCTAGCCCCCACACCAAATGCGCACTTCTCAGTGTTAAGACGTAACTTGTGCTGCCAAAGAACCTTGAACACCCCTTGAAGATCCTCTATATGCCATGCCACCTGCTTACTTTTCACTACCATGTCGTCAATGTATACTTCAACTGTACACCCTATCTTGTCTCGAAACATCCTCGTCATCATTCGTTGGTAAGTGGCCCCGGTGTTCTTTAACCCAAAAGGCATCATCGTATAATGATAATTGGCCTCCGAGGAGATGAATGCCATCTTTTCTTGGTCCTTGGGCGCCAGGGCGATCTGGTGATACCCCTAGAAAGCATCTAGAAAGCTCATCCTCGGATGCCCGTACGTGGCATCTACTAATTGATCGATTTTCGGTACGGGGAATGGGTCTTTCGGGCACGCTCGGTTCAAATCTGTGAAATCCACCAAACCCTCCACTTTTCGTTCTTCTTTACCACCACGGTGTTTACCAACCACTCCGAGAAGAAGATTTCCCTTATTGTTCTAGCATCCTTCAGCTTTTGGACATCCATTTTTTCTGCCTCGGCGTGCTCCCTGGCCGATCTCCTGGGCTTCTGCTTCTTAGGAGGGAACGAAGGGTTAACTCTAAGTCTATGGACAATGAATTCAGGATCCACCCCGGGCACCTCATATGGATTCCAAGCAAACACATCCACATTCTGTATTAGGAGAAACAACATTTCTACTTTATCTTGTTTATCCATGCTTTTCTCCATATGGAAATACCTGTTGGCATCCGGAAGTATCTTCACTCTCATTATTTCCTCGGCACAGTCACCCCCATTCTCTCCTTGGGGATCCTGTAATTGCTATAACGGGACACTCTGTGAAGGGTCCTTTTGCTCGGCACGCTCTCCCTGGTCGGCTATCTCCTTCCTCCAGTTAACTATGGCGACTAAACATTGTCTCGTCGTCTGCTGGCTTCCCCTTACCACAAAAATACCACGTTCGGTTGGAAACTTCAGTTTTACATGCAGTATGGACGGGATGGCCTCCATTGCATGGATCCACAGCCTACCTAGTATTGCAGTGTACAGGGAGAACGAAGCCACCACTATAAACGTTACTACCACCTCCTTACCTTCCATATTCACGGGCAGAGAAATTTGCCCCTCAGGTATTACGACTTTGCCATCAAACCCGACCAAGGGCATATCATACTTAGAGAGGTCCCCATTACTCAATCCGAGACCCCAGAACAGGTCCGGATACATGACGTCGGCCCTGCTTCCCTGGTCTACCATCACCCATTTCACCAAGAAGCCGCTTATCCGAGCAGTTACTACCAACGCTTCGTCGTGTGGTTGGACCGTCCCCTCTAAATCGTTATCATCAAAAGCGATAGGTTCTCGGGCAACTTTCATCTTCTTCCCCGACGGTTGTGCACCTGAGCTTCTTTCACTAGGACCACAGTTAACACCCCTTTCTTCCTTGCCGCGGCGAGGCTCTTCGGAGGAGCATGGATGACCTCAATTTTCCCGAGAGGGGGTGGAAGGGGGTTACCCCTCTACGGAACACCTTGCCCTGTTCCTCGGTCCCCTGCGTCTACCACAAACTCCTTTAAATGCCCAGCCTTAGCCAGCTACCCGAGATGATCTTTCAACACTCAGCATTGCTTGGTGGTATGGCCCTTGTCTTTATGGTAAGTGCAGTACAAATTCTGATTTCTCCTAAAGGGGTCACCACCCATCTTGTTCGGCCACCTGAAGTATGGCTCATGCTTAATCTTGTCCACAATCCTGTGCACTGGCTCCTTAAACATCACGTTTACCTCCCCTGCCGGTGTTTCTAATTCTTGAATCCTCAAGTTCCCCCGGGTCCTTGATTGAAAACCACTCTGCTGAGGACGATTTACCATTGGTGCTTTACCTTTGCTTTGTAGTTGGTCATCTTCCAACCGTTTATATTCCTCAATGCGCCTCATTAGTTGCCTCATATCCTCAGGAGGCTTCTTGGTCAATGATTCCCTTAGCCCGGAATCCTCGGGCAATCCCATTCTAAAAGTTCTCGCAGCAATTTTTTCATTCCCTCCCCCGTTCTCATTGTAAAACTCCCAATATCAGCTAGCGTAACTGCGAAAAGTCTCCCCTACCCTCATTCTCATTGATAGTAACGCGTCCACTGGCTGCGGCACTCGGCTACAAGTCACGAACCGGGTTCTAAACTCCTGTATCAGCTCAGTGAAATTGTGAATGGAGCCCTTCCGTAACCTATTAAACCACCTCAAAACGGTGGGGCAGAGACTTGAGAGAAAAATCTTGCACATCAGCGCGTCATTATGGGTGTACGAAGACATCATTTGGATATAGTGGCTAACGTGCTCTACCGGGTCTGTTTTCCCCTCGTAGGAGTTGAACGAGGGGCGAGTAAACCTGTCCGACATCGGTGCCCGCTCGATGTCTGTTGAAAACGGCGACCGAGCAGCTCTACGTAGTGCACGGCTCATTGTACCATGGCCGCATTATGGGGTCGTTGCTCCTCTGGGAGTCCGAACCCCAATCCGCATACTCCCGCGAATGCGAACGGTCTTGACGCTGACCGGATTCCCATGAATACGGACGGTTTTGGCGTCGACGGGACTCCCGTGAATGCGAACGTTCTCGGTGGTGTCGGGATTCGAATTGATTGGACCCCGTCCCATGACGATTTTCCCCCGTATTGGATCTTCTTTCTCGGTTGTCTCGGTCCCTTTCATGGTGCCTATGCTCCACTTCTAACTCCAGATCTCTCACCAACCTGCTCAGCCGCTCAAGCTCTTCATCCCTTTCGTCGAGTTGCCTGTGCCTTGAGGCCGTCCGCTGCGTTTGGTACGACCCCTCTCCGAGGCCAGACCTCTCTTCCTCCCATTCTTGATCCCTATCTTCACGCCTCTTTTGCCTCTGTTCTCGCCAGGAGAACCCCCGAGAGGATCCCACTGAACCACTTTCAGCGTCGCTCCCCGAATGTCTCCCAGACATCCTCTCGTGCATGAGCCTCGGTTGAACTACAGCTTTGTTGGAGATTCCCACAGACGGTGCCAATTGTGTGCACCTAAATGAGGCTGTTTGGGCCTGACCTCACCTGGCTCACAACTTACTTGTAAAGTGGGATTTCCTACTTTGGGTGGCTCACAACCTAGAGGCTCAGTGTAGCTTTCTCTCCTGCTCTATCTCTCTGCTTTCAGTTCCTTTTACAACCTTTCAACCAACCTTTTCCTCTCATCCTATCTCATTCTTATAGCTCTATTTTAGTGGAAGGGCTATGATTACTTTTGAGGTTAGTGCAAGTGAAGGTCCAATGTCATTAGTCGTAGGTGGGTTGTTAGGTGAGATCGGGAGGTGGAGGGAGTGGCCTTAGAACTTGATTCCCACTTCTGTAGATATGCTCGGCAGAGGCATTCCTCAGGGCACTGCTGAGCATCCGGGGGACGGTATAACCGAACGAACGCAGTATTGCTCGGTAAGCTTGCCGAGCAATGAGCACGTGGTAAGCCAAGATAAGGGCTATCGTTGGTTGCCCGTTCCCTCTGCCTTTGAGCAACACTCAGCCCGGTCTCGCAGCTTTTGCGGGCCTGGGCTGGTATCCTGGGCAAAGTAGGGGTTAGGCCCTGGGGCCACGGTATTGACCTATGGCCCAAGGGTCACGCGGGCCTGGATATCACGGTGTCGTACAGAAGCTTAAACAAAAGAAAAAACAAAATGCTACAAAGCATAAGGTAAATATGACATGCTAGGATGAAGAAACAAGGTATAAATCAATGCATGACAAGGGTAGCAAAGGTGTGTGCAGGAGGTGGCTATGTGCAATGCATGACCAATGCATGGAAAATGCACATGTGGGGTAAGGTGTGTTACATACACAACCAATGAACCAACCATGTTCCTAATGAGGAAACATGAGAAACCCCAAAGTTTGATACTCATCGAAATCCAGACAAGTGAGAAAATGCCTAAGAGGCATTTTATCAAACACCTAACGCGCACACTATGAACAACAATGTAAAACAATGCATGAACATCATGAAATCCACCATTAATACATGTTCTTTTTGCCACAAGGGGCCAACATCCAAAACAAATCATCAAAAGAAACCAATCCCATACAAAAATTTGACAATAAAAAAAAAAAAGTTTTCCCAACCCCTATGATGAAAATCCCAACTAAGAGCACAACACTCTCTAAAATATAATCTAAGGATCCAAATCAATGAAAATAGTTTAAAATTACCTTAGAGATGTTAATGAAATGAAAAACCATTCAAATTGATTGGGTTTAAATGTAAAAATATTGAAAAAGGGGTTTAAGAGAGGATGAGAGAGGTTTAAAACAGGTTTCCCATGAAAAGCTCTTTAAAAAGCTGTTTCTGGTCGTTTCGCGACTGGCGAGTCACGAGTGTCGCGGAACCATTTTGTGTAGACTCGCAACTGGATCTCGCGACTGGGCGAGTTGCCAAAATGAGTAGCCAAAACTTGCTACTCGCGAGAGTAGCCAGAATGAGTAGCAAAAAATTTTGAGACCTGTTTTTCAACACAAAACATGCTTGAACAATGAAAAACAAAGTAAGCATAAGACATGAACACAAAGAGTGATAAAAATCACTTCCAAATACATATAAAATGATAAAAAAATCTTTTTGGTTTGATCCATATATAGATAAGCACACACACATCACATTTAAGCAAGTACAATCGAACAAATGAATAAGACATTCATTTAACATTAGACATGTGTGTTGTGTGTGTGTATCAAATATGGAATAGTCCTTAGTCTAGAGTGAAGTTTCAATGATCAATTCAATCAAGTCATACACAACTAGTACTAAATCAAGTGATCTATCTCAATTATAGAAATGAACATATATGACCTCCCACAAGAAAATGATTACATATCTTTGAAGCTTTTCATTTGGCTTCTTTACAATTTATAACATTTGATCATTGTTGATCTATACATCTATTTTGAGATAGATGCCTGAAAATTTTGATATTTCAATTTGATGAACAAGCCTTTGGCTTTTGGGCACCATACATTTTCATTAAAAGTCACTTTTCCTTTTTCCTAGTCAAATACTAGTATGTGCGATGGCTTTTGTAGCTCTTTATCTCTTTTCATTTTGAGATTTATATTTGTTGAGCTCTTTAAGCAAACAAAATGAGTGGGAAGAGATATAGGCACAAGTCTACGCATGAATCAAAACTAACATGACTATTGACTAATCATTCATGACAAGTTTGAAGATCGATTTACAACAATCACACATGTCAAGATTTTTCCCACAAAAAAAGATGTGCAAACATAACAAGCTAAGCTCATAAATGCACAAAGCCAATTGTACAAAGGTACTAGGCCAAACTCACATGTGATATGTGCTCAAACATATACGATCAAACTTTTTGAAATTTTTACTTTTTATGTGGTTTTGGATTTTTTACTCACAAAACTAAACATAAAAGTAAGATTAAAATAAAAACAATGCATAAAAAGAAATGCAAGATTCACAAAATGTATGAAAATATGACATTCAGTACATGAAGAGTCCAACAAGGATTGAAAGAATTAGATTAAGGACCAAAAGAGCAAAAGCTCAACCATAGGAACCCTTCCTCATCCAAACGGAATGATTGTTTGGAATGAGTGTCTCATGAGAAGTGAGACGAGGATTGGAAGAATGAGAACCGGAGATGCACATAGACAAGGAGTTAAGAGCATTAAACACTTTCTTTAAGAACATGCTATTATCACTCAAATCCGGTTTACCCTTTTTAGCACAACTTCCAAGAAGCTCAAGTTTCTCCTTTCTTTTGGTTCTTTTAAGGGCATGAAACTTAGAGCAATGAGGTCTAAGATGACTAAGGACACCACAATGGTAACAAACAATGGGTTTAGGTCCACTAGGCTTTTTAGGGAGGGATCTAGCATCATGGTTTTGTTCTTTCTTTAACATGGGGCATCGAGGTCTTATGTGACCGATCACACCGCAATTATGGCAATTAGGAACAAACTTAGATTCACTCAATTCCCTAGGATGGGACCTAAACTGAGGATTAGGATTAAGAGCCTTTCTCTCCACTTTTTGTTTTCTTTTGTGTGGAGGAATGTACACCGATTTGTCCTTTGAGGTAGAACACACAATAGGCACAAAATAGGGTACCACAACATGATTGCAACAAATATTTTCATCATTTTTAATAGTAGGTTCAACAATCAAACACTTGGCATACATCTTAAGAGATTCATTTTCACATTTTAGCTCATCAATAAGTTTGTTAAACAAAACAAGTTTAGCATCCAAGTCCATATTCAAACATTCAAACTCTTTTAGTTTTTCAAGAGAATTTTCAGCAAGTTTTTTATATTTTTCAACCAATTTGTTGGATTCATTGAGCTTAGCAATCAAATCATTCTTTTCACAAAATAACTTGCTCAAATTCTTTTGAAACTTCTTAGCCTTTTTCTTCAAGAGTTTGTCATTTGGAATATCAACGACACCCAATGATTCAAGTAACATGTCATCACAATCATGAGGATAAACACTCATAGAGGCATTTTCGCAAACACATGGCATGTTACGTTCATCAACATCCAAAACATGCATAGAAGCATATAAAGCACTATCCATGGCAAATAAACACAAGGGATCAAGAATCGCACTTAGGTAATTAAACCACAGCAAATGCACCCACTCTGACACCAAATGGATGTTCAAATAGTATGTAAAACACCTATAAACGTTTGGACCCCCAATTCACAAATTATCAACACAAGCTATAATCAAACAACGTATGTGCAGAATATGAAAATAAGCTAAAACAGAATTGGTAAAACAATGTAAACCGAAATTAATCACAACCACAGCAGTAATTAAAAGGCAAAGATTAAGAGAAGAGAGATGCAAACACAAAGACAACACAACAATGTGTTATTGAAAAGGAAACCAAAGTCCTTGACTAAAAACCTCTCCGCCGCCCTTCAAGCAGTCAATAATCCATTAAAGAATAAAGTTGGGATACATGAATAGCAGAAGACCTTTCAAGCCTAATCTACCCAATGCACCTAAGTCCTCCAAGCTTCTTGCTCCAACAGGGTTACGCCGAACCTTGTCTTCTCTAGCTTATCGGATCCCGCAACAAGCTTCATTTTGCATCCGCCATCCTTGGCATCTTCCAATGCTTCCCAAGCTTCAAAAACACTCAACACTCTAAATGGGTGTGGGTAGTATTTGGGTACAAATCTCCTCTCAATGGGTATAACAATGGGAGAGGAAATGAGAAGAGACTACAACGATTTCTCTCTAAGAATGAGTACTCTCTTTCTAATGAGGTGGGTGTGTTGTAGAAACCTTTCTTAGGGTTTTTCTCTTTGAATAGCCACACTACATTTCATGGAAATAAGGGTATTTTATAGTAGGGTATGAAATGGAATGTGAAAAGTCAGTTTTCATCCAAACAGGGCATTCTGGCAACTTGGCCTCGCGACTGGAATGAGTCGTGAGTTTGATTTGCGAAATAACTTCCATGCCATACTATACTTTTTGTCCTGTAGTGCTCCAGCTATTGTGACCCTTCAACTCCCTGCATGCTTCACACGTGTGGCGACTTGCTAGTCGTGAGTCAGTTGCAAGATCCAGTCACGAGACTCCTCTTGAATGCACACAACTTGAATTTCTTCACACTCTCTCACACACAACCCTTACATTATTTCCACCTAAATATAGAGTTTCTACATGCTGAATTACAAGCAAATTTTGCACGGAATAAAGCCAATACATAGTTGATTAAATTCAACCTTACAATATCGATCTAGGCTTTTTTTGTGTGGTTGTTTATAGATAGGGACACATTCTATTTGGAGCTCAATAAACCTTTGATTTTGTGACCTGAAGTAAAACAAAAATCAATTTAACTTTCCTAATCTTTTAATATTTTAACTCCTAATCCTTTAATCTTCCCTTATATCTAAAAAAATTGCAACTCATTGGGTTTTTTATGAGGATTTGGGAATGTTTCAAATGAAGTGTAATTATTAGGTATTCTTAGAGTACAATGATGCTTCTCACACTTATGATACATCCCACTTATTAAATTCAAAGTGGAATCCACCATGAATATGAAAGAAATGAATGCCATGTCATCGTGCTTTAGGAGCACATAATAATTTTCCTTGAATAAAACCAAGTTTGGGATAGAATTAGGTCAAATGCTTGTATGTTATCTATATAATAACTAATAGTCGAAATGTTTGACTTTTTGTTGACCGTGCCTCATTACACCACGTGGCTACACAAATTACTGTCATGTCTACCATTAAAAACACATAACAATGTGTCTTTTCATTTTGGGATTAAGTGAAGCGCTTATTACTTTAGACTCTCTGGGTAGTTTTAAACTTTTCACACTCCATAGTTCTTCCCACAAAAACCCAAAAAAAAAAAAAAAAAAACCGTTTATTTCTTCTCCCTCTCTTTCTATGTGTTCTCCTCCCTCTCACTACCTCTCTCTGTACTTTATTTCCTACACTATTTACAAAAATATGACTTCGCTTCACAGAAACATCAATCAGTAAGTGCCAAATCAAGTCCAAAGGTTAGATCCCTTCTCTCATTTTATAATTTATCAATCAAATTATACCCATCTTTAACACAATCCAAAAGATACAATGAACGGCCAAAACTGCTTTAAACTTGTTAATCTCTTCCAATTGCCGCAATAGTTGTTTTGATTCTTTTTACACATATAAGGATATCGGAGAGTAAGCGGTGGACGAGTACAACAAGGAGTCTGAGTTGCTGTTCTTTTCGTCTCCTAAATACTCAGTCTCCACTACCACTCCCATTTGAGCCTTTCTCTTCCCCAACAACGGTATTAGCCAACTCCTCTAAGAAGGTCTCTCTCTCTCTCTCTCTCTCTCTCTCTCTCTATGACTAAATCCATTTTAGTACAAATAGCATCAGATATTCTTGACTCGTTTTAACTTTTATTTAGTTTTACTAATTGGTTTATATTTGAATTGCTTTTAGTTTGATTATTGTTGGTTTCAAAAGTCGATTTGGATTATAATAGTCTAATCACACCTTAGAATTTGTTCAATTAATTGGGTTTGTTGTTTGTTTCCATCTCATTAATTTTTTAATATACTTTATTATTATGATTTTGTAGCTGATAAAGGTAATCGTAAATGTGCACACATAGATAGATGGAGAGAGACTGAGAGAGGAATTGTCAAACTATCAAACTGCCACCATGTCAAATCATCACCCACCTTCAACCCTGCCTCTTGACACCTTCATATACTGCAAGAACCAATACCAGTACAAGTATTTTTAACAACAAATATTTGTGTTAAATATTATTTAGGTTTTGTTATTCAGGGTTAATTTTTTTTTTTATAGTTATTTGGGCTATTGGCTTTAATTAAGGTTGAATGATGAGAAAAAGTAGAGCATGATAGAAGACATCTACAACACCAAGAAGCAGAAAAGGCGAATAAATAATTGAAAGCGTTTTTTGGTATTGGTTTGATAGTCTCCCTCAAATGTGTGGGGCTCTTTGATGGTGAGCATGCTTAGATTGGAGGATTTTGTGTTGATAAAGGAATTTGGGTTAGGGTATGCTGGCAGACATATGTGTTTTAGTTTTTTTTTTTTTTAATGGTTTTTGCTTTGTTTCTTAGGTTTAGATGGTTTATACTTTATCACTGTTAAAATTTGTAGTTGAAGCTTGAATGTTGTAGTGTAGTCATTTGACAAATGCAAATTAATTGTTGTTTAATTTTGTTACTTTAAATTTAAAGATGTTAAAATATGTTGAATAAGTTATAATGATCATTGCAATGGAATACTTGCTTTCTAAACCTAAATCAAACAACTAGAAGGTTGTGCTTTATGTTAATTTGGGACTTTCATTTGAATAGGTAGTGGTCAAGGGTGAAAGTTTTTAATTTAAATAGTATCTTGGCTTTTGGATCCTTTGGTCATATTTTGATATGATTAGGCAAGGTCACTATGCAGAATCCATTATGTCATTTAGAGTACAAAGTATTTACATTTCATACTCTATGCAAATTGAGTGCAGTTGATTTATGTGTAGAAACTGAGGACAACTGAACCAACGCACAAGAAAGAGGTTGTGGCATTGATGAAAATCCACCAGATTTGAAAGCCATTGAAGGTAGTCCCTTTCTCTATCTCTCTTGCCTTTATTTTTCTTCTATAAACTGTATTTGAAAGTTGCCTTGGACCTAGCCAATGCACCACTCAAAAACTATGACAAGCTGTCTGAAAAATAGAGAAAACCAAAAAACTCTTCCATTTTTCCTTGTTGTACTATCTTTTAGGTTTTAAGTACTTATTGAATAGAGATACAAGTTGATTGTTTACTATTTAATGGTGCTTTATTTTTCTTTGGTTCATTTGTGTGGATTGCAAATTGTCAAAATTGAACTGTAAATTAAAGGAAAATTACTGGCTAGGGTGCCTCTGCATTATTTTGGAGCATTGGAAGCTTTTTTCACTATAGTGAGGAAGGTCAATTTACTTGCTATAATATTGTGCCTTTTATTTATAGTATCTCAATGCATTATTTCTAATACCTTTAAAAAACTAGGAAGGATTAGGATCTCCATGGAATGATCTCAAAACCCCCAATTTTATTTAGGTAAATCAATTAATTGACAAGAGGTTTATGTGAGAATTTCCATGTAGAAGTCAAATGGTTACAAGGAGAATAGAGAGATTGCAGAGAAATGGATTCAACTATTTAGTACTCTCTATTTCTTAGTCACAGCTATGAATGCAATGGACACATTTAGTTGATAAAAATTAATTTTACAAATTAGTTAGCTAGAAATATGAGGTATCATAATTGAAAATCGTTCATAAAATCCTTGACATAAATAAAGGAATTGTCTTAGAGTGATTTGTAAGTAGATTTTAATATAGTAGAAACATAAAGTCAAATTTTCATTTTATATGTTGGGTATGATTAGATGCACATCAATCAATCATTAGATTCATGCTTTGTTCATAATTTTTTTATATCATGTTATCAAATTTGTCCAAGATTTGGGAGTTGAACTATGTGGGACCCTAAAAAATGTTGTCTTAGCAGCATGTTAGTAGAGTAAAATTTAGTTCTTTCTTTTCTTCTTTAAAAAAAATTTAATAAGTAATGGAGGAATTATTCACTAATGGGACAGGTTCTATGGATGACTTGGAGATGGGAAATAACACAAAAGTAAGACCAAAGAATACTCAACTAAGCTAGAAGTTTTTTAATTAGTTTTTGAGTTTGCCATTTGCTTTCCTGTTTTCTTGGCTGCTAATGTAAGTTTAGACTGAATTAATGAAAATTAGTTTATAAGAGATGAGGGAACTTTCCAAGTTAATTTTTTCATCTATCAAGGATACCACCTTCTTTAAAGTTGTGGTGTAGTTGATCTTGATTAGATCATGCTATAAGGAAGTAGATAATTGTAACATTTATACATGCATAATCTGCCAAAAGAAAGAACTACAAGTTTACAACATAAAGGGAAGTTAAAGGGTTTGTAATGTAAATGCACAAATCCATAAGATAGTTCGAGACGACTAGATAATCTACTAATGGTTTCTTTGCTATATTACATGGAGATTCATGTTGAGATTAAGTACTTTTAATGATATTTTTGTGCAAGAGATTATTTGTAATTAAAATGATTTATGTGCAAAGTAGCAGTATGATATAAATTTTTTGGTTTACAGGCTCATCACATTTAATTGATGATGCTACTATGTTAGTGAATGCTTCAATTCTGGGAGTACTAGCTTGAGAAGAAATGCAAACTATCTTAAAGCTTGGACAAAGAAGGTTAATTCCAGTGATCCTTTAATGGCAGAAGCAGTGGCCATTTTATGAGCAGTACAGTTAGCCAAGACACAGGAATTCAAGAAAATCACAGGGGAAGAGCTTGCCAAATCCTTTTTTCTCTTAGAATAGTCCCTTGAGTCCTTTAGTTCTTTTTTGTTTCTGCTTTCTGTTGTTACCACTGTTCATCAGCATGAACATTTTGTACTTTCATTCTTTGTCTCTTTTTCGTTATGAATAATATTACTTATTAGCAAAAAAAAAAAAAAAAAAAAAGAGCTTGTCAAATCATGCTTTCATGAACTCAAGCCCTTTGCAAATAATTTCTCCATAAACATGTTGTCTGCTATTCAATATTGCCAAATTAACCTCAGTCATTGTAATATATAGTAGTTTGTGTGAAGCAATTTGAACAAAAAATGTCAGACTCTATAAAGGCCAAACTCAAGCCTGTGTTTCACGGTTTCAACTTTTCAATGGAAACCCTTTGTGTTTCATGGTTTCAACTTTCTGTCTCCCTACCTTTTGTTTCACGGTTTCAAATTTAGTTCCTTTCCCTTTATCTCATCACAATACCTCGACAAAACAAAATCATCGTTTCAGTTTTTCAACAAAAACCCTTCAATGTTTCAACCCTTCAGAGTTCAAATCTTCAGAGTTCTGCTTTTTAACGGCATCCTCTCTGTCTTCCTTCATTCCTCTCTTCCTTTCCTCACAATATATTAATACTGACAGAACTTGAATGATTTAGTTCAAGTATCTCTAAATCCCCCACAAAATTCTCTAAGCAGAAACCAATGGCTTTCTAAGTGGGCATGTGTTTCTTATTTGAATTGCGATCATGGGAATTATTTTTTATTGACGATTGGTAGTAAAGGTTGGGTTTCTTGGGTCTTTTATTAGAAAATTCAAATAGATTTTTTGGTGTTCTTTGTTTGATTCTTTGTTTGTTTCATATGTGTTAAGTTTAGAAATTGTTTTAATTTCACTATTAATGATTTGGCGTGTCATATAAACTTCATATAAACTTCAATTTTATTTACTGTTTTGGTATAAGAATATTGATATAGGAGGAAAAATAGTTCTATGGTAAAAAAAGTAAAATGTTAACATGCGAAACCTACAACTTAACTCATCTAAGTTTCTGTTGGTTAGGCCCTCCAGTATTCGGTATTTTATAACCAACTCCAAATGGGACTCCAAATTTGCTTTCGTATTTGCTTCTGTTTTTGATTTTGCATGAGGTATTGTTTTGTATTTAGTTCTTTATAGCGCTATTTGATTACAATTTGGATGTCATGGATTCAAACTTAAATTGTGTTGATAAAATTGTTGGTGGGTTGATTACAATTTGGTATGTTTGATTCTCTGTTCTTTCTCTAACATAACAAAATTTGTTTAAATTTATAGGTATCAAAGTTGCATCAATGAAGTTTTGGTTGTAGAGCTTTTTAGTTTGTTTTCTTTGAATTGTGCTTAGCCCATGCATGACGGGAAATTTGATGGGTTTCTAAAATTTCCTCTTAGGAATATGAATAGTTTGAATAGTTGTTGCTTTAGTTTTTTTTTTTTTTTTTTTTTTTTTAAGTAATGAAATTTAGTAATTTTATTGTTTTTTTTTTTTTTTTTGAGAAACCAGACCCAGGGGTCAAATAACATTAAAAAACAACTACAAAATATCCCTTGAAACAAGGGGTGCTAGATCATCAGGGATAGAGTCCAGCCAAACTTGTAACTTATCCCCTGATTTAGATCGCCTAGCAAGGAAATGAGCAACAGAGTTGCTTACACGCTTAACATGGGTAAACAAACAAACCCGAAAACCTGAAGCAAGGACAAGTGAGTCTTGTAAAACATGTCCATACTCAGGCTGATTCACCACTTTGGCAAACAAAGCTTTGATAATTAGCTCTGCATCTCCTTCGAACACGGTGTCCATTAAGTTTAACTCCTTAGCAAAGATCAAAGCTCTTCGGCAAGCTAAAGCTTCAACAATAGCTGCTGAAGTTGGAATAGGAATATGTTCAGCCAACGCACCAACCACCCTTCCACAGGAATCACGAATGACCACTCCTAATCCCGCTGCATCCAACTCCGAGAAGATAGCCCCATCAAAATTGATTTTTGAATTGATTGGCAATGGGAGGGATCCATCTAGGAGCTCTCATGGCAGCTGCTGCAATACTTCGATTCTCCTTCTGAGCTATTTTAAAGTCCAGCAGAAACGCAACAGCTTTAGTCCGAATTTGGTGATATTCAAAGGAAGACTCATCCAAACGAATAGCATTTCTTCTCCCCCAAATTAACCATATAATCACAGCCAGCAAATCAATGTCCAAACTATTCTTCCTCAGGAACAAATATGCTAAGAGATCAGCAAAGTGAAGGAACTTCTGACCACTACATTTCCGTAGCTCTCTATCCTCTTCCCAAATCACAAGCAACCTTTTACAACTCCACAATGCGTGGACTGTATCTTCACCATCAGATTTATAAAATGGGCAGTAGGTAGAAGTCACAACTTTCTGGCGCCACAGGTTATGCAGGGTAGGCAAGGCTTCATTTGCCGCACTCCACAGCAAGTGTTTAACCTTGTGAGGAACCTGTAAGTTCCATATGCATTTCCAGACAAGTTTATTACCTCCACCTGATGAACTACTTGGCAACAAATTCCTCCCCTGATTAGCAAGTAAATGGTAAGTTGAACGTGTTGTAAATTCACCATTATTGGAAGGCAGCCATACTTGCTTATCCGAAACACCCTGCGCACTCAAAGGAATGCCTTTTATCAGCTTTGCTTCATGAGGCAGAAAAATATGGTCAACCAAACCAGTCCTCCACTTATGTGAATCCTGGTCAATAATATCACAAACCCTTGCATCCAAGGCCATACCCGTGACTGGAGATAGGACTCTAGGACTAGAAATTTGGGGCAGCCACCTATCACCACGAATCTGAATAGATTCACCATTTCCAACTCTCCAAACCCTTCCCAAATCAATAACATGTTTAGCTTTTATGATACTCCTCCACGCATAAGACCCTTTATTTATGGTCTCGCACTCCATGATAGAACAATTTGGGAAGAACTTTGCCTTGAAGACTTTATGAAAGAGACACTGTTCATTATAAGCTAGGCGCCAGATTTGCTTAGCCAAAAGCGAGTCATTAAACTTACTCAGTTCTCTAAACCCCATACCACCCTCATCTTTAGGCCTGCACATCTTGTCCCAACCAACCCAATGAATTTTACTTTGCTCACCTCTATAGCCCCACCAAAACTTCCTAATGAGGGTTTCAATCTCATTAATAAGCCCTTTAGGCAGCTTGAAACATGACATGGTAAAAGTAGAGATTGCTTGAATAACAGCCTTGACAAGGATTTCATGACCCGCTTGTGATAACAACTTCTCCTTCTAGCCCTTCAATTTTTTCCAAATTCTCTCCTTTATATGACTAAACGACTTCTTTTTCGCTCTACCAACCAGGGAAGGCAGACCGAGGTAACGCTCATAACTTTGGGTTGCCGGAATACCCAGAAAATTAGAGATAGCGTCCTGCGTACGTGGTGGAGTGTTGGAACTGAAGAAAATGTTAGTCTTCCCTCTATTAATGGACTGGCCAGAGGCTAGTTCATAAAGAAAAAGGAGAGATTGGATTTCCACACACTCGGAGACTGTAGCTCTACAAAAGACCACACTGTCATCGGCAAACAGCAAGTGAGAAATTCTCGGACCCGCTGGGCACAAAGAAACTCCCCTTATCTCTCCACCACTCTCAGCTTGTTTGAATAAAGCGTTTAGACCTTCTGTCACCAATAAAAACAAGTACGGCGATAATGGGTCTCCCTGATGTAGTCCCCTAGTTGGGGTAATCAGACCATGGGGTTGACCATTAAGCATGACTGAGTATGTAACAGACCTTATACACATAGAGATCATGTTAATCCACCTTTGGCTAAACCCCATCTTTACCATAATCCTCTCCAAATAAACCCATTCAACGCGATCATAAACCTTACTCATGTCAAGTTTCAAGGCCATGTAGCCCATCTTTCCTGTTCTTTTCTCTTTTAAGTAGTGAAGCGTTTCATGAGCAATAAGGATGTTATCAGTGATAAGTCTTTCGGACATAAAGGCACTTTGGGTTTCCGAAATCAACTTAGGCAGAAGCGGCTTCAAGCGATTAGCTAGGACCTTAGCTATCAACTTATACAAAACATTACTCAGGCTAATGGGCCTGAACTCAGAGACTTTTCTAGGACTAAGAGTTTTTGATTTTAATGTAATAAAAGTGTGGTTAAGGTTGGGAGGGAAAGTACCTGTATTAAGGGCTGATAAGACCGCTTCTGTGACTTCCCGACTGATTTTTCCCCAGAATTGCTTGTAAAAAAGTGGAGGGAGGCCATCCGGCCCAGGAGTGGTATTCGCATCCATTTGCTTAAGGGCTAGCTGGACCTCTGCCGCTACAAAGGGCTTGAGCAACTCCGCATTCATCTCGGCTGATACCCTTGTTTCAACCACATTTAACACAGGGTCTAACTGCGTGGGATTTCCCGAGGTATATAATGTTGAGTAATACCTTGTAAGCAATGCCCCCAGCTGGTCTTCCCCTTCAACCCAACAGCCCTGTTCATTTTCTAAACCCGAAATGAAATTCCTCTTATTCCTCTCAGTTGCACGACAATGGAAATATTTTGTGTTTTGGTCTCCAAACTTGAGCCAATCATTTTTTGCTCATTGATGCCACATACTTTCCTCCTTATCCATCAGTGTTTGGATTTCATCAGTGAGAACCTTGACCCGAGTATGCCCTTTTCCACCCATTGAAACGCCTTCTGCCTTCAGTAATTGTTTTCTCTTTCTGGCTAGTTCAATGCGAATATTACCAAATGTGGATTTATCCCACTCTTTCAACTGAGTTTGGCAAACAGCTACCTTACCTAGAACTTTACCCATAGCATCCCCCTCCAAGCACCTATCCCATGTCGAATGGACCACATCCTCATAACAATCATCTTTAAGCCACATGGCTTCAAATCGAAATGGTTTCTGAGCTCTATAAAAACGAGTATTGACATCATCAGAGGCTAGCCATAAAGGTTTATGATCAGAGGACAAACCCTGTAAGTGGTGAAGACGACTCGATGGGAATTTTAGAATCCAATTAGCTGAGGCTAGTGCTCTGTCTAACCGAACCCATATAAGATCACCATCAAAACACTTGTTGCACCAAGTAAAAGGCAAGCCTGAAAAACCCAAATCCTTTAACCCGCAGAAATCTTGACAATCCATGAAATCCTGCATTTGCTTTTCAGGCCGAATTGCACCTCCTGATTTCTCTTCGATTTTAGCGATTTTGTTAAAATCGCCGATACACACCCACGGTAAGTTAAACTGAGATGCAAGATGGCGGAGGACTAACCAAGAATCTTCCCGGTTGGACACTTCAGGAGCTTCGTAGAATCCCGTGAAGCGCCAGGCGTCATCGATTCCTGGATTAATCACCGCATCAATGTGTCGGGGCGAGAAGGTTATGATGTGTAGATTTAAAACATTCATCCACAGCAAAGCGAGACCACCACCCCGATTCTTCCTCGGCACAACAAATAAGCTATCAAACTTTAGCTTACACCTCAATTTCTCTAGATAGGAAGCTTTTGTCCTGGTTTCCATTAAGAAAACCAGGTTGGGCCCTTTGTCTTTCAGAAGATCCGAAAGTTCTCGAACTCGCCGGCGATTCCCAAGCCCCCGGCAATTCCAACTCACGCAATTCATGGTGACCGGTGGGGCTGGGATGCAGCCACCGCTGATAGAGCAGACTGTGTAGAGACTTCATTACTGCACACCCCTCTTCTTTTCGCAGGTTGAGTCTCTGGACCTTCAAGTTTTGGTCGCTCACGTGAGATATCAACACTTGAAGACTTAATAAAGGGATCCTGGGCTGGGCGATTAATCCTAGCCCACTTTCTCCCTTGCAATTTCAGATTTAACTTAAGGGTCGCAGGCTTAGAAGTTAGGGTCTGAAGTGGGGCCTCCGTACACTCCTTAACCACACCGAGTTGGGCTTGATGTGACACCAACAGGTTTGGCCCAATGAAGGGAACTCCAGGTATGCTAACATCAATACTATCTCCCGCCTTTTCTTCGATTTTTAAGAACCCAACTCCTTTCTCCCACTGCATGCTTTCTATCACCTTTACCTGAGCTTTTGGACAGTTCAAGGCAGAATCTTCTAATTCCGTCAATTTCCCTTCTTGTTTTCCCACCAACCCATTGACCCTTCCTTTTTCATTTAAGTTTTCTAGCTCCAAGACATGCTTTCTATCACCTTTACCTGAGCTTTTGGACAGTTCAAGGCAGAATCTTCTAATTCCGTCAATTTCCCTTCTTGTTTTCCCACCAACCCATTGACCCTTCCTTTTTCATTTAAGTTTTCTAGCTCCAAGACCGAATCCCCAACCTTTGCTTTCTGCTGTGTCAGCGTGCTAATTTCTGTACTTATCCCTCTTGGTTCGTGAGCCCCACCAACCATCGTTGACACCACCGTTGCTACGTTTTGATCCTCCGAGGACGTGTGCGATGTCTCCACTACCTGTGACTTCCTTTCTGAACCACTGCCACTCCTATCAGGGCTATCTTCTCCACCGAATTCCCCTCCTGTACCTGGTACAAACATGAAGGACTTCTTCCCTACTGAGAATGGATCAGCTCGGAGCCACGACCCATACTCCTGTTGGTCTAAAGACAACGAACCCTTACTGGAAAGCCATACACTGCACTCCTTCGCATCGTGGGACACCATTCCACACCAATAGCAAAAATTAGGCATTTTCTCATATTTAAAGGATACCCAAACCTCATCTTCGTTACCAAGAAGGACTTTACGTCCTCTGTTCAGGGGTCTTGAGACATTAATTCCAACTCTGATCCTTAAAAAATTACCCCCGATTAATTCCCCAGCTTGTGAAACTCTTGACACTTCTCCAAGGCTCTTCCCATAGGCTGTCTTTTCATTTAGTCTACTCACTGGGAGACCATGGATTTGAACCCAAAACTTAACTTTGTGAAATCTACCATTTCGGATAGGACATGAACCATCATAACCAGAGAGAATGATTAAATGCTTGTCATAAGTCCACGGTTCAGTTGATAAAATCCTTTCAGCCTCATTCTCATCACTAAAAACAAACAGTAGGATATGGTTGCCTACATCTCGGATTTCGAATCCGTTTCGCGTTCGCCACAATGGTTTAAGAGTTCTTCCGACCGCCTCTATGTTAAGCACTCTTCTTGTCATAAACTTGGCTGCAAGAATCACTTCATTAGCAGCATGGTTTTCTTTATCCAAAGTAACCTTGTTCTTTTCTTCCTCCAGAAGAGAGAAACGCTTCCAATCGTTTAGAACTTCTTCCATATATCCAGAGGACAGACAGAGCAATAGAAAGAGATAAAAAATCCTGTTTCCCCACCCCAAAATGACAAAAGACCACTAGCCCTACTATCAACAGTGTCAACAGTGTCAATAAAATCAACAGTAATTTTATTGTTGGTTACTAGACTTAAGCTCTTTCTGATATTTGACTGCTTTTAGTTCAGGTTTAGAATAATTTTAATTTCTTGGCGTTGTTTATTACAAAAACAAACACCAATAAACTACACAGAAATCTAAACCAAAGTAATTTTTTTTTTTTTAATGAATTATAACTGTAGAAGATCTTAAGTCTTTTGTTTGCTTTTATTGTCAGATTAGGTTCATGAATTTTTATGTGATAGGCTTTAGTTGTTTGGTTAAATTTTGTCAAGGTTGGATAAAGAATTAATATAACATTGAATGATAAGTTTTGGCATGGTTTCTAACTGAGCTAAAAAGATAACGAATGATAACTATTTAGAGAACTTTGAAGAATGGCAAGGCTAATGAAGAATGCTAGGACATAAAAATTGCATGATCATTGCCAACATTGACAAAAGCCATCAATAATGAACTCCCTTACTGGGTTCGTTATTAAGGCTTAAAACATGTTGGAAGTGTTGGTGGGGAACTAAATGTTATGTGGCAAAAGATCAGCTGGACCAATTATGATACTACAACTTGCATGTTATTATAAGGGAAACAGTCCATATGTGATTTTTGATTTGGAGAACACGAGGATGAGTTGTCTTTTATCTTTTTCCTTTTGATAAAGATAGTGGGTTTGGACGCATGGCTTATAAATATAGTATTTTGACATTAAGCATAGTTCAATTTTGGTTTGGATTGTGTTTGTCAGCCAAAGTGCTAATGTACTAGGAAAGCTAAGGTATAAAACTATATTAATATGTAGGCTAATTTTTTTAGCACATTCAATATATATATATATATATGTATATATATTTTTTTAATGGTTAATAATAATAGCTTCAATAGTTTTCTGTTGCTAATGGACTAGGAAAGAACATTCAATGGTTTTTTATTTTTATTTTTTTATTATTATTTATAGAATAAATCAGATTGTTCTTATGCAAAGTAATTTAGGGGATATGGCTTCAAGGCTCTTTATTGTATGCATTTTCTTATGAGACATTTTGGCTCTGTCTTTGTATTCAATATTGAAGTTAAGGTAGTTAGATGTATAGTTTAGTGATCTAGGGAGGTGGATGAAAATTGTAAGCGACTAAGATACTTGGCAGATTCTTTCAAACATTGTGCTTTCAATTGGAGTGACTAATTGGTTCCTATACATAGAGCTAAACTTGGACATTGATGCTGAAATATGTTTGAGGAATTTCATCTTATTTTAGTTTTATGTCACTCCTCTTTCATATAATGATTCAAAGTAGTTGTTTCTTCAAGTAATTTCTATTTGAAACCGAGGTAAACTACTTATCGTTTTGATACTGTTTTATAGAAAGTAAATGATTGAAACTTTACTTTTAGTTTTAATATAGAGCTATATTTTATTTGCAATGAGATGCCAATTCCAATTCCATTGATGAATTATAGAAGTTCCCTCTCTATATCTGTCATCAATAAGTTATTTATGAAATGTTTTCCATATTGTCATTTGATCCTTTTCAAGTTTTATATAGGCAATTCCCATTATTAACAAGAATGCAGCCATTAAATGCAATAGCGACTTTTGTACATGAGCTATGATGTCACTTAGGTTGATTACTTGATGAACAAATTAGTCTCTTATCAGTGTTTTTTTTTTTTTTTTTTTTTTTTTTTTTTTACCATGTGGTTGATTAATTATCTTTTTATTTAACTAACCCGTGCATCGCATGGGTTAGCGACTAGTTTTATCAAAAACCAAAAAGGTTGATACGTAATAAAAAAAAAATGTCATGTCATTGCTCCTGTAGGAGCCCAAAAAAGAGTGTAGCACAAAGTTGTATTTATGCGGTAATACGAGCTTTTTCAGACTCAATACAATAGAATTTGGTAGAGATGGGCTAGAACAACAATCGAACCTCCTTACAAAGGCCTCAGCCTTCCCACTATATAGCCCTTGGCCTTTTAATCTGCTCCGTCCATCTTTAGCTGTCCCTTGCCCGATTTCCGACACTTGTCACCTATCTCTTTTCCAGGGGCAGGCGGCAGTAGTAGCTGATGCAGCGGCGATGGGCATCCTTTCAGGTCACCTCTGCATTTAATGCGGCTGACAGCGCTGGTGTGCGCTATTTATTACTGATGTGACTGGGAGCCACTGCCCTGATGGCCGCCTGTCTGCCACTGACCCATGCCTCCTTCAGCCGAGGAGGCCTTTCTCGTGGCACTTGACGTGGCGCTGCGTGAGGTCTGGTTCTCCCCTCGGGATCCAATGCTCCTCGGGCCCCGGCCGGTTCCTTGCTCGGCCAAATGCGGGGCCCATTCTATTCCTTCTAGGGCCTCGGCCCATTAGTTCAGCTTGTTTGACTTCCTTTCCCGTTCCTCGGGTGCCTACAGCTCCGTTAAACACAGACAAGGAAACTAATAGAAATTAATAAAGAAACTAATAATGCTTATTTGAAACTTCAAAGTCCAAATTCGCTCAATAGGTAGTAAACCTTAGGGACTAACAATGTATCTTGGTCTTTATTTTTAAAGTTTTTGTTTGTAATTTAATTGAATTTAAACGATTTGATTGGTCTAACTAACGTACATAACATGTTTAGGTGGTATTTAATAAACACTTGATTAACAATTATGAACAAAAGGCCCTTTCTCCAATCATCACGTAATTTTAGGGGTATAGATCAAAATTTTGAACTTTAAGGTGCAAATCAAAATGACCCTAATTTGGTATAAATTTCAATTTAGTAATAAAAAAAAATTTACTCTTATTAAAACTTAATTATTAGAAAAAAAGATGATATTCAAAATGCTTTATTATTTATTCTAAATAGTTTTATAACTAATTCTTATAATTGGATTTTGATAAAAACTTAAAGTTTTATTATAATGAACTATATTTTAAGTAAAATTTCTTTTATTTTTACCATTTATTTTAGTATTCAATTTTAAACATATTATTGAAATATTTTATTGAGTTTTCCTGTAATTCTTGTTTAGCATAGCATTAAAACAGAAGCTCAACAAAGGATACAAATTAGATTTTATTATACTTCAATTTTGTACCAAATGTCATTCCAATTGAATTTCACATGTTCAAAATTTATGCCAAGTGTCCCTTCAATTTAAAACTACTCCTAATCCATTTAAATAGAGCACTAGGCTTTGTGGGGGACTTCTTAACTCACATATAAATTCAGTACTTCATCTAACTTGTAGATTTTTCTCTTTAGATTTTTTTTTTTTAATAACTTTGAAAATATCATAAAATGAAAATGAATCATTGTTGACATGACAATGGAGGCCCCCAACGTTACAAAATTGGCCCCGGCATCCTTCGTTAAACAAACCCTCAAGGTCAAGGAGAACCTTGAAAGTTCCTATGTGCCTCTACTACATCTAAAGACTATCCATCATTGTTAAATCAACTATCTTTCTTAAGCTTAAAGGTAAAATTGCAAAACAGTAAGAAAAAAAAAAAAAAAAGATTCACTAGATTGTAAAAGTCTATTGGGTGGAGGAATCAAACTCGGGTTAAAAATCCCTTAATCAGGAAGATTCCTAGACCACCAACAGCTAATGTGAGCATAACTGTGATGGGTTCAACATCAGCTATAATGCTTCTCTTGTTTGTTGTTTTTACTTGGCGAGACCTCTCTCCTAAATTGTCACGGACAAGATTGTTAAGATTGTCCAATTGATGGATGATTTGACGTTGTCCCCGTGCAATACCTGATATCTGGTTTCAAAGCAGAGGCACATACAAATTTAAAATATGAAAATGAATCACCAGCCAACAAGCAATCATGTTTGGGAAATGACTTTTGGAGACTAGATATGAAAATACTATAGAATTTTTTATAAACCTCATGATCAAATCTTTGTTCAAAACATAGAGCATGCAATTATAAGAGCATAATAAGAACGATCCACAGCCAAATGAAATAGTTAAGTCTCTTCTGATCAAGAAATTATCAGAATATGAAAGGAAATGCACCTCCCCCCACAACTTGAACTTTCAGTGTTTCAATAATGTAACTGCAATTTCTCATTCATAACGAATATTGTTCTACAAGCTCTCAATTGTTTTTGGTATTTTGATCTAATAGTAAATATCCTTTTTTTTTTCTTTTTTTAATGGATGCATTCTACTATGAATTCTCCCACGTGGCACAATTTTCTTCCAAATAATCTCCTATCTATCACAACTAGTAAGTCTGAAGCCACAACAAGTTATGCATCAGCTGAAGTGACAGGTTGTTATTGGTGTACAATAAAAATGATGTAAATGGCAGTCCCATGTGAAACTAATGTCGCACTAATTGATCTGCCACCTCAAACTTGAGAAATTTGTTGTGGTTGTGACATTGTTGCTATCACAACATATCAATTACTACAACACAAATTAGACCAATGCCAGGAGGTAAAAGCCCTATCGCCTTGATTCTAGAGACCTGGGTTCAAAACCCATGTGTGTGCAAACTGACTAATATCTAATAATTATAAAATTTATTTATTTATTTATTTATTATAAAAAGAGTAACTAGTCAATGAAAAAAAATACCTAACCTCGCTCATCAATCAACTTTTATTCTCTTTTCACTTTTTTTTTCTTTGGCAGCATTGTGAGTTTGCAAATAAAGGAACATATATAAACCTGACTGAATTACAAACTTACCAAAAGAATTAATTGATAACTTTCTAGTTATATACACTATATTCTAAACAACATAAATACTGTAAGGTGTCATCATAGCAAGCAGCGCAACATCTCAATTTCATCTCAACGTGTCTCTTATAGTTATTAACCTATAGAGCTATAAAAACAGAGGGGAAAAAATTGTAGGGGTATAAAGAGATTATTTTAATACCTCTTCCATCAAAGGAGATTCCTTAGCCAACTGGGAGGAAGATGATGAATTAGGCATTATAGATCCAGTCAATGAACCATTGCCTAAACTAGAGATGAAGTAAGAAGTGGGAGCAGAGCCATTGCAGGTGTCAGCTTGAGCAGACATGTTTTGTTGGCTGGGAGAATTTCTCTTGATGGTTAACTTCGAATTCATCTCTTCAATACGATTTGTAAATTCATCCATTCTATCATTCAGCGAGGTAATTTGTTCTAAAAGCTGAGTAAAGACCCCCTAGCAAAAATGAGTAAATAAATAAAGAAAAAAAGAAAGGCAGATTGACAAATATATATATATATATATATATATATATATATATATTGATTGCTAGTATTGTAGGAAACGCACAATATAAGAAGCACTAAGAATAATGCAAGTCTACCTGATTCGCCGGCATTGAAGGGGACTCCGAGTTTCTATCATCAAACCTTTGACCGTTGGCACTATATCCAGTAAGCTTTGCCAGATTTTTGTCCCTCTGGGTTGTATACGAATGTGACATACCACTGTTCAAAATCTCATTGTCACTCAAAGACAGAAAACTTTAACTGAAGATAAAGAAGAAGAAAAAATGATAAAGAACAGATTTGAGAAATTGTTGGTGGTTGATTTAAAACCTAGAGTGGGAAAGAAATTCATTTCATAAAGCACGTGCACAGTCTCACATACAACTTGTTTTGAGGCTTTGGGCCATTTGGTTTTGACATAGAATCCTTTAGAAACAGACTTTCTTCTCTTGAACATGGTCCAAAATTGTCTGTGGTATCAGTATATGACATAACTAGATCTTCACACCTCAAATGAGTTCCAATAAAATATGAATCTATGGGAAACACTAATCTTGTATGGAAGACTAAGTGATCTTTACTTAGTTTCTCAAGACAATAACGATATCAGATAACAAGAGAATATAATTTATCACATGGAAAGTCTAGCAATGGATTGGCATGAATATCTGTTTTTAGAACATAGAAGATAAATTACAAGTTGCCAAGATGGAAAAGAATCTGTATTGCTAGAGCAAGAGACTTTAATTCTAGAAACCACTTTGAGTTCTCACCAGGCTGGTTTCTACTTTTAAGGCTGTACTCCTAACTGACAAAAGAGAAAAAGGGACCATACATCCTTGGTGACACAGCACTGCATATGACTTCATAGAGACGAAGAAAAACCAAATTCCAAGCAAAGACATGGACATGCTCTTTGCAATTTCAAATCCACAGAATTATAGCTTATAACCTGCTAAAAGTTGAATTGAAATTCAAGTTACCAACTCAAACAATTGAAAAGCACTCGTAACACGTACAAATATATCCAATTCTCAAATTGGTAGATCTCAGACATTGATCTACCAGCTTAGGTTGTCTAGCACACTAGTCAGAATACAGTGTCAACATCTATGTATTAAATCACAAGAAGAATAACTAGAGCAAGGGACCAGAAAAGTGCACCTCTTAAGATGCTTATTTCTCATGGCAACTCTATCTGCAGAGGCTCTAGAAAGTGCTTCTTTGGGGCTTGAAACCAGATCCTCATCCAGGCTGAGCTTCGTCTTTAAATCTTCTGGCAGGGCCTGTGGCATGATTAGATCACAACTAACAATGCATGGAATTGAAAGGCATTATAAAGTTTTGGAATTTTCATACCATGACCTCATTTACAAGCTTTTCCAGTTGAATTTGTTCGATATAAGTACGAGGAACATATGAACCTTCCAATCCCAGCTGCTCAGCAACATATTTTACAACTAAGCGATCCTTTCCTTGCACCTTTTTACCAAAAAACAAGAAATTTAGATTTGTGCAGAGCCCAAATAGAGGGCTTCAAAGAGAGCTCAGAAAATGAATGATTAAAGAGTTGCATTAAGCACCATAATCAGAAACTATAACATCTGAGTCTCATAGATTTATACCTTAGCCTCAACCACTTATGCTGCATCACAATTGACAACAAAGTACAACAAATATTTTTACTGAAATGAAAGATTAGGCAATAACAACTCCATGAGCCAGTCCAGGCTGGGCCAGGCCAATACTTTTCCCCTTAGGGTTGGGCCTTGGCCGATAGTACCAGGTTCTAAGGTAAGGCCAGATGTTGGCCTACACTAAGAATGTTCTTGGTACAGGTCCAGATAAAACTGGCACAGCCCAGCTACAGATAGCCATATTAAAGAGAATTGAAGCATATGCCTAAGCATAGGTTAGATAGAACTAAAAGTTTACAATATTCATAGAACCCTATCTGATTATTAAGTAATAAATAGATGAAGATGCAAAAATATAGAGGTACCTGAACATAATGACGATTTACTTGCTCTAGCCAATCAATTTTTACAGAGACCCTATCATCTGAGAATACATGGCTGCTTCTCTTAAGGATAGATGCTATTGTGTATCCCAAGGCCATTAGCCCACCAAGAAGACGAACACTGACCTCAAACGTAATTCTTGGTGAAATGACAAATGGATTATCAGTCACCCATTCCTGAAAAATAGAAGTACAAGCCATCGATTAGGTAATACCATACCACCAATAGAGTTTTGGCTTCCATTTATCAAAACAATTTTTAGCAAGTATGGGGAGCCACTGAAAGGTGGGGATGCCAAGGATACGGAAAACTTATCCCATTATCTCAAGGTCAAACTGGCTTTCATAAATGGTGACATCATATTCTAACACAAAGCTTCTAGCCTTATCATGTATAAGAGAAAGTGACATTCCTTAGGACTTCCAAGCATCATATTTTGACAGAGAACGTAATGCAGTAACAAGGAGGTCTGTAAAAGTTAAAAAAAACTGCAAGAGAATGTAAAAATTAAAAATGTAGACTGGAATTTTTAATGAGAATCTATTCTGATGGCAAGAATTGACATAGCATGAAAAAACTTATCTTGTTTATCCCTCAAATTCATCTTCTGCTCCTTACATGCATGTAGGTGAGCCTACTTACATTCATTTTGGGGATGTGCATGTATAAATTGACCTAGGACAAATAGGGGAATTTTTCTATATGTGATTGTGGTGTGCTAAGGTTTAAGAGAATTTGTGGATCTAGGGTTTAAAGTTGTAGAAGAATGGGTTAGGGCTTAAAATTGGCTAGGGTTTGATGAGTTTTTTATTGCTATTTGATAGAGAAAGTACATGAGGGTTAAGGGTTTCAATGGGTAAGAGAAGATTTCATTTAGTGTTGAAATAAAGATAGGAAGAAACTGAAATTGAATTTCTCCACAATCTGTAACAGCAACAGAAACATGAAATCCTTTTATATGAAGCTATTTCTAGGACCATACCCTTACTAAACAAACAAGTCAAAATACACAGCCATAAAAAAAGTGTTATTTCTCAAGATATGCTAGGCACTAAATATTCAGGATGCACAATAATAGGAACAATAATAATTGGTTTTTAGGAGGCAAACCTCAAACATGAGACTGTATTTTCCATCTTTATTCCGCATCCGTAAATATGATTGGCAAGATTCTGGATCTTCACCAGGTGGCAGAAGGTATATATCATAAGTCTGTTCCTTTGTTTCAGTATGATTTTCACTGAAAACAGCCTTGACTTTGTCCTCAGTCACCATCCTTGTTGACTACAATAAAAGGTAGCACTCAGTTATCGATGTAGACAAAGACGTAGTATTTGAGAACCATTGATAAAAGCAACAAATAAGAAGTAAAGTATGAATAACATAGATAATAACCTTTAATATATAAGTAGGACTCTGAAATCCAGTAAAAGGATTGAATTTGTTGATGATTTTAATATGTGCTGTTTGTAGATCTGGCTCGATAAAGGCCTTGTACATTGGATATACCTGTTGATAAAAGTATACTTGAGAACTTCCAAAAAAGTTATAATTCTTAAATATAATGATAAAAAAGGGGGGGGTGGAATCCCAAAACAAACCGTTTCAGATATTTGATGAATTATCTCTTCTGGTTCTTGGCCAGCACGTTGTATATCCCGTAAAACCCGTTTGACGAGGTCAAAGTGAACTCCACCAGTTACAGACACACGAAGGTCCAGTAGAGGTCGCAACCTTTCACTCAAAGCATAGATGCCCTCAATGATCACAATGCGGGAGGTTGGGACTTCAAGTGTCCTGTCATAGATATATGCATTTAGATACCTACCAGGTGAATATGAAAGAGTTGTAGAAATTTAACCAGAAAATATATATTTAGAAAAAAGTTTTGGAAAACCATATACATTAGCAGAATCAGAGTTGAATATGGCTTTTGATTTCAAGATATAGAGAGGATATATTACCCAATCAGAGTTGAATTTCCTTATCTTTTTGGTTCTTGGGTGGGGAGGTGGTTCAGAATACAAAATATAGATCTTTTCAATAATGAAAGAGGTTGCAAAATTGGCACGGTCCCAATCCCCTACCTTACAATATATAAGTATATGAAAGAACACAATAACCGCTACTTTTTAAGTCTGATAACAGAAAAACTCAGGACGTCATTATGTTCATCGTTCCGAATGAAAAAGATGAAAAACTCCATTGTTAGCTTTGAATACTTACAAACAACAACAATAACAAGTCTTTGTCCCAAATTTTTGGGGTTGGCTATAGATCCTCAATAGATTATTTAGGGTTAGCCACATGTATTCTTTTCCTTTATTAAGTTCTATCTGAAGTCGTATTCTTTGTTACCCCCTTAATTGATAAGTCAATTTTTATTAATTCTACTAATGTTATTTTAGGGCTTCCTTTACTTTTTTAAATTCCCTTAACTTGGAATCTTGGATCAACTTACATTTTATTACCAGTTCATTAATCGCTCTTCCCTGAACAAAAAATGTCGTACCCAATGCACAAAGCTCTCACTTTTGCTGGTTCTAAGAGAGGTCATGGTAGGTAGCCTTATCACAATTTTTATTTTTTATTTTTTTTTGGAGAGGCTAATTCCCAGACTTGAACTTGCGACCTGTTGCTTTTGGTGGAAGGCACTTACCATCACACCGAGGCTCAACCTCTACGTTTAGAATACTAGGGACTCTTAAAATTCACATCTAAAGTCTCCATGTATTGTTCCTTCAGCTATCATGAAACAGTATAATTTAAAACAGCTTACTCAAAGAATGAGAAGACCCATACATATTACCAAAGTTTAGAAGTATTAGATGCATGAGCAAGTACCTGTATCCCGTGCGGGAGCTAGACTTGAAATCATAAATTGGAACCTGGACCTGCTTTCCTGCCTTTAAATCATGGACATTCTGGAGCAAGGTGTCATAGTCTGTCAAGCGTGGATCTGTTTCATAAAGACATTAGAACCAACAGAGTTATGCTGTGTCTTATTTCTCAACTTGAAACTGTTAGCTTACTCTGGTTAGATATTTACAATTATAAGTGATTTCCAAAACACACTATTTGATGGAATTTGGTAATATTGTCATGTCAGCTTTACAAAAAATACACATGCATGCTCACTTCTTGCAAGTAATGCAAAAGTACTACTTAACTTTAAATAAAATTTCCTTGAAACCAAACAAAATTTGAAAACAAGACGTTTATATACCATGTGGAACACTTTACAGATATGATCATTCACTAAAAACCAACTTAGGGACAGCACCAAGGGCCAAGACTACAAAACTTACAACCTAAGAATCCTAACCATGAAACAATCATTAAATCAGGCTCCACATATTGACTGAAGATGACCCAATCTTACAACGAGGTTTTTGCCTGACCATATTAGAAAAGAATTGGAAAACAGACACAGTGATGGAGCTTTTGTTCAGCATCCTATGATATGAAAAAGATAGAAATAATATTTGAAAGAAGTTGTAATTTTCATGTTTTTCCTAAAAAGGTTGTACCAAGTGCACAAACCTCCCACTTTCTGCAGGGTTTGGGAGAGGTGACAAAGAATCAGTATCCAGCCTGAAGTGATACTGTAGGCTTGAAAAATTAATGAAAATAACACAGATCCTTACTTGAAAGGTAGATAGTAGATGTTGTAAAGATTGTAAGGTGATACTAGGAGAGAGTGTAACCACTCAACATAGAGTGGTGGTACTAGATATTTTTATTAGGAGATGGAAAAGAAGAGATATTAGACAAAGAAACCCAAGGATTAAGAGGTGCGGTTTTAAGGGAGAGACAAGATGTGTTTAAAGATAAAATAATCAAAGAAGGAAAGTGGAATTTAGACAAAGATGTAGATAAGATGTGGAATGAAATGGCTACTTGTATTAAAAGAGTGGCTAAAGACATACTTGGAGAATCTAAAGGATGTGGGAAACCAACTAAGGAGCCTTGGTGGTGGAATACGGAGCTTCAAGCAACGATTAAATTAAAGAGAGAGGCTAAGAGAGAGGCTAAATGTAGGCTAAATGTTGGGCTTATGATAAATTATATAACAAGTTGGGGATGAAAGAGGGAGAGAAACATATTTGTAAACTTCCTAAGACAAGGGAAATGAAAAGAAGAGACTTGAATGGTGCCTGGTGCATTAAAGATCAAAGAGTGATAGTAAAAGAAGATCACATTAAAGAGAGATGAAAAAGCTATTTTGATAAACTTTTTAATGGAAACCATATGAAAAATTGGAGTGACTTGGGTGACCCAATGGAGGATAAAAACAATAGATTTGTTTGAAGAATTAGGATGACCGAGGTAAAGGATGCATTAAGAAGGATGAAAATGGGAAAAGTGGGATTAGATGAAATCCCCAGTGAAGTTTGGAAGTGCTTGTGTGATGCAGGTGTATGATGGTTGACAAACCAATTCAATAAGATCTTAAGTATTCACAAAATGCCTAGTGAGTGGAGGAGAAGTACTCAAATTCCTATTTACAAGAACAAGGGGGTGTTACAGAATGTACAAATTATTGTAAAATAAACTTATGAGTCAGGCTATAAAACTTTGGAAAGAGTGATTGAACATAGGTTAAGACATGAAACAACAATATTAGAGAATCAATTTGGTTTTATGCTAAGACATTCTACCATGAAAGCTATTTTCTCACTTAGACATCTAATGGAAAAATATAGAGAGGCTTCTAGATCTTCATATGGTTTTTAATGATCTAGAGAAAGAATATAATAGGGTCCCTAGAGAGGTCATGTGGTCGGTTTTGGAAAAGAAAGGTGTTCCTCTAACGTATATTAAGTTGATTAAAGATATGTATGCCAAAGTTGTAACTAGTGTGAGAACAAGTGGAGCAATTACAAGTAAGTTTCTTATCAAAATAGGTTTGCATTAAGAGTTAGCATTAAGTCCATATCTCTTTGCACTAGTGATAAATGAGCTCACTAAATTGATTCAAGAGGAAGTCCATTGGTGTATGCTTTTTGCAAATGATATGTTAGTGCCAAGTTAGAAATTCGGTGGGACATGCTAGAATCTAAAGGCTTCTAATTAAGTAGGACTAAAACAAAATACATTGAATATAAGTTTAGTAAAATTAGAAATACAATTGAAGGGGTGGTACGACTCGATGACCAAGAGATACTAAATAGCGAGAGCTTTCGATATCTATTAAGTTAAAGATGGAGAGATTGAAAAGGATGTGAATAATAGGATAAGAATAAGGTGGATGAAGTGGAGAAGCGCATTAGTATGGTGTGATTGAAAAATACCTATTAAGTTAAAGGAAAAATTTTATAAGACTGTCATGTGACCAACTATGCTTTATAATACCGAATGTTGGATTTTTAAGAAGTAAAATATTCATAAAATAAATAAGAATGTTAAAATGGATAAGTAGAAATTCATGGAAAGATAGGATTCAAAATGAGAAAATCAGCTTAAAGATAGGAGTAGCTCCTATTGATAAAAAGATGAGAGAAAGTTGTTTGAAATGGTTTGATCATGTTAAGAGGAGACCGATTAATGCACCGGTAAGAAAGAGTAAGTTAATCCAAGTTTAGGGAATTAAAAATTTTAGAGGAAGACCCAAAATAATATTAGAAGTAATTAAAAAGGACTTATCAGCTAAGGGAGTAATAGAGAATATGACTTCATATAGAACAGAATGGAGGAAAAGAATGCATGGGGCCGACCCTAATTAAAATCTGTTGAGGATCCATAGCCAACTCCAAAATTTTGGGATTAAGGCTTGTTGTTGTACAAATGTTCGAACTTCCAAGTATCAAGGATTCAAGGCTTAAGCACAAATAAAACACAGACCAACTGATGTGGCAAGCACAAAGAAATATTTAGTTTTATTTAATTTGGATGTCAATTATATTTTTATTGGTGAGTTATATTTAGTTATTATTTAGATTATTAGTATTTTTTTTTAATGTCCTAGACTCAAGGTTATTTTTGTAATTCAATAATTGAGATTTCTCAAGTTATTTAAATTTAGGTTTCTAAGTCAATTAGAACTAGGATTTTCCTATGTCGGTTAGAATTAGAGTTTAGTAGTATATATAAGGAGCATAATGTATTCCTGTGAAGACGGAATTATTTTGATGATGAATAAAACTGCTCTTAAAACTCCCCTATGGTCTAGTAGTGACTTTGGCCAATCCTAAGGTCCCATTTGGTTGGGGTGATTGATTTTAGTAGGGATGGAAAAGAGGGAGAAAAATAGGAGAAAAAAAATGGAGAGGGTTATTTGGTTAGGAGGGAAGAGGGGAGGGATTTTGGTGGACCTAGGTGTTTTCTCCCCAAGCCCACCAAAATCCTCTCTCTCCAATCTGGAGAGGTTTAGAGGATGGATCCTGAGAAAACACCCCTCCCACCCACTGTGCGTTAACTTTTTTTTTTTGATGTCTTTCACCTCTAATACAAGAAAAATATATATAATATAATGGAAAAAAAATTATTTTATTTTATGATTACAAAAAAAAAAATTATTTCTTGTATTATATAATAGGGGTATGAGAGTAAATTTATACAAACAATATTTTCTATCTTCTTAATTTTCTTCTCAACCAAATAAATGAGTTTTCTAACCCTCTACTTTTCCATCCTTCCAACCAAACATCATGAGAGAAAACTAAAATATTTTCTGTCGTCCCACTTTTCCATCACCCACCAAACGGACCCTAAGTGTTAACTATTGAAGGTTTTCACTAACTTGGTGCTAACTCCAAGTAGGCCTAGGTACTGACACCAAGCAGGCCTAAGTACTTGACTCCTGAGTTATTTATCCTTAATTTTTGTTATTTAATTTTATTGTTGTATCAGTTTGTTCTGTCCAGCATCAAATTTGGTAGAGCAGGACAAACCAACTCATCAATTCATTTTGCTGATGTCAAGTAACCCACATCATGAAGCAATCTAGAGAAATAATTTCAGAAGACAATCTACAATCCAAAATGATCACCCTCTACACAATTCTTGTAGTGAAGTAAACCTTTGAAGGGGTACCTTGTAAGAGTTAAAGTACTACAAGGGATCCAAATCGCATAAGAGTTTTAGTACAAGGGATACAAATTGCATACGAACTATGAACACAAAATATGTGTGTCGGTTGGCTGAACAGAGACAATGAAATGACACAAACAAGCAACTGTAAAGATGAACCAGAGAACAGATACATATATAGGAGGCTGCTATTGGGGTCAAGGAAAATATCATTCCCCTGTGGCCAATGGCTAATGAAGCTGAGGAGCTTTCCAAAGGGACAATGGTGACCAGATTAATTAACATCACCTGATATTGAAAAACTTCATGGATGTTTTCTCTATCCAATTTGTGAATATATAAAAATTTGTTTGAACAGCAAGCATTTCATTAGAATTCAAAAATACATGCGTGCACACACACTCACAAATCCATAGACAATGTGTGTGAAAGTGTGTTGGTAATAGGGAAAGAATTTATGGATGAAACAGAACCACAGAAGAAAATGAGCAATCAATCAAGCCAACAATATTCAAGCTCTGAGACTTAAAACTGTAATGTAAATCAAAATGCATATGTCAATGATCTGCATCGGTCTGACCTGAGACTTAAGTCACTCAATTGATTAGTTTCCTCACAAGTTTCACCAATGAGCTCTAACTCAACTGGCACTTCGTCCTCCCTTTATTATGGAATGGAGGGTAAGGTCATGGGTTCAAAACTTACGGATGTGTGTAACTTACCAATGAAAAAAAAGTTTACTCACAAGTTTGGATATTGACATTCAAATGACTACCAAGACACAATTACAGATATTATCCTGTAAGGCTTATGCAAGAACATCTCAGATATTACAGTTACTTCCAGAGAATAGTCAACCAAATAAATTATTGAAAAAGCTCTGTAAAAGAAGAAAATGAGTAAGAAAGAGGGTTTACCGTCAAAGTTGCCATCAACAATCCGGCTAGCATCATTATAATTATCCATTGAAATAACAGCAACACTGGGCATAAAACTGAGTATCTTTTCTGTAAACACTGTCTTTCCAGCGCCAGAAGGACCTGCCACGCCTACCAGTATTATTCCCTCATTCTTTTGGGCTAACAATTGGCATGCACGGATCACCACAAAGAAACCCTTCTCAAATGACAAAGGATCTTGGATTGAAGCAATCTCATAGCGATCACAGTCCTTTCTCTTAACCAATCGAACTTGATCTTTTAAGAGAACACCTCGTTTCTGATGTGAATCAGCACTAGAAGTATCTTGATCCATTGAACATATGCTGGCTCCCTCTGATTACAAAAAACAGATAAAGCACCAACATGAACAAATTTGAAAACATATAAGGCGAAAACTGAAAACCAAAAATTTTAAGTCACTGTGAAAAGATAAAAGGTAAGAATTTGCAATTATAAACTATACAGTATTCATCTGCGTGAATAACATAAGCAATATTCCAAGGATTCTTGACTATGAAATGGAGAGCTTTAATTGAAAAGGTATTACAATATCCAATGAAGAAAAGAAAATTTTCGGAGCTTTCTCTCTGAAATATGTAGCATTGGTCTGTACTAGTTGGTTTGAGAGATCAAAACGATTTTGATTACATTTAAAGTAGGTAAATTAAACAGAATAGAGACAAGTCATCAAAGTTTGAGTTGAACCCCACCAAAGCAAAGGAAAATTTGTCAATTTTTTCAATAGCATAAGCAAAAAAAGAAAAACAACACTGTCTCATACTGTGCACTATCATTTATACAACAGAATGATTAAATTTCAAGAAAATGGAAACAATACTGCAGTAATTTTTGTGAAAAAAAAAAAAATCAAGCCACAGAACCAAATTAAATCCATCCTTCTAAAGAGTTAATCTAGAGCAGTTCTTGCTTTGGTTGAGTAAACTCAGAAAGACATGTAAGTTTCTTACACCTAAAAAACTATGTTACCAAAAAAATAAGTGTTAATCACACTTTATTCGCCTATAGTTTTGATTTGAGCATTACATCAAACACAAAGTACTTCTAATATATTTTTTAAGACCCAAGTCATCAAAATTTGCATATGTATATCACGTGTCTCAAAAAGAAACCCAGTAACAACCTTATTACAATCTGAATACTCATGAACTAGAAGCAAAAACAATTATACCACAAGTGAACATAGTGCTCATTTTAAACAACAAGTTGGCAACTCAGTCTCAAACTAAACCAAAGGTGGGTAATTTGTAATTTTCCCTAAAAATAAAGTTAGTTTTTTCCCATGGGAGAAATTAAACTAAGTTAGGTGATGATGTCTAGGTAAACCATGTTTACATAATAATGGGCTAGATGCAGGAATCCCATCAGATATTGGTGGCAAAAGAAAAAGATGCTCATTCTTCAGATAAAGTGTGAACGAAGTCTACCAGCTGATGCCATGGCACTAATATAAGTCCTTTTCTAAGCTAGCAATGCTTCTGTGCTCATCTAATCAAGGGCATAATACACACAACTATTTCTCCCATAATGACCAACAGCAGTTTTTATTCTAACAATTGAACTTGATATTTCATGCTTCTCTTTCATATCACACAACACAGCAAAACTTACCAGTTAGTCTCCAAGCAGAACTTTAAGATTGGAGCTAATTATACAGGTAAAAATTAAAGCATTCAAAAACCTTATTTGAAAATTTGAGGTTTGGTAACAAAATTTAAGGGTTTTTTTTTTTTTTTTGGGGGGGGGGGGGGGGGGGGGTGGGTGAAATAATCAAGGAAATTCATAGTCATCAGACCCTGATCATCACGAGAATCAATAATAATGTCATAAACATCATAAATTTAATGTATAAAACTGATACATTTTGAGGTAATTCCAATATTATATCCAAGAAGTTGCTGTAGAACAGTAACCTTCAATAAACAATACAAACTATATATGTTCCATAACTTTGTCAGGACATGCTTTTGAGCATTACATCAAACACAAAGTACCAAACTAAGATTAAAAGATCCAAAGAAACACCTTTCTCGCTCATCTTAAAACAATAATACAAACAAAAAAGAAAAGAAATTTGATCCAAACACCATTATAGGGAAAAAAAAAAAACATAAAATAAGGATCACCCAGAAAAAGAATATCACAATATTAACATTACCCAAAAAACACAGAACAACCCTTTTAACACCCTATTTGGATCTAACTCTTAGTAACCGACTCAAACAACACACACAACATCAAAATGAGAATAAAAATATGAGAATTGCACAAAGATAATAATTGCAAATCAAACAAAACCCAGAAAAGATAAAAGATAAAAAAGACAAACCAATGTGTGATATTGGAATCACAGAGCGAGATGTTTGTTTTGAGTGGCAATGAGTAACGGTGAATTTATGAGCAAAAGAATAAAAACCCAAGTAGAAGAAGAAGAACAAGGTCGGTGGTTTCTTCAATATAATATTATTATTGGTTTCCCGCTATACAAAGGAATGTGATTTTCCGTGATTTTTTGGGAAGTGGGATTCTACACACAATCTCTCTGTGTGTAAACACTCCAAAGAGAGAACAAGAGATTGAGAGAGAGAGAGAGAGATAGAGTCACCGAGAAAGAGAAAAGACCTCTATTTTTTTATTGTTCTTTTTCTCTTTTCTTATATATTAGTATTATTTATATATAGACTTCTAGAGTCAGTCACAGCTCGCATTCGCAAAAAGAGTGCTGTGTTGAATAAGGAAACAAAAAAATCTAGCACCACACTCCTGTTACAAAATTTTGATGCGGTAAAGTTTGAACGGTAGATGAAAAAATAGTGATTAATGTGAAAATAAGAAATAATCTGCCACATAAAATAATTATGAAAATATTATAATAATTTTTAAGGTTTTATAATTACTCTTGAATGAAATTCTGTCATAATTAAAATATTGTTTTCATTTTTTTTTTCTTTTCGAGTAAATTGCTTTCACTTTTCAGCTCTAGGGCGGTTGAACATTTAGCCGTGTCTGTCACAGCATTTGTGTACCCTAAAAAATTAATATTTTTCTTTTATTTTAATAGATAATATAGAATTTGGACTTGCACAAAGTTTTCCTCCAATATTTGGAAAAAAAAAAATCTTCTAACCCACCACTTGGTGTTTCAAATGACCATTTACTTGTAATTATTTCTCAAAAAAAAAAAAAAAAAAAAAGACCATTTACTTGTTGATAAAAAAAAAATGACCATCTACTTGTATTTTCAAACACTTAGAGATTGTTTGGGGTGGGCTGAAATTTTCAACTTATTTGCAATTTTAGTTTATTTTTGCTACTATTTATGAGTCCTATTATACTTTTCGATATTATTCATAGATTCCATTGTATTATTCAGCTTATTTTTCAACTTTTTTTTTAGACTTTTAGTAAAAAAATTTCAGTTTCAGCTAAATAAGTTGTTCCCAAATGGACCCTTAATTTATTTAATGAATTATGTGATTTAAATTAATACACATAGATAATTTTATGAATCATCATACAATTTCTTAGAGATTCTTCAAACAAGTTTGGAGAAAATCTTTGTCCTTTAAATTTATATTTATAAAGCAGTCCTATAATTAGGGGTATACACAATACAATGTGGTCAAGTTTATTGCATATTTTTTATTAGAGAGTTTCGACCTATGTTGTCCACTTCTAATAATAACTCTTTATTATCAGACTAAGACACAAATAAGTTTTTAGTGTAGGCAGAGATTGAACCATAAATCTCTTATTCAACCATTAGAGACTTTACCAATTGAGCTAACTGGAACCCACTAGTTTATTGCATATTTTTGCAGCCATGATGTTGCTGTTTCCTTAATTCCCTTACATGCATTGGACAAAAACTGACAAGTTACCATGGTCGATTTAGGCTAATTAATGCATCTTGTTAAATTGGTTGGGCTATGTGTGTTGAGTGTGGGAATAGTGAAATTCTTAAAAATAACCAAATACACAAAATCGTCGAAATCAAACAACTAAATACATGCCTAAATGGAATTTAAAATAAATAAATAATCCCTAACTTCTTAATTTTTTAGTGTAATTAAGAGATGGAAAGATCGACTAATTTAGGGGGGGGGGGGGAGAGAGAGAGAGAGAGAGAGAGAGAGCATTACCCGAAATAGAACAACAGTGGCAAATGTGAAAGTGTCAATGACTAAGAGCTAAAACTAAGATAGAGATGTAAGGTTGAATTTATTCAATCATTTTGTTGGCTTTATTTCATGCCAAATTTGCTTGTAATTCAGCATTTAGAAACCCTGTATTTAGGTGGGAATCATGTAAAGGTAGTGTGTGAGAGAGTGTGAAGAAAAGTTCAAGAGTGTGCACTCAAGAAGAGCCTCGCGATTAGATCTTGCGACTGGCAAGTTGCTAGAAAAGCACACATGTGAAGGATGCAGAGGGAGCTGAAGGGTCACGCCAGCTGTTGCACTACAGGATAGAACCTCCAATCTGGCCAGGCAGTTAGCTCGCGACTCAAACTCGTGACTCGTTCCAGTCGAGAGCTTGAGTCGCCAAAACGCCCTATTTGGTTGTAACTAACTCTTCGCATTCTTATACACCTTACTATAAATACCTTTATACCCACGAAATGTAGAGAGTTTCCAGAGAAAATTTTGAGAGAGAAACCCTTGAGAAAAACAAGATTGACTCATCCACAATCTTCATCCTTTGATTCTCCAAAATTCCTCTACTCTTACCCTCCCCATTAACATATCCTTGAGAGGTACATTAGCCAAATCCTTATCTCACCATACCCATATCTGTGAGAAAGTTGTTTTTTTTTTTTTTTTTTTTTTTTTTTTTTTTTTTTTTTTTTTTTGTGCTTGGGAAGCAATTCAGAAGGGACCAATTCATTTTGGTTGATGCAATGGACGACTGTGGGATCCAGTAAGCTAGAGAAGACAAGGTTCGACGTAACCCCGTTGGAGCAAGAAGCTTGGAGGGCTTGGAGGGTCTTCTGCTATTCATGTATCCCAACTTTATTCTCTAGTGGATTATTGACCGCTTTAAGGGTGGCAGAGAGGTTTTTCGCTGAGGATTTCAGTTTCCTCTTCGATAACACATCGTTGTGTTGTCTTTGTGTTTGTATTTCTCTTCCCTTAATCTTTGCCTTTTAATTACTGTTGTGGTTGTGATTAATTTTTGTTTAGATTGTTTTGCCAATTCTGTTTTAGCTTATTTTCATATTTCGCACATACATTGTTTAATTATAAGCTTATGTTGGTATTTTGTGAATTGGGTGTCTAAACTTTCATAGGTGTTTTACACTCATTTTGAACATTCAATTGGTATCAGAACGGGTACATTTGTTTTAGTTTAAATACCTAAGTGTGATCCTTAACCCCTTGTGTTATTTGCCATGGATAGTGATTTGTATGCTTCTATGCATGTTTTGGATGTAGATGAATGTAACATGCCACGTGTTTGTGAAAATGCCTTTATGAGTGATAATCCTCGTGATTGTGATGCTATGTTACATGAATTTTTGGGTGTTGTTGATATTCCTAACACCAAACTCTTGAAGAAAAATGCTAAGAAGTTTCATAAGAATTTGTGCAAGTTATTTTGTGAAATGATGATTTGATTGCTAAGCTCAATGAATCCAACAAAGTGGTTGAGAAATATAAGAAACTTTCTGAAAATTCTCTTGAAAAGTTGAAAGAGTTTGAATGTTTGAATATGGACTTGGATGCTAAACTTGTTTTGTCTAACAAACTTGTTGATGAGCTAAAATGTGAAAATGAATTTTTTAAAACGCATGCCAAGTATTTGATTGCTGAACCTATTGCTAAAAATGATAGAAATATTTGTTGCAATCATGTTGTGGTACCTGATTTTGTGTTTATTGTGTGTTCTACCTTAAAGGACAAATCGGTGTACATTCCTCCACACAAAAGAAATCAAAAGGTAGAGAGAAAGGCTGTTAAGTCAAAGCCTCCGTTAGGTCTCAACCTAAGGTTTTGGATGGATCTAAGTTTGTTCCAACTTGTCATCATTGTGGTGTGATTGGTTATATAAGACCTCAATGTTATAAGTTGAAGAGAGAACAAAATCATGTTACTAGATCCCTTCCCAATAAGCCTAGTGAACCTAAACACATTTTTTGTCACCATTGTGGTGCTTTTGGTCATCTAAGACCTCATTGTTCTAAGTTTCATACTCTTAAAAGAATCAAAAGAAAAGAGAAACTTAAACTTCTTGGAAGTTGAGCTAAAAAGAGTAAACTGGTTTTGAGTAAAAAAAATATGTTAAAAAAAGTGTTAAATGCTCTTAACTCCTTGTCTATGTGCATCTCCGGTTATTATTCTTCCAACCCTCGTCTCACTTTTTATGAGACACTCATTCTAAATAATCGTTCCGTTTGGACGAGGAAGGGTTTCCATGGTTGAGTTTTTGCTCTTTTGATCCTTGATCTAATTCTTTCGATCTTTGTAAGACCCTTTATGCATTAGATGCTTCATTGTCATGCATTTGTGCATCATGCATTTCTTTATATGCATTGTTTTTGTTGTTTTTGCATTTGATCTTACTTTTATGCTTTTGTTTTTATGTGTGTAAAAAATCCAAAAACACATAAAAAGTGAAAAATTCAAAAAGTTTGATCGTATATGTTTAAGCATATATCTCATGTGAGTTTGGCCTAGTACCTTCGTATTAATGGCGTAGTACATTTACGAGCTTAGCTTGTTATGTATGCACATCTATCTTTATGGGAAAAATCTTGACATCTATGTGTGATTGTTGTAAATCGATCTTCAAGCTTGTCATGAATGATAAGTCAATAGTCATATTGGTTTTGATTCATGCGTAGACTTGTGCCTATATCTCTTCCTACTCTTTTTTTTTTTTTTTGCTTAAAGAGCTCAACCAATGTAAATCTCGAAAAGAGATAATGAGTTACAAAAACCGTCGCACATACTAGTATTCGACTAGGAAGAAGGGAAAGCGACTTGTAACGAAAATGTATGGTGCTCAAAAGCCAAAGGCTTGTTCATCAAATTGAAATATCAAAAATTTTAGGCATCGATCTCAAAACAAGACGTAAAGATAAAAAATAATCAAATGTTATAAATTGTAAAGAAGCTAAATGAAAAGTTTCAGAGATATGTAATCAATTTCTTATGGAAGGTCATCTATGTTCATTTCTATAATTGAGATAGACCACTTGACTTAGTACTAATTGTGTATGACTTGATTAAATTGATCATTGAAGCTTCACTCTAGACTAAGGACTATTCCACATTTGATACACACACACAACACACATGCCTAATGTTCAATGAATGCCTTATTCATTTGTTCGATTGTACTTGTTTAAATGTGATGTGTGTGTGCTCAACTATATATGGATCAAACCAAAAAGATTTTTGATCATTTTATATGTATTTGAAAGTGATTTTTATCACTCTTTGTGTTCATGTTTAGTGCTTATTTTGTTTTTCATTGTTTAAACCTGTTTTGTACTGAAAAACAGGTGTCAGAATTTTTGGCTACTCGTTCTGGCTACTCTCACAAGTAGCGAGTTTTGGCTACTCGTTTTGGTGACTCGCCCAATCACGAGATCCAATCACGAGTTTACACAGAATAGTTCGCAACTCACTCACGACTCATCTCGCGACTCGCGACTCGCTAGTCGCAAAACGCCCAGAAATAGCTTTTTATAGAGCTTTTCGTAGGAAACCTGTTATAAACCTCTCCCATCCTTTCTAAAACCCATTTTTCAATATTTTTACATCAAAATACAATCAATTTGAATGGTTTTTCATTCCATTAACATCTCTAAGGTAATTTTAAACTCTTTTCATTATTTTGGAGAGTTTTGTGCTCTTGGTTGGGATTTTCATCATAGGGGTTGTGAAAACTTACTTTTTTTGTCAAATTTTTGTATGGGATTGGTTTCTTTTGATGATTTGCTTTGAATTTTGGTCCCTTGTGACAAAAAAAACATGTATTAAGGGTGGATTTCATGATATTCATGCATTGTTTCACATTGTTATTTATAGTGTGCATGCTAGGTGTTTGATAAAATGCCTCTTAGGCATTTTCTTGTTTGGACTCCGATGAGTACCAAACTTTGGGGTTTTTCATGTTTCCTCACTAGGATCATATTTGGTTCATTGATTGTGTATTTAACACATCTTGCCCCACATATGCATTTTCAATGCTTTGGTCATGCATTACACATAGCCATCTCTTGCACACACCTTTGCTACCCTTGTTATGCATTGGTCTATACCTTGGTTTTTCATCTTAGCATGTCATGTTTACCTTATGCTTTGTAGCATTTTGTTTTGTCTAAAATTTGAGCTTCATTTTCTCATTCATCTTGCACCCCTCATGCATCATTATCAGTGTTTGTATCTTCATATCTTGCCCTATTTTCTTCTTGACCCCTTTGTCTATTCGTGTCAAAAAGAGGGAAAGTATACTCTAAAGTAGTATATCGGAGAGTTTTGTCATTTTTATATAACTCTTGTGCACATTTGTAGGGGGGGAGATATTTCATAGGGGAGATGCATATACCAAGGGGGAGAAGACATTGTGTTAATAAGAAAACTTTGTTTTGTTTGTGTTTCTTTATGTTTGTGTTTCTTATTTGCTTTATGGTGCTTTGAGTTATGTTTAGTATCTATGCTTTGTTGTTCTCATTGCATCGTGTTTGTGTGTTGGACATGCATACATCCTTATGCTATTGTGCTTCATTGAATGCATGTTCGGATGATCATTTGCTTTGCTATGTGATCATTGTAGTCATTTCTTTATGACTGTTTTGGTATATGGTCAAGTTGCTCATATATTTTACATCATGTTTACTTGTTATATTATATTTGTCCTTTTATTACTTGCTTTACCTTGATGGTCTAATGTGTTTTGTATAAGTGTTTCAAGTTACAGGTATATATGTTACAAGTTCATCACAGCTTCTATGATTCATGATAGGGGGAGTGATATGATAGAGGGAGAAAGAGAGAAAGAGCTTTGTGTTATATTAACTATGTTTTTGCTTTGCTTATAGTTCATGATTATGCTTAGCTATTTAAAATACTTTATTTTTGTACCTTAGCTTTGTAGCTCAGTACTTTTAGTTAATGTTATGCATTTCTTTTAGTACATCATTTTTGTGTCCTTGTTAGATTGTATGTCCTTGATGCAATTACCTTATGTTGATTGTATCGGTTGAGTGTTGAACATGCAAATGATACTTTACATTGAGCTTATAAGTTTGCATGTCTGGATCTTCATTCCTTATGTGAATGATCATTGTGGTCACTTTTATAGTGATTGTTCATTTTTGGTCAAGCCATGCTTTATTGTTTCATTCTTTTTTGCTTGATCACATTATGCTTGCTCCATATGCATTTCAAGTTTTTTACTTACAATGATTGCATTGTATTGTTGTTTTCAGGAAATACTTGTCCGTATGATTCAAGAGCTTTACAAATTCTAGAGTTAGGTGTGAGTGAGTTTTGTTTAACTGTTCCCAACTCACATGTTAAGTTTAGAGTTTGTTTTAGGGTTTTGTCACAGAATAGCCAAAGGGGGAGATTGTAAGATTGAATTTATTCAATCATTTTATTGGTTTTTTTCTATGCCAAATTTGCTTGTAATTCAGCATTTAGAAATCCTGTATTTACTTAGGAATCATGTAAAGATAGTGTGTGAGAGAGTGTGAAAAAACGTTCAAGAGTGTGCACTCAAGAAGAGCCTCGCGACTGGCTCATGATTGGCAAGTTGCCAGAAAGGCATATGTGTGAAGCATGCAGGGAGAGTTGAAGGATCACACCAGCTGTTGCACTACAGAACAAAACCTCTAGTCTGACTAGGCAGTTAGCTCGCGACTTGTTCCAGTCGCGAGCTTGAGTCCCTAGAATGCCCTGTTTGGTTGTAACTGACTCTTCGCATTCCTCATACACCCTACTATAAATACCTTTATACTCACGAAATGTAGAGAGTCTCCAGAGAGAATTTTGAGAGAGAAACCCTAGAGAAAAACAAGATTGACTCATCCACGATCTTCATCCTTTAATTCTCCAAAATTCCTATACTCTCACCATTTCCATTGACATATCCTTGAGAGGTACATTAGTCAAATATTTATCTCACCATACCTATATCTGTGAAAAGGTTTTTTTTTTGTGCTTGGGAAGCATTTCAGAAGGGACTAATTTATTTTGGTTGATGCAATGGGTGATTGCGGCGTAACCCTATTGGAGCAAGATGCTTGGAGGGTCTTCTGTTATTCATGTATCCCAACTTTATTCTCTAGTGGAGTATTGATCGCTTGGAGGGCGACAGAGAGATTTTTCACCGAGGATTTCGGTTTTCTCTTCGATAACACATCGCTGTGTTGTTTTTGTGTTTGCATCTCTCTACCCTTAATCTTTGCCTTTTAATTACTGCTGTGGTTGTGATTAATTTTGGTTTAGATTGTTTTACCAATTCTGTTTTAGCTTATTTTCATATTTCGGACATACATTGTTTGATTATAAACTTGTGTTGGTATTTTGTGAATTGGGAGTCTAAACGTTTATAGGTGTTTTACACACTTTTTGAACATTCAAGAGAAATTGAGGAGATAGAGGATGGCTGCGTGCCTCATGCATAGTGAAATGATTTAAGATGAGAGAGAGAGAGAGAGAGAGAGAATATTATTTTTTACCCCAAGAATGAAGCTAGTGGAGTGGGAGGTGGGGTTCAAATATATAATTGAGGCACCATAAAAGATGTCTTAGATTTTTTTTTTTTTTTTTTTAAAGAAAGAAAAAACAATAGAATGTGTATGCTATCTTTTAATGAGTTTTCCAACATTAAAATACTATTTAATATTAACATGAGTGATAGATAAACACACACGTGCATGCATACACACATTGTGTGTGTGCGTTATACTCGTCCATAATGTGTAGAAATCTACAAATGTTAGTGGGAATATATATGAGAGACATATGTATAGTATTTATAAATTTTGACCCTAAATTTAAATTCTAGCTCCACCACTATCGACACCCTTCAATTCTTCCATTTCATCTTTATCCATCGTGAGCGATTATGTCAGTAATTGCCTCGTGAGGTTTGGATGAAGACATCAATTGATTTCTTTTTTGTGTAAATAATATTTGAACACATATTATGTTACTTATTCAACAATTTTTTTTTTTTTCCGGTTTAGCTAATTATTAGAACCAACATTTCTTTGGAGGCTTTACCAACTTTTTCTTATTTCCTCAGTTCTTAGGAGAATATTAGACATGGAAAAACGGGTCAAAATTTGCTAATCTGACTTGAAAATACCCGATTTTTTTTTACAAGAAGTAAAAATGGGTTGATTATTGACCGACCTATTTTTTTTGCGGGTCAACCCGACCCAACCCGAACCTGACTTGTGACTTGATCCATTAAATTTTTTTTCTTTTTTTGGTGATTCCTAATTATCATCATTTTGAACAGCACAATTATAATAATAATAATGATAATAATAATGAAACTAATACATTATTGGTTTAAGTGTTTGTTGTGAGGTTTACAGTACATAAGTCAAACTCAATTGGCAATATATAATGGACATTATTATTGTTGTTGTTGTTGTTGTTGTTATTATTAATTAATTAATTATTTATTTATATAAAAAAATCAAATTTTAAAATATTTTGGATAACACAATTCAAAAATATATATTTAACATCATTTAGATACAATGGCTTTAAAGAAACAATTGAGACATTTACATAACTACATGCAAATGAATTGAAAAATGAATGGTTGAGGCATTCTGTAATGAATAAAGATTTTTAAATATCAAATAACAAAGTATATGTCAAGATAATATAGTTACAGTAGAATTAAAAAAATGAGATTAAATTCTTTAAGGATGGGGTGTCAAACCCAAGTTTTACACCCTCTAATCCCAATGTGCCACATCATGTTATCACATATTTAAGAATAAGCACAACCACACCTAATCAATTCTAATACTCGTATATATATCCAACTAAATTGGGAGTTTATTGAGATGTTATTAGGTGTGGTACGATATATTAAATTTTAAGTAAAAATTGAAGTGGTAATCTCTTATTGGATATATAGTGTAAAACATGAGTTCTACAACTCATCCTTACCAAATTCAAACTCTAAAAACATATATTTAAAATTATAGATATGTATGAGAAACATTCATAAGTGTGAAAAAAGTGAAGCTAAAGTATATCAATGAAATTAGCATATATTATAGATACTTAGTCATATTTTTTAACAATTCATATCCAAAATAAATGGTTTTTCAAAATAAATTATGATATTTCCTAGAGTATGTGTTGCTTAACAATGACAAGATATTTATAAAAGAAACTATGTATAAATAAGTAAACAATCAAATTTTAATGTATATTCTCAAATTGTAATAAAGTGTCAACCACAATTGATATTAAATTATAGAATTAGTTTTCAAGATTGTAAATGTCTTATATGTTTTTATTTTTTTTATTAAATTAGTTATTCAATAAGGCATTTATAATTTTGTTTTATGTCTTGGGATGTTGATATTGTATAAAAATGAAATTTATGTGTTTGTTTTAATTATCTTTTGTGCTATTTTGTTTTGATTAGTAATGTTAGAATTTGTGTAATTTAAAATTATTGAATCAGTAATGCATTTTATATTAAATAATTTGCTGCATTATTTTTTAATGGCAAATATATTATTTTTCCTTAATAAAAAAAAATTATATAAGAAAATACCAACCCACAACCTGATTGGCTTGACTGGGCCGCTTATTTCCCGCGTCTAGATAATATAACTGGATCTCATAATTTTCATTTCCATTTTCATTTTCTCTTTATTTTAAACTTTTTCTTCATATTTATGTACGATTATGAGACAAGAAAGACAAAAGCAATATGATCAATTACGTGTTGTGCCAAATGTAACATAACCGGCATGAGCTGTTACATGTGATTGTCCTGTTGGGTTTGATGATTGTCATTGATGAAGCCAATGAAACTTCGACACCGTAATATTATCCAACGTGCTTTGATTAGTCTCCCTTTTCAATCATTGACTGCATGGTCTAGTACCAAGTGGATTATTGCTTTCCGATCCCCATGATATAGAATCTGTACATGGCTTTTATGGTTCAATTTTATTTCCTACTTATATTTAAATTCCAAAACTAATTTCCTCCCCTTAATTTGTCACCTTATCTTAGCAGATCTTATGGTCCGTTTAGATTGAGAGAGAGAGGGAGAGTAGAGTAGAATATAGTATATTTAGCACAAAATTAACTTATTTTTAACTAACTCTACTCTATTCTCTTCCACTCTCTCTCATTTTCCCCTCTATTCAAACAGGCCATTAATGTCAAAGGACGATACCATTCATTAATTAATTGAAGTCAAGGTGTGGTTCCGGACTTATTTGGAACTATCATATTTTAACTTATTATGTAATGATAGAAAAGATTAGTTATACAATTTTAGCCACATGCGTGAATGATTTTATAAATGGTACATAACTGGTTGGTAAAGATAACTCCAAACCTTGGAACCAAACTTTGCCCTTAGTTGAATACTGAATGTAATAGACATGCAAATTAAGGCAATCCCTACCCATGACAAAATTGACAGTGCATAATGTCTTAAGGTGTACGTTGTAAATCATGGCATAAGACTTGCTGTACGGCAAAAGAAATGGAGAATCTGAGTTATTGGGTAGAATTAAATGTGTTATTGAGTTAAAGTACTGTTACACACATGTTTCGTTAATAACATAAGCAATTAACTTGCTTGTAATGTTCCAGCATCTTTACCAAAATTATCACGATGTCCTAATTGTGGGTGGAGAATGGAGACTATCACTTTCATTTCTTGTTTGAGGGCATCATGATTCATGAGTTCAAATTCCTTTGGTTTGACTAGGGAGTAGTATTATTATTATTCATTATTCAGAATTAAAATAGAGTGGAAAAATGATATGATAGTGTGAGCAGTGAGCACTATATATCACGGTTCTTGTAAAGAAATCGGGATTTTTTTTTTCCATTTATAAATAAAAGAACAATGACAAGCTCTCTCTATGCATCATCCAACAGCAACATATCATTGCATCAAAAGCTCACCCAGTATATGTTGTAGCTTCTTCTTCAACCCTCTATATAAATTATCTTGCTAAGAGTTGAATCAATGGTAATAATGGCTGGGGAAAGATAATTTTTTTATTTATTTTTTACATGATTAATTTATTATGTTTCCGAATAATTCAATTATGGATTTACCATATTTTCAATCTTTTGTATTGACCTTTTTTTTGGGGGGGGGGGGGGGGGAATAAATATATATACGACCATTAACATGATATCATGATACTCAATATTAATGATTTTTTTTTTCTATATAAGTTAGTGATTTAAGTGGAACAAAAGCTATCCAAATTATTATTTTGCCACAATAATAATCATCTTTGCAAACATGCGACTCGATCACGTCCATTTGATTAGTACATTATTGATTAACTAGTGTGTAATCCCTTGCATATGCACGGATACATTTAAAAACAATCATAATTACATATATATAATTTAGAATATAATTAGATCTAGACTTTTCTGTTTTTGCATTTAATAATTTACTTGGCACAAAAATTAAAAAAAATTAAATGGAACACATGCGCAAAATTAGACTTTAGTTTAGAATTTAATTGGATTTTCTCGTAGTTTGGCTATTAATATATTTATATATATATATATATATATATATAACTTATTAACTTGAATTGTTTTTAGTTATACAAAAAAAGCTCATAAATATAAAATCATTCAAAAATTACATTTTTATGGTTTACTTATATTGGACTCCTCGTTTTTTACATTAAATTAACTCATTTGATACAAAAATTAAAAAACTTAGATTAGTTGGGACACATGGCACAAAATGAAACTTTAATTGAAATCCAAATTTTACATTGAATTAACTCACTTGGTACAAAAATTTAAAAACTTAGATTAGATGGGACACATGGCGTAAAATTAGACTCTAATTTAATTCTAATTTGAAATTTAATTAGATTTTCTCTCAGTTTTACCTATTATTATTATTATTATTATTATTATTATTATTATAGATATATAAATTTCATTATATATGTCCCACATGAAATTTTTTTTTTTTTTGGAATTGCCCGTACACTTAAAAAGTTTAAAGTGAAAGTTTCTAGCTAAGAATTTTATTTCCATGGATATTGAGAAGTAAATAATAAGAAAAAAGATATGGGTCCGGTTAATGTGTGTCCTTAAGACACACATTAAGCCATCTACTTTTGGAAATATTGTCTCAAGAATTGAAAAAATTGTCAATACTTTTTCAATTTTTGAGAAAATTTTTTTCTAAAAATAAAAATTATTGTGTGTCCTTAGAGCACATATTAGCAAAATCCAAAAAATATATGCTTTTAATATGGAAATGACAAAATAGAAATGGTAGGGGGGAATCGATTCGATTCTCACAGCCGACCAAAAAGAAACATCAATGAAAATGACAGAAAGAGACTGCTCAAAGCAACAATGAAAAAGACTAATTGCTTCAGTGTTTTGCTTTATTTGAACTCCAAGATTGAAAGGGAGCCAATGAGCCACTGGAAGTGGAAGATTTATTGGGTAATTGAATAAAGGCCTGCAATCAACCATTGCCCGCTTTATTTAATGATAACCAGGGGGGAAAAAATTCATGGACACTACTCACTAATTATTCCGCAACTTTTGTAAATATTTTTTCTTTTTTAAGTAGTGGATGAGGATGATCATATTTATATAGACGAGTAATGATACAGACATATTTGAAATTTTTTTTCACAAGTTGAATTGACAAGCTTTTATTGATTTTTATTTAAGTCTATCACTAACATCATTTTTTTATCTACTACAAATAATTTGCCACATTAGCAGATGTCAAATATTTTTGTCTCTAAACTTTCTCTTATATATAGACCCACCACTAATATCATTTTTATTTTCTAATAAAATTTAGAGGTACTTAAAAAACTAACTTTTAAAATATTAGAGATGAAAAGTGAAATTCATACAAACTTTAGGAAAAAATAAACATTTTAACCAAATATTTTGTATTATGCATGGTATATATTTTATTTGGTAGAAACCGAAAAACATTAAAAGAAATGAATTATAGTCTTTAGAGAAAGTAGACTTACTTACTCAAGGAGGTATTCTAACACTTAAAGACAATTTTTTTTCTTATTAACGCCCCTTTTTTTCTTTCCAAATAGAACATGAACCATTGCCCATGTATATTTATTGCATCTCTCTCTCTCTCTCTCCAAATGCTACAACTTGTGAGTTTTAGTTAGTTCAATTGGTAAAATCTCTGATGCTTGAATAAGAGATCTGTGATTCAATTCCTATCTATACCAAAAACCGATTGATGTCTTAATCTGATGATAAAGAGTTATCATCAGAAGTAAACGCCATAAGTTGAAATTCTCTAAAAAAAAAAATTTGCTACAACTTTTTTTAATATATTTTCTCTCTATAAATGTATATTTCTATTTACTCTTACTATCTCGGTTACTATATATTTACATATTTTGGATGTGTTTTTGTAATATTGTTCTTTTTTTAAAATGGGTTATAGTCTTCTAAATTGTGTCATAGTAGGTTTTTTTTTTTTTTTTTTTTTTTTTGACAGAGTTTCAACCTATGGCGTCTGCTCCTAATGATAGCTCTTTATCATCAGACCAAGACACCAATCAGTTTTGGTGTAGGTGGGGATTGAACCCCAGATCTCTTATATAACCATCAGAGACTTTACCAGTTGAGCTAACTGGAACCCACGTAGGTTATTTTTTCATAGATTTTGTTAAATACAAGTGAATTTTCAAATATTCAAGTACTTTATTTTGGCACATTTCAAATTTCTCCTTCTCTCAAAAATATTATTATAACAATCAAAGTCCATCACAAAATTATAAACTTATATTCACCAAAATGAAATTGAAACCAAAAGCATAAGAGAGCTTTCGTAATAATCAATTACACAAATATTTGGTAAACACATTCGAATACATAGCCAAGTAGATTGTATTTTTAGATAAACTCAAATTCTTATGCTTCAAATTGTCCTTAAGCTAGAACTCTCACATGATGGGCCTCTCATATTGCATCCTGTTGAACTTGCAACCCCGGGCAATGTTGACCCTAATTCCATGGGAATGGAGATCTGGTCTGATAAATCAAGCCAACCCTTTTAATTCATCTCCAATGAAGGTTTTAGTTTGGAATTATAGGCGCGCGGGCAACTCAAATTTCCGCAGAAACTTCTTTGACATCATCCGTCTTCACAAACCTTTTTGTAGTCTTGGAAACTCACATCTTTGGAGACAGGCCTGATTCCATTAACTCTAACCTTGGGTTTGACAATGTTTGCCGCTCTGATGCAAATGGGTTCAGTGGAAGCATTTAGGTTCTTTGGAATTCTTAGGACATAAGCCTGGACATCCTCTCTATGACTGACCAAACAATTTATGCCTTTGTGCAGGTGAGTGCTTCAAATCCCTCCCCTGTATGGTTATTTATTGCTATTTATGCAAACCCAAACTTAAATACTCGCATACAACTTTGGGAAAATTTGTCTGCTTATGCCTCCTCTCACTCCCAACCCTGGCTCTTAACTGGTGACTTTAATTATATTTTGGATCATCAGGAAAATTTTAACTGCACTCCTCCTAACCACAACCGTATGTCTCTCTTCAATAATTTTCTGTATAAGTGTAACCTATTGGACCTTGGCTACAATGGTCCTCATTTCACTTGGACCAATAAAAGGGACTCTAGACTTGTCAAGAGAAGACTAGATAAGGCTCTCTGCAACTCCAACTGGCAACTTCTGTTTGAAAAAACTAAGGTTCTCCACCTCCCCAGGACTTCATCGGATCATAACCCCATCCTAATTGATACCTTGCCCTCCCCCCCTGATTGAAACAACTGCCCCTTCCACCTAGAAACCATCTAGTTTAGTGACCCCTCCTTCCCAAACATCATCCAAGATGCTTGGAACACCCACCCAAATAACACGATCCTTACCTTTAAAGATTTCACTAGAAGAGTTAAAATTTGGAATCAGGACATTTTTGGAAATATCTTCCATAGAAAGAGGTGGCTTCTTGCTTGAATAAATGGTATTCAGGCTGCTCTTTGCTCCAAGTACTCCCCCTTTCTTCTTAACCTTGAGAAAGAGCTGAACATGGAATACCAACAAGTACTTAATCTTGAGAAAGAATTTTGGGCCTTAAAATCCAGAACTAAATGGACCTTATTAGGTAGACGTGGAAAAACGGGCGGGTCGGGTTGGGTTCGAGTTGGGTCAATCAGGTTTGCAGTCAATCGAGTCACGGGTCGAGTCGGGTCGCAGGTTGGGTCGAGTTGACTTGTATTTTTCAAACATTTTTTTTTTTTTTTTGAAATAGATGCAATCTGTCAATTGTTTATGAGTTCCTTAACTGTGATTAGATTCTCACTGGTGATACTGTTACTACTTACCAATTACAACTAAACACTTGATACTTAAATTTGGTGCAACTCTTGTTCCAGCTTTCTATAACCTAATCTTGGTATAATCTTCGATCTGTTTAAAGTAGAAAGAGAAAATGAAGGTGGCAAGTAAAGAATGACAAACTATAATGGAGTACATAACATATTAAGTAAAGAAGAATAAGTAAATATTTTATAAGAATTACACCTCAATCTCAATTTACTCAACGTTAGTAGACGTGGCAAATGGGCGGGTCGGGTCGGGTCAATCAGGTTTACAGGTCAACGGGTTGCGGGTCAATCGGGTTGGGTCAGAAAATTCTGACCCGTTTTGCCATGTCTATTTTTAGATGACCGTAACAAAAAAAATTTTCATCTCTCTACCATTCGTAGAAGACATCACAACAAGATTTGGGGCCTCAAAGACTTTATGGGCAACTGGACTTATTCCCCACCTAACATCCAAAATCAAATCCTCTCCCACTTCATAAACCTCTACTCCTCTGACTTAACTTGTGAGCAACTATCTTTCCCTTATGCCCCATAATTTCCCCTCTATCCCCCCTTCTGCTTACAACCGCCTTGCCCAAAATGTTACTGACTTAGAAATCAAAGAAGCAATTTTCTCCTTCAAGCCCCTAAAAGCCCCTAGCACTGATGGTTTCCATCCCATTTTCTTTCAAAAATTTTGGAATACTATTAGAAACTCTGTCACATCCTTGATTAAAGACATCTTCTACTCCAAGAAAATTTCATGTGACCTCAATTCCACCCTCATTTGCCTCATTCCCAAAACAACCAAGCTTGAGATTGTGCATCAACTTAGACCTATTGGTCTCTACAATACCCTTACAAAACAGTCACAAAGATCCTTATCCGTAGACTCAAGCCCCACCTAAACAGCTTGATTCACCCCATTCAGGCTAGCTTTATCCCCGGGAGGAAAGCTAGTGACAATATCATCATTGCCCAAGAGATTGTGCATACCATGACAAATTCTAAAAGCAAGAAAGACACCATGGCTATCAAGATCGACTTAAAGAAAGCCTTTGACAGACTTGAGTGAGTTTTCATTAAATGCACCATCATCTTCTTCAATTATCCACTTGATTGGATAGACACCTTTTGCATCTCCACCTCCAGTCTATTTGTCCTTCTAATTGGTGAATGCCTCAACCCCTTCCTTCCTTTTAGAGGAATTAGACAAGGTGACCCTTTCTCCCCCTACATCTTCATCTTTTGCATGGAATATCTAGCTTGGCTCATTCAAAAGGAAGTCTCATCTGGTAACTAGCATGGATTCAAAACCTCTAGAAAGGTCCTACTTTCACACATCTATTTTTTGTTGATGACCTCATCCTCTTTGCCAAAGCTACAACAAAGAACTGCCTCACCATCAAAAGAGTTCTAGATACCTTTTGCAATATCTCCCCTAAGACTGACCCTAGAAATATTAAGAGGGTGGAAAATGAACTTCAAATATCCTTTACCAGGAATTTTGGGAAATACCTAGGTGTCCCTATCCTTCTAGATAGAAGGAATATGAGATCTTATGATTTCATCATCAACAAGTTAAGAGATAGACTTGCAAGCTGGAAAGCGAACTCCTTCTCCATGGCTGACTATCTCACTCTTATCAACTTAGTCACCCCTGCCATTCTGACCCACATCATGCAATGTACCTTCCTTACCAAGATTTGTAAAGAAATTGACAAGTTGAATCGTAACTTCCTGTGGGGCGACTCTGACTCCAAGAAAAAACTCCACCTAAAAAATTAGGTTTCAGTTACAAAACCAAAATGTCTTGGTGGCTTGGGTATTAAAAAAAGTCTCCTTCGGAATCTAGCCTTTCTTGCAAAAAGAACTTGGGCTTTTTGCTCAAATTGCACTGATCTTTGGGCCATTACTCTCAAAAGAAAATATCCCCAAAATCTTTCATCTTGAAAGAAAATTTCTTCTACTTGGCATAGCCTCTAAAAAGCTAACCACATATGTGACAAGGGGACTGGTTGGCTCATTAAGGATGGAACCTCCATAAACTTTTGGAAGGATAACTAGACTGGCTAGGGCCCTCTTCGGAATTCTATCCAAGGCCCCTTGAATTAAGGGGAAGAATCCCTCAAGGTTTGTGATGTTTGGGATCAAAATGGAAGATGGGACTTAGACAAACTTTCCATTAGTCTTCCTACCTGCTCTTTGGATATCATTTAGGCTACTCCAAAACCCATCCACCCTTCCCATCCGGATAAATTCTTTTGTCTCCCTTCCTTAAATGGCCACTTCAATGCTAGCTCAGCTTATCTCATTGCTCTTAACCTTGACCTTCTTTAAACCAACCAATCAAAATGGAAATGGTTATGGAAGCTCCCCACCCTCCCTAAAATTATTACCTTCCTTTAGCTTGCTTGTCATAATACTCTTCCCACAAAAGATCTCCTCTTTATAAGGAAAATCATCACAGAAGCCACATGCCATCTCTGTAACAACCATCCAAAATCCATCCTCCAAATCCTTAGGGACTGCCCTGTTGTCTACCCCATTTGGACAACCATTGGCATTCCTCCTACCCCTCAAATCTTCCACACCCCTCATGTGCTTCACTGGATCATGAAAATGTTTACATCCTCTACCTCCTCTAGTTTCCACCCTTGTATCCCATGGAGTGTAGCATTCCTAATCATAACTTGGGCTATTTGGATAGCTAGAAACAAGTTGGTCATGGAAAATAAAGCTTTCAACACAAGTGATATTGTGAAAAAAAACCAAATCCACCTCTTTTGAACTCCACTTCTCTCTTTCTGTCAAAGAGAGAAAGCCTTTCAGTGATTGCATCCACATCAATTGGTCTCCCCCTCCCTCGGGCTTATTAAAACTCAATATTGATGGTTCAGTTCATGGCAATCCTGGTAGAGCTAGTGCAGGAGGGCTTATTGGAGATCACACAGGTTCTTGGATTGGTGGTTTCTCTAGAAATATAGGAATTACTCACTCTATGGCAGTTGAGCTTTAGAGCCTTCGTGATGGTCTCACTTTAGCAAAGGATTTAAACATAAAAAAACTCTACATTGAGCTAGATGCTAACATTGTGATCACTATCCTCACATCCTATGATAGTATATCTAACTCTTCTCACCCTTGTGATACTTTGATATCTGATTGCAGGTCACTCCTCTAGTTTTTTTAGGAAACTCACATCCACCACATCTACCGCGAATGAAACAAGTGCGTGGATATTTTGGCTAAGGGAGGATCTACCATTACTGATAACTTTGTTTTGTATTCACATCCTCCTTCCCCTATTTTGTATCAATTATTTTCGGATGCTTGGGGTATTTCATACCCGAGACTTTGTAATCCTTGATGCTACTTAATTATATTCCCCTTTACCAATATATATATATGTGTGTGTGTGTGTGTGTGTGTGTGTGTGTATAATACAAATTAAAATCAAACTAAAACCATAAGAGGGAGAGAGAGGACTTGCGATGGGAATTAACAAACAATGCATCAATCCAAAACAAAATTGCTAAAAACACAAAAAATCATCCAACCTAAGTAGAGCTGTAAAAAATAATAAAAATCTACCAAAAGAAAGTAGAAAATAGAAAAAAAAAAAAAAAAAAAAGAGCAATTATCTTTTTCTGTGTGGACAAAACATGAATGGAATGTAAGAGAGAAATGTAGATAAAATAATAACAAATTTATATAAAAGAAAGGGTAAATTTCATTAATCTACCCTAAGGTTTGGGCGAATGCCAACAAAGTCTAAGATATTTCAAAACTAACCAACTTGGTCCCTAAACACTATTGGCCCCGTTAGTCATTTTCCTACTCTCTCTCTCTCTCTCTCTCTCTCTCTCTCTCTCTCTCTCTCTCTCTCTCTCTCTCTCTCTCTCTATGTATATTTATGTTTGATTGAATAGCATAGCCACTATGGTCAATCCAAAACAAGAAAAAAAAAATCTCATTGTGTTTTCCACCACCAAAACGCCACCCACCAAAAAAACCCACAAAACTGGTAAAACTATTGTGAACCATTGTATTGGAACCTGTCCCCAAATAATACATTTACATATCTGACCCCCCCCCCCCCCCCCCCCCCCCAAACAAAAAAAACCCATTAGAAAACCAAACTCGATACACTAAATGACAAGCCCACCATATTGCCTAGTTAACCAACAGCCACCACCCGCATCATGTGGCCCAAATCCCATAGATTTCCTAAAGTATTAACTACCACCATTGAAACTTCACACTGCACATGTTAGGAGCCTGGTGGTTCCTAATGGGGATGGATAGGAATTATAGGGGATTGATGAGAATTGTAGAGAAATTGACTTAATTCGAAGTAGTCACCTTCCACACAGAGAGAGAGAGAAAGAGAGAGATGAACTAATGCACTAAAAAATTGGTTTATTCTCTAATTGATCTAATGTTAAGTTACAATCATGTAGAGACTAGCTTTAATGCCATTGGCCTACATTGTTCAAGATAACTGGCTAGTTAATTCAACATGTGCTCAATGAATTAAGTCATGTGTTAAATGAGCTACATGTGCTCAAATTTTAACTAACTCATCTTAATCCTAATCTCAACCAATTAGCTAAATACCTAACTAAAGGGATTACAACAATTATTTCATATTCCTAACATTTCACTCCTCTTGAAAACACCTTGCCCACAAGGTGTTGTTGTGAAATGACACATTCATTAAAGGAGATCTTCCAATGGACCAATACTTTAGTGACATTTTGATCACTATATTCATGCATTTCTCTTTGACAAGCAGTCTCGTGCACATGAAGGTTTCTTCTTTGTAGATCTTCAAACTTTGCTCGAATTCTTGAGCCTTCAATGGTTCTTCAATCTTCAAGGTCTTATTGGTTCTTTGAACCTTAGAATGTTCTTGTATCCTCAAGAGCTCATTTGATTCTAGAACCATTAAAATTGTTGGCGCTTGCATCTTGGATTCTTGGATCACCAACACTTGGATTGCCAATTCTTGAATTATAGAATCTTGAATGGAAGCCTCCATTGGTGCATCAAGAATTGGTTCTGGGAAGATCATTATCACCTTCTTCATTGGTTCTTTGGACTGAACTTCAAGGGTAGTGTGTACATGGATATCATCATCCACTTTGACACAAAAATCAACATCCAGGCTTGTAACAACAGCAGTAGATTCTTGGAACTTAATTTGTTCTTCGAGTTTCATTGAATCAAGAGATTGTAACTCCTCTTCCGTCATATTCTCAAGATCCTCTTGCAATCTTGAGAGCTTTTCTTTCATTACCTTTTTAGATTCAGTCAAGGCATTGACCTTCTTTGAAATATCCTTGACATCCTATAAAACTTTGTTCACCATTTTTCATATTTCTTTCCAAAGTTCTCTTCGGTCACACTCATTCGTCTTAAAATCGTTGGCTTTGATACCACTTGTTAGGAACCCGCTGGTTCCTAATGGAGATGGATAGGAATTATAGGTGGATTATAGGGAAATTGACTTAATTTGAGGTAGTTACCCTCCAGAGAGAGAGAGAGAGAGAGAGAGAGAGAGAGATGCACTAATGCACTAAGAAATTGGTTTATTCTCTAATTGATCTCTAATGTTGAATTACAATCATGTATTTATAAGAGACTAGCTCTAATGTCATTGGTCCACATGGTTCAAGATAATTGGTTAGTTAATTCAACTTGTGCTCTTTGAATTAAGTCGTGTTAAATGAGCTATATGTGCTCAAATCCTAACTAACTCATCCTAATCATAATCTCAATCAACTAGCTAACTAACTAATTAAAAAGATTACAACAATTATTTCATATTACTAACAGCATACTACTTGATTCAGATCTACTCATGTTTTGTTTGGCGATCCGTCGCTTGCCATCGCTTTAGAGAATCAGAGAGAGAGAGAGAGAACATATAGGTTTGAGAGAGTAAGAAGAGGAAGATGAGTAATAGGACCATGTTTACAGACTAAGTTGAGATTAGGGATCAAATTAATCAGTTTTGAAATTTCTTGAACTTGATTTGTATTAACCCAAATTTTAAGATAAATTAATAAAACTTACCTTAAAATAGAGTGAAAAAAAGAAGAAGAAAAAAGGAGAGGGATGGAACTAGTGGACCCAAACCCAAAGTAAGATGTCAATTTGTCTAAAAAAAAGCTCCTAATTTTTAAAAAGTTTTGGTAGTACTGATAGTGACATTGACCAAGTATCAGATTTTTTTTTTTTTTTTTTTTTGATAAAAAATAAGTGTGAATGGACTTTAGAAAGTCTAAAAAGAATCTTTGTCAACCACGTGTGACCTCATATGATGCCCATCTTTCCCCATCTCTCTTGCTTGACCAATTCAAAGATTATTGATGCTAAGCATAATTTTTGTCAATTTGATGAAGTAGCATAGCCCTTCTATTGGTGACCTGAAAGAATCTAATCAAGAATGCATCAAAGAAGAGAGTGAAAAATGCAGACAAAAGCAATAAGACATGCTTTATTTGACTGACTGGAATTACTTATATCTATCAAAAAGTAGGGGTGAGGATTGCTTGATTTGAAATTGCAGGGGTGGAATTTTCTTCTCAATTTTTTCTTCGGTTGAGTGAATTTTCATCTTGACTTCACTGCTTTAGCCCAGTTAAGATAAACTGCCATAATTTCATTAGCAAGGAGGGTTACTCTAGAAGACAAATAGTTTCAAACTTTATAGCGTCTTCCTTACACTAACTACATTTCTTTTATTAATTCGTAGACAAAGTCATACCTACTTCTATGGTACATTATTTTAATCGATCTTGTTTTCCTAATGAAAGATAAATATCCTAGATCTAAACATGTTTTTCTGCACATTTCATTCTTAGGTTGACTTTGAAATTTTCCGTGCGCTTATATTCATATAGAATTCTTTTACACCTTGAATAGCACATTATCACATCAAACTTTTTCAAATAGATGAGTAGAGGGTACCACATGCAAACACAAATCTCTTAGAAACTTTTAATTCACTTTATAATTATCAAATTAATTCTTCAATTGAGAAAGAGAGAGAAGCGCGAGGGTGAAGAAGCCCTGAGTTTTTTTTTTTTTTTTAAAGAGAAAATAAGAAGCCTCAAACTTGCAACTCATAGTTTTATTTGAAATTATAATTTCAACTCACAATTTCAAACCTTGGTTGATGCGGTGACACTGTCGACTCTGCCTTAGGCAAGTTAGGCAACCTCCTAAAGTTTTTAAAATTTATCCAATTAGGTAAGTTCTTTGATTTAAAAATAAAAAATAAAAAAAAGGTTAATTATGTTAACTAAATAAACTAAACCCTACATTATAGCCAAAAAAAAAAAAAAAAAAGGAAATAAACGTTTAAGAGAAAGAAAGAAAATGGGGAAAGGAGGCCATTAAATTATACCTTAAATATAGACAAAATATAAGGCAAAAAAAAAAAAAGAAAAAAAAAAGGAAGGAAAGGAAGCCAATAAATTATACCCAAAATAAAACCAAAAATTAAGGATAAAAAAGGTCTAAGAGAAAATAAAATCGGAAAAACAGTTTGTGACCTAGAAGCTAGAATGCATAAAGCTGCCCATGGGCTGATGTGGGGCTTTAAGTTAGGACTTACGAGGCTATAGTTCACTATTTTTGTTATTGAAACAGAAATTGAAACTTCAATTCAATATTTGTTTTTTTAGTAGAAAATTGTGATTTGAATTCATGATTTCTTAGGTAAAAATTGTGACTTCAACTCATAATATCTAAGCTACCATCCTGACTTCAAAACCAGAAATTTATGTAAAAAGCAAAATGGTGACTTTAGGTCACAATTTCAAGCCCTTTAAAATTTAAATCCAACAGATATTGTCTCATTTCATTCTCTGTCTAACATTTTTCTCTTCTCACCTCATGACAATCGCCAGCCTATTTTCTCACCTCTAAATTAAACAGAATATTCTCTAAGCACAAAAAGTAGGAAAAATTTTTCAATTGGGAGTAGGAGGGTTAACTGAGGTGTTGACTAGGCTTATTTGCTCTAATCAATGTAGAATTAGTCAAACGCAAGCAAACCCAGAGCTTTGTTTGGCAAAATATCAAAGTTTGATTAAACCCCACGTTAACGGGGGTCAAAGTTTGATTAGAAAATATGTCCATCCAATTGAAGCAAATTATCAACCTTCCAAGTAATGCTAGAATTACAAACTTTCATCAATATTCTTAAACCTCCTTAAATATGAGCCAAAATCGGAATGAATTAAGCTGCATGTGGTAGTCATGTTTCTACTACAAGCTTTCCAACAATATCTCATTTACATTTTTTTTTTTTTTTGAGAAGAATATATCTCATTTACTTAAATCCAAGATAAAGAAAGATCTTTAAATAAGCATGTGAATGAAAATGTTAAATTTTTGTTGCTAAACCAACCAGGATACTTGCTTTGTCCACAAATTTATCGTGAACACCCACAAACCCAACCCCCCCCCCCCCCCCCCCAACACAAAGTTGATCCAAAAGGCAGGTATCTTATGAAACTAGCTAAAATTCTCTACAATACTGTTGGGTCACTTTTTTCCAAACAACTTTGGGTCCTCAAATTTAGCCCAAAAAAAGAAAAAAACTTCGGGTCCTCAAAAAAGTTTGAGTGCAAGCAAGACCCGAGATAGAAACTATGCATAACCATTTGAGGTACCAACTCTATGCACCGATTTCTCATAACTGGCATATGGGTGGAATGCAAATCAACTGCTTTCTCAAAAGTGTGACATCCAGTCACAATTATAATTGTGTTTTTTTATGTGTTTGAAATATTATGTGCGTAATAGTTTTATCATTTTTAAAATAGACAACTTCCTCTTTAACATGGTACCCTTGGTTTGTCAATTAGTAGTTCAAATGGCTAGAACAAATTTACACAAATTAAAAGCTGAAAAAAATATTTTATTATCAAGTTACGCAAAATTTAGAGGACAGAACTTTTCAATCATTGGATTCTTATTAGTCAACAGCTAATCACTCCTTGCATGCATTCGGATGTATTATTATGTATATGCAATGTTCACAAAGACAAATCCTTGAGAAGAAAATTGTCTCCAAAGACAAAAAAGAAGTGTGTATTAGTTAGGTATGGGTCCGTTTGGATACAGCTGAAAACTGAAAACTGAAAACACTGTAGCAAAATAATTTTTAAATGTGTGAATAGTGCTGTGGGACCCATTTTTAATGAAAAAGTTGATAAAAAGTAAAATTTGTGGGTCCGTGAACAGTGCACAAATGCACTGTTCAGAGCCAAAAGTCAACAACTACAGCTACTGTTCATGTGAACAGTAGCCGCACAGTAGCAAATAACGCCCCTCACACGCCTGAAAAAAAAAAAAAAAAAAAAAAAAAAAAAAAAAAAAAAAAAAGACAAAACGCAGGCAAAACGCAAAACGTGAGAATAAGCTCAATCCAAACGGGGGCATAGTGATGCACATAAAGGAAACAACTACTCTTCTTCAATTGGTAAAATATTAATACTTGTATGAAGGCACATGATATTTGATGAAAGTCAATTCCAAACTGGTTCAAAAAGTTGAGGGTCCAGCCCACGTGGCATTAAAGCAGCTTAATGAGTGTGAAATGTGACGCTACAAACTAAATCTACTCCATGTTAGACTAGATTAATTTCATATACTAGTAGGAAAAAGATTATTCTATTTCTAATGTTAGATTGGAATTTAGACCTATTAGTCTCTGTAACGTCCTTTATAAAATTGTAGCAAAAGTCCCGGCTAACAGGTTGAAGTGGATTCTACTTGATGTTATTAGCGAGTCTCAGAGTGCCTTCGTACCAGGAAGACAGATAACTGATAATGTGATTGCTGCCTTCGAGACTATGCATAGCATTGATTTAAAAAGGAAGGGGAAACAAGGTCAGATGGCAATAAAGCTCGATATGAGCAAAGCGCACGATAGAGTGGAGTGGGCATACTTGGAAGTTAGGATGAGAAAATTGGGGTTTGCAGAGAGATGGATCAAGCTGATGATGATGTGTGTAACGACGGTGTCTTATTCAGTTCTTATCAATGGTGAGCCGAGAGGAAGTATAAGCCCATCAAGGGGTCTCCGACAAGGCGACCCTATTTCCCTGTAAAAGGGGTGTCGGTGTGCCGTGGTGCTCCTCAAGTGTCCCATCTTCTATTTGTAGATGACAGCATCATATTTTGTAGGGCAAGTGTGGGGGAAGGACAGAGGGTGATGAAAGTGTTGGCTGATTATGAACAAGTTTCGGGGCAGAAGTTAAATAAGGAAAAAACATCACTTTTTTTTAGTAGAAATACAAGCAGAGATTGCCAAGAAGAGATTAAAGAGTTGTTCGGGGCCCAAATCATCCAACAACATGAAAGATATTTGGGTTTGCCCACACTTGTGGGTCGTGGGAAGAAAAAGGCCTTTTCCCGGGTAAAGGACCAAGTTGGAAGGAAAATAGCTAATTGGAAAGGCAAGCTACTGTCCAATGCGGGCCGTGAAATCCTTATTAAGGTAGTTGCCCAAGCCACACCTACCTACACAATGAGTTGTTTCAAGTTCCCGGATTCTCTTTGCTAAGAGCTTAATTTGATGATGAGAAATTTCTGGTGGGGGCAGAAAGATAAGGAGAGAAAAATGGCTTGGATCTCTTGGGAAAAGCTATGCGTCCCAAAATCCGAAGGTGGCATGGGGTTTAAGGACCTCAAGGCGTTCAATCTCGCGCTATTAGCCAAACAAGGGTGGTGGCTACAACAAAATCCAAACTCCATTACCTACAAAATACTTAAAGCAAAGTATTTCAAGGGAAGCAACTTTATGGAAGCAAAACTGGGTCGAAGACCTTCCTATGTGTGGAGAAGTCTGCTGGTTGCGAGGGAAGTCCTTGAGAGGGGGTCCCGTTGGATAATTAGGGATGGGAAGAAGGTTAAGATTTGGGAGGATAGATGGCTTCCAACCCCATACACCTTCAAAGTTGTCAGCCCGAGGTGTCAGGTACAAGTGTTGGACAGGGTAGAGCAGCTAATAGATAGGGAGAAAGGTGCTTGGGATGCTGAGTTGGTGAAGAACAATTTTGTTGCTCATGATGCTGAAGTTATTTTAAGCATCCCTATTAGTATCACTCTCCCTGAGGATTCTCAGATTTGGGCAGGAACAAGAAATGGTTCCCTTACTGTCAGAAGTGCCTATGAGGTGGCATTCAACCTCATTAAAGAAGGAAAGAAGCAAGTGGTTATGGGGGAAAGCTCAGACATATCAAAGATGAAGGAGTTCTGGAAGTTTATTTGGAAGTTGGAATGCTCGAATAAGGTGAAACAGTTCTTTTGGAAAGCCTGCAAAAACATTCTACCAACCAACTCTACGCTTGCATCACGAAAAATCACCAGGGTTGACAACTGTGGGCTGTGTGGACTGTGTGAAACATCGGGTCATGCTCTTTGGGGGTGTAAGCTTGCTTCAGAGGTTTGGAAAAATGGGGGTCTGCCAACAAAGGTTAGGGACCAGCTTTGGTGCTCAAAGGATTTCATCGATGTGGTATGGAGGCTGAAGGAAGAGAAGTGTATCCATGACTGAGATAGGTATGCAATCACGACATGGAAAATCTGGAATAACAGGAATACTTTCAAGCATGAAGGCCTCTGTAAACAGCCTAAGCAAATTGCAGAGGAAGCCCGACTCTATACTGAGGAATGCAGACAAATTGTTTCTACCCCAAATGGAAGGCAAGTACGAGCCAAGACCATTTGGAAACTGCCATGGGCTGGATGGTATAAAGTTAATATGGATGGAGCTATTTTTACGGATGCAGGCTGCTGTGGTGTTGGAGTTGTAATCAGGAATGAGAAGGGGCAACTCATGGGTGCATTGAGCAAAAGATTTAAACTCCCGTTGGGGCCTTTAGAGGTTGAGGCAAAGGCTATGGAGGAAGGTATTCAACTGGCTAAAGATCTAAGCCTTAAGAAGATTATAATTGAAGGAGATGCATTGCAGGTGGTGATGGCCATCTCTGATACTGCTTCGGCCCCAATTTCGATCAGGAAGGTGACTGAGGGAATGCACCTCTGGCTGCTGCATTTTAATTCCTGGACGGCTTCCCATGTCGGCAGAAATGGTAACATGGTTGTGCATCAATTAGTCAAGTATGCTAAGTTTGTAGATGATTGTACTGTTTGGGTGGAAGATACCCCCCCTTGTGTATCAAAACAGGTTCTTATGGATGTAATCTCTATGGATAATTGTCCAATTTAATGAAAGGTATCTGATGTTTGTTATCAAAAAAAAAAAAAAAGAAAGAGATCGGAGAACCGTGAGGTGTGGCATGTTTTTGCTTTTATAAGTAAGAAGGTATATATATCATGCAAAGTCGTATGCATCTAGCCTCTACGGGAGGCTAGATGCATACAACTGCTGTAGGGTATATTGTTTCTTTATAAGCAGGGCGTGCATGGCTAGTGCAAATTAAGCAAGGACAAAACTAAAATAACAAGGAAGAAGAATTCGAGCACACAGTGTGGCATGATATAATTTTAAAGCTAGAAGAAGTTTTATATTTGTTTATCAAAGCTACAACGTACAGGAGAGAATTGAAGCATTTACAGCAAAGATCTTGTTGCGTTATTGGTTCTACTGGGTTTCAAGTTTTTGTTGTGATATGTATCTATTCCTAGAGATTTATTGATTAATTTTTGTAGATTCTGAAATTATTGTGAACTCAAGTAAATTATAAACTTAAGTATTGTAATCTCTATTTACTATGATGAATTAATTGGATTTGTCTTGTGGTTTTTTCCTCTACACTAGTGGGATTTTTCACATAAATTTGGTGTGTTGTTGGTTGTTTGATTATGTTAATACTTGTGTGATTTTTTTTACACTATTGCTTGAGGCTGTTTAATTTAATTAACCCATAGACAGTAATTTGGCCTAAGAAGGGTAGTGTCAATGCTTCCATTATCCCACTACAAAATTATCGACCTATATATACCGGCATTTTTAAACCACTTCTATAGATCTAGAAAGCGTTGGTATAGACTTAATTGGGCTATCCCGGTGCTTTTAATGCCAACACTTTCAACCGCTGACCAATAAGTATGGCGATAGCCTCGGTCCTTAGGTGAGCTACACTAGCAGTTTAAAAAACACTTGTATAGATCTCGACGGTTTCAAGCAAGCTATCCTAGGCCTAGCGGTTTTAAAGTGCCGTTATAGGGTTTTTAAAATTTTTTTTTTTTAATATAGGCTATAGCAGCGGTTGAAAAGCGCCACTATAGCTATTTTAAAATTGTTTTTGAATACATGCTTTAGCAGTTTAAAAGTGCTGCTATAGGTTCTATTTGTTTTCCTATGCAAAAATATTTTCCCAGTATTTTGTTTTCTCAACCTGTTTATAACTAAACAAAAATCAATATTAAATAAAAAGACTGGATCTAGTTTAAGCACACAATATAAACCCTACAATAATCAAACATATTCAAACTATCATATTAATACAATATAATAATAAAATTTCTAGCTATAGTAATTGTTATGCCCAAATACAAAATATTCCAAATGTCTAGAATGTCATATCAAAGTTGCAAACTATTTAACACATTTAATGCAACAAGATAAATTAAATAGTCATCAAACCCAACCAAAAAAAAAAAAAAAAAAACCCACAAGTAGCATATTTCCTAATGAGATTCCCTTGATGATTGATTTTGCGTAGTAGGAGAATGGTCACCCTTATCATCACCATCTAAATATAATAAAAGCAATGTTAAAAGTTCATTTGACAACAATGTTACTAAATATCACAATAAGACTAACCTATTACCAATTGAATACATTAAATACACTTTCAAAACATTAATTACTCATGTCCTCTAAGTCAAGGCATGTCATCAAAGAAATAATTATTAATAAATTGCCATCCACCAACAACCAATTAGTCAACACCATAGTAAAGTACATATTCTAATAACAACATCACATGAAGGATGACTCTGATACTAAGATGTAGAAATAAATTTAGAGTTGCGGAAGAAAATAAATATACCTTCAACTAAGGGTGTTCACCAAACCATATAAACTGCAAAAATTGCACCAAAACCGCCTACAAAATGGCATAACTGCACCGCACCACATGGTACAGTGCAATTTGCGGTTTTATAATAAGAAAATCGCATAAACCGCACCGCATTACACCCACTCTATATATTAATATATTTACTTTTTAATATTAAATATATTATTAATAGTTTAATAACCCTAGTTTTCAACCAAAAAAAAAAAAAAGTTTAGTAACCCAAGCAAGCGTTGATTAGGAAAGCCAACCCAAAATAAAGAAAAACTAGTTCAATAATTTAAAACTTGGTCCATAACAAAGAGAAAAATCAGTTTTGGGCTAGGCAAGAAAGGCCCAAAATTTGAAAAATATAATGGTTTCAAACTGCATCTTATACATTACACTGCACATGTGACCACAAAAATGTGGTGCGGTGCGGTTATGGTTTTGGCTAAATTCTAAACTGCACTGCACCACATCGCATATGTGATCGCAAAAATGAGGTGTGGTGTGGTTATGGTTTTGGCTAAACCGCACCACAAAGTGCGGTGCTAAAAATGGCCCAAAACCGCACCGCAAACATCCTCTTCAGCTTCAGCTATAGTTGTTTAAGTGTTTTAGAAAAAAGAATACTCATTATAAAATAGTGTATAGATAAAAGAGATTTTTTGGTCTATGACATTTACCACATATATATCCTTTTGATGGAAACACATGCTATATATATATAGGGTAGACTAGGGACCTTTTTAGATTAATATTTATTTCATAGCTCACCTTTCATAACTAGAGTTGTCCAAATAGCTTGAAATTAAATAGTGGATCCTACTATATGTATACAATGTACATAGAAAATCATTATAATTTTGAGGATCCCAAAAGAAAATCATTATAATTATAATACAATGCTAAAAGCTTTGAGACTTGATTAACCTTAAAGTTACACGTGTTAGCAAATATTAACAATTAGGAATGCAACCCATAACTTTATATAACAATTAACACAACCAAGAGTCAAGTAATCCAACTTCATAACTTATAGAGATAATTTACCAAACACTTGGCATGCAACAAGCATAATACTCACATTCACATATGTCAAAACCATCTCAAATGCAAAGGAACACACTTTAAAATAAATTTATCTCAATACACGAGACAACAAGACCCATATATTCCTAACCCTCTAATCTTCCATTATTCACCAAAATCCATCAAGAATTTATCACATAAACATCATAAAACAACAAATTCCAAAGGATTTCATAGAGGAGTTTAAGAATTTACCAAAACACAAATATATATATATATATATATATCATTCAAAAAATTTCCATGAATCAAGTAATAGTAGTCCCTAGGAAGAAAATAATCAACACTCCCAATATCGATTTAAATCACCTTATATTACCATGCAAGCCACCCACTTGCTTAAAACACTTTCAAATTGCACTGTTTGATTAAAGTCATTTGTCCCCCTAAATCAAGGGTTTGCATGGATTTGTAATTTATTATATTTAGGGTAAACTACATGTTTGTTCCCTAAACTTTAAACGGAATGTCAATTTAGTCCCTAACCTTTTGGTATTGTGTCAAAATAGTCCGTACCATTAAGTGATGGATGGAAAATATTAACTTGGTTAACAGCTAAAATAAAAAATTATTTTTTATGCCACATATGACACCACGTGAGTGGTTCATGGTTTTAATGAATTAAAAAGATCCCTAAATTGGGATTGAAATCCTTAGAGTTCTAGTCTTAAAAATCCAGCTCACCCATTGAATTGATTCACTGCTCTAACAAAGTATTAGAAAAAACACACACACGATGAGAAAATAAATCAAACCCACCCATTGATTCACCGCGCTTTACACGTTATTTATAAAATTCTTCACTTTATTATTATCTTTCTCGATTTCGCATACTTTGTTCAAATCAAAGTATACCACCCAGTACAATGAGGTAAGCAACTGTTTTGCAGAGGCTCCCAACCTTTTATGCCCATCATTTCCACTGCTTTATTATTATTATTATTATTATTTATGGATCCATTTTCTTCTTCTCTTCTACATCATTACTACAACCCACTACCTTCACTGCATTCACCACATTAATATCAGTCGTTGTCATGCAAAATGATGGTACCTGATGATGCACATAAATTGTCAGTGAGTTGATCGTCCAAACACGTGCCAATGGGTACACCCGAAGAACAAAAGAAAAGAACCAATCAAAGGACACTGGTGGGGTACTGGCCAAAGACCCTCCGAAGGTTAAGTTAGTGATAGAAGAATTTCCAAGAACTCAAGAGTGCAAGAGCTAGGGAGAATTCACGTACCTTAAGGAAGAGGAGGCCTAGTACTTATATAGTGGTGTAGAGTTGACCAAGATCCCTTGAATGTAGGGTTTTTCCTTGTAGAGAAGATTTGGAGTTAAGACCCAGAGATCTTGAGCTTTTCTTCCCATATAAGGAAGACACGAGCATGGGGTATGGTCTTTGGGTGTGTAGTGCAAGTTATTTCCATATAGGGATGCATGAGTAGAGAATACGTAAAGGTTTGTGGGACTCAGTTACTCAACCATTGGTATGACCATCTGTCTATCAGTATCACCATCTATCCATCGGTAAGAATATGGAGGCTAAGACGTGACTATCCGTCGGGTACATATGCAACCATTTGTTGGGCACATACATAGAGCACTAATTTGCAAAGACTTCAAGGAAACCGAATGAGGAGTTCATTCTGACGGGTCCATAGTTGGCAGGTCCCACCAGAAGAGGCATAAACTTTGACAGGTCAGTGGAGGAGTATTCCATCTTGATGGGTTAAAGTGCTCGAAGGACTTTATTGGACGAAAATACCCTTATTAGTGTGCAAGTTGGTTTGTCGATTGGATGAGTATAGTGGGTCCTCTACCAAAAGTGTCTCATCGATTTAAACTAGTTAGTGTCTGCATGTTCTAGGCAATGAGTAGGGTACTTGATGACCCCTTGATATGTAACGACTGTCAAGGCGGAGTGTGTCGAGCGGTGTCAAGGAAGGTACCTGACAACCGCTGGGTCCCTAACGACCCCTTCGTAATTGACTACCCATTGATACGTGACGACTATCAAGGTGGAGTGTGCCACGCGGTGTCAGGGAAGGTACTTGATGACTGCTGGGTCCCTAACGACCCCTTGGTACCTGACGATTCATTGATACATGACGACTGTTAGGGCGGAGCATTTTGCGCGGTGTCAGGGAAGGTACCTAATGACTGCTGGGTCCCTAACGACCCCTCAGTACCTGATGACCAATTGATATGTGACGACTGTTAGGGCGGAGCATTCCACGCGGTAGGGGTGTGCAAAAAACCAAGAAACCAAAAAAACCACTTCAAACTGACTGAACTGTTGCCAAAATTTTGGTTCGGTTTTTGGTGGCAGACTTTCATGCACCAAACCGACCGAAACTGAACTGAATATATTATTATATTAAATATATAATATAATGTTTGTAAATATATGGAACTTTGGGCCTCTGTTAGTTTATATATTCTTTGCTTTGGGCCTTCGTTAGTTTATATGTGCTTTGGGCCTCCATCATTTTTATTTTAAAACATTTGGGCCTTGGCTTTTCATTTTATCTGATTAGAATCATCAAACCATCCGGTCTTGGCTTTTCATTTTAATGACTTTATCTTTTTAAACTAATACTTATCAAAAAACTAATAAACTTATCAAAAAACAAAAAAAACCTAATCAAACCATCACGCCTCCATCTCTCTCACACTTACGCCTCCACCATTCTCTTTCTCTCACACAGCCTCCATCATTCCCTCTCACACACACCGACCTCTATCAATCCACATCTGCCGCCAGTCTCCACACTCCGGCCTCCATGACTACTCCTCATGCCGGCCTCTGCATCTCTCATGATATGATTCTTCTCTTTTATTTCTATCCCTTCTTTTTCTTTGTCTATCTCTAAATATCATGAGAGTACCATCTGGCCTGCTGAGGCTTCTTTCTTTTACAATATTTTGCTTAAATGTCTTTGTTTCACATTGCATATTCCAACACCTCAAATGGGTACACTTTACTTTTCTAAGTTTTCTTGCTTCCTTTTCAAACCGACTCAAATCTACCGAAACTGCAATAAAATTGAAACCGATTGATTCCCAACTATTTTGGTTGGTTTCAGTTGAGAATTTCACAAACTGAAATTTTCGGTTTCGATTGGCCAAACACAAAAAAAAACCAACCGAACCTAACCGATTACACCCCTACTGTGCGGTGTTAGGGAAGGTACCTGACAATCGTTGGGTCCCTGATGAGCCTTTAGTGCCTGACGACCCATTGATACGTGATGACCGTCAGGGTGAAACGTGTCACACGGTGTCAAGGAAGGTACCTGACGACTACTCGGTCCCTAATGACCCTTTGGTACCTGACGATCCATTGATACATGACGACCATCAGGGTATAGCGTGTCGTTCAGTGTCAGGGAAGGTACCTAATGACTGTTGGGTACCTGACGACTCATCGATATATGACAACCGTTAGGGCGGAATGTGTTGCGCGATGTCAGGGAAGGTACCTGACGACCATTGCGTCCCTGACAACCCTTTGGTACCTAACTACCAATTGATATGTGACGACCATCAGGGCGGAACGTGTCGCGTAGTGTCAGGGAAGGTACTTGATGACTGCTAGGTACTTGACGACCCCTTGGTACCTGATGACCAATTGATATGTAACGACCATCAGGGCGGAGCATGTCGTGCGGTGTCAGGGAAGGTACTTAACGATCGCTGGGTACATGACGACTCATTGATAAATGACGACTGTTAGGGCGGAATGCATCGCGCGGTGTCACGCTCCCTTTGTGACTGTCGATACTTTTGGTGACCGAAGATTCTTTTGGTAAGCTTATGATACTTTTGTTGATCGAAGACTCTAGGGTGTTGGAAAATTTTTTTTAATTGGTGAAAATGTTCCCTATCAATACCCACACAATGCTTCTTCTTCTTTCTCTTGCAAAGGAGCTTGCGGTGGTAGCGGAGGACAAAAAGAGTGGCAAGTGAAGAAGATGATATTGCATATTGTTATTGATGGATGATGATATAGGGCAAAACGAAACTAAAAACAATGTTCTGCCTCTTTTGACTTTCAAACTCTTTGCTAAGGAATGCAACTATTATATTTGTATTTGTTTTTTTTATAAGAATATTTGTATTCGTTGGATTTTAGTTTGGTTGAGTTTTTTCATTTATATTATATTTGATATGATAACAAATTCTTTAAATTAATTTTCTTAATTTTATTTTTTATTTCATGTGGCAGTACACGTGGCAGTATATGTAGCATAAAAACATAATTTTTTAATTTGGCTGTTAGTCACGTCAATATTTTCCATCAATCAATCAATGGCAGTAACTATTTTGACACAATACCAAAAAGTTAGGGACTAAATTGACAGAATAAGAGTATTTTGACAACAACTTGAGTGTGGAAATGGATTGAAGCCTTTCTTTGAATCAAGTTTATTCTAGGGAAGTTATAAACTTATGCTTTTGATGGGTAAAGTGCACTGATTGGTAGAAAGGATTAGCAATCGCCTAATGGCTCTTTCCTGAAAGCTTTTTTGAAAATAGGGGAATTTATTATTCATACAGTGGGGAGAGCATTGGTTGAAAAGTTTATTTGACTTTTAGACTCTTAAAGGCTAAAAAACCCAGCTTATAAAATGTTAGAATATGATAAATGTGGACTAAAAATTGTGAAAAATCATAAAATGGCTAAAAATTCAAGTTTTGGAGATCATGTGGCAATTGACAATTAATTTGGGGGCCTAAGTGATGATCGACACTCAGAGCTAGAATCCAAGTGTTGTTCTTGATTTCAATATTTTTAGTAATTTTGAGGTTTTTCAGGTCATTTCTAAATTTAATATTTTTAGTCGTTTTAGGTTTATATGAGGCCAATGGATATATAGGAAGTAATTTATTTAATTAAATACTTGTTTTAAATAGATTTAATTAAAATAAAAAATTAAGATTATTTATCCTTTAGAATCATACAATCTTATGTATGATAGTTCATCCTTATCCTAATCCCTGATCAATGAGTTTATAACACATCATCAATCCTAATTTGATTATTTAATAACTAATCACAATTAATTAATCGTAATCACATCTTTCTAGTATTAATCATAGGAATTGTATATAACAGTTGAATTTTGACTTGGCTATAATTAATCCAATGATTCGATTTAATCATACGGTATGCCATTTTGATTGTTAAAACTTATAGATTTATTTTCAATAGAATATTGGAATATTTAACGGTCAAATTATATTTTTTTTCATATATTACAAAATGACAATTTTGCCCCTGAAATGAGTTTACATTATGGTTATGAAATGGGGTGTTTACTCATGTCACATCAAGAAATGGGCTCTTTACTTCGTACAAGGTAGAAGACTCTGGTAAAGTGAATAAGGCAATGAATCATGCTGACATCGTGCATGATGATGCTCAGATCGTCAGCAGAAATGTTCATCCAGAGGGGTGCCTTCCACAGCTAATCCTGATCCTAAAATAAGTCAAACTATAGAAAGGAAGAATATGGACACCGGTGTGGCGCCAGCCACAGAGCCTTCGATGCCAAAGTTAGAATAGATGGAAATGAAAGAAAGTAATGTAGAAGTTTTTGATAATTCCGTATGTACCTTTTTTATTAGGAATTGCCAATGGATATATATATATATATATATATATATATATGCTCTTCCTTCTAGCCATTGGTTTTGCCTTAATGGAGGTATGATTGCTGAATCTGTAATGCCCATGTGGGGTGTTAAATGGACAGATATACTTCCAATGGTATGGAAATTCATTACTAATCTTGTAACGCTTCGTCATGTTGGAGGGACGACGGGTTAGCTTTGCCAGGTATTCTCCCAGGGTCAGGTTGAGACTGGGTTGTCCTTGTCCATTGTTCTGATTCGGTGGACGAGGATATTTTTGAGACTATCAGTTGCCCACCTAATTTTTTTTTTTTTTTTTTTTTTTTTTTTTTTTTTTTTTTTTTAACGCTTGGGGTTCTGTTCTCCGCATTAATTGACTCATGGTGGCATGGCACGTGACATGGCCACGTGTCCTTTTCTGATTGGTGAGCAGGTCTTGTTTCCGGTGAGTGCCTTTTCAGTTTTTCCCGCATTTTTCAATGCAAACCTTTTTAACTATTTTCCTTTTTTTTCTCATCTCTTTACTTTCCTATTGCATTTAATTTTTCTGATTCTTAGCCTTTTCTTTTTCACTTTCTCTCTGTGTTTAACTTCTTTGAGTTCATTGCTGTCGCTGCGTACTTTGCTCCTAGCCTCTCTGGTTTCCATCCTTGTTTCCAAGTACATTTCCCTTTTTTTACGCTTCTTTCCTTTTGGACTTTAATGTATTCTGCTCTTTTCGTTCTCCTATTTTCTTTTTTTGGAATTTCGTAATTTTTCCTTAATGGTGGATTATACTAAATTTAGGCATACTTCTCCCTCCATCGCATTTCTTTTTGCTCACTTAGGGGGGCTGTTAGATTCTTCTAGTAACCGGTACCAGCAAATTGGGGATTTTGTGGTAGGTGATAGTGGCCTTGATTTAGCGTTGGGTGACCTGTATCCATTGTTGCAACAGTCTTTGTCTTAGTTCAAATCTGTTTGTGGGGTCTTTAGGAGGGAAAATATGGGATCTAAGGTGAGATCGAGTGGTCAGGAGAGGGGTTTGTCTTCTGGTGTGGCTGCGGATAGGGCTGTTGCAGACACAGCTCCGTCCCTTCCTTCGTTCCTTCCTCTATTCCTCCTTCTACTTCTGTCGCACCTCGTCCTTTTCACGCCCTCAAGGAACAATGTGCCTTGAAGGAAGACGTCTTTAGCAAGTTTAGGGATAGGTTCCAATTTCCTAATGAGACTAGGGCTTGTCTACCCAGGAGAGGTGAAAAGGCTTGTGCCTTTACCCATGGTGAGGTCTACTTTTATGAGGCTGTGTTCTTATGCGGCCTAAGGTTTCCCGTCCACCCATTTATTATGGAGCTATTAAATCACCTGAACATTGCTCCAGGGCAGCTTATGCCGAATTCATGGAGGATCGTCATAAGCTGTATGGTGATTTGGACGACCATAGCGGATGGGGACATGATCACTCTTAACGAGTTTACCCATCTTTATCACTTAAAAGAGTCCAAGGAATTTGGGTATTACGAGTTTGTGCCCTGGGATAGGAAATCTCATCTCGTCGTTGATCTCCCTTCGTCCTTCCGTTACTGGAAGTCCAGATATTTTTTTTGTGTCAAGCGATGGTTGGGAGACTTTGTCTGATGATTTTTGGGGGAATGTCCCTAGGCTGCTGTGCCGGTGGGAGACCCCTCGTCTTGATGTGTTTGCCCCTTATGTCTTTTTTTTTTTTTTTTTTTTTTTTTCTAGATGTTTTGCCATTTTGATCGTCCTTCTAACCTTGTGTAATTTTTCTTCCTCTATAGTGAAGGAGCGTTCTGAACTTGAGAGCCAGTTTGAAAAGAGAGTTCAGGAAGTGATTAAATATGCAAGCACGATTGACGATTTCGATGAGCTGGTTGACCCGTGCACGTTGGCTCGTCATTGTTTGGGGCCAAAGCCTTCACTTTACGTTCTTCAAAAAATTGATCGGGAACAGAGAAAACGTGAGTTGTCTTCATATACCTGATCATCCTTTTCTTTGTCCTCATTTCAACTCTTTAACTTTCTTCCCCTTTTTGGTGTAGAGATGATGTCCAAGTTTAACAAGGATATGTACGCAAAAATCAAAGGGAAGAAGAACGAGCCCATTTCCAGTATTGGCTAGAAAACATTAAGGAGAAAGAGAAAGAGATGGAGAAGGCTGAGAGGGGTTCATCCACCCCAACTCTAGACGAAGGACGTATTGCTTCTCCAGCAATTTTGATTGAGGAGGTCCCTGCCCCAAAGAGACGAAAGACGGGTACAAGGGAAAGGAGAAGATGGATTCAAGTATCTGGGCTGACGCCGGAGCTGCAATTGCTCGGGCGAACGAGCTTTTAACTCCGGAAGAAATGAAGGAGATTTCCCTCGTGCCCTCCCATGAGATGGTGAGCCAGCATGTTCACAAGCTTGTGCAGGTAATCTTTCCTTGCTCTGTTCATCTATTTTTTTTTTTTTTTTTACTCAAGCACTTTTTATTGTTAAGTGTTGGGAGAAACGATGCACCTCACTTCTCAATATTTGGAAAATGAGGAGAAGGCCGTTATGGCCATTTCAAAGGTGGAGGCATTGGAGGCTGAGGCTTCAGGATTGAGGAAAGATCTGATTGCTGTCATGGACACCCATAATACTTCCAAGGAACAAGTTAAAGTTTTGACTAAGCAGCTTGATGCCGAGAAGTTATTGGTAAAACAGAAGGACGAACTTTTCGCATTTGCTGGCCAAAGGATGAAAGCTGCGGTTGCTAAGGCCGTCCTTACCTTTCAGATGATCGACGAGTACAACACTATTTTGTTCCAGTGGTACTTCAAAGGCTTTGAATTGCTAAGGAGATACATGGTGAAGCACGGGCCAGGCGTTGATCTGGAAGACTTGGATTTCGAAGCTGTGGACAAGGAGATCGAGGCGGACGAAGCTGCCCAAGCTGCTCAGGCTTCTGTGGGTATAGGCGAGGATCCCCCTGAGGTGGATAAGGGTGGTGATGATGCTCCTCCAGCTTGACTTTGTTGTACCTTTTTATGAAATCCTTTTTTTTTTTTTTTTTTTGAGTGCCCTGTATGTTTTGGGGATTTTGGACGAACAATCTTTATGGGCTTTGTATGTTTTGGGGCTTCTGAACAATTTGCATCTTTCCATATATGATATATTCTGCATTTATCCTTTTGCTGGTACTTTCCTTGTTCGTTTTAGAGAATTTTCTGTGGAAGTATTCTATGGGGACTTAGAGAATTTTTCAGTGGAGTACTTTCTTCATCCACCTTGGGACTTAAAGAATTTTTGTTAACGTCTTCTCTTCGTCCACCTTGGGACTTAGAGAATTTTTATTAATGTATTTTCTTCGTCCATCTTGGGACATAGAGAATTTTTATAGTTGTATTCGCTTCGTCCACCTTGGGACTTAGAGAATTTTTATAGTTGTTTCAGGAATCTTGTCGTTTTCTTTATTTGGACGATGTACATCCACTTAAGGAATCTTATAGTCTTTCTTTTTATCTGGATGATGTACATCCATTTAAGGGATTTTATCGTCTCTCTTTCTATCTGAGCGATGTACATCCATTTAAGGAATCTTATCGTCTCTCTTTTTATCTGGACGATGTACATCCATTTAAGGAATCTTATCGTCTCTTTTTTTATCTGGACGATGTACATCCATTTAAGGAATCTTATCGTCTTTTTTTTATTTGAATGATGTAGATCCATTTAAGGAATCTTATCGTCTCTTTTTATTTGGGATCCGGATGGCAATTTTATTTTTGAAAAAGAGATAACTAGAATGCATGGATTGCTGAATAATATTTATGGAATGCTGAGTAATCACTTATTTAAATACATGCTTTGTAATAAAAAATGTGAAATTATCATGTAGACTGCTTACGATCAGGTTATGTTCCTTTTCGTAATACCTCTTTAAATGCTCGACATTCCAGGGAAAAGGTAACTTATTTCCTTGTAGGTCTTCTAGGTGGTAGCTTCCTTGCCGTGAATAGTGGACAACTTTGTAGGGCCCTTCCCAGTTCGGTCCTAGTTTGCCTTGTGCTGGGCCTTTTGTTGCAGGAGTCACTTTTCGGAAGACGAGGTCCCCGATGTTGAACCTTTTCAGTTTTACCTTCTGATTATAGTATTCAGCCATCTTCTGCCGGTATCTGGTCATTCTCTGGGAGGCTTGGTCTCTGACTTCGTCTAGACAATCCAAGTTCAGCTTCAATTGATCGTTGTTGCTTTGTTCATTAAAGAACTCCCTCCTAAGGCTAGTGAGCCCTACTTCGACTGGGATGACTGCTTCTGTGCCGTACATAAGGTTGAAGGGCGTCTCTTCGGTTGGTGTTCGTGTAGTAGTCTTGTAAGCCCATAGGACGCTTGGTAACTCCTCGAGCCATGTTCCCTTTGCCCCCATTAACCGGGACTTGATGATCTTGAGCAAGGTTCAGTTTGTTACTTCTGTCTACCCATTGGCCTAAGGGTGTCCTGGGGATGAGTACTTGTTTTTAATGCCTAGACTTGAGCAAAAAGACTTGAATCCACGACTGTCGAATTGACGATCGTTATCTAAGATGATCATCCTTGGTATCCCGAACTTGCAAACAATATTTTTCCATACAAAATTTTGTACCTTGGCCTCTGTGATTATTGCTAGCGCTTCTGCTTCGACCCATTTCGTGAAGTAGTCAATTGCAACGAGCAGGAACTTCATTTGTCTCTTTCCCTGTGGGAGGGGGCCCATGATGTCAATCCCCCACAGTGCAAATGGATAGGGTGAGGAAATAGTCATTATCTTTTCCCCTGGACTCGTTGAACATTCCCATACCTCTAGCAACTATCACATCTCTTGACGAAATTTGCCGCGTCTTGTTGCATTGTGGGCCAAAAGTACCTTGCCCTCGTGATCTTCCTAAAGAGGGATTTTGCCCCCATATAATCGCCGCAAACTCCCCCGTGCACCTCTTCTAGAACATATCTGGCTTCTTCCTCTTTTATGCATCTCAAGTAGGGCTGGGAGAAGCCTCTTTTGTAAAGTTCTTCGTTTAGTATCGTGAACCGGGCCGCCTGTTTCCGAATCTTTTTGGCTTCTTCAAGATTCAGTGGTAACCTTCTGTCTTTAAGGTAGGACAAAATTGGATTTGTCCACCCAGACTGGGTATGCACAGAAAAAGATTGGAATTCTTGGATGCTAGAGGAGTTTTGCTCTTCCAGCCTCCAATCATTTATCTTTTCCTGGTCATTTGTCGATGCACTCTGTGTCACTTCATCTGCTTCAGCATTTTGATCCCGTGGGATCTGAATAAACTCTGCATGATCAAAGTTACTTACCAATCTGTTTGTTAATTTGAGATATTTTTGCATCCTCGTCTCCTTTGCTTCAAAATCTCCCCTGACTTGTCCTATAACGAGTTACGAATCACATTTTAGCATGATATTTTTAGCCTCCAGTATCTTAGCTAGCCTTAGCCCGATCAACATTGCCTCGTACTCCGCTTCGTTGTTGGTTACAGGGAATTCAAGCTAGACCCCATATTTCAAAACGTCTCCTTCAGGGGAAGTGATGACAACGCCTGCCCTACCTCTCTTCTGGGTGGACGACCTATCCGTAAGGATCGTCCATAGCTCCTTCTGTGTTTCTTCATGTTCAGGGACAGTGAATTTCGCTATGAAGTCTGCCAATGCCTGCGCTTTTATGGCCGTCTTGGGGCGGTATTCTATGTCGAACTGACTGAGCTCAATGGCCCATTGTACCATTCGTCCAACGACCTTAGGTTTATTCATGGCTTTTTTGATGGGCTGGTCTGTCATTACTATGATCGGGTTAGCTTCGAAGTATGGACGAAGTTTTCTTGAAGCAACGATTATGGCAAAAGTAATCTTCTCTATCTTTGGGTATCGAGCTTCGGCTCCCTGAAAGGCCTGGCTAATGTAGTATACCGGACATTGTATCTTGTTTTACCCCTAATCAAGGTTGCACTAACCGCAGTTGCTGATACTGCCAAGTAGAGAAATAAATCTTCTCCCTCCTTGGACGGGCTCAAGAGTGGAGGGTTGCTCAGGTAGTGTTTTAACTCCTGAAACGCTGTCTCACATTCTTCCGTCCAAACAAAGGCTTGCTTCAAAGTCTTGAAGAAAGGAAGAAATTTATCTATCGCCCTTGAGACGAACCTGTTGAGTCAGCTACTCTTCCTGTGAGGGATTGCACCTCTTTTACCATCTTTGGCAAAGACATATTGAGGATAGCTTTCACTTTCTCAGGATTTGCCTCTATCCCTCTTTGTGACACCATGAACCCGAGGAATATCCCTGAGGAGACTCCAAAGGCACACTTAGACGGGTTTAACTTCATGCTGTATTTTCTGAGCGTGTTGAATGTCTTTGTGAGATTAGCAAGGTGGTTATCTTCTTCTTTGCTCTTGACGAGCATATCATCAACGTACACCTTTACGTTCCTTCCAATCTGCTTGCTGAACATCTGGTTCACCAACCGTTGGTATGTAGCCCCTAGGTTCTTCAAGCCAAAGGGCTTGACCCTGTAGCAGTAAAGCCCCTGGCTGGTGATAAAAGCTGTTTTTTTCCTGATCTTCCTCGACCATCTGTATTTGGTTGTACCCAGAAAATGTGTCCATGAATGTAAGCAATTTGCGCTCGGCTGTTGAGTCGACCAGCTGATTATTCTGGGTAAGGGAAAGCTATCCTTCGAGCAGGCCTTGTTTAAATTTGTGAAGTCAACGCACATTCTCCACTTCCCGTTTGCCTTTTTGACCATGACGACGTTTGCCAGCCACTCAGGATAGTAGACTTCTCGAATAAAATTAGCAGCAAGTAACTTGTTTACTTCATCCATGACTGCTTTGTTCCATTCAGGGGCAAAAACTCTTCTTCTCTGTTGGATGGGCTTCTTCTTGGGATTTATATTCAGGCGATACTGGATAATAATTACTGGGATACCTGGCTTATCTTCATGGCTCCATGTAAACACGTTGAGGTTATCCTTCAGGAAGTTGATAATCTCTTCCTTCGTCTTTGGATTTAGGCTCGTCCCTATCTGGGTCGTCTTTGCTGGATGTTCTTCGACCAACTCTACCATTTCTAGCTTCTCGATGATTTCTGGTGTTTTATCTTCGATTATCCATGTGTGGTTCTCCTTTGAGGCCAAGACTGCTTGGTAACATTCCCTTGCTAAACCTGGTCCCCTTTTATCTCTCCGACACCCTATTCTGTTGGAAACTTCACCTTCAGACAGTACGTGGAAGTGGCAGATTTCCATCGGTTGAGGGTAGGTCATCCTATGATTACATTGTAGGACGAAGGTGAGTCTACCACTAAAAAGTTGTGTTTGTTTGTTACCTAGAGGGGGTAAGAGCCTGTCGTGACCGTCAACGTCACTATCCCACGGGGGTACACTTTATCCCCACTGAAACTGAGAGGGAGGATTCGAAAGGATGAAGTTGATGGAAATATGAGTGTACGTAGCGGAAAAATTAAACGGATCTACTTCATTCACAATTGATAACATGTGCCATGTAAGTTCCAGAATATGAGAACAAGAGAGTGTACCTTGATGGGGTGAAATTTAAAACCGAAGATCAGAAGTTCTTGAGAATACTTTCAATCTTCACTCCAATTCCACTTGTTGCCCAAGAAGTGTGGTCTCTCAATCAGTTATGTGTATGTTTTAGAGAGAATCAAAGAGTGTCCAACACTCACATATATATCAATTCATGTTCTTGTTATTGATTCAAAATTCTGTATGTTTCTCTCTGTGAGTGTGCCTTTTTTTTAGCACAGTGGCCCAAAGATCTTGGGCCAAATAGTTGTTCTTGGTAGACTGGGCTTGGTTCACCATAGTTAAAAGGCTGTTTAAGAATCAAGTGGTGCATAAAACAAGCTTCCTACAACACAATTAAACTAACAAGCAAAAATGTCTATATTGAATGACAGTTTAAACGGTCAAGGAAATGCACAGCAATAAAGATACAGTAAAACAAAAAGTTAGGGATCCTCTAATTAATGAGAGACATTTTATTAATTTTCTTTAGTTGTGATTACAACGCTCGCTAAAACGTAATACAAGGTTCAAATAAGTTCAAAAATTACAGGCTTTGATAGCTATTTAAGCTTCCAAGACTTGCAAAGTTTGAATTTGTTGAATCCGAGCATGTGATATAGTGGCTGTTTCTGGGATACCGGGAGCAGTTCCTCTGTTTTTCCTTGAACTTTACAGAGTTCTTTTCTATGGCTCTATGTCTTTTCTAGAAATCCGAAAAAATGATGATGAATGCCTAAATCAAAGATCAATGAATCCAGAATCCGTCCCTTTAACAAGGATTTCCTCCTTCTTTTATAGTGCAACTCTAGGGTTCTGGGGGTACCAGTTATTTCTCCCTTTTGCCCTTCAAAATTCGTGCTGTGTCAGCTTGCTCAGGGGCTGGTCGTTTCCCTTTTTCCCATAACTTCTTTCTTTTGGTGCGACCAAGTTGAAAGCCCCATAACTGTTTTTCTATTTTAGGCTCTCCTTAGGTTGCTGATCTTCACCCATTTGGCCTTTTCTTTCACCCTTCCAGCTTTTGGTTGCACTCCATTCTTGTCATTTTCTCCAATAGTTGGAGTCCATATACTGCTAGGTTGAAAGCTTCCTTCCAGTTGCCTCTTTTATGGTTTTCCCATTCTGGGGACCTTGGGGCACAGTCCCTTCGTTCATGCATGTTTTGCTTTTGTACTTTTTGATCCCATAGCATGTCTGGCACATGAGACCCGCATGCTCTTTGTCTTTTATCCCTCTTTTGAATCTGCTTTATACCGTGTTGCGCATCCCATGGATCTCTGGACTCTGGTGACTTCTGGGATCCCAGCCTAGCTCTTTGGGCTCCTTTTGGTTTATTGATCCTGGCCGGCTGGGCTTTTACTTTATGTTTTTAAATTCTGTCCTTCCATGGGTCTTTGGATCTCCCATCCTTTTCTTCTTTCTTTTTTTTTTCTTTTTCTTCATTACGTGAGCCCAGCCCCTTTTTTACTTTCTCTAGGCTCATTTCCATGAAATTGGCCCAATGTATTATTTCTTTGGGCCTTAGATTGTGAGCAAATTTGAACCTCAACACTCTCCTAATAACTGATTATCTAATTAGGCCAGCCTTTTGGACCATTCCAATTGGGCTTTAATATGTGGCTTGGAGTGGGACCAAAAGGGAACAATTAAGACACTAACTCCAATGGGCCTTGGGTTTTTTTGTCAACTCTTGACAAGTTCAAAGCTACCATTAATTATATTTAATACCACTATATAAATATAATTGCATTTTAGGCCTTATTAATAAATTATATCCCAAGACTTTATTGTACATGCAACTCCTTCATAAAATATTCGTAGTAACACAAAGTCATTAATTTAGATTGCCACTTTGTAGATTACTACATCTTAATCTTTGAGTACCCAATTTAATCATTTTAAGCTATTCATTATATATTTATGAAATCCAATTTCATAAATATTTACTAAAGTGGTTAGGCCTAACTCTCTGAATAACTGAACTCATAAAACTTATCTCAATGGAATATTTTGTATCTCTGTTAAGAGACTATGAATTCCATCTTGAGAATATATGTTCCATTAACACTAAATGTGACTGCCCAACATACTGAGGTGTTGACCGTTACTTTAGATCTCACTCCTGATATATCAAAGCAATCTACACTTCATGATCAAGTCCATTATTGTCTAAGGATTAAGAGTTTATGTAAATAGAAGTCATGAGATTTATTATTCATTTGACAGTCGTTAGGAGAATAATAAATCTCATAGCGGTCCAATTCAATATGTCTTAACTCTTAAAACATATCAACACATCAACTAGAAGTCTCCACTTCCATGATCAAGACAAATCATCTTAGTTGATATGTTATAGTCTTCGCAGATGAAATGCCCAATTTCTTCACCGACTACAAACTAAAATTCTGAGTTTACAAAGAACTTGTGATCTATATCTTCTGTGACTAAATCACATAAATCCATACTATGCATCTCATGGACTATATAATAATGTCCAAACATTCATGTTTCCATTATTTTAGATAATAATAAAAAAACTTTATTAATTACAATATTAAGTCATACATCATGTCATACATAATATAATACATAGCATCATACAATAAGATTTAAGGGCACAAATCCCAAGAGAAGTCTTTTCGGGTATACTTTTAATTGTTGAAAGGTGGAAAGGTAAATAATGTCTGCCGAGCTCCCGTTGTCTACCAGAACCTTTCTTGTATTGAATCCTTCAATCATGATCGTAATGACCAGTGAGTCGTCATGAGGTTGCTTTATTCCTCTAGCATCTTCTTCTGAGAAGTACGTGTCTTGGTTCATCCGTCTTAGCTTCAGGGGAGGCAGGCTATGAACACTGTTTACCTGCCTTTGGTGCGACTTCTTGAGGGATTTGAACGACCTTCCTGTGGTTGGTCCTCCCACGATGGTTTTTATTTCCCCTATTGCGCTCTGTGGACGACGTGGTAGGTGGTCTTCATCTCTTTAGGAACCTCTGTGTTGGTCTTTCTTATTGTCCTTGTATTTGTTGGAATCTCCCCTTTTTACGTACTTCTGTAACTTCCCTTTCCGTATAAGTTCTTCTATTTGCTCTTTCAAATCTCGGCAATCCTTTGTATAATGCTCGTGGTCTTTGTGAAAACGGTAGTACTTCCTTTTGTCGTGCATGCTGGGTGACGAGTGGAGTGGTCTGGGCCATTTAAGATATTGTTCGTCTTTAATCTCCGTCAAAATCTGGTCAACAGGCATCACTAAAGGCGTGAACTTCGTTGGTCGAGGATTTTTGTCATCTCTTCGTCTATTTCCTTTGTCATTCTGCCTACCCACTCGATTCCTTTTCCATCCTCTTCGATTGCCTTCTTTTTCTTTCCTCTTCTCCTTTGGTTTTTTTACCCCTTCTATGGCTGCCAGAGTGTCCTCATCATTCATATACTTCTAAGCTTTCAAAAGCATCTCCGCCATCGTCTTGGGGGGATTCTTCGCCAAGGAGACCATGAATTCCCTGGACTTTAATCCCGCCTTAAAAGTCGTAAGTTGCACCTTGTCATCCACTTCGTCCACCTCCAGCATTCCTCGGGTGAAACGCGTTACATAGGACCTCAAAGTTTCCCTTTCTCCTTGCTTGATGACGAGAAAATGGTCAGCTGTCCTTTTCGGACGTTGCCTGCCAACAAAATGACGAACGAAGGAGCTGCTTAGCTACTCGAAGTTATCAATAGATGACGTTGGCAATTTGGTGAACCATTCCCTGGCTGCTCTTTTGAAGGTAGTGGGAAAAGAGCGGCATAGAATTTCATTAGAGGGTTGCTGAAGACCCAGAGTCGTCTTGAATGTATTTTGGTGATCCAACGGATCTTTTAGTTCGTTGAAGGGCTCGAGCTGAGGTAGGCAGAACTTAGAGGGCACCGAGCACTCCTGGACTGCCATGGTGAAAGGCGAGTCCGTCTTTCTAACTATTCTGTTTAAGCTTTGATCCGTCTTTCCCTTTATAGCGTTTCTCAGCTCGTCCATCTCCTTTCTCATTTCTCTGAGGAAGTCTGAGTTTGCCTCATCTGGAGTGCTGGTTCGTCTCTTGTGACTGTCTCCATCATCATCTCTGTTAACTTCCGTGCGGTTATCTTCTTGTTGCAATCGCTACCTCATTTCTTGATTCGGCCTGGTGAGTTCTTCCACAGTGGCTGCGAGTGACTAAATTTGTAGGGCCAATGCAGCAGGATCTGGGTTAGTGCTAGACTCCATCTAAACTAATAGTTTGGAATGGAACAATGTTCTTGAACAAAGTGCTCAGGAATCGCTTAACGTTCCCTACAGACGGCGCCAAACTGATGATGCTCAGATCGTCAGCAGAAATGTTCGTCCAGAGGGGTGCCTTCCACAGCTAATCCTGATCCTAAAATAAGTCAAACTATAGAAAGGAAGAATATGGACACCGGTGTGGCGCCAGCCATAGAGCCTCCGATGCCAAAGTTAGAATAGATGGAAGTGAAAGAAAGTAATGTAGAAGTTTTTGATAATTCCGTATGTACCTTTTTTATTGGGAATTGCCAATGGATATATATATATATATATATATATATATATATATATATATATATGCTCTTCCTTCTAGCCGTTGGTTCTGCCTTAATGGAGGTATGATTACTGAATCTGTAACGCCCATGTGGGGTGTTAAATGGACAGATATACTTCCAACGGTATGGAAATTCATTACTAATCTTGTAATGCTTCGTCATGTTGGAGGGACGATGGTTCAGCTTTGCCAAGTATTCTCCCAGGGTCAGGTTGAGACTGGGTCACCCTCGTCCATTGTTCTGATTCGGTGGATGAGGATATTTTTGAGACTATCAGTGCAAATTGATGATACTTGTGTTATGGGTAATACTTGATGGACTTTGACACTGGAGATTGTGTAATATGTAAATCTAGTCTTCACGCATGCTTTGAATCAAGTAGATTATAATATCTATTTTGACAACAACAAATGGCAACTTACTAAAGGGTCATTATTGCTTGTTAGAGGTAAGATTTATACAATTTACAAGACACAAGTAAAATTGTGTGGGGGTGTGAAAATTGCAGCTTAAAATGATTCTTCGCCTAACTTGTGACATAAGTTACTAGTTCACATGAGTGAAAAAAGGGTTGCCAATTTTGGCAAATGAATCCCTCACATAGAGTTTCATTTTATAAATCTTTTATTAGGAAGCCCAATGTATTAGTCTTGGTTTATTCTGATATATGAGGTCCTACTAAGGTTGAGTTCTTAAGTGGCAATAGATATTTTATTACTTTTGTCGAGGATTCTTCACAAAAAGTGTGAATGTATTTTGTGAAAATAAAAGACAAGGTATTTCAGCATTTAAAAAAATTCTATGTCATGGCAGAAAGAGAGAAAGAGAAGCATTTGGAGAACCAAAATTGATTTTTGAAAATCGATTTCAATTGGCACTGGTGAAACGCCTGCCAACATTGACTGGGATGGTCGAACATTGACTGGAATGGTCGGTTAAAGATGGGAGCTTGTTCTGTGCCCCTTGAGACAAAAATGTGATTGGATGCAAATGAGTTTACATGATCAAATACAAATCTAATGGAACTATTGAAAGGTTTAAGGCAAAATTAGTTGCCAAGTACAATCAACAATATGGGTTGAACTAGGAAAGAGGAACAAACTCTAATCAAGTTGTGAAAATGAGTACGGTACATGACAGATTTTCATACCAAAATTTCTTTTGACATGTTATTCTTTGACATTGAGAAATACAAGAATGACTCATATTTAATAAAACAGAATAAAGAGAAACATAAATTTCCAACTAAAAGTGACACTTTTTTGTTAAATGCATTCACTTTTTTGATATAACAAACATATAAAATTATCAACTCCATCTTTTCATCAATTCAGAGTTGCAGCTCATGTGTTCACAAATCTGCAATTCCTTCTAACTTCTCCCGTGACAAAGCTATCCGAGTTTATAATATTTCCCAATTTCACCATCGAATCCGAGAATTGCTGGAAGAAAGCAACTGGATCTGCTGCATACTTCTTCACGAGTTCCTTTGTTTCAATTCCAAACAAGCTTGAATACATTTCTTGATCTGAGTTAAGTAGTCCCTCACCTTTCAATAGTATTTGGTAGAATGAATTGTCAAAAAGGTTAGGAGTAACATAGTCCATGGCCGTGATATTATTGTCCCCACCCCCATTGGGTGGGCAGATAGATTTCAAGCTGCTGATGTGTGACTCAGAGATTGGATCATGTCCTGAAGTTGCTTCAAAGTCTCCATAAATCCTTGATCGGAAATTGGTGCAGCGTGCCATGCCTATAGTGTGTGCCCCTGTAGATTAAAAGCAGAGAAACAACCCAGAGGAGAGTATGATACCAATATCACTTAGGATTCAAGTACTGCACATTATGTATGAAGAAAAACAAAAAAAAACCCACTATGTTAATATTCTCACTGGCTTCCCCTTGTTTTCCATGATATTCATTTGCTTGATTCTTAATTTTCAAAGTTTATGGATTTGCAAAATATTACTTTACTAATTAGTGTTAATAAGTCACACAATAGGTGTAACTGGTATCATAATTGCTCAAGAATCCTATACTAGCTCGCACCTGATAGAGCCACCACATCTGTAACTGAGAGGCCTTGATAAAGAAACTTAGAAATGATAGAGAGCAAGCCCTCATCTGCTCTTGGAATATTTGTGTTTGCCAATGCATAATTTGCAGTTATAGAATCCTTTCTTCCCAGAGGAACTTCCCAATATGGTCCACCAACCTGCAAATAATATGAAGAAAAAGGCATATTATCAAATTCAGTTCTGCTAGAGGTACCAATTTCTTTTACCAAATTTTTTACATTCTCTCTCACATGGCATTGCCACTTCACTCGACTAGGCTTACCACAACACAAATACAGAAGCAAAGATGTGTAAAATTCAATGAATTATTTGATGTCAATAGACTTATTTTATCAAAATACCTCCATTCCCACCAAGGACCAAGCAAGAAATTTTTGTTAAGGGGACAAATTATGTATGGTATTTTATAAATTATCAGTTGTTACAAAAGTTTAAAATTTTAGAAAATTATGAATTAATCACTTCACCATTATTTAAAACTCCTTCTCATGTGCAAGTTTAAACCCCTTAATAGGTGGGGCCCAATGCATGAGATTTTTAACTTTTCTTTTTTAACAAGAGGTAAGGCGGAGACCAAGTTTTAACTAAACAAATTTACTCTGATGCAATGATGAACTACTGATTATCCCAAGAGTTTAAACTGTTAGGAAATTATAAATTTAATCACTTGACCATTATTTTAACAATATTAATACATCAATCAAAATAAACTCAAAATACACATATACAAATAATTAATATATTTCAATAGTTAAACCATGCATTGCAAGATAAAGTTTGACAAGAAAATTATTCATAGGGTAAATTGCAAACTACACCCCTAAAAGTTTGGGGGTGATTGGATTTTACACTCTAAAGTTTCAAAATTTGGATTTTACCCCTTATATTTTAGAAATATTTGGATTTTACTCCCTAAAGTTTTGGAGTGTTTGGATTTTACACACTAAAGTTTCAGAATTTGGGGGTGAAAAATCCAAACAACCCTAAATTTTAGAGGGTAAAATCCAAATTTTGAAAGTCAATGTGTAAAATCCAAATATCCCAAACTTCAATGGGTAAAATCCAAATTCTGAAACTTTAGGGTGTAAAATCCAATCACCCCCAAACTTTAGGGGTGTAATTTGTAATTTACTCTTATTCATATATGATATGTATTTAGTTAATAAGTATTAATAAATAAAAAATCAAATTAGAGATTCAAGAAAAAAAAAAGCATACCTTATTTAATTAGGATTTATTTAGGGAAAGTCAACTTTAATTTAATAAAAATTATTTATTGTTAGGTTTCTTAATAAAAATAATAATTTTTCATTTATTTAAACTAACATAATTTAGTATTATTTGTAAATCCAAAACCACTTATATATATATATATATATATATATATATTTGGATGATGATGTGAACAAGTATGCATTTTCAAAAGCTAATATAACATTATTAATTAGAAGAAGAAGCAAACAAAAAGTCAGAAAGATTTCATGTTAATATTTACGCATAATATTAACTTTTGACAATGCTACACTACCAATTAGATTTCTATTGAAGGTGTATTTTGACAAATCTATTGTAGTATTATATCTCTTATTCTACCTTCTATGCATGAAAATTTTCAAGATGATTAAAATTGATAGCTATCTCATCCATAAAATCTTTAAAATTCAATCTTTTATATTAAAATTATATACAAAACATGAGTTTATCAATTGAATATTCAATAAAATCCAATTATAATGAAATTTGTCATCTATTAAAAAACTAGAATTTTACACTAGTAGTGAAATTTTAAAAATATTAATCCAATAAGAGGTTGATTAGTGTAGCATTAACAAACAATTACCCATATCGTAAATTATTCATGTCACCCACACACACTATGTATAAAAAATAATAAACATCTTAATTTTTTAATGTTAAAGTAAATCACAACTAATAAATATATTGTATACAACAGTAGGAACACAAGTGAACAGATATATACACACACACACACACGCATACAAAAGATAATTTTTGAGGAAATATTTGTTATCCAAAACTTTAATGAGTACATAAAAGTTGTCTAGCTTATTATCTACATGTAAAAAAAAAAAAAAAAAAATCCATTTAAGTATTAGCTTAACATCTTGCATCAATTTTCTCAAAAAAAAAAAAAAAAAAAAAAACTTGCATCAAAGTTATAGTTGATGGCTATCTTTATAAAATAAAGTACTTTTATTATCATTTTTGTAGTCAAATTCTGAAAATTTTAATTTCAATATAAATAACCAAATCATCTACCAAAAATGAAAAAAAAGAAAAAAAGAAAAAGAAAAGAAATCACTATAGAACCAATGGAGGCCTCAAAAAGTCATAAATCCAAATACATGAACAAATTTTATCATGAAAAGGGAAATCTAGAAAGAAAGAAATCTAGAGTACAGTGGTGAAATACAATACCTTTTGTGTTGCCCTGATTAATGCAATTACATTTTTAGATTTTTAATGTAAAATATATTCCCGCCATAAACTCAACCACTCTACTACTAGTACTACTATGCAAAAAGGAAGTTTAATATTAAAACATGCTTGCTACAAATAACTACTCTTCTTACCAGAATGACTGCATCTCTTGCAGCAGTGGTGAGAATATCTGCACAAGAAACGATTCCGGGGCACTCTGATTCAAGCTTGTTCTTTATACTATCAATAATTCTGAAACCTTTCAAAGCGTTTATGTTGGGGGAAGCTTTCTTCTCTCCTTGTAGTGTGATTGTGTCATCCAGCAATATTGACCCATCACATCCCTGTTCATCAGCATATCAAATTATTCCTTACTTTGCTGAAGCAATTCTTGTCCATGTTAGCCCATGCACGAAATTTTGGCCAATTGAAATTAAATAATTTTGGAAAATGATTTGTTCAGGCTAATATAGTATACACAGTAACGTATCACGTGGCATTTGATATACTTTTAGAGTTGTAATATTTAATCAGAATTATAAAATGAATTAGTTTCAAACAAATAAAATTTTTGAAGCATGTCAGTAATATTAATGACGAGGAATGTAATGGAATAAAGATGTAGACCTGAACAAAACAATCGTGGAAATGTAATCGAAGTATTAAGGCCGCGTTACGTGGATCAGCTAGCACTGCACATTCCATCTCTTTCTTGATGATTTCGAACAGAGTTGGACAAGTAGATGCATAATAATCCAATTTTAGAACAGGGTCACTTGCATGTAATCTGGTTCCAAGAATGAACAAAGTTAGAAGCAAGATTTGCAGAACAAGGGGCTTTGAATTGAGGGAAGGTGCCATTGTTGCTGTTTTGGTTTTCTTGGATAATTGGAGAGCGAGAGTGGGAGAGATGGGTGGGACTGACATATATATATAAGTACAAGGAATGTGGAATATTGTGTCATAAGGTTTTTTGCAATGCCGTTTGAGTATTAAGTATAGAATTGTGTTGTAGTCAAGAGAGGATGCAACTAATATTTGGCCTGGTTGGTGGCTACTCTTAAACCAAAATTAGAGAGAACCTTAAAAAGACGGGTACGTGAGCTACCATTACAAAAGGCTTAAAAGATTTGGGCAAGTCACCAAACCGAAAATTGTTAACAGCTAATGTTTACCACTTCAACTCTTACATAGAGGTCTGAACAGGCTCTGCTTCCTTTTTTAAAATTTCTCTCTCAAAAATTAAATTTCAATCAGCAAAAAAAATAAAAGTATCCCTATCCTTTTATTCCACAAACCTCACATCTAAGTGGGTTGATTATTAAGATTATCAGCCCAATGGAATGCGAAAAGGTTGGTTAGATGGTCCAACCTGAACAAATTAGGTTTAACCATAATGCTTAATTATATAAATTTAATTATGTTTATATGTATTTTTAGGCTGATAATTGAAATTCAGGTGTGCAATTTCCAGCTCAAGATGTCACAATCTGATGCTCTCCTCGTGAAAGTTCCATTTGTGTCGTTTGTTATGAAAAAAAAAAACAAAAGTACCCGATTATATTTGGTAATGTGATTGTCAACTTGCACGTAATCCTATTCACTTTTTCTTCAAAGACAAGAATCATACACTCTTTCTCAGATTCTTGATTGCTTTTCTACTCTACATGAGAAAATCTAGAATTTCTGAAAAAAGATATGAGTCATGATCCACCGTGAAGTGCAAGATTAGTATACATTTCTCTTCTAAACAGAGAAAAACGAAGAAGCATAAATTAAGGGCAGTTTGGTGGTGTTACTAGAATAATAGTTTTTAGTAATTAAACAATATTACATATATTTTCACACACTTTTTCATCTACATATTTTTTCAAACAATATAAATAATATTACTGGAACAACATTTCCCAACACTCCCTAGATCTCTGCCAATTTCTCGGTCAAGTTTACTTGTATCAAATTTAGACCTAGTGGAAGTTGTGTGATTCCCAAACGTAGGGCATGGGCCATAATACTACTTTGGGCCTCACATGCAACCGCAATACATCAATCCCTAGGCTAATGTGCCCAGTGCCAGTGGAATAAGATGCATTGGAATAAGATTTAAGCCTGTAAATTTAGGCTCCGTTGGTGGGGCGTTTTTGATAAAAAAAAACACTAGGAGCTACGCGTTTGGCATTATGTTTTTTGAAAAATTACGTTTTTGAAAACTCTGAAAATTCACGTTTGCAAAACACAACTGTGAATAGCTTTTTAAAAAACCGGGTAAAAACGCAACTATCACAGTCAGTTGAAGCTTGAAATTCCTAAAATAACCTCACAAATAATAATGTCTTGCCTGCTACCTGTGGGCGCAACCTTGCTATCATCTATCTCCTCTAGGCCTTGCCAATATCTAATTTTGCTCGGCTTTGATGAAATTTCTTCTCTCTAGCTTTTTTCATTAATTGAATATTCTGGGCATGCAAAAGTTGGAGCGCAAACAAAAATTACTTTGGTATGGGATGAGGTTGTGGGTGACGCAAAGAAGATAAGTCTGGAGAAACTTGGATGCAATTGAATGAATTTTTTTAGAAATTACTAAGGTTAGATGCAGACCATGTGATTGGCAGTAGAGGATTTTTGTACAGCTACCCAGCAAGGGAAGGAGAGGAAGCTTGAGGTAGTAGGAGATAGACATTGGGAAAGATAAAAATTAGGTGTCCTTCTTGTGTAATTTTTTATTATTATAATAACAAAAGTAAATCACACTATTAAATGGAACCATATTATTATTATTACTACTTTCTTTATTAAATTTTTTATGGGACGTTTTCTTATTATTACATTATTAAATAAAAAAATAGTATATATTATTACTCTTATTATTATCATTATAGCATAGCCTGTCGTGTCCTTTTTTGTAATTTTCTTAAAACAACAATTTTAGAGCAAATATGTTTTATCAAACGCTCAAATGTAGCTTCAAAAACCGAGTTTTTAAAATGCTCATTTTAAAAACACTATTTTTTTGAAAATGTACAGTTTAAAACAGCTTATCCAAATAGGCCCTTACTCTTAAATAAATAAAAATAAAAAATAAAAATAAAAGCCTGTGAATTTATTGGCAACAATATAGAGACGACAGAGAAATGTCCTCCATAGTCTATAGTTAACATCTCATTATATCCCATTAAACTGGAAAACAGTTTATCAAAAAAAAAAAAAAAACTGGCAATAATAATATCCCTTTTTTAACCTCATTTCATTTATGTGAGTTTCAATTAATTCATCTAGTAAAATATTTTGTTGTATAATAATAAATTTGGGATTTAAATTTAACTATACCAAAAACCAATTGATTTTTTAGTTATCTTAATCTGATGAAGTGAAAAGAGTTCTCATATATTTGATATAGGGAAAATTTATTATTATACAGTTACTTAAGTTCTCCACCTATATTTTAGCCACCCGTCATAATTAAAAACTTCAACAAACAGCGTTAAAGACCTATCTTTCTATTTCTTGTTTGTTCTTTATTTTATCTTTCCTAGTTGTCAATAAATATTAGGGGTGTCAATTCGGGTTAGTGTGTTGGGTTCGTGTCGTGTCGAGGTAGGGGTATTCTATTAAATGGCTCAACCCTAACTCGACCCATTTAATAATCATGTCATGATCCTTCAACCCTAACCCGACCTGTTAATAAGGCGGGTTGACCTGACCCAACCTATTTGACACATTTAATAAACGAGTCGTGTTGGGTTGACACGAATATAACATAACCCATTTCAACTTGCATAATATCAAATATAACATCCATCTAGAAATAATTTTTTTTACATCCCAAAAAGCAATGCATACACTCAAGTCTTCAACCCACATTCAAAATAATATAGTTCAACAAAAATATAACATTCATCTAGAAATAAGTTCTTTATACTCCAAAAGAAGTGCATACACTTCAACCAAAATTCAAAATAACAAAGTTTAACAAAAATAAAATAACATAGTTCAACAAAAATATAATATCCTTGGAACTCACCAAATGTGAAGTATCAATATTAAAAGAATTTGAGCAAACAGTAGACTAATCCTAACTATGACCACAATTAGCATCCATAGATTCTTTGTTGATGTCCAAATTCATAACATCTTCCATATGCTCATGCAATTTCATTTGTGCAAGTTCTATGCCAAAAAAAAAAAAAAAGTATTAGTAGTTCTAGGATATGTAAAGTTTCAATTTCCAATTATATCTCCTGTAAATTTTTGTAATTACTCACTTTTTTTTTTTAAATTTAAAATATGTGTTGGATATAAAAGGTATTTCACAAATCTAAAATAAAATAAATATTTATTTGTTATACGAGTTAAACGGGTTGTGTTAAATGGGTAATTTCGGGTTGATACAAATAAATTGGCGTGTCAAACGTGTTGGTTACACAGGTTCACCCACTTATGACACGTTTCTTATCGTGTCGTTTTTGGGTTAACCCATTTATAATCCAAACCCATTAAGGCCCAACCCTAACCCAAAAAAACCCGTGTCGGGTTCGTGTCGTATTCGCAGGTTGGGTCGAACATTGACACCCTTAATAAATATCAGCCTTTTATCTCTCCAACTTTCTTAATCTAGAACTGAAAAGAACCAATTTGGCTTCAGTAAAGTCAAACAAAGAATACAAAAGGCTAGGGGTAAGAAGAAGGTAAGGAATGAAAATTGCCACCATAAAAATCTACCACCGCTGATGTGGTCCCACAACTAGAACTTCACTCTAAACCCCAAAGCATCTATGCAAGCTCCTCTTTGGTTGCCAAGACCAAAACCCACAGGCTACTAAAACCAAAAAAAAAAAAAAAAAAACAAAGAACAAAGCATGAAAACCATGGAAATCAGTTTTGGTTTCGCTAGGTTTAGATTGCATTTATTTCTTATCGGTTTTGATTTTGGAGATTTGGATTTCCAGGGAGGTCATGGGAGAGAGAGAAAAGAACTAGCTTTTTTTTTTTTTTAATGGCTTTTGAGGATGATGATGATACAAATATAGGATATATTATTAATAAAATTTTGAGATAATAACATTTTTTTGTGAAGATATGGATCAAGATCTCTCAAACCATTCTTAGCAGAAGAAAAATCTAGCCATTCTCTATTGTCCAGCTTGAAGTTTGAGAGATGCGAAGACGAAGGGATGTTTTACTGCAGGTGAGAGGGGAAAAACTAATAATATTAACAAAAAGAGAAAAAATTTAACGCCATGTATTGAAGTTTTTAACTATGACAGGTGACTAAAATATGGGTGGGAAACCTAAAGAACAATATGTAAGGTACTATATTTAAGTTTTGCCCTTTGATATATACATCTTACTTCTCACAGTGTGTGAGGCTACACACAACTATGAGACCCACGTACCGTTAAAGGGTATGCATATACATAAATAGGATAACCATTGGTGCTAGATTCAAAAGGCACTATCAGCCATTTAATTTCAAATCAATAACCAGATGTCACAATAGAAAAGCTATTTTCTGATTTCATTAACAAATGAACACTTTGATTTGAAGCTTGCAAGGTTGAGGAAAGCGTCTATAGTCAAGAGATGCTCGCAATTTAGTCAGGAGAATAGCATGCCCGGCAAAGTATGACATGCCACATATGGCCACCGGAGAAAACCATTCTATTTGATTGTGAAGATCGAAGTTAGCCTCACGAAATGAGGCTTAAAGCAGGGATACAAACCAAGTTTTTTATTTTCAAATCCATGTTAGTCCACAATAAAAAAATAACAAAAAATGCATGGTCTAGACTCTAGAGATTTGTTGGGTCATTTTCACGGAATAAGGATTGGATAGGTAGCACAACTCTAAAGAATCATGTGTCACAGTGAGGTTTAGAGCCTGTTTGGTTTGCCTTGTTTCCATTATCTATCACTCATTTTTCATTACCCATTACTCGCTTTTGGTGGATCCCACACTAGTTGTATCTATTTGGCCAAGTTTTCTTTCATTCCCAATTCTCATCACTCAAAATATTGTGAATGAGTGATGAGAATTGAGAACAGCTTTTTGGTGTTTTCAAATTTTTAGTTATGAGTTAAATGACATTTTGGTAATAACATATGATGAATGTGACCCACACTGTATATACCTGTCACACTACCAATGGCTCTTTCTTTCTTTTCTCTTTCTTTTTTCTTCAAGCCATTTTTTTCTCTCAACTTTGTTCTCTTCTTTCTTTCTTCATCAGTCCTATTTCCTATATAGGGATTTGGGTTGCCGATCTAGGGATTTGTATGTTGATGTGTTTGGATTTGGATGGGTGTATTGGTGTGGTTGTGGTTTGAGGCTTGGATTGTGAGGCCGTTGGTAGCTTTTTCTTTTTGTGGGTGTGGCTGATCATGTGGGTGTTGCTGATCAATGCTTTTTTCTTCTTCGGTTCATCTGAGTTGTTACGTTTGTTTGCAATTTGTGGTCTTCAAGTTTCATTGCTATGGCGGGTAGCAGTTTTTGATACAAGTCCCACCAACTAATGTGGAATGAGTTAAGAAAAAAATTGGGAATTATTTGTTATGAGAATGAGTCACAAGTTGTGAGTTATAAATTATGAGAATTGAGATATGAATTATGAGATATGGGTGAGATGAGAATCAAATTGTCAATGTCAAATTGTGGCCTACAAAACTAATGACAAACGAAAACCCAGACCACCTGGTACCTATTAGAGCCATAAGCACCAACTGCAATGAACACTTAGGACCTGTTTGGATTGCAGAGCAAAGGGGAGTAAAGTTGTACTTTACTCTACTTCCCTCTACCGGCCAGATGCTAAGTGCACTATAATTTTTGTCAAGATTGCCCCCCTGCCAGTCTTGCCTCCTGGTGAGGGTAGTCAAGAACAATGGTGGTTTTATTTATTTATTTTTTGTGGCTTTGCTGAATCAACACAATCGGTGTAAGACAACTTCTCATTGAGCAGCTACCAGAAGACAGATTAGAGGTAAAAATCTGCCAGCAACATGTAATTTTCACATATGAAAAAAAAATTCCAATAAATTCAAGACGACAAAAAAATCTGGAAGGATTGAATGACGAATATTAGAGATTGGCATCACAAAGGGAAAAAAATAAGATCCTACTGGGTCATGAATTCTTTTCAAAGTCTTATGACAGTACAAAAAAAGGAATAAAATTTAATGAAACAGTTATACAACAGGGGGAAAAAAAGTATCTCAAACCTAGTTCATTAGGTGTACAACTCAGAATCAAAAGAATGATCCTTGGTCCAGCTAACCATACCATCAGCATTTAAGCTCAAGTCCAAACCTGGCAACACATTCCTCTGCAGAAGAGATTTAAGCAGGGACACCGCAGCCCCACCAAATTCAGGCCACGAAACACAGAGAGTTCCCTTGATGTTCCTCATCTGGCATCGGCCCAGCAGAGCAGCTGCCAAGCCATCTACAACACTTCCTGATGGAAAATAGTTTATACCCTTCAACAATGATGAATCATCCAGCCCTTTTCTTTCTGATGATGTCTCCAGCTTGAAAGCAAATGTCTCATCTGGTGACAGCTTACCTCGGAAGCTTTGACTCTGAACTGAATCCAATATCAGAACCCTCTCAGGAATTATTTTATCTCCAATCAGCAACTTTGCAACAACGTTAGATCTCTCAGCAGCAATGGAGCACTGAACAGAGACGATGATAATTGAATCATCAGCATCATTATGTGTGTAGATGTTGCAGGATTTGTCTCCAAGAGAGGGTTCAATAGAGTTTCCGGAGAAAGGGATCTCGGGGAGAATAAGACTTCCAATAATGGTTTTAGAGGACAGTTGATGGAAGACATATAGGGATGGGGAAGATATGGCCACGATGAGGAGAGAGGGGCGGAGAGGTTCATTTGGTTTAGAAAACACAAGGAAGGGAGACGGGAGAGGGGGTGAGGGAGGGGCGAAGTTGTTGAGATCTTCCTGAAAGAACCTTGAAGGTGGGGGAATCTCTGTTAGGACATCTTCCATGTCTCCTGCCACTACTTACAAAGATCTCTGCTTACTGCTTACTGCTTACTGATTCCGCCAAGCTAATCTACATATCAATCAACATTATCAATTACTTAGGAGTATTTCTCTCCTGTTGGCAAATCAAATCAAACAGATGCAAACAAAACTTCATTTGATATCAACTCCCTCCCTCAGGGCCGGCCCTTCCCTTAGGCGAGTTAGGCAATTGCCTAAGGCCCCCAAGTGGAAGTTAGAAAAGAACCGGGTAGTTTAGCTTCAAATGAATTACAAAAATAATCTGGCACATCCTTTTAACCAAAAAAACAAAATTTTTGGTAAATCCTATTAAACATTGGTTCTAAACAAAATCATTGACCAAGATAAACTACAAATCCGGTCTAAGAGATTAACCACAAATCAAAACAAATAAATCAACTCAAAACCCTAAAAATTTTACCTTTCTCTCTAGTCTCTGCTCTCCGCCTCTCTCAAGTCTCCAGTCTCCACTGTTCGCTCAAGGCTCAGGCAAGGCAGCAAGCTTGAAGCTCCTCCGCCTCAGCCTCTCTCTGATTCTCTGCTCTCCGCCTCTCTCAAGTCTCAACTGCTCACCTCACCGTATCAGGTTCTGAGGTTCAGGAATCAGGAATAAAATTATAAATATTTGGGCACAGGGCACTCCATTTTATTTGTTAAGAACTTAAGATAACTTTTGTTTATTTGGGCCCTCCCTGGCTGGTTTTGTAACTTTGTTCATCACTTATCAGTTTATCATTATGGCTGCCTGGACCCTCCCTGGACCGGGCGTTAAGTTTAGGCCTTCAAGTTTATGTTTTTTTTTTTTTTTTTTTTTTTGGAGGGTGGGTCTAATTAATAAGTCTTGTGTCAGTGTTATGGCTGTACTTAAATTTTTGTTATGCTTGTGCTTAATTTTTTTTTTTTAATTTATTTTGGTTGAGATTGCTAAAAACTTGTTATTGTTCAGCGAAACTAATAATACATTTTATATAAATCAAGTTCTATTTTTCATTTACTCTACACTTGAAAGTTATTTTTTATTTTATTCTTTATAAATATATTGTTTGATTAGAAATGTCTATTAGAAAATATGCATCTGGATATGAAAAACTTAAAAAAAGAAAAAAAAAAAGAAAAATTAATTGAGTCTCAAAAATGATCAATGGATAAATTTGTTATTAGTAATAAACAAAATATAACATAAAATTTAGATGAAAATATCACAAATGAGTAAGAAATTCACCAAAATAATTTAGAAGAAAATGAGAATAATGATGAAAAATATAATATAAAAATATTAAGTAAACATTAATTTAATTAATATATGAGTATAAAAAAGGCCCAATTTTTAGTTCTCGCCTTAAGTCCCAAAATGTCTAAGGCCGCCCCTGTTTCCCTCTCATTCTCTCTCTGCCTCAACCCACGTCACACTATGCTCCATGGCTGACCACCAAGCTCTCCTTCTGAACCTCCATGGTCGGAGCTTTTCAAACTCATCACCTCCAACCACGCACCACTGCTGAAACCTAGCCAAAATCAAATCACGACCACCACCACAGCCAAAACACAGCCAAAATCAAATCGCAACAAAAACCCAGAAGCCCACCAAATCACAAATCAAATCACACCCACCGAAATCAAAGCACAAAACAACTAAAATCACAAAATGAAAACACTGAAAGTGAACTCACCGTTAAAAAAACATATATTGGTTTTGTTATTATATTTTAGAAGAAGAATCATCTTGTTGAACTAATTTTAGATCAAAATTAATCAAACACATATCACAAGCAAGAATGATAGATTGAAAGCAAAGCAAAAAAAATGGTATTTCCCAGAAAAGTGTTTTCAGAAAATAGAAAGGGTAAGCAAAATATAAAAATTATTTGCTTCATAATCTCAAATAAATAAATAAATAACAAAAAATCACACACCATAATTCGGTGAAGCCTCGTGAGCCACAATTTCACCTAAGAGGATCGTCTGAGTTGAGAGGAAGAGATTTTCATAGTCTTTGGCTCGACAGCACAATCTTCGATTTCCTTTCTTGACGTGGCTTTCGCTCGCTCCTTTCCTGTCAGCCTAGGCGACGTATAATGAGAAATAAAAGGAAGAAGTACAAAGCACCGCGTAAAAAAGAAGAAAAGAAAAATGGTGAGAGAAGAAAGACAGACTGAGATCAGGTGCACTGTCATAGGTATTTTTTTTACATTTTTTAAAAAACTTTTTAACTCTCCTTTAATATATTTTATTTAATAGTTGAGATTGAAAGTTGTTTTTTCAACTTTTAATCTCAGCCATTAATTATAATTGCATCAGGATATTGCACCTGAATCTAAAAAAAACAAAGAGATCTACACATACACATACACATACAAATACATATACACATACACATACGCATACATAAGCACACATACACATACACATACACATACATAAGCACGCATAAACACATACACATACATAAAAACATACATAAATATAAGCACGCGTAAACACATACATATACACATACATAAACACACATACACATACATAAGCACACATACACACATACACATACACACACATACACATACACATACAAATACACATAAACATACATACACATACACATAAATATACATATACATAAATATAAATACACATACACATAAACACATATAAATTCACATAAACGTAAACATACACACACATAAACTTAAATATAAACATAAACACACATAAATGCTCGATTTAGCACACCAAAGTAACTAACGAAATTGTTTGAGGATTGGTGTTAATTTTTAATTTTTCCCAGTCTATATGAGGGTTTAATTTTTCTCAGTCTATATGTGTGTTTATGTCTATGTATATTTATGTTTATATGTGTATGTTTATGTGTATGTGTGTTTATGTTTGTCTATTTTTGTTTATGTTTGTTTATGCGTATGTGTGTTTTTGTTTGTTTGTTTTTGTCTATATTTGTTTGTGTTTGTGTTCATGTATGTTTATGTGTATGTGTGTTTATGTTCATAAATATAAACATACATAAACATACACACATACATAAACATGAATAAACATAAATGAATATAAACATAAACACACATGCGCATACACATAAACATAAACATACACATACACACACATAAACATACACATACACATACACACTCATACACATACACATACATAAACATATATACATACATAAACATAAATGAACATAAACATAAACACACATGCACATAAACATAAACATAAACATACACACACACACATAAACATAAACATACACATACACATACACATACATAAACACACATACACATACACATACATTTTTAGTTCTCGCCTTAGGCCTCAAAATGTCTAGGGCCGCGTTACTCCCTGAAGAACAATTTATTAAAAAGTAACTTACTCTAAAACCTACATGTCCTGTCCCAAAGAATACACTGCACTTATGGTTTGCTTGTCTGCTACAAAGCCATCATTTTTGTTGGAGATAAAACAACCCTTTTCTTTTTTACAAATTAAGCAATACTTATCCTAGCATTTGAGATTTTATTCCCGAAATCTACCCCATATAATTAATTTCTCATTGGTAAACCAACACATGGAGAAGAAAATTAACACATAATCCAAAACATAATATATTACTTGCTGCAACTTGTATTAAGAATCAAGAAAGCACGGACACGGCCTGTGTCGTATGCGTACGGCCAAGAGAGTAAAAATCCTAACTTGAAACGCTGCGTTTTGAGAGAATCCCTTGCACCCAAAATCAGTTTACTCTCTCTCCTTCTCACGCCGATCTCCTCTGCCTCTTCTTCTTCTTCTTCTATGGGAGAGATGATTAGCCGATCTTCTTCCCTCTTCTTCTTTTTCTTCTTCTTTTTCCTTGGCTAAATATGCCCTTACATATTTTACAGTTTTCCCCTTTTGCCCTTACATTTTTTTTTTTTAATTTTTCTTTATTTTGATAGTATACTTTTTTGGTAGTGTACTTGTGTGTATGCTAATCAATTCATGAGCGCATATCCAGATGCTTACATTTTTTACAGTTTTCCCCTTTTCCCCTTACAATTTTTATTTTGATAGTGTACTTTTTTGGTAGTGTATTTGCATGTATGCTAATCAGTATATGAGTGCGTGCTTAGAGACTCTATAATTTTTTTTTTTTTGTTGTAAAGATTAATAATTTACATTCATTATAATTTATAATTACTATATTCCCCTTTTTTTTTTTTTTTTATATAATTGGAAAATGTAGTAATCTTAAATTATAATGGATGCAAATTATTAACTTTTTTCCCAAAAAAATAGAAGAGCCAAATGAGAAAAGACACGATACAACCCATTTTCCTATCCTTTGTGTGTGTGTTTGTTTCTAAAAATAAAATAAAAAAAAAAAGGAAGTGACATGGTAGAATACATTTTTTACATTAATATTAGATCAAATTTCACTTGAAATTAAAACTTACCACATTTTTTTAGTTGGAGCTACACAAAATTTTTTGCCTTGAAAACAACTAAAAAATTGAATACATTCAAGATTGAATTCAACTTCCACTTTAAAATGAATACATTCCTTGTACCTAGATTTTCAATTTTTCATAAGGCACGATTGATACCAATTTAACAATCAAATAGATTGTATTGTAGGAAAATTTTTTTAAAGAATATGAGCTATCCTCCAATTGTATAACGATTATGAGGCTACTAATCCTCAATTTTATTAAATATAGGAAAACAAAAAAGTTGAACAAAAAATTACTTTTGGGTCAAACCCTTGCTTAAGCTTCAATTCATTTTTCAATTTCTCTATTAATTCATCGATAGAAAGTTATGTAAACAAAATTGTAACCAAAATTGATAGAAAACATCATACAAATACTTAGAAGGCCAAGCAAACACCACTTGCTACAAATTTCATAAGAAAAAGTGCAGTTCACCATATTCTACTACATGTAGTAATTGCCAAGAGAAAAATAAAGTATTATATTTCATGTTGGAAACAGTTTATGTTTTGCCTTAACTTTCTCGGCAGCCAAACAAAAAGCTAACCCCAATAATTTGGGCACACACCAAGATCCAATTTTTACGATCAAAACATATCATAGTTTAATTTATCACCTTGTTGTTGACATAAAATCATCAAGCAAGAGAATTATGCGCCTTCAGTGGCAGCCATTTTGAGATGCAAGAGCCTTTTAGTGTACGTTATTGTTAGGGTTTGTGCCCTAAAATCCAATTTATTGGTATGTCATGAATAATTAAATTGTTTAATTATATGAGACTATTTATGAACTAATGGGACATTATCTTAGTCCATGAGATGCATAGTATGTGATTTATGTGATTTAGTCACAGAAGATATAAATCGCAAGTTCTTTGTAAACTCAGAATTTTAGTTCATAGTCGGTGATGAAATTGAGCATTTCATCTGCGAAGACTACAACATATCAACTACGATGATTTGTCTTGATCATGGAAGTGGAGACTTCTAGTTGGTATGTTGATATGTTTTAAGAGTTAAGACATATTGAACTAGACTGCTGTGAGATTTATTATTCTCCTAACGACTGTTAAATGAATAATAAATCTCACGACTTCTATTTACATCAACTCTAAATCCTGAGAAAATAATGGACCTGATCATGAGATGTAGGTTGCTTTGATATATCAGGAGTGAGATCTATTAGTCACGGTCAAAACCTCAGTATGTTAGGCAGCCGCATTTAATGTTGATGAAACATATATTCTCAAGATGGAATTCATAATCTCTTAACGAAAATATAAAATATTCCCTTGAGATAAGTTTAATGGGTTTGGTTATTCAGAGTGTTGGGCCCAACCACTTTAGTAAGGAGTTATTAAAGTATATATTTATGGAATTGGATTTCATAAATATATGAATAACATAAAGGATTAAACTAGGTACTCAAGGATTAAGATGTAGTAATCTACAAAGTGACAGTTAACATTTCATGACTTTGTATTACTACAAATATTTTAATGAAGGAATTGTATGTATAATAAAGTCTTGGGATATAATTTATTGATAAGGCCTAGAGTGCAATTATATTCTTATAGTGGTATTGAATATAATTAATGGTAACTTTGGACTTGTCAAGAGTTGACGGAAAAGCCCAAGGCCCATTGGAGCTAGTGTCTTATTGGTCCCTTTGGTCCCATCTCAAGCCACAAACTAAAGCCCAATTGGGTAGGCCCAAAAGGCTAACCCAATTAGATAATCAGTCATTATTTAATAAGAGTTATTAAATAAAGAAACCATGAGACTAGTTTTAGTTTGGGATGTACGTATGATGAAAAGAAAAGAAATCAGTTTTTCTCCACAAGGAGAAGAAGAAGAATTTTCTTTGAGAATCTATGTACAAAAGACTAATTAAGAGACCACACATCTTGGGCACCATGTGGAATTGAGATGAAGATTATAGGTATTCTTAAGTCAAGGTTTTGAAATTCACTGCATCAAGGTACGCTTTCTATTCTTTGTTCTAGAATTCATGGTTACATGTTTATCTTTCATGATTGAAGTAGATCCGTGTTTGTTGCTTCCGCTGTGTGTTTTGTATGAGATACAAAACCAGATTTTTCAACAGTTATTTGGTTAGAAAAGTGACTTCCAATTGTTCATTCTGAACTTTTCACCATAACTTGGAAGGGAACATGTAAAACCTGCAAAATTAAGACAAAATATTATGCAAACAATTAGAAAATTTGAGCACATGATATGAAAATTTCCTTATTAAAACTTTTATTGACGGTTGGAAAAGTGACTTCTAATTGTTCATCTTGAACTTTTCGCCATAACTTGGAAGGAAACATGTAAAACCTAAAATTAAGACAAAATATTATGCAAACATTTAAAATAAATTGAGCACATGATATGAAAATTTCCTTATTAAAACTTTAAAACCTTCACGGACAATTTTCATTTTATAACATATATACAATTTTTGGAAAGGGATCATCACGCAATTCAATGGCCATTTTGACACCATAACTATGTGGATGTAATAAAACCATAAAAACTTAACAGAATCTATATAAAACTGAAGTGGAAGGCAAAGGTTGGAAGAAAAAACAAAAAGGTTGGAGATTTCAAATGGAAATTTCATTTGGAGTTAATCTCAAAGGCTAGAGGAAACGGTAATAGAGTCTTTAATAAGGGGTATGAGGACAGATGTGTTTTTTTTTTTTTTTTTTAATAATTAGTACGGCATATGTATTTTTAAAAAGAAACGTGTGTTTTTTTTTAATTTTAATTTTAATTTTTTTTTTTATAAATGGATAAAGTAATTTGAAAACCAATTAGGATAGTGGTCCTGTTTTGTAAATAATAAATGTATAGTTGCTTGGAAGAAGTGGGTTAGTGAGTAAAAAAAAAAGAAAAAGAAAAAGTGGGTTAGTGGGAGAGTGTTCTTATTTTGTAGGCAATGTTTTAGTACAAGTTAGACTTGTATTTTTACCGGACTATCCTTTAATTTTGCTTCTACTTGAACCTAGGGGTGTAGGGGTATTTTAGGGAAAAAAAAATCCAGTCCAAGGAGGAGAAGCCCCTTAAATAGTAGTGTAGAAAGATAGATAAATAAAACCGAAACCTCTGACTTTTGGTTGACCTCTCTACAATTTTCCACGTCAGCATTTTTTATTTATATTTTTTTAATTTGATTTAATTCTTTCAACTTTAATACATACGGTCCCTACCTAATGTTAGACTCATTCTCTTCTCTTTGGCTTCGTCTCTCCTCTCCAATCTTACTGATTCAGCCATTCTCTCTTTTTAATTTCCCATGCTCTCTCCACCAACAAACACAAACAGTCTACAGCAGAAGCCAGTCTCCTGAGTAGAGCAAAATCTGAATCCTAAAACTACCGTTAGATACAAAAAATTTGCAACTGAAGCTAGCCTTCTCTAAAGAGCAAAATCTGAACCTTAGGTAAGAATTCTAATTCGCTTTCAATTGAAAATCTACCTACCCTGTTATTATTTACTTTTGGTGTTTTCGGTTGCTATGGTTGAATGGTTGGTTGGCCTTTACTTCGCTGGCCTTAAAAAGAGTTTTCCAAAAAAATAATAATTGTGTTAACTTTAGGGGCTATGGTTTCTTTAGTTTTTGGTTATTGGTTCTGGATTTACATTACATTACTTTGCTATTATTATTATTTTCATACATGATGCGTACAATTGGATCATGGGTGAATTATAATTGAATTCATAGATTGATGGGTTTAGATGTGGAGGGTTTAGATAATTCAAATTATTGGACGCATTGGATTTTTATGTTCCTATATGTGTTGTGATTTGTGATTTAAAAATATTGTATAGTTTATATCATCAGTTGCTGTGATACCCTAATTTGATTGATTGTGTGATGTGTGTGGGTGTGTGATGAGTCCCACATCGGGTATTTACTGGGTAGATTTGGGTTTTATTAACAACTACAAGAAGCCTAAATTGTGATTAGTTCTTTTGAGGTATAGCGCAGATATGGCTAGTACTTTTCCTTGGGTCGTTACATATGGTATCAAAACCAGCCCGGTAATCCAGTGTGGGCTCAACCCCACAAAGTGGGCCCTAACAAGGACGTTAGAGATTTAAGTGGGGGAGATTGTGATACCCTAATTTGATTGATTGTGTGATGTGTGTAGGTGTGTGATGAGTTTCACATCAGGTATTTACTGGGTAGATCTGAGCTTTATTAACAACTACAAGGAGCCTCAATTGTGACTAATCATTTTGAGGTATAGCGCAGATGTGGCTAGTGTTTTTCCTTGGGTCGTTACCTTTACATAAGACTTATGAAGCACAGGTGCGGCTCCAAGGCCACTGCACCCACACCCGACACGCACCGACGCGGTGTGCGGTGGTTGACATCGCTGATCGCGCATCCGTGCCGTGTTGTTTTTTTGTTTTTGTTTTTGTTTTTTGTTTTTTTTTTGTTTTCTCGTTTATGGATTTGCGCAGATTCTAGGCTGACTCGCGTTGAATCGGGCCGATTCGGACCAAAACAGGCTGAAAAAGGGCTTAAATTGGATGATATAATCTATTTCAGCTGGAAAAATCATAGCGGGCCGGTATTAAACCACCCTCTTCATTGTCTCTTTCTTCTACATTTCATCTTCTTCTTCGTCTTTGTGTTCTACAAAGCTTCTGAGCCCGAGGGGGTGTTTGGTAAGGGATTTTAAACAATGTTTTTTAGTATTTAAACAATATTACATGTATTTTCACACACCCTTTTATCCACACGTATTTCAAAAAAAAATATAAACAACATTACTAGAACAACATTACCAAACACCCCTGGAGTGTTTTCTTTTTATGCCTGTTAATCTTCTTTGTTTTCTCTCTTTTTAATTTCTTAGTTTGTGTGCCCCACATGACCTGGTCAGTACTTAATACTGAGTGAAGTGAAGGGTTGAAAGAGTAGTGCCTAGTGGGTTTTATTGTTTCCCCACACACCAACCACGTGGCTAATAACTTTCGGTTTTTTTTTTTAATTTTTTTTTTAAAGATTTTAATGGGTTTCCCTTTTTTACCTTTCTTTTACTTTTTTTGTTTTTTTTTTTTTTTTTTTTTTTTTTTTTTTTTTTATGTTTTTTGTTTTAAATGGTAGTAGGTAGTATATTATTATTATTATTATTATGAGGGCTAATATATTTAGTTAAGGATTAATATATTTTATTTCTTAAAAACGATTAATATATTAAATTATGATATGGATTTATAAAGACTTTATTATCTATACTATTGCTCTTAAATTGGTATATGTTTACCGTTATGTGAAAAAAAATATGTTTAGGTATATATAGATAATATAAATAAAAATATTTTTAATAATTTATTAATAAATGTATCTTGCCGCACCCGCACCCTACTTTTTCAAAAATTACTGTGTCATCGCACTACACCCGCACCTGCACCTAAACTCGAATCCGAATCTGAACCCATGCTTCTTAGCATAAGACTCATTGAGACAAAAGATTTGTGAAGATAGGCCAACCCTATCATCACCTGATGTGTTCGAAAAAATGTTTGAGTGAAGTCAGAATAAATAAAAATAAATTGTAAATTTTTCTTGTTTATTTTATGAAAATCCTCTATTTTCATTTGAATTATTTATTTATTTATTTTTTCATGCCAATATCAAAGAACTGAGTCTCTATGGTGAGCATCACCCCTTTTGCCACGAGAGTAAAATCAGATGCATGTGTGTGCACTTGTGTGTGGCAGGGGCATATATGTTGTAAAACATGGGTCAGCCTCAGTCCCTAGCAAAACTCATTTCTATTGTGTAAGATACTTGGTTTTGGTTGACACTGTTTAGATACCATAAATATGTAAATGATGGTTCTACTAAATGACCATCTCAGGCTCAAATCCTAATAGAGCACAAAATTCATGCACGTTTAATCTTTTAACCATAACTGGCTAGCCCTCACAAACCATGATAGTCCTTATTGATTGACAGTGGCAATTCTGTATCTCTTCTCTTGAGCATCTTACACATGTTTTATGGAGGCATATTGTGAACTTCAAGCTTAACGAGTCTCTCTCCCTATTAGATGTAGATTTCATTACACAACAAATACTTAAAACACCTAATAAACAATACTAAATTCAAAATTTTCCCTAAAAAAAAATCAACTTTTTTTCTTTTATATTAACTGAGATGTTACCTCTTGACTGTTTCTTAAATCATTCTTTTCTATTTTATTTTTCTTTGTTAGATGAATAAATTTCATTACACAACATATACCTAATGTTAGTAACATAACTTTTTCAAAAAAAAAAAAAAAAAAAAAAAGAGTAAAGAACTAACCATTGAAAATATCAGTATGAATACCTGGCTACTACATTATTTGAAAAAAGAAAAAAAGAAAAAAAAATTGTTCAGTGCATTGTGAAACTCCTAGGCCTAGCATTCTTTTAGAACTCAGACCATATGAAGAAGTTGTTTACTTAATATTTAAAATTCTCTCATTCATTCTCATTTTTAGGATAAACGATAAAAATTTATTGATAAAATGAATATATAAATGTGTAACAATCTCATGACAGGATTAGCAAGACCATGCATTTGCTGCCAGGAAATAATATGCCATGTAAACACATGAGGCACTATGCCACTATCTCTCATAAGAAGCAACTCATAAACTCAATATTCAAAACTTCAAAACAAAACGACTGACAAATAGTCTAAGTATCTCTACTTATCTACTCTTGATGGCCCCCAATTTTGATTATGCAGACTTCTTGGAAACTGTTGAGGAGATCATTTGCAGCAACATATATTTATGTTAGATGAATCTGATTTCCCTTAGATACATCTTAAGTTCATGCAAATAATAGTAGTTTGAAAGGGTGTCTATTTGAAAGAAATCAAACGAAATGCCTGTTTATTTCAGTTTCAACTATCTTTATAAACAATTAAAACCAAATTTCATAAAACCTTTGGATACATCTTAAGTAAGACATACAATCAATTTCAAAAACACCAAATGTTGGGTTGAAAGTAATACACAATTATTCCAAGTTGTGCTATTAGGCTCAGCCAAGCCACTCTCTATGGAATTTAAAAAAAAAAAAAAAAAGCTATTTCTATGAGAAAGAACATAAAAAAAATTTGAAGCAATTGCTTGAAATCATTTAAGTACATGCCATCAATGAAGCACCTTGAAATCATTTTAAGTACATACCATCAATGAAGCTACAAATAATTACTAGCCTATGGGGTCTTTTATGTGTAATTATTTGTAGCTTCATTGATGGTATGTACTTAAAATGATTCGGTGATATTTTATGGGTGATATTTTCATTTTGGTTGGGATTGCTTAGGTGTTTCAATTAGAGTGAGTTTTGTAAAGGATGTGCAAAAGCAAGAGGCATAGTGGGAAAGACAACATGAACTTGCGGCTGAGAATTTTGGGGTAAGAAATTCTTCTAATATTTCTTCTTCTTCTTCTTCTTCTTCTTCTTCTTCCTCTTCTTTAAATTTTTATTTCTTTAAGTTTTAATTTTGTTTATATGGAACTGTTGGCGTTTACATCTATTTTTGTGTGGTTGTCTTTAGAATAAATAGATTATGAGTTTGGGAATTTACTTTCTGACTTAGGTTTGTTTGGTATCCTTCTATTTTGCTGTAATTGAAAACTTTTTACTGAAAGTACTGTAGATAAATGTAAAAGTTAGCTGAAATAGTACAGTGAGACTCATGAATAATATCAAAAAGTGCAGTGGAACCCATGAATAGTAGCAAAAATAAGCTGAATAGTAAAATAAGCTGGCTTTTTAATTTGGAGCCAAATGCACACTTAAGTGAATTATAAATTTTTTGGCCTTGAAGCTTATTTCATCATAATTTACCACAAATCAATTGATACTATATGATCTATTATCTATATATCTTTAAAAGAAAAGGTTTGTAAAAGGATTTTTTTTTTTTAATTTTTAATTTTTTTGGCCCCATTTGAAGCTTCTCAATGGGTATCACCAAGACTTAGTAAGAAAACCAAAAATATGATAAACCATATGCAAATTTACTTCAAAATTTGATTCACTGTTCACACTATTATCTTCATTACATTCCTATGTGTTATATATTCTATAGACTCTTATATTTATCATTTTCATTATGTAATGATGTTTAAAAACCATTTATTTTTAGAAGTGACCTTCTTGCATCAATTTATAGTGGTAGATGATGAATTTTGTTAAATGTCAGGTTTTGGGTAGAATATTGTATGTGGTGTTTGAGCTTCATATTTACAATTGTTTTAAGCATGCTTCATGTGGACTTCCTTTTCTTTTATTGTGGAAGATGCTGATAGTGAGTTGGCAGATTTCAAATCATTGTTTGACTATGTTTATCATAAAAACTCATACCCAAAAGTATGTTCTACCACAATTTTGATGCAATATGCTTTTGTATTTTCTGTTTAATGTTGATGACTCTAGAACCCAAAAAATTAAACCAATGCCATTTCTTATGAACTCAGTTTTTTATTTTTTGGTTTAATGGTTGATTATTATTTTCTTTGGTTTTTCAATACTTATGAACTCTATTTTTTTGTCGATAACATTCCTTAATTCCCTAATCCCTTCAAAGTGTTTGAAGAAATACTTTAACCAATCGTGTTTGATTGGGTTTTACTGATTTTTGCAGCTTGGTTGGTAAGTGTGTGTGTGTATTTCTGTGTGAATTTTTCTTACAAAATTGTACAGCATGGTATTACTAAGAAGAAAATCCTCCTAACATGCAGTTAAATCTAAAAAAAAAAAAAATTGTAGCTTAACTATGGGTGAGTTAAGTTGTGATTTTGTGCAAATGTTTTTTTTACTTGAAATCACTTGCTGAATCTAACTTAAAATTGATAACGTGTAGGTTCAAAAAAATTTGAAAAAGATAAAAAATAAAAGAAGAGATGAGGTTCTAGAAGGAGGATGCTTAGGTCAAGACTGACAAGTGAAATGCTATCAAAGCATCAAAAAACTTTGATAGCTCTTGTAGTTGCCAGTGGATTTTATGCAGATTACATGCCTAGAATAGATAATTAGAGACAGATGTGGCAATAGTGTTTGCATGTAATTCTTGAGACAATAGATCCAATAGTGTCTTGAAAGCAATGTTAATTATTTGAAAAATACATTGGAGTGGGGAGTGGATTTGTGTAGTGAGGTTGATTCACAATTAAAATGAACTTGTATGTTTTTGTTCAATCTCTTATTTACTTCTTTTTTTTCCCCTCTCTCTCTCTCTCTCTTTTCTTTTGACGTCTAGGTTTAAAAAGAATAGATAAGGTTCTAGAACGATGTTTGGGTTAGGTTTTGAAAATCCTTCATTTTGTGTCTCTTCAACTTTGGGTCTATTTTTATATTAGCCTTTCCATGTATTTAAATTCCTTTATACAAATTTTCTCATTATCATAAAGTTTGTAGTTGCTTTTTTGTTGTGAAATTATTTTTATCGTTATTATTTGTGGTGGGCCTTTTTGCAACTGCGGGCTGGGCTGCCTCTTGCCACACTATGGCCCAAAGGTTCTGGGTAGAAGAGTCAGGACCGGCTTGGCTACAACGCACCCTAAACCGGCTTGTGCGCAAATTGAGGCCACTTTGCTAAAACTTTAGTGACACGCCCACGACAGAGGAAACTGTTACAAATGAGTTATGGCAGGCAGATATAATATAACAACTGTTAAGGGTCATTTTCGTAAAGTCAGCCCAACCCAGTATAACAGACAATAAGAGTGGCAGGAACAGAATAAAACTATTAGGCCCGAGCGGCAAGAATAACAAAACATAGGCCCATAACACGAGCAAATAGGTCTTGAGGAAGCAAATGGGCCTAAAGAGCTCGGAAAGAGAGAAATGACACCCATGGGCAATGTATGGTATGAAAAAGTGAGAATGGGCCGTGGCAGGCCCAAAGCGATGTAAAGAAAGTAGGGGTTAATGGCAAGCCCATGAGCCCCAAGGATGAGAATGAGGAGATTGGGCCGAGGAAGCCCAATCAAGTTAGTAAAAAGCCCATGGGAATACAAAGTTAGTAAATGGGCCGAGGAAGCCCGAGGAAAGTAAAAGGGCCGCAGGCCCAAAGAAGAAAGAAAGAGACAATGGAGCCTATAAAGTGAGAACACCAGCAGACTTCCTTAAGTCACTGGGGGAAGAAGTGAAACGGCAGGTCTGAAAGGGGCCTAGCAAGAACATGTTTCCATGGTAGGAAAGGCCAAGCAATGAAAACAAGACATAAAGCATAAAACGAGAAATGGGCCAAGGGAGATGTACTAAGGAAAGCCCAATCCAAAAGGAGGTAGTGAAGGTGCAAACAGTCCGCGTAAAAGAATCAAGAAGAGTGGCAGACGAATACAAACAAGGGAGCATGCGTAAAGCCCAGGTGCCACCAGCCTGTACCCAGCCAATATGGGTCGTGGTGGGGCCATGGGTCCGTGGTAAGAGGTAAGGGGGGGTATGGTTTGGTGGTGGGGAGGGGGGAAAGGATTTATTTTGCGCTCCCTGTCCAAACCCTTTTGGAGGTACGTCCTGCTGGGATGACAGACCGTCCAAAAGGGGTAAGATTGGAGAGGGAACGTTGGGTGCATGCCATAGGAAGAGAGAGAGAGCATTTAAAGCCACGGCAGAGAGCAGTGCCACGGCGGACAGAAACAAAACAAACCTGGCTTTGTCTGGCGAGGGCGAGCTATGCGCAGATGGTGGTCGGCAAGCATGCCCAGACCAGACAAAGGCCGTTAGAGGGTAAAATGGTAAAAGAACGCTTACGGCAGGCCCTATAAAAGGAGCCTCGCCGTGCCCTGTAGAGGGGACCGAAAAACAGAGGAGAAAAACACATAGAAAGAAAAACTAAAAGGAAAAGGAAAAGAAAGAAAAAAAGATAAGAAAACAAGGTGTGAGGATAATAGGCATGCACCAATAGATCTTTTCTTTCCTCTCCCCCTCAAAATCCCACTCTCTAAGGGATAATGAAGCGGTAAAAAATAATAATAACTTTCTTCACACCTCAACCATTTAGGTCCGATTCCCTCAAAGTTATTAATCCCCACGGCAGGATATTCACCTGGGAGGTTGATTTCATTGAGAGGAAGCGTTCTTCCTCTTTGGACGGTCACCATTACAGACTTGATTTTGGCTTGATGTTTATCTTTGACTAAACCTCCATCATTGTTTAATCCATTGCTTTCTTTTCTTTTTAAAAGCCATTATTATTATTATTATTGCTATTACTATTGTGACATTCGGCAATCATTATTATTGAAAGCCACGACATTCTGTTTATTCATTTTGTTATCATTGCATCTACCTGCTGTAATTTTGTGGTAATAGCTCTGTTTGCCGTAAGGGGTGTCCCTGGCAGATAAGGCTGAGTTTGTGCACAAACCGGCCCAAAGTGAGTTGCAGTTGGGCCGGTCTCAACTTCCCTACTCAGAAACACATCAGGGCCCATCACTTGCAGAGGGCAGCCCAGCCCAAACACAAAAAAGGCCCCTACAACAACAATAAAAGGAAATATGCTTATTGTCAACTAGAAAAGCAGGGAATATTAAATGAAATAAAAGAAAGAGTAGTACAACAATATAAATGCAGTATAAACAAGATGATAATGATAAAAAAGGGAAATAACACCAATGCTTAATCCATAAAATGAAAGAAAGAATGGTCAGTCTGCCACGACTGGTTGTCTTACGGAGTTAAGTCTAAGAAGGGAATAACTTCTTCAATGTGGGTAACCTCACAGGGAGATCTTGCCATGGAAATTACACACTTTGAGAGATTGGGCCTAAATGGCTTATGCTTAAATTCCTTAATTCTTACTAGAGGGTAGTCTTTTAGAGGGAGAGAAGGGATTAGCCTATTGGTAGATGCCTGCTATCACGCTCTTGCTTACTCTCTGTTTTTCTTTCTTTTTTCTATTTGAGTTTTCTACTCTATTTTCTTTCTTTTTCCTGTTCCCTTGTGGGGTTGTTATGTTCACTCTTTCTTTTCTCTCCTGTTGCTCTGTTGTTGTTTCTTTTTCCTTGTGCAAAGCGAAGCGCCTTTTTATACTGCCTGCCATGAAGGGTTTTTACTATTTTACCCCTTAATCACTTTTGTTTGGGTGTGGGTGTCCTTCTAGACCACCCACTGGTCTTTTAGCTGCCCAACTACCACCACTTACCTGTGCTGGCCGTGCCACATCCTATTACCAGACAAAGAGCCATATTTTGTTTGTGCCCACCGTGGCATTCCCATCCGGATAAGGATGTGCATTCTCTCTCACTATCCCTCATGGCATGCACCTAGTGATTCCAACTCACCTTTCCCTCCTTTGGGTGGTATGTCATCCCAGCAGGATATTTCCCTAAAAAGAGTTTGAGCAGGAACCCTAGAATAGGCTCTCCTTTCTCCCCACCACCAGACCACACCCTCTCTTACCTCTGGCCCATGGCCCACCACTCTTGTATTAGCTGGGTACAAGTTGGTGGTACCTGAGATTTGTGCGTGCTCCACTTCCATGTGTGTCTACGGCTTGTCTGCTGCTCATGCGCTTGCCATGACTTAAGGGCTTATCTGTACATTTTGCTGCTTGTTCTTGACTTCTTGTGGCGTAAATGGGTCTTTGAGCCTTCGTTCTTTATGTCTTACTTCTTTCCTAGGATGGGCCTTGCTTGATTATGAGCTTTTCCTTCTCTAATCCATTCTTTGCCTCTTTCGCGGGTCTACTAGAACTTCCTGCTGTGCTATTGTTTAACCCATGCTCGCTAGGCCTCTTTTGGGCCTACTGTGTGCTTTCCCTTTGCTTAATTCCAATGGCCTAGTATTACCATTGGGCTAGTATTAATTCTATTTTGGGCTTCCTTGACCCATTCCATTGCTTTCGGGCTTCCTTTGCCCCTTTCATCCTTTTAGGCATCCTCGGCCCATTCCAGTTCTTTACTCCAATGGGCCTTTGCTAAGTCTCTTAGGCTTCCCCAACCCAAATTACCACATCCTTTACTTTTGGGGTTAATGGGCTTTCCATCAACCTCTTACTCGCTTAATTCATTATTTTGGGCCTCTTTGGCCCATTCTTGCTTACTTTCTATTTCATATAATGCCCATGGGTTTACTACTTCTTTTCTCCGGGCTTCTTTAGGCCCACTTGCTTTCTTTGAGGCCCATTTGCTATTTTCTAGGCCTATGATCCATTATTCCTGCCATTCGGGCTTAACAGTTTTCTTCTTAATTTACCAACTCTTTTCCTCCTATATTGTTGGGCTTCTTCCTACTATTGGGCCTCTTTGCCAAATTGGGCATCAACATTTAGCCCCATGAGCATATGAAGTGCTCTTGTGGTTCATATGCGAACAAAAAAAAGACTTTTCTTCTTCTTTGTCTTTTCTTCTTCTTTTCTTTTTCTTCGTGGGTTTTTTCGAATAGTGGGCCCTGCTTTATTTATTTATTTTTTCTTGCCATGAACAGTGTTGTCTCTTCAAATTTCCCAGTTTAGCAGTTATTCTAAAACACAACCTCTGCTTCATTAATTTTGTGCCTTATTCGATGGGTGACCCATTACATCCCTTCGTGTTAGCGTAATGACATTAGTACTTAAAGAGATTCCTTTCATGTTACTAACACAAAACACTTTTTCCCTTTCCCTTTCTTTGCCATGTCTTCTCCCTTAAACGCTTCCACCCACTTACTCCAATAAATCATTCCACCATGACGCTAGCGAAAGGCCAAGGTTCTTCCCGCTGTAAGGGAAAAGAGATCACCTCCGATGATCCTGCCATAAAAGACGTAGGCGAAGAGGCTCCTCACTCTGAATCAGAGCGTTCCGATGAGGAGGAAGGACGCTTTGACCTGGATAGCGAATGCACTCTTCTCATCGATCCTTGGTACGATACCTACTCCCATTTCCCAAAAATGCCCAGTGAGTACTTGCCTTCATCGATGGGTCGTGTATGGCTTTCCCTTTGCCATCGTAACACAGAGATATCTTAGGCTCCATTGGTTACTTCGATTCCTAATCTTATTATTCGCCAAGGTACTACACTCCCTGTTCCCATTCTCTTTAAATTTGTCTCGGGTATTGCTTGGGGTTGGAAAGAATGGGTAGATACTGAGTTGTCTAATAAGGGTTTCATGGTGGCGTTACAGAGGGCCGGTGCGTTAAAGGCCATTGTTTCATCGCTTTGCTTGTCCAACTATAGGGACTTGTTCAATCTCTGCCATTTGGTCCGCTAGTGGTGCACTGCTACTTACATCTTCTTTCTTTCTTGGGGTGAGATCATCGTGACCCTGGAAGATGTGGCAAACCAATTGCTTTTGCCCATTTTTGGTGATGTTGACCCTGCTGCTTTAGAGCTCTTTGTGGAGAAGGAGGCCATGGAGACCGAGTTGAGGAAGGGAATGAGTGGCAATGCAAAGTTGTCACATTGGGTTGGGGCTTTTTCCAAGGCTTCTATTGCTGCTCGTCGTGTGGCCTTCGTCACATTCTGTCTCTGTAAGTTCATCTTTGGCTTTCATCCTCATTATGTTATTAAGCTTTTGTATTTTCGATTAGCTATCAAGATATCTATTGGGGTGAGTCTGCCGTTGGCCCCCATGTTTTTGGGTCATCTATATGTGCAGTTAGACATTTTGTAAAGTGATGAGAAGCAGACAGGTTCTTGCCATATAGTTACTACTTCTGCCCATAGTACTATTTTGTAGCATTTATTGTGGGAGTGTTGTGCTAGGCATTTTGGCAAAGTGTAGGCCGGTCCGTTTTGCTAAGGAGAGGTATCATTCGTGTTCGAAGGTTATTATTGATTTTTGTGGGCAATTTGCATTTGATTTTCCATTGGCTTTCCCTTGGGTTAGATTGAAGCCGTTTGGACATCTTGCTTTGGAGTTCTTTGACAAGGGAGTTGGTTTTTGTTGGAGAGCATATAGGAATTTGGGTACAAGTTATATATGTGCTGATTCTATTATGGGTCCTTTTATTGATACTGATGGGACCACCACCCCGTAGACTGTTTTTGATGAGAGGGGTATTACTTACTTGGCAGCCACCAATGCTGGGTGGTTGCCTTATTTGGCTAATGAGGGGATTCGGTTTGTACATTATTCTGCTATTAGAGTGATGAGGCAGTTTGGGTTGGATCAAGATATTCCTAATGGTTTTTCTGCTATTATGGAGTCTCCCACTTTTGTTTGGCCATTCCTGTGACACAGTGCCTTTGAGTTTTGGAGCAGCCATGGGTTTTCTCTCATTCCTCTTGATGGCCTTAACGCAGTCATTTCTGCCAATCCTCAATTTCTTCTTCCTACCAAGTCTGTGGTGGCATATGCTAGGAAGCAGAGTCGGTTTGCTATATTTGAGTGGGAATCGGAGGAGAAATGGTGGTTCTGGCATGTTGGTGATTTCCCCATAGGTTGGAAGAAAAGAGTGAAGGTGACGAACCTCACTATTCCTGCGAAGAAGGGCTCCACGTCTCGGTCTGCCAAGAAGGGTGATGACTCCTCCGAGACTTATTTAGACATTGTCCTTTTTAAGGGCAACCTTCCTTCTATAGGTAGTATAGTCTTGGAGAGTTCTCCTTTTCCTTTTGCTCATAACCGTTCCAGCAGGCGCCCTATTGCAGGCAAGTCTAGGCCTGCTACTCCACGGCCATTTGCTGATGCTCCTCCTTCTAGCAGGACTCAAGGCAACAAGAGGAAGACATCTTCCCCTCCTTCGTTTGCCAACTTTGAAAGGAGAGTATGTTATCTCTAATTTTACTTCCTCTTATTTTTTCTTATTTATAAGGCTTTTCTGCAGCTAACCCCATATACATGCTTACTTTTTTTTTTTTTTTTTTTTTTCTAGTCTTAGTACAAGGAGGATACTTCTGCTACCCGCCCCATATTACTTGATAAGCTCGAGGTGGAGGTATGTCTTTCTCTTTCGCCTTTTGCATGTGTTTTTGTTGCCATGTGTCATCATGTGCCTCGTTTCTCTCTCTCCTTTTCTTTTTGTATATATATGTATGCATCTCCACTTATCATGCATTCCTTTCTCTTTTATTTTGTGTTCTTCAGGCTAAGCCCAAGCCCATTTCCATCTATCACTCCATGGCTGAGGAGGTTTCTGCTGCCATGGGCACACCTATGGAGGGTTTCTTTGATGGGGCCGATGTGGTGGCTGAGACCATGGCTTCTGCTACTACTACTGCTACACAGAAGGTTCCTGCTGAGACCTCTATCCCATCCACTGAGCCTGGATCTGTAGAGGAGGGTGCCTAGACAGAGGGGGTCAGTGAGCCTACTTTCATTCTTGTCGAGACTTCTACTCCCCAAAAGGGAGTTACTCCTCCGACTGCTTCCCAGAATGAGATTGCCTTCCCTGCTACACCTCGTGTTATCTCGATTAGTGATCCTTTTGTGGCTTTATCTCAGGCCATGAAGGATGGCTTTTTTCTGGTGGTTACTCCCTCATCCATTCCTAGTTCTGCTACTCGTGGGCTCGATGCGAATCTGTCTTTTGATGAAGGATCTAAGGAGATTCTTGTTGATTCTGATGATGAGCCTACTATAAAGAAGAGGGTCTCTGATTCCAACGAGGAGGACAGTAATGACCACGAGACCAAGGCTATAGGTACGTATCCCTTACACTTTTTAGGCTTTCTCTCCCATCCTTTATCGTTTCATCTCTTCTCTTTTTCTTTATATATATATATATATATATATCTGCATAACTTTCTGGTGCACTATTTATTTATTCTGCGTGTTCATTCCTCTAATCACAGATATTCCTAAGGAGCCTAAGACTGTAGCAGACATCTCGATGCCTACAGCCCCCATTCCTGCCGCATATGTAGCTCTTGTTTCTACCACACCTACAGCACCTGTTTCTGCCACACCCACAACCCTCATTCCTACGGGTCCTAATATGTTCTTCCATCTTCTTCCTTATCTTTGTTATAAATTCATTCTCTTCATTTCATGGATTCCTTATACCGCATTCCATTTCTTCTTTTAGGTCCGATTCTTACTGCACCTTCTCAGTTTGAGGTGGGCAGCAGTTCTGCCGTGGTTCCAGACCCCGTGAGCGAGGTTGCAGCTGTTTTCACTCGCATTGACCAGCCTGAGGTTAATGATCTTGATCCTGCGGACTTCTAAGGTGCTGGGTCTCCTTATGTTGATTTCCACAACTTTCGGGGTTCCCGAGGAGCGCTTTTCCCATTTGGAGGTAGTCTATAGCAGTTGCGGAAACTTCATGCAGGGGTTTCTTTTCGGCCGTTCTGCGAGGAGCATTTCTTAAAGCTATTGGGATGTACAATGAACGATATCAAGCACAACTTTGTTGACACTGTTTCCGCCAAGAGGATCTTGTAGTAGAGGGCTGCGGTCCAGGAGTTGATCATGTGGGCTTTGCTGTAGAGTTCATGTTGGACCACTTGCGTAAGATTGCCCGAGCCTTCTTCATGAAGAAGGTTCAACCTGCTGTGGATGCCATTGATACACGCATTGAGGCTTTGAAGAAGGAGGTGGCAGACTTGGAGGGACATCGTGACCGTCTTCTTTCTAGTGTTGCTGGATCTAGTCGTTTTGGAGAATAGACTCTCATTTCTGGACTTCGTTGAGATTATGTAGTTTCCCTTTTGTTTCCTTTCCCTTATTTCCCTATCTAGTACACTTTATATTTTCTACTGTACTTATTTGGCAAGTCTGATATGACTGCTATAGTTTGGGTTTGTAAGCTACGATACTACACTTGCTACTACTTTTGCTATCACTATGACTATGATACAATATGCTTTCTAATACTTCATAGTTTTTCATTACATTCTGAATAAAAGCATGCTACAATATTGCCTTGTGACATAGTCACTTGGAGGAAAGGAAAAAAAAAAACCATGGAACTAACTAAACAAAAGGGATAAATATGTGATTTTTTTTTTTTTTTTTTTTAAGCATAGTATCGTTTTAACCACTTGCGATTGATGGGGTCCATAAAATCTTTACCATCCATCTGGGCCAAACGATAATACCCACTTGCATGTGCCTCTCTTATCACAAGGGGTCCCTCCCATTTTGGTGAGAACTAGATGGTCTTTTCATACCTCGCTGGACATGGTTCGCTGCCTTTAGCATAAGTTGCTGAGAACACCTTTTCTCTAGTCATTTTGCCATAAGCTTCAGTCATTCTTTGTCTGTATCTATGGCTGCGTTCTTGAGCCTCTTCCCTTTTCTCATCCAGCCCCTCTAGGTCTTCACACATTTCTGTTGCAAAAACTTCTTTCTCATTTTCTTTCTTCCGCATTTGCATGACTCTCAAAGAGGGAGTCATTACTTTTGCTGGGCTCATCACCTCTATTTCAGAGACTAAAGAGAAGGGTGAAAACCCTGTGGCTGACTTTGGTGAGTTTCGGTAATCCCAAAGGGCATCTGACAGGTGTGTCGCCCATCCCCTAGTATACTCCTAGCTCATTTTGCTGATGATCGTTATGAGTGTCTTGTTTGTCGCCTTTGCCTGCACATTCCCTTGAATCCTTGATGACCGATGTTGTTTGATCTGGTAAAACTCTAGCATTTTTCTCACATCGTTGTTGACAAAGGGCATGCCATTGTCACTGATGATCCTGTGGGGTACTTCGAACCTAAAAATTATGTTTTCTTTGACAAAATTTGTCACTGCCCCTCCCGTGGCTTTACGGAATGGTATTGCTTCGGCCCACTTGGCAAAATACTCCATAGCCACTAGGATCCATATGTACCCACGTGATGGCAAATTAACTGGTCCCATTAAATCAAGCCCCTAAGTGTGGAAGGGCCATGGGGTGGTGGCTGCTAAGTAAGGAATCCCTCTCTACTTGAAACCAGTTAATGAAGTGGTGGTCCCGGTAGTCTTAACAAATGGCCATAACAAAATCTGCACATGTGTAACTTGTACCTAAATTCCTGTATGCTCTCCAAGAAAACCCAACACCTTTATCAAAAAACTCAACGGCAGAATGATCAATTGGCTTTAAACCAACCCAACAGAAAGCCGGCGGAAAGTCAAACTCAAATCTACCACGGAAATTGGTAATGACTCTCGGGCACAATTGATATTTCTCTCTAGCAAAACGGACGGGCCTACACTTTGCCAAGTGCCGGGCACAACACTTACACAACAAGTGCTGTAGAATAGTACTGTGAACAAAAGAAGTGACTATGTGGCAAGAGCCTGCCTGACTTTCATCTTTCTGCAGAATGTCTAATTGAACATACAAATGCCCTAAGAACATAGGAGCCAATGGCATACTTATCCCTGCAGATATCTTAATAGCTAATCAAAAATATAAAGGCTTCACAACATAGTGGGGATGCGAGCCAAAGATAAACTTACAAAGCCAGAACGTGATAAAAGCCGCACGGCGAGCGGCAATGGAAATTTTAGAAGAAGAACCAACCCAAAACGACAACTTTGCATTACCACTCATCTTTTTCTTCAACTCGACCTCCACGGCCTCTTCCTCCGGGGAAAGCTCTAAAGCGCTAGGATCAACATCACCAAGGCTGGGCAAAAGCAACTGATTTGCTACATCTTCCAAAGTCACGGTGACCTCACCGCAGGAGAAAAAGAAAGTGTGGGTGGTGGTACACCACCGGTGAACCAAATGGCGGAGGTTGAAGAGGTCCCTGTAGTTAGATAAACAGCGGGATGAAACAATGGCTTTCAATACACCGGCCTGCTGTAGCAACCTCATGAAGCCGGTGTTGGACAACTCCCTGTCTACCCACTCCTTCCAACTAAAAGTGGTGCCCGATCTAAATTCGAAGTGAATAGGCACGGGGAGTGAAGTGCCTTGGCGGACGACAAGGTCGGGGATCGAGGAGGCCAACGGAACCTAAGAAACGCCTGTGTTTCGACGGCAAAGAGCAAACCACACTTGGCCTGGCAGCGGCGGCGTGTAATCACCGGGAACCTTTAGGAAATGGGGATGGATATCGTACCAAGAATCTATAAGAGGAGCGCACTCACTATCCAGGGCACGCAGCACTTCCTCCTTGTCGGAGTGGTTCAATTCGAAATACACGGCCTTTTCGCCCTACATCACGTGTGGCAGGAGGATCAGAGGCAATCTCTTTTCCCTTACGGCGGGAAGAACTCTGGCCTATTGCTGGTGTTATGGTGCAGTGGTTGAATGGAGTAAACGGATGAAAGTGTTTGAAAGGGAGAATGCGGTGAAGAAAGGGAAATGGGAAAGTGTTTGTGTGGGAAGGGGAGAGATTGTTTGTATTTGGAATGCGAAGGGAACTTCTCTTAAATACCAACGTCATTAATACCAACATGAAAGGATGTGACGGGTCAGCCATCAGATAAGGATGGAATTATTGAAGCGGCGGCTGCATTTCAGAATAACTGCTAAACTAGGAAATTCGAAGAGATAACACTGTTCTTGGAAATATATATATATATATATATATATATATATATATATACACACACATATGTATAAGTTAGGGACCACTGTTTGAAAAAGCCCGCGAAGAAAAAGAAGAAGGAAATACAGAAAGGAAAAGGAAGTCTTTTATTCGCATATGAACTGCAGGAACGTTTCATATGCTCAGGGGGCTAAATGTTGATGCTCATTTTGGGAAGACTAGTAGAAGGAAGAAGCCCAGCAACATGGGCAGAAATGAGTTAGTAATTGGATAGAAAAGCCATTATGCCCAAGTGGCAGGAATAATAGATCATAGGCCTGTAAAATAAATAAATGGGCCTTGAAGAAGCAAACAGGCCTAAAGAAGCCCGGAAAGCGAGAAGTAGCAAACCCATAGGTAGCATGTGAAGTAGAAAAGTGAGAATGGGCCATAGCAAGCCCAAAGTAATGCAAGTAAAGAAAGTAAGGGGTTGATGGAAAATACATAGGCCTCAAGGATGAAGGATAAAGTAATTGGGTCAGGGAAGCCTAAAGGAGTTAGTAAAAGCCTATGGGAACACATAATTAGAAAGGGCCGAGGATGCCCAAGGAAAGTAAATGGGCCAAGGATGCCCAAAAGGAAATGGAACACAAGAGCCCACAAGCAATGTAACAAAAAGCCCAATGACCATACTGAGTCATTGAGAGAAGAATAAGCAGCAGGCCCAAAGAAGCCTAGTAGGCTTGGGTCCAATATCATCATAGCAAGAATGGCAGAATAGTGTAGCAGGAAATGCAAAGACTGCAGAAAAGAGCAAAAGAATGGGCCGAAGGAGGAAAAGCCCTTAATCAAGTAAAATCCAGCCCCTGAAAAGAGTGGGCCATAGAGAATGAGGAATCAAAAAGTAGCTCCCGCCATAAAAAGTCAAGGACGGGTGACAGAATGTGCAAAGGAGCCTCCAGATCATAGCAAATGCAGTGGGCAAGTTTTGGACACACGCAGAAGTTGAGCACGCGCAAGGCCCAGGCTTCACCAACCTGTACCCAGCTAATACAGGAGGTGGTGGGTCATGGGTCAGAGGTAAGAGGGTATGGTATGGCGGTGGGGAGAGGGGAAAGCCTATTCTGGGGTTCTCGCTCAAGCTCTTTTGGGGAAGATGTCCTGCTGGGATGACATACCACCAAAAAGAAGCAAGGATGAGCTGGAACCATTAGATGCATGCCATAAGGGATAGGAAGAGAGAGAGCACCCATACCATAGTAGGTAAGAGTGCCATGACAAACAAACAAACAAAATAGTCTTCTTTGTCTGGTGGTATAGCTAGCACAGGTAAGTGGTGGTGGCTGGGCGACTGATAAACCAATAGATGGTCGGCAAGGACACCCAGACCAGACAAAGGTAGTTAAAGGCTAAAATAGTAAAATTCAGTCATGGCAGGCATTATATAAAGGACCCTTGCCATGTATAGGAGGGGGATCACGAACTCAGTAAGAGTAACCTCTAGGAAAAAAAACACAAAACAAAAGCAAGTATTGAGAAAATCAGAGAAAAAGAAAGAGACAAGGAAAATTAGAAAACAAGGAAAAAAAAACAGAGAGTTAGAACGGCAGGCATGCATTACTAGGCTGATTCTTTCGGGCATAAGCCATTCAGGTTCGTTTCTCTCAAAATGTTTAATTTCAACGGCAGGATTTTCCCTAGGAGATAATTCACATTGAGGAAATGATTCCCTCCTTGGTCTTGGTCCTGTAATATAACTTGGTGTAACAGATTGATCTTTCCCTTTCTTTAGATAACTCATGTCTTACTTATTTATCTCCACCATTTTCTTTACAAGGTGTTTCTTATCATTGTGATTATCATTTTAATTGGGGATTATTTATTCACTTTGTCTAAAGGCAAAAGTACTTTCTTTTATTATTATTATTATCATATCTGCTTGCCATATCTCATCCGAAGTAGCTCTGCTTGCCATGGGCATGTGAACGAAGTTTTTGGCAAACGAGGCATAGTTTGTGCATAAGCCAGACCAAAGTGTATTGTAGTTGGACCGGTCTCAACTCCCTTACTCAGAACACTTGGGCCCAGTACGGCAGGAGGCAGCCCTACCCAACATTACAAAAAGGCCCACCACATTTAAATTGGCGACTCCATTGAGGAGTTGAGAAGCAGATAAGGACAGAAGCCCTCGCAAACAAATGCCTCCAAGATCTAGGACGACGCGAAACATGAGTGCCGTGCCCTCGCAGGCAGAATCTTGGCCAATAATGCCTCAACAATAGCAGTCTAACCAAACGAAAGGCGTTAACAGAATGGGGGCTGAACACTAACCACAGCCAAGAATCCCCACTGACAATGCCAACGTCTTCATTGAGGTGTTACAGTTACTACAGCAGTTGCAGTAGCAAATGATGGAAGTAATCCGCCAGCTGAAAACAAACAAAACAAAGGAGAAAGGGAGCCAGCATGACTTGGAGCATATGGCAGATAAAGAGGAGACACTAGCAGGAGGTGTCCCACAGAATATGGAACAACGTTTCATCACTATGGCTAAAAGTTGCAGTCCTTTTGGAGCAAGAGAGGGCCAGAGCATCTAAGGAGAGATTTTATGCATGAAGGCCTCCTTACCCACTAAAGGTACTCAGCAAACCACGCCCCGAGAGATACGAACCACAGGCCTTTGCACAGTATGATGGCAGGAAGGGAAGTTCCGTTGAGCACGTGAGCAAGTTTATTGATACTCTTGGCCCTTATGCAGCAGATGAAGACTTATGTCTTCAGGAGTTTTCCAAATCATTATGTGACCGGGCATACACTTGGTACATCGGCCTAAAGCTAGGATCAATCCTAACTTGGGATGACATGGTGGATGTATTTTGCACTAAATATTTACATGGAGAAGAAACAGTAACGCTTGCAACCTTGCAAGCAACCAAGTAAAGAAATGGTGAGGATTTGATGGAATATAAGGTTCAGGGACATAGCACTCAACTGCTATGATTATTATGAAGAAAGAACATTGGTGGAAATGTGTATGACAAATATGATTAAGGAGTACAAGGAACTCTTGGAAAACTTAGAAATCTCCCAATTTACGTAGTTGTTGCAAAAAGTGAGAAAGATTGCCTAGTCGGTGAAGCCAAGCTTTGACAAAAAAAACGCTCTACAGGCTATGACAGTATCCACTGGTGAATAAAGAAGGAAAACTGATGGAAGGGAATACGATACTCCCTTGCCAATATCGTGTACCCTAAAGGAGTTAGATGTGCTCCTAGACAAGTGGATAGCAGATAGAGTCTTTAAGCCTAATCAAGTTTCTAGAGAGCTCACAGAGGAGGAGCGAAGGGACCTATGCTTCTACCGTTTGCACAACTACGTGCAACATCCTACCGTAGAATGTTGGGCGCCCCGCAGATTGGTGCACAACAAGATCAAAGAAGGGACTTTAGAACTATCTCACGAGGAAGTTCAAAGAAACCCATTCCCAAACCACAACGGGAATGGTGTAGCAACGGTAGTAATTTGTGTAAATCTAGGGGAGAAAGAAGAGGAGAATATAGCCTTGCCTGCCGTAGCAATTACCACCATACAGAAGAGCTCCAAATTCAAAAATTTGTTTGACCAATTGGGGCTTACGGCAAAGGAGCGAATGATAGCCACAGAGGCCCTGGTGAGCATTGCCTCTGGGGCAAGAATAGAATGTTTATCAGCAGAAGTCACGGATGACAGAGCCCTCTTACAGGAGTTGAGTGAAATTACTTTTAGTAATGAGGATATGGAGGTGGGGTACCTAGACCACATGAAGCCCCTATACTTAGCAACATCCATAAATCAAATCTTCATAAAGAGAGCCTTGGTGGATACGGTGCTTCTGTAAATCTCATTCCATTGAGCACTCTACAAGTCGCAGGAATTTCAGAAAGAAAGATTCAGGGGTGCCCAATGGAAGTGATAGGGTTCGGCGGAAGGGGCGAATACACTGCAGGCCACATCTAGCTGTGGTTAAAGGTGGGCCCCATAACTTCCTTAGTTCGGTTCCACGTGGTAAAGATAAAGGTCTCATATCATGTGCTATTGGGAAGGCCATGGTTGCACAAACACCGCTTAGTCCTATCCACCTACCACCAGTGTGTGAAAGGAAGGTTGAATGGAAGAATGATACGCATAGCAGCAAATCCCTCGCCATTTGAGCAGGAGGAGGCTTAATTTAGTAGAAATTATGTTCTACGACCAATGGGCTCCATCTGGGGAAAGCTTAGTATTAAAGCCACGAGGCATCTTCGTACCTAAGTGGGAAAACATCCAAAGTGATCTAGAACCTGATCTAAGGGAGTTGCTAGCACGAAAAAAGAAAAGGAAGGAAGCGCTCACTGTAGAATTAGATGACACACTACAATGTGTCAGAGTCCGGGGCCTTGATGGAAGGATTGTATACAAATTATGAAGGTGCGCAGGGCCCACGAGTGAAGTATAAGCGGGCCCTAAACAAGAGTGGCAGCACAAAAGCCTAGTGTGTTGCGTGGCTCAAGAAAACTCAGAGGGAGGAAGTAATGAAGAGGAAGAGGAGGAAATTGTGGTAGAAAAGGATAAGCAGGTTGTGGCAGAAGAAAAGTTGGAAAAAATTAACTTACGGTCTGACTCGCTGGAACCAAGGCCAATCTCAATTAATTCAAGGTTGTCAGAAAAGGAAAAGTTAGAGTTGATAGTGTTGTTGAAGAAATACAAAGATGTGTTCGCATAGGACTATAGTGAAATGTTAGGGTTAGATCCGGGGCTAGCAGTACATACACTGAATGTGGATCCTAAGGCCAAGCCAGTAGCCTAGCCTACCAGGATATTCCACACCGAGATAGAATGACAAATAGTTAAGGAGGTATAGAAATTGCTAACTACAAGATTCATTAAGCCCATTTAGCACCCGCGCTGGTTGTCCAACATAGTGCTAATAAAGAAGAAGAATAGGCAGATAAGGTGTTGTGTAGATTTCAAAAATCTTAACAGAGCCTGTCCGAAAGATGAATTCCCACTGCGAAACATGGATTTACTGATAGATTCTACTGTAGGGAGTACCTTGTTTTCATTCATGGACGAATTAAGTGGGTACAATCAGATCAGAATGGTGCTAAAGGATGCGGGGAAAACTGCCTTCAAAACACCCATAGGTAACTTCTACTACACAGTGATGCCGTTTAGGTTGAAAAATGTAGGCGCAACTTATCAACGGACGATGACGGCTATATTTCACGACATGATGCACTAGGAATTAGAGGACTATGTGGATGACATAGTAGTAAAATCAAAGAAGTCAGAAGAACACGTCCAAGTGTTGAGGAAGGTATTTGAGAGGTGTAGAACTTTCAAACTAAGGATGAACCCTCTTAAGTGCGTGTTTGGAGTATCCTCGAGGAAATTCTTGGGTTTCTTAGTTCACAGCAGAGGAATAGAAGTGGACTTGGCCAAAGCTATGGCTATAGCAACCATGAAACCTCCAGCCACAGCAAAGGAGTTGAAGAGCTTCTTGGGGAAGGTCTCATATATCCGAAAATTCATCCCTAGATTGGCATCAATTACTTCTGCTTTTGGTAAATTACTCAAGAAGCATAACAGGCGGCAGGCGGCCTTCAAAAGGCTACAGCAGATTATGATGAGCCTCCCTACTGTGCAAGCCCCAATCCGCAAAAGGCCATTGTTGCTCTACCTAGCCACCAACCAGTATGCCATAGGTGCATTGATTGCTCAAGAGGATGAAGAAGGCATTGAGCAACCAGTTTACTACATCAGCCGTGCTCTAAAAGATACAGAAACTCGTTACCCAAGAGCAGAAAGGGCATGCCTGGGTATTGTGTATGCTTCGCAAAGGTTAAGTCATTATTTCTTGGCTTACGAGGTGTGGCTGATGACTAAGTCTCACACAATCAAAGCCTTGTTACGGCAACCAATTCTCTCTGGTAGAATATCCTAGTGGTTATTACAATTGTCACAATATGACTTGAAAGCGGGAACACCCAATGCAGTAAAGAGTCAGGCTAAAGCAAATTTGTTGGCACAGTTTCCAGGAGAAGAAGAATTCCCATTGGATTATGAAGTCCCAAGAGAAGTAGCCATGGCAGAAGAAGTCATAGAGTAATGGGTAATGAAATTTGATGGGTCTTTTACCACCAAATCAGGAGGAGTGGGAGTAGTTTTGTATCATGAAGAAGATAAGGCTGTGGCACTATCATTCAAATTAGAATTCCCTTGTTCAAATAACACGGCATAATATGAAGCCTATCTAATTGGGCTAGCCACAGCCCTCGAAATGGGAATCAAGCATTTAAGAGTAATGGGTGACTCGAACCTAGTGGTCTGCCAAACCAAAGGGAGCTTCTCCTTAAAGGAACCCAGCCTAGCCCCGTACAGAGCAATGGCACAGAAGATGAAGGAAAAGTTTTCAACCTTTGAAATAGAGCATACTCTAAGGAACGAAAATCGATTTGCGGATACACTGGCCGTATTAGGCTTACAAATAATTTTTGAAGGGGATAGCACCAGGATAGAAGTCAGCAAAAGGAAAGAGTCTATTATTGAGATGTTGAAGGAAAGGTTTTAGGAGGAACAATGTGAAGGAGATTGGCATATTCCTATAAGGGAGGCCTTGATGAAAGAAGAAGACGTTGCAGAACTAAAGGTGCTAAAAGACTACGCCCTAGTAAGAGGAGAATTGTATCGCAGGATGCCAGGGGGGGTCTTGTCCAGATGCGTAGGGTAGGAGGAGGCCCAGAGAAAGTTAAAAGAAGTACATGACAAGACCTGCGGATCCTGCGGAGAGGTCACCTTTACCACAGGCTTCAAAGGACAGGCTTCTATTGGCTAAGTATGGGCAAAGACGTAGACCAAGTCCAAACATAATGCGAGACTTGCCAGCTCGCAACAGACAAAGAGGAGGGTTACGCTGTGTTCGTTAGCGAAAAGTAGAAAAGCCCATTCATGCAGTACTTAACAGAAGGTATCCTGCCACAAAAGCACATGAAAGGTACAAGCTTAAGAGATTGGCAACACGTTACTTTTTGCATAACGCAGTCCTTTTCAAAAAAGGGTATGATGGGGATCCCTTAAAATGCCACTCAGGAGAGTGTGGAGAACACCAAGGGATGAAAAAGCTGTACAGATGCCTGCTTTAAATGGATTACTACTGGCCTACCATAAAGAAAGATACAGTAGAATTTGTGAAAAAATGCCACAGCTGCCAAGTGCAAGCCAACCTGATTCACACTCACCTACAGAACTTGCATAGCATGGTCACCTCATGGCCCTTCCACACTTGGGGGCTTGATTTGGTGGGATCAGTTAATCCACCATCGCGTGGATACATATGGATCCTGATGGCTATAGAATACTTCATAAAATGGGAAGAGGCAGTGCCACTTCGTAAAGCCACAGGAGGAGTGATAGCAAACTTCATCAAAGAAAACAAAATTGTGAGGTTTGGAGTACCCCACAGGATTATCAGTGACAATGGCACACTCTTTGTCAACAGTGAAGTAAGGAAGATGCTGGAATTCTACCAAGTCAAGCACCATCATTCATCGCCTTATTACCCTTAGGGAAATAGGAAAGCAGAGGCGACAAACAAGACCCTCATAAAGATAATTAGCAAAATGAGTCAAGAGTACACAGGAAGATGGGCTATGCATCTGTCAAACGCTCTCTGGGCCTATAGAAATTCGCCAAAAATTACCATAGGGTTTTCACATTTTTCCTTAGTCTACGGGACAGAGGTAATGAGCCCGGTAGAAGTAATGACTTCGTCCTTAAGAGTTATACAGATGCGGGAGAAGGAAAAAGAAAAAGAGGTCTATGCAGCAGAAAGGTATGAAGACCTAGAAGAGCTTAATGAAAGAAGGGAAGAGGCTTAAGAGCATAGCTGTAAATATAGACAAAAGATGACTGAAGCCTATGGCAGAATGACTAAAGAAAGAGTGTTCGCGGAAGGGCAACTCGTGTTGAAGGTAGTAGACTACGTCAAGCGGGGCATGGCAGGACCATCTAAGTTTGTACCAAAATGGGAGGGACCCCTTGTGATAAGAGAGGTGCATCCAAGTGGGTATTACCGTCTAGCCCAAATGGATGGCAAGGACTGTTGGATCCCATCAATGGGAAATGATTGAAGCGTTATTATGCTTAAGAAAAAGAAAAAAAAAGAGATTATGAAGTTACCCCTTTTGTTTAATGAGTTTTATGTTTCCCTTCTTTCCCTCAAGTGACTATGTCACAAGATAAGATTGTAATGTGCTTTCATGAGTATATAATGAAAAAGTACGAAATATTATAAAAGCATTCTATGTCATAGCAATAGCAAGAGTAGTAACAAAGTATAGCGTTATAGTTATAAACCCAAACTGTGGCAGTCATACCAAACTTGCCAAATAAGTGCTATAGGAAACATAAAGTGTACTAGACGGAATAATAAGGAAAAAATAAAAGGGAGAAGGGGAACTACATCATCATTAATGAATCCTAGAAATAAGGGGCTGATCTCCAACATGGCTATATTCACCAATGCTGGAAAGAAGGCGCTCACGACGACCCTCCAAGTCTGCCACCTCCTTCCTCTGAGCCTTAATATATGTATCAATGGCCTTAACAGTAGGATGAACCCTCCTCATGAAGAAGGCTCGGGCAATCTCACGAAGATGGTCCAGAACGAACTCCACAGCAAAGCCCACGCTAAAAAGCTTTTGAATCGCAGCCTTCTATGCAGGATCCTTTCGGTAGAAACTGTGTCAACAAAATTATGCTCAATATCATTCATCACTCTCCCCAACAGCTTCAAAAAGTGCTCTCCGGCAGAATGGCCAAGGCGGAATCCTTGCATGAAGTCATCACGGCTACTGTAGATGCCACCAAATGAGAAGCACAATCCTCGAGAACTTTGAAGCCATGTAAGTCCTCGTAGGGAGGCCCAGAACCCATGAAGTCTATAGGATCGAGGTCATTAACCTCAAACTGATCAAAACGAGCAAAAAAGGTTGTGGCATCACTCACAAGGTCTAGAACTGTGGCAAAACTGCTGCCCACCTCAAACTGAGAAGGGCCAGTAGGGAGTGGGCCTGTTAAGAAGACATGAAGCATGGTGTGAAAAAATATGAGCTAAGAAGAAAAAACTCACAATGAAGAAGTGAGGAAAGAGACGAGAGAAAGAAACACACCAGGACCTGTGAGAGTAGGGGCTGTGGAGATAGCAGGAACTGGTGCTGTGGGAATGACAGAAACTGATACAGTAGGTACGGCAAAAATTGGTGCTGAAGGTATGGCAGAAACGGGTGCTACAAGTGCGGTAGGGGAAGTGGCTGTAGGCATATCTTTGCCTGTTGCAACTCCTAGCTCCTCAAAACTCTTTACAATAAGAAGAATGGACATGCAAAATAAAGGGAGATCGCAGCGAAAGGGTGACATAAATATATATGAATGAAGAGGAGATAACCAAAAAAAAAAAAAAAGGGAGGAGGGAACTTAGCAAGATAAAGAGACACATACCCATGAATTCAGCCTCATGTTTAGCACCTTCCTCCTCTTCAAAATCAAAAACCCTCTTTTTCATGGTAGGTTCGTCATTAGGATCCTCAAGAACATCCTCAGATCCCTCACAAGACAAGTCTGCATTAGGTCCACTTGTGGCAGAACTTGGAATGGAAGAAGTGGTAACCACCAAAGAAGAACCATCCTTCACGGCCTGAGATAGAGCTGTGAAGGGGTCACTGGTAGAGATAACGAGAGGTGTGACAGGAGAAGCAACCTCGGTCTGAGCAATAGTAGAAGGAATGACCCCCTCTTGGAGAGTAAGCATCTCGGCAGGAGTAGGAACAGTCTCACTAACCCTCTTTGTATAAGTACCCTCACCTATGGATACCGGCTCAGTGGAAGGGATAGGAGCCTCAGCAGGAACTCCCTGTGCAGCAGCAGGAGGGGCGGGTGTTGCAGCCTCAAACACCACATCAGCCCTATCAAAGAAACTTTCCATGGGTGTGCCTATGGAGGTAGAAATCTCCTCAGCTGTGGGGTGGTATACAGAGATAGGCTCAGGCTCATCCTGGAAAGCAAAAAGAAAAAAAAATGAGAAACAAAGGAATCCATAATGGATGTTGGTGCTGAAAGGGAGATGAGACAACCAACGGCATATGGCAGAGGAAGTATGTGCAAAAGAAAGAAGAAAGGGGGAAATCATACCTCAAACTCGGGCTCATCAAGTAATATGGGACGGGTGGCAAATACATCCTTTTTATACTTAAACTGCAAAAGAAAAGAAAGCAGAAGACAGAGATAAAAAGATGAGTTAACAAGTGTATGAGGGTTAACTGCAGGAAAAGCCCTATATATATATATATAAAAGAAAAAGAAAAAGAAAAAGAAAAAGAGAAGGGCGCAAAGTTAGAAGATGGTGGACGCAGGGGGAGGAGAGGTCTTTCTCTTACTGCCTCGTGTACTACTGGAAGGAGGAGCCTCGGTAGACGGCTGCGGAGCAGTGAACTTAGACTTGCTAGCAGTGGGGCGCACGCTAGAACGGGTACGTGGTAGAAGGAAGAGGAGAGCTCTCTAAAACTATACTGCCTATGGGAAGGAGGCCACTCTCAAAAGGTACAATGTTTGAGCAAGCCTCAGAAGAATCACCACCCATTTTGGCGGACTTAGGCTTCGCAAAACCTTTCTTAGTTGGCACAAGAATGTTTATCACCTTTACTCTCTTCTCCTAACCCGCGGGGTAGTCACTGACATGCCATAACTACCCCCTATCCTCCTCAACCCACTCAAAGATGGCAGACTGACTCTGCTTCCTAGCATATGCCAACACAGATTTAGAGGGGAAAAGCAGCCGAGGGTTGGCTAAAATGACTACACTAAGCCTGTCAGGAGGAATAAGAGAAAAACCCTGGCTACCCATCAATTCTTGCTCAAATGAAGTCATCACAGCCTGCCAGTATCCGTGCATAGCGCATAGCAGGAGTACAAATGCCCTCTCTCTGTGAGCTAGGAATAGTAACCACGGTGAAACGCTTGCTCCAGAACTCAAAAGCATCATGCCGAAGGAATGGTCGAGTGGAGGTGGGAGACTCCATAAGGGAAGAAAGATCATCAGGAATGTCCTAATATAGCCCGAACTGTCTTCTCACCTTGTTGGCAAGATAGTGCACAAACCTAATGCCCTCGTCAGCCAAATAAGGCAACCACCCAGCATTGGTGGTTGCCAAGTAAGTAATCCCTCTCTCCTCGAAACCGGTCAATGGAGTGGTGGTCTCGGCAGTGTCAACAAATGGACCCATAACAAAATCTACACGTGTAACCTGTACCTAAAGTCCTGTATGCCCTCCAAGAAAACCTAATACCTTTATAAAAAACTCAACGGCAAAATGATCAATTGGCTTTAAACCAACCCAACGGAAAGCCAGCAGAAAGTCAAACTCAAATCTACCACAGAAATTGGTAATGACTCTCGGGCATGATTGATATTTCTCTTTAGCAAAACGGACGGGCCTACACTTCGCCAAATGCCTGGCACAACACTCATACAACAAGTGCTACAGAATAGTACCGTGAACAGAAGAAGTGACTATGTGGCAAGAGCCTGTATGACTCTCATCGCTTCACAGAATGTCTAATTGAACATACAAATGCCCCAAGAACATAGCAGCCAATGATAGACTTATCCTGGTAGATATCTTAATAGCTAATTGAAAATATAAAGGCTTTACAGCATAGTGGGGATGAGAGCCAAAGATAAACTTACAAAGCTAGAACGTGATAAAAGTCGCACGGCGAGCGGCAACGGAAATTTTAGAAGAAGAACCAACCCAAAAAGACAACTTTGCGTTACCACTCATCTTTTTCTTCAACTCGGCCTCCACAACCTCTTCCTACGAGGAAAGCTCTAAAGCGCCAGGATCAATATCGCCAAGGATGGGCAAGAGCAACTGATTTGCTATATCTTCCAAAGTCATAGTGACCTCACTGCAGGAGAAAAAGAAAGTGTGGTTGGTGGTACACCACCAGTGGACCAAATGGCGGAGGTTGAAGAGGTCCCTATAGTTAGATAAACAGCAGGATGAAATAATGGCCTTCAATACACCGGCTTGCTGTAGCAACCTCATGAAGCTCGTGTCGGACAACTCCTTATCTACCCACTCCTTCCAACCCAAAGTGATGCCCGATCCAAATTCGAAGTGAATAGGCACGGAGAGTGAAGTGCCTTGGCAGATGACAAGGTCGAGGATCGAGGAAGCCAACAGAGCCCAAGAAACGTCTGTGTTTCGATGGCAAAGAGTAAGCCACACACAGCCCGGTGACAGCGGAGTGTAATCACCAGTAACCTTTGGGAAATGGGGATGGATACTGTACCAAGGATCTATAAGATGAGCGCACTCACTATCTAAGGCACGCTGTGCTTCCTCCACATTGGAGTGGTCCAATTCAAAATACACGGCCTCTTCGCCTACATCACGTGCGGTAAGAGGATTAGAGGCAATCTCTTTTCCCTTATGGTGAGAAGAACTCTGGCCTTTCGCCGGCATCATGGTGCAACGGTTGATCGGAGTAAACAGATGAAAGTGTTTGACAGGGAGAACGCGGTGAAGAAAGGGAAATGGGGAAAGTATTTGTGTTGGAAGGGAAGAAAGTGTTTGTATATGGAATGCGAAGGGAACTTCTCTTAAATACCAACGTCATTAATACCAACATGAAAGGATGCGACGGGTCAGCCATTGGATAAGGATGGAATTATTGAAACGGCGACTGCATTTCAGAATAACTGCTAAACTGGAAAATTCAAAGAGACAACACTGTTCATGGTAATATATATATATATATACACACATATGTATAAGGTAGGGACCACTGTTCGAAAAAGCCCGCGAAAAAAATGAAGAAGGAAAGATAGAAAGGAAAACGAAGTCTTTTATTCGCATATGAACCATAGGAACATTTCATATGCTCAGGGAGCTAAATGTTGATGCTCATTTTGGGAAGCCCAGTAGAAGGAAGAAGCCCAGCAACATGGGCAGAAATGAATTAGTAATTGAATAGAAAAGCCATTAAGTTCAAGTGGCAGGAATAATGGATCATAGGCCTGTAAAATAAATAAATGGGCCTTGAGGAAACAAACGGGCCTAAAGGAGCCCAGAAAGAGAGAAGTAGCAAACCCATGGGTAGCATGTGATGTAGAAAAGTGAGAATGGGCCACAGCAGGCCCAAAGTAATTCAAGTAAAGAAAGTAAAGGGTTGATGGAAAATCCATAGGCCCCAAGGATGAAGGATAAAGTAATTGGGTCAGGAAAGTCCAAAGGAGTTAGTAAAAGCCCATGGGAACACATAATTATAAAAGGCCAAGGAAGCACAAGGAAAGTTAATGGGCTAAGGATGCCCAAGAGGAAATGGGACACAGGAGCCTGCAAGTAATGTAACAAAAAGCCCAATGGCCATACTGAGTCATTGAGAGAAAAATAAGTAGCAGGCCCAAAAAAGCCTAGCAGACTTGGGTCCAATAACATCACAACAAGAATGGCAGAATAGTGCAACAGGAAATGCAAAGATTGCAGAAAAGAGCAAAAGAATGGGCTGAAGGAGGAAAAGCCTACAATCAAGTAAAACCCAGCCCCCGAAGGGAGTGGGCCATAGAGAATGAGGAATCAAAAAGTAGCTCACGCCATAAGAAGTCAAGGACGGACTGCAAAATGTGCAGAGAAGCCTTCAGATCATGGCAAACGTAGCGGGCAAGTTTTGGACACACGCAGAAGTTGAGCACGCGTAAGGCCTAGGCTTCACCAAACTATACCCAGCCAATACAAGAGGTGGTGGGTCATGGGTCAGAGGTAAGAGGGTATGGTCTAGCGGTGGGGAGAGGAGAAAGCCTATTCTAGAGTTCCTGCTCAGGTTCTTTTGGAGGAGATGTCTTACTGGGATGACATACCACCAAAAAGAAGTAAGGATGAGCTGGAACCACTAGGTGCATGCCATAAGGGATAGGAAGAGAGAGAGAACCCACACTGTAGTAGGTAAGAGTGCCATGGCAAACAAACAAACAAAATAGTCTTCTTTGTCTGATGGTATAGCCAGCACAGGTAAGTGGTGGTGGCTGGGCAACTGATAAACCAATAGGTGGTAGGCAAGGACACCCAGACCAGACAAAGATAGTTAAAGGCTAAAATAGTAAAATCCAGTCACGACAGGCATTATATAAAGGACTTTTGCCTTGCATAGGAGGGGGATCATGAACACAGTAAGAGTAACCTCTAGGAAAAAAAAAAAAACACAAAACAAAAACAAGTATTGAGAAAAGAAGAGAAAAAGAAAGAGAAAAGGAAAATTAGAAAATAAGGAAAGAAAATAGAGAGTTAGAATGGCAGGCATGCACCACTAGGCTGATCCCCTCTCTCCCTCTAAAAGTCATGCTCTCTACCAAAAGTAAGGGGATTCTTTCAGGCACAAGCCATTCAGGTCCGTTTCACTCAAGGTGATTAATTTCAACGACATGATTTTCCCTGGGAGATTATTCACATTGAGGAAAATGGTTTCCTCCTTGGTCTTGGTCCTGTGATATAACTTGGTGTAACAGATTGGCCATTCCCTTTCTTTAGATAACTCTTGTCTTACTTATTTATCTCCACCATTTTCTTTACAAGGTGTTTCTTGTCATTATGATTATCATTTTAATTGGGGATTATTTATTCACTTTGCCTAAAGGCAAAAGTACTTTATTTTATTATTATTATTATTATTATTATTATCATCATTATGTCTGCTTGCCATGACTTATCGGAAATAGCTCTGCCTGCCATGGACATGTGAACGAAGTTCTTGGCAAAAGAGACATAGTTTGTGCATAAGTCGGACCAAAGTGTATTGTAGTTAGATCGGTCTCAACTCCCTTACTCAGAACACTTGGGCCCAGTACGACAGGAGGCAGCCCAGCCTAGCATTACAGAAATGCCCACCACACAAGGAAACCCAGAAATTTCCTAGAAGATACTCCAAAGGCACACTTGAGGGGATTCATTCTCAACTTGAAAGCCCAACATCTTTCAAACACTTTCCTCAATATTTGGGCATGATCTTCTCACCTTTTTGACATCACAACTATGTCATCTACGTAGTCTTCCAACTCTCGGTACATCATGTCATGGAATATGGCTGCCATGGTACATTGGTAGGTCGCGCCTGCATTTTTTAACCCAAAAGGCATCATAGTATAACAGATTTTGCCTATGGGTGTTCTGAAGGTAGTTTTCTCCGCATCTTTGGCGCCATTCAAATCTGATTGTATCCGCTGAACCCATCTATAAAGGAAAACATGGTGTTTCCTGCTGCGGAGTCTATTAACAAGTCTATGTTTGGCAGTGGGAATTCATCTTTTGGGCAAGCTCTGTTGAGATTTTTGAAATCTACACAACACCTTATCTGCTTATTCTTCTTCTTTACTGGCACAATGTTGGGCAACTAACGTAGATGCTAGATGGGCTTAATGAAACCCACAGCCAGCAACTTCTGCACCCCCTTTACTATTTGCTCCTCTATTTCAGTGTGGAATACTCTAGTAGGCTGAGCCACTGGCTTGGCCTCAGGATCCACATTTAATGTATGCACTACCAGCCTGGGCATTTTGTTATAATCCCATGCGAAAACATCCTTAAATTTCAACAACAATATCAATTCCGACTTTTCTTCCTCTGATAGTTTTGAACTAATTAAGATGGGTTTTGGTTCCTACAGATTAAATCCCAGGTCAATCTCTTCCAGTCTTTCTTCTACTGTGACTTGCACATCTTTTTTTGCTATAACTTCCTCCTTTCTCTCCGTATTACTTTCTTCTTCCGAACTTTTTTAAGCCACATAGTATACCAAACTTTTATGCTGCCACTCTTGCCCAGGGCTCGTTTGCACATCGTATATGGGCCCTGCGCACCTTCATAATTTGTAGATGATTTTGCCATCAAAGGCCCGAATTTTGACACAATATGGTGTCATCTGATTCCAAAGGGGGCACCTCTTTCCTTTTCTTCTTCTGCATCAATAACCACCTTAGATCGAGCTTTGGGTCATCTTGGATATCTTCCCACCTAGGCACAAAGGTGCCCTGTGGTTTTGATACCAAGCTCTCCCCAATTGGTGCCCACTTATCATAGAACATAATTTCTACTAGATGAGCCTCCGCTTGTTTGAAGGGCGATGGATTTGCTGATGTATCATTCTGCCATTCAACCTTCCCTTCATACACTGATGATAAGTAGATGGGACCAGTTGGTGCTTATGTAACCACGGCCTTCCCAATAGCACGTGGTATGAGACCTTTGTTTTCACCACGTGGAAGCGGGCCAAAGAGGCTATTGGTCTCACTTTCAACCACAGCTGAATGTGGCCTATGGTATATTCGCCTCTTCCCCTAAATCTTGTCACTTCCATTGGACATCTCTGAATCTTTCTTTTTGAAATTCCTGCCGCTTGTAAGGTGCTTAGTGGGATAAGATTCACAAAAGCACCTGTATCTACCAAAACTCTCTTGATGGGGATTTTATTTATAGATGCTGCCAAATAAAGGGGCCTCCTATGATCTGAGTAACCCACTTCCATATCTTCATCACTGAAAGTGATCTCACTTGCCTCCTACAAGAAGGCTCTGTCATTCGTGACTTCTACAGTCAAACATTCTATTCCTACCCCAAAGGTAATGCTTACCAAGGCTTCTGTAGCTATCATTCGTTCATTTATTATGAGCCCCAACTGATCAAACAAGTTCTTAAAGTTGGAACTTTTCTGCAAGGTGGTAATTGCTGCGGCAGGCAGGGTCGGCCTTTCTTCCCCGTCTTCCCCTAGATTTGCATAAATGACAATTGCTGCTATACCCTTCCCCTTGTGGTTTGGGAGTGGGTTTCTTTGAACTTCCGGTTAGGATAACTCTAGAGTCCCTTTTTTGATTCTTTGGTGCACTAGTCTACGGAGCGCCCAACATTTTGCGATAGGATGTTGCACATAATTGTGCAAGTAGCAGAAAGGTGGGTCTCTTTGCTCTTCTTCAGTGGGCTCTCTAGAAACTTGATTAGGCTTAAAGACTCCATCTACTATCCATTTATCTAGAAGCACGTCTAGGTTTTTGGGGTACATGGCAGTGGTGGAGGGGTATTGTATTCCCTTCCATCAAACTTCCTCTTTCTTTCATTAGTGGATAATGCCATAGCTTGTGGAATATTTCTTTTGTCAGAACTTGGTTTCACCGATTGGGCGATCTTTTTGGTTTTTTGCAACAATTGTGTGAACTAGGAGATTTCTAGATTTTTCAGGATAACTCTGTACTCCCTGATCATGTTTGCCATACACATTTCCACCAATGTCTTTTCTTCACAATGATCATAGCTATCAAGTGCTATGTCTCTGAACCTTTTGATGTATTCCATAAAATCTTCGCCACTTCTTTGCTTAATTGCTTGCAAAGTTGTGAGCGTTACTGTTTCCTCTCCGTGGAAGTACTTAGTACAAAATATGTTCACCATGTCATCCCATGTTTGGATTGACCCTAGTTTCAGATCGATGTACCAGGTGTATGCACAGTCACACAGTGATTTAGAAAATTCCTGAAGACATTGGTCCTCGTTTGTCGCATGAAGGCCAAGAGTATCAATGAACTTGCTCACATGCTTAACGGGACTTCCCTTTCTGCTATCGTACTGCGCAAAAACTCGTGGTTCATACCTCTCGGGGTATGGTTTGCTGAGTAATCTTAGTGGGTAAGGAGGTCTTCATGCGTAGAACCTTTCCTTAGATGCTCTGGCCCTTTCTTGCTCCAAGAGAGCTGCGACTTTGGCCATAGTGATAAAGCGCTCCTTTGTATTCTGCAGAGTGCCTCCAATTGGGGTCTCCTTCTTGTTTGCTGCATACTCTGGTCATGTTGGCTTCCTTTTTCCTTCGTCTTGTCCGCCTTCATTTGATGGATTTCTTCCATTATCTACTATTGTGAGTGTTGCAACGACTGCAACACCTCGATGAAAACGTTGGCATTGTTAGTGGGGATTCTTTACTGTTACTAGGGTTCAACCCCCACTTTGTTGACACCTTCTACTTGGTTGGGTTGGTGTTGGTGGGGCATTGTTGGCCTTGACTCTGCTTGTGAGGGCACAATGCTCATGTTTCGAGTTGCTTTGGATCTTGGGGGCATAGCTTGCGAGGGCTTTTGTCTACTATCCCTGTCTGTTTCCTAACTCCCCAGCAGAGTTGCCAATTTAAATGTGGTGGGCCTTTTTGCAATTGCGGGCTAGGCTGCCTTATGGGTAGGAGAGTTAGGATCGGCTTGGTTATAATTGTTGGAAAATCTAGTTTTGTATCTCATGCAAAACACACAGCGGAAGTAACAATCACGGATCTACTTTATTCATGAGAGATAACATGTAACCTTGAATTCTAGAACAAAGAATAGAAAGCGTACCTTGGTGCGGTGTAATTCAAAACCAAGACTTGAAGTATTACTTGAGAACACTTTTAATCTTCACTCCAATTCCACTTGATGCCCAAGAAGTGTGGTCTCTCAATCAGTTTCCAAGGAGAGAATAAAGAGTGTCCAACACTCACATACATCATTTCATTCCTTCTATGATCTTAATGAAAAACCACCTCTAAGACTTATGAAATTCTGTATGTTTTTCTCCTTATATACAACTGATTATCTAATTGGACTAGCCTTTTGGGCCATTCCAATTAGGCTCTAGTGTGTGGCTTGGAGTGGGACTAAAAGGGACCAATAAGACACTAGCTCTAATGGACCTTGGGCTTTTCTGTCAACTCTTGACAAGTCCAAAGTTACCATTAATTATATTCAATACCACTATAAAAATATAATTGAACTCTAGGCCTTATCTATAAATTATATCCCAAGACTTTATTATACATGCAACCCCTTCATTAAAATATTCGTAGTAATACAAAGTCATGAATATAGACTGCCACTTTGAAGATTACTACATCTTAATCCTTGAGTACCCGGTTTAATTCTTTATATTATTCATTATGTATTTATGAAATCTAATTCCATAAATATATACTTTAGCAACTCCTTACTAAAGTGGTTGGGCCCAACACTCTGAATAACTAAACCCATTAAACTTATCTTAAGGGAATATTTTATATCTTCATTAAGAGATTATGAATTCTATCTTGAGAATATATGTTCCATCAACACTAAATGTGGTTGTCTAACATACTAAGGTTTTGACCGTGACTTATAAATCTCACTCTTGATATATCAAAGCAACCTACATCTCATAATCAGGTTCATTATTCTCTCAGGATTTAGAGTTGATGTAAATAGAAGTCGTGAGATTTATTATTCATTCTACAGTCGTTAGGAAAATAATAAATCTCACAGCGGTCTAGTTCATATGTCTTAACTCTTAAAACATATCAACATATCAATTAAAAGTCTCCACTTCCATGATCAAAACAAATCATCTTAGTTGATATGTTATAGTCTTCGTAGATGAAATGCCCAATTTCATCACCGACTACGAACTAAAATTTTGAGTTTACAAAGAACTTGCGATTTATATCTTCTGTGACTAAATCACATACTATGCATCTTATGGACTAAAATAATGTCTCATTAATTCATTAATAGATAGTTTCATATAATTAAATAATTTAATTATTTATGACATGCCAATAAATTGGATTTTATGGCATAAACCCCAACAACAATACACCCCAAACCGGCTTGTGCACAAATTGAGGCCCCTTTGCTAAAACGTTAGTGACATGCCCACGGCAAAGGAAACTGTTACAAAAGGGTTATGGCAGGCATATATAATATAACAACAATAAAAAGAAATATTCTTACTGTCAGCCAGAAAAGCAGGGAACATTAAATGAAATAAAAGAAAAAGCAATACAACGATATAAATGCAGTATAAACAAGATGATAATGATAAAAAAGGGAAATAACACCAATGCTTAATCCATAAAATGAAAGAAAGAATGGTCAGTCTGCCACGTCTGGTTGTCTTACGGAGTTAAGTCCAAGAAGGGAACAACTTCTTCAATGTGGGTAACCTCACAGGGAGATCCTGCCATGGAAATTACACACTTTGAGAGATTGGGCCTAAATGGCTTATGCTCAAATTCCTTAATTCTTACTAGAGGATAGGCTTTTAGAGGGAGAGAAGTGATTAGCCTATGGGTACATGCCTGCTATCACGCTCTTGCTTACTCTCTGTTTTTCTATCTTTTTTCTATCTAAGTTTTCTACTCTATTTTCTTTCTTTTTCTTGTTCCCTTGGGGGGATGTTATGTTCACTCTTTCTTTTCTCTCCTATTGCTCCGTTGTTGTTCCTTTTTCCTTGTGCAGGACAGAGGGCCCTTTTATACTAACCTGCCATGAAGGGTTTTTAATATTTTACCCCTTAATTGCTTTTATCTTGGTGTGGGTGTCCTTCCAGACTACCACTGATGTGTCAGCTGTCCAGCCACCACCAGTTACATGTGCTTGCCGTGCCATATCCCATAACCAGAAAAAGAGCCTTATTTTGTTTGCTTGCCCACCGTGGCATTCCCATTCGAATAAGGATGTGCATTCTCTCTCACTATCCCTCATGACATGCACTTAGTGATTCCAACTCATCTTTCCCTCTTTTGGGTGGTATGTCATCCCAGCAGGACATTTCTCCCAAAAGAGTTTGAGAGGGAACCCTAGAATAGGCTCTCCCTTCTGCCTACCGTCAGACCACACCCTCTCTTACCTCTGGCCCATGACCTACCACTCTTGTATTAGCTGGGTACAAGTTGGTGGTGCTTGAGTCTTGTGTGTGCTCCACTTCCATGTGTGTCCATGGCTTATCTGCTGCTCATGCGCTTGCCATGACCTAAGGGCTTGTCAGCACATTCCGTTGCTCGTTCTTGACTTCTTGTGGCGTGAATGGGTCTCTAAGCCTTCGTTCTTTATGTCTTACTTCCTTCCTGGGTTGAGCCTTACTTGATTGTGAGCTTTTCCTTCTCTAATCCATTCTTTGCCTCTCTTGCGGGTTTGTTAGCACTTCTGCCATGCTATTCTGTCATTTCTGCTGTGCTATTGTTTGACCTGTGCTTGCTAGGCCTCTTTTAGGCCTATTATATGCTTTCCTCATGGGCTTTCCATCAACCCCTTACTCACTTAATTCATCACTTCGGGCCTCTTTGGCCTATTCTTGCTTACTTTCTATTTCATATAATGCCCATGGGTTTACTATTTCTTTTCTTTGAGCTCTTTTAGGTCCGCTTGCTTTCTTTGAGCCCATTTGCTATTTTCTAGGCCTATGATCCATTATTCCTGCCATTCGAGCTTACTGGTTTTCTTCTTAATTTACCAACTCTTTTCCTCCCATATTGTTGGGCTTCTTCCTGCTATTGGGTCTCTTTGCCAAAGTGGACATCAACATTATTCATGATGTAGGTATGACAAAGAAAAAGTAATACAATGTTATTTATTATAAAAAAAAAAAAAAATACAATGTTCAATGCAAACAACTCATTATTATTTCTTGGGACAACTTATTTCCAGAAGAAAAAGATAGTTAGGAAAAAAAAAATGATATGTTGTAATTATGTGAAATGCTTTTTTATTGGAATCATGCTTCAACTGTATCACTGTAGTTGTTAGATGAATGTTGAATATTTGAACTAATTTCTTTATACATATTCTCAATGTTTATTTTAAATTAGAATTATAGAATTCGATTGGTTTCGAATGATTGTACCAATAATAAAGCAAATAGGTATCCCGTGCATTGTACGGGTTAGCGATTAGTATTGATTAATAAAAGAAGAAAGAATAAATAGATGAAATAGTTTTTAGGGGAAATTAGATTTAACCTACTTGTGGTTGGGCCAATTTTGACTAAACCGTTTGTGTTTTGAAAATTGTCACTTAATACACCACTGTCAGTTTCTTTAAAACCTTCCATTCTCTCCCCATATGTGTTAAAAATACTTAGTATTTTCAATCAAAAAAAAAAAAAAAAAAATCACCTGAGGTACCTTCCATTAGATAGCCGTTACCCACCTCTCCCTTGCCATTAGAAAAACACATTTTATCACAAATACATAAAAAGAAATTGGATCAAACACTCAAGAAAAACTCTCTCACTCTCTTTAAGCTGGTCTCTTTTGTGTCCCTGTCTTTGACCAATTATTTGGTGCAATATATACATGAATTGGTTTTTGTCAAACTATCTAATGGTAATAATAAATAAATAAAAAAATCCACCCAATATTTCATTAAAAGACGTAGAATAAAAGTTTACTAAGGTTGACAGAATAACATAAACTAGCTGTTTTTAAATTTTTAAACATAAAATGAACTTCGTAGATGAAATTCATTTTGTGCAAATTTTTACAAAAAATATTTTAATTTATATATTTATATATTGCATTTTTCCTCAAATACTCCATACTCTCTTGTATTGTTTGAATCTAAACATAAGATTTAAATTATATGATACATATCAAGCTAAGAATTATATAAACTATATTAAATTCATATATAAACACACATGTTTGGCACGTGTGTTTAAACAACAGTTTTCAGTTTTTTTAGAAATATGTGTGGGTAAAAAAGTATGGAAATACGTGTAATGTTGTTTAAAAATTAAAAAACATTTGTTTAAACTTGCATACCAAACGGGGCCTTAGTGTGTGAGAAATTGCGAATTTTAGCTAGCTCAATTAATAAAATATTTTGTCGTCGAAAAGAGATTTAGAATTCAAATCCGATCCACAAAAAAAACCAATTAGGGTCTTAGCCTAATTATAAAGAACAATCATCATGGTGCATGACTCAAATGTGTTGATCAATTTCCCTCCAATTTTGTATTAGAAATTAAGACTTTGATTGTCTCGCACTCTTGATATAAACTCTTCGTACACATCATGTATTAAATGCAGACATTTTTTAAAATTATATTGTATGAAGTGTGTAAGCAAGAGCGTGAAATAATAATTTTCCTCCAATTTAATGGCAAAAGTGTTACACATCTCAGTGCACAAGTCATCCATTCATCTCCAACCTCACTCCTCTTGCTTAGGGAATAAAGAAATTTTTACAATGAAGAATTGATATTTAGATTCTGTTTGAATACTATTTATTTTGCTGAAACTGAAAACTTATTGCTGAAAAGACTGTAAATAAAGATAAAAGTTAGTTGAAATAGTACAGTAGGCTTATGAATAGTACCAAAAAGTGCGGTGGGGCTTATAAATAATAGCAAAAATAAGCTGTATAATAAAATAATTTATAATTTTCATCCAAATCCAAATGCACACTTAATAAATGTGTTTCCTGTAAATTACCACCACCCTAGATAGCAACATTAGTTAAGCAATTCAAAAGTCCAATAGACAAAATGCAAATTCTGAAAGTGTTTTCTGAGTTAATATGAATGAAAAATAAAAAGTAAGAAACTTGTAAGTCGGCTTACACCAACAACCAAGCAAATTATTGACAAAATCTACTCCCCCTTGGAGACATTGGACTACAATAAGGTCAAAGAACAACAGTTACAAAAAGGTTCATCAAAACTTTCAACAGAACTAACAGAATTTCACAATTGGTAGCAGGACTAACTTTCAGTACAAGCAATTGACTCACAAGCTACTGTTAACTCCGTTATACAACAGATCATTTCCCTGGCTGCAAACTCAAACTTAAGGATGCAAGTTGCATAGGCCAAAATCTCAGATGAAGAATGAAACTTCTCATCAATTGCTACCCTCTAACCTGCTTCTGTATCTGATCTCAAATTGATTTATGACCCTCTCAATTACAAAGGAAGTTCTCCAACTACAAGTTTCTCAATATAGCAAAAAAAGCACATCAGAAAAGCGGTTCTCATCTGCAGGTGAAATGACAGAACATCTCTCTCAATTGAAGAAAGATGGGAACAGCCAATAGAAAATTTACATGTTTTGAGAATAAATCTTTCTTGCAGCACTTTATGCATTTAGTTTTTCATATCTGTGCTCATAATGTAAGATCATTTTAAATACTTAAGAAGAAAAATAACAATGGTAACTCCAATTAAAACCGCATATGTGCACTAGTTCATCATAAAACACTAGGAACTCTAGATAATCGGTTGGTTTCTTCCATGGAACTTCTAAATTGTTTCAACTAAATACCAACCTTTGCAATGATCATACATAGTAGCCATAAATTTTGTTCCTTGATCAATCTTGATGCTCATGCTCATCTTCACTATCTGCATATGAACCCCCCAAAAAAAAGGGTTAACCATTTTTTTTAATAAAAGACTAGGATATTGTAGTATTCATAAAATAATAACATGATTATTATTGATCATCTATGCTGCATCTGAGCCCCACCGCTATGAACTGTCCGTTTCAATTTATTTATTTAACTATTTTTGGGTCCTTGGTTGGGGTATGGGCACTGCCTGAAGTTGAGGGACCATAGGAACTGAGGACTCTTAGTGTTGTCCAAGGAAAACTGAGAGAAGGGCCAAGCATCAGACCTATGAAGCCTAACCTGACATTCGCTTTTTTTGTTGTTGTTCAGCTTGGAACCCAAACCCCAGTGGCCACCATAGAGGCGTTTCCATGAAAACAGAACAACCGAAAAGAAATGGAATAAAGAGACACGAATCATATAGTGTTCCATGCAACAAGTGCATGTCACATGGGAGAATCCATACCTTGGACGATAAATATGATGATTTCAATTTACTCCAAATCACAGGATGGTTCAGTTACAGTTTCCAAAAGATAAGGAGGTAAATCCCTAATCATACCTATCAAAAAAAATAATTCCCCTAATCATAGGGAGGCCATTTGTAATATACCTTTGAAATATTAGTAATAAACTAATAATAGCTAGAAGGAGTAATAAGGTTTTGAGCTAGAGCTCACTCCCGGTTTAGCTTATTGCCTCTTGTATGGTAAAGTCAAGAGAGTGAATTGGTTACAATACTGTCCAACATTCTGTACTCTTTTATCATATTAAATACTGCTCTTTTATCATGCCGTGAAAAGTGAAAAAAAAAAAAAAAAAAAAAGAAAAAGAAAAAGAAAAAGCTAAGTCTCGTTTGACCCATGCAACCCCTTACCACCTGCAATAAACAAAATCAAATACCCCTAAGACATCACTGTTCACTTCACTACAATGTCCCATGGAGTGCAATTAAGAAAAACCTTTTTCCAGTTGCTAAAATGATAGATCCCCCTAAATGCAGTCATTTTTATATCCAGATAGTTGCATCGAAGGTGGATCCTCATATCCACTTGAAAATTTTCTCTACCAAAATTCATTTATGGTTTTATACTCGTTTATTTCTACAATCATTAATGTGCGCATTCACTTTACACAACCACTGAAGGAAAATAGATTTTACTTACCAGATCGAACATCGTCACTAATCTGGCCTCTTGCTTGGATTTGCTTAACAAGCATCCGGTACATCAACACCCACCAATAATAATGAAGAACAAGCAAGCAAAATAGAAGAGTATTGAACACATAATAATAAATTGGTCCATCTACTGGGTGTTTTTCCTTGTCCAAGGTCAGGGTAACTTCATAGCTGCATTAAAGGGAGAAAATCCAACAATAAATAAAATATATAAAAGAATAAAATATATAATCCAACGATTCCAACTGAGACATTGAATCCTCTGTTTCTTTAAAAGTGCAACTATTTCGTTATCTTCATGGTGCACACATCACACATAAGGGAACCAAGATCCAAATATCCAATGAGTGCTTCCAATATCAAAAGCCTATCCTTTAGAAACAGTTTCTAGGTTTTTCTTCTTCTTCTTCTTTTATTTTTTATTTTTTTTGGTTTTCTGAGAAATCAAGATTGCAATATTTGCATTGTCAGTAAGTGTTTTATGTGCAAGAATAGTTGGGAGTCTGTGGACCACCTGCTCATTCATTGTATGTATACTTATAGCTTATGGACCTTTGTGTTTTGTTTTTTTGGTATATCTTGGGTGTTGCCACAGCACGGGGTGGAGCTGTTGGCATGTTGGAGGGGGCATTGGTAGTCACCAGGCATGGATTATTTGGGGTGCCATTCCATTGTGTTTGAGGTGGATTATTTGGAGCGAGCACAATCATCAAACTTTTGAAGGGGAAGAACATTCTCTTGTGGATATAAAATGGTTTTTCTTGCTCTCCTTATATTATTGGATGAAAGAAATGAGCAGTCTTTCAGCTTCCTCATTTGAGGAATTTTTAGATTTATGTGTTTATTGTTAAATTCATAAAGCTTCCCTCAGTACATTTCCGGTGTACACAGTTTCTGTAACTTTAGTTTCTTTTCAATAAAATTTATTATTAACTATCAAAAAGTCTTAGTGTATATATAAGATGGGTTCAAGATATACCTAATGTAACAATAAGCAATGTTACACTATTTAATATTTTTTTATTGGATGCGGATTTTGACAAATTCATCGTTTCATTAAATTTTCTTTTATACTCTCCATGTTTGCAAAATTTCAAAATGATTAAAGATCAATAACCATGTCATCAATCAAATGTTTAAATTTCAAGTTTTTGTATCTTAAAAGTATGCATAACAAATGAGTTTATTGATCAAATTGTAAAAACATCTTATTGGCACAAAATTTGGTTGTGTTTAGAACATAGAGAACATGTAATCCGACATTGAGATATTCAAAATATTAATTCAATAAAAATTAATATATGGTAGAACATTGCTTAAAGTAGCATTAGGTGTAACTATATACCACTTGATCTTATCAAAAAATTAATATATGGTAGAACATTGCCTTCGTGGGACTTATCAAAAAATATACCACTTGATCTTAAGACCATGGCAGAACATAAATATAGAAGCTAAGGAAAATTAAAGAAGTTTCATAGCTAATCTAAATTAAGCAGGAAGCTTACGAACCTAGTACTCCAAAGGACCCAAAAAGGGTAGTAAATGAGGCGTAGTACGATCCAGGAAAAAACAAATATAATAAATGCAAAGCTAGCTAGCGCTTCAGCACCACTGTATTTGGACATCTTCCCTATCTCCAGAAACACATCACTAGCATCATGAATAGCCAAAACAACTGAACCAATACGGGCAAACCTGCAAGAAATATGAGAGAAACAGTTTCTTGTATAAAACCTAAATATCCAAGACATTTATAGCATTGCATGCACTTGATGCCATAAGCTTTTCTAAATAGGCACTAGGAAAACACATTCATGACTTCAACAATGCCATCCCTTATAATTTCTATAGATCAATTGGCAGTAATGTTGCTTCCTTAAAATTGTGATTAACAGAACGTGACTGAGATACTGACAGAAAAACCTACCTATAAATGAAAGATAGCACAATGAGAATTAGGGTTGCAAAATGATGGCCCATGGACACCCCAAAGTCAGAACGCCTTGTTTCCCAGAAAATCAGAGCAAATATGGAGTATGTGTAAAATCCAGCAGCAAACATATACAAAACCTTCAATTTTAACCTGAAAGTCATTAATTAGTAAAAATTGACTAAATAAACCAAACATCCTTGTTCGGTTAAAAGTAGAGGATAGCGCTAAGCCAATGTGAATGCTACATCAAACAACAACAGCATTTTTATATATATAATCTGGGAAGTCTTACTTAATTTTTTGATCAGGCCAAACCTGATTTCCTGGTCCTACCCAAAAGCATATTGTTTTGGTAAACCAAGGCTCATTATAAGTTACAGATAAAGCGAAAATCTCTGCTGTAAGATAATAAATGAATTTCCATGCTGACTCCTTAAATTTTCTCATCTTCTTCATTCTCTCGGTTGCGTCAACATCCTTCATCTGATTTCCCTTTCCAAAAATTAACCGATTTGCCACTTTCTGCAATATGCATATTCATTTCAGCCACCCCAAAAAAGAAAATGCAAAAAGTGGGGAAGAAAAGTCTGAGTGGAAAAAGAAACAAGCAAAAATCCAACAGAGTAAAGGCAATCTCATTCAGAGTTCCTGATTATGATTATATTTGCTCTATTTGGAGAAAGAACAAAAAGAAAGTTAAAAATTGATGAAACAATGGAACATGGAACTAAACACCCAATTTCACAGTTTTTAAATATTCCCAAACATACAAAAGGAATGGAGCAATATACTGACTTTTACAATTTTCTGGCATAAAACAGATGACTTAAGCTAGAAGAACAATGGCCAAGCTTAGCTCAAGCATGAGCAAAGATTAGCGAATTGAAATTAAATAGCACAGTGATACATTTGACCTATTATCATTAGAGCATGAAGTTATCCTAAATGATGAAAAAATATTATTCCCTAGTCTTCATTATGTAAACCATCAAAATTTAGGATAACTTTCTGGTATACAGCATAGCTGAACAAGCACTAAATATAGAGCAGCCTTTAATATAATCAAGAAGAAGTGAACTTTCAAAGAGAAACATATATAATGGTGCAGTAAAATTGTCATAACAATAGGGACAAAAGGTAATAGCTCTATCGATTTTAATGTTCATAGATCGCATCTCACGAATCAGCTACTCAAAATAATAAGGCTCATTGATCAAAATGAAGACGTAGTTATGAATCCTGTTGCTTGCTGCCAAAATCTAAATTTACTAATAATGAAGACCCTAGTAGGAGTAATGCTAAGCAACTTAGAGACTTAAAAATGCTTTAGAATCATGGGGCTTTATAACAAGAAAACACTAAATCAAGGCATATCTACTATCATGATCAGTGAAACAGGTTACATTGATAGCCAAAATAAACACACAAGGTACCATGCCCATTTATTAAATTGGTCAAGCATGGAACAAGGCAGCTATAAAATTCATGGTACAGACTGCTTATGCATTAAAACCATTGCATTTAAGTGATAAGTTTACACACACAGTGAGTATTGAACCCACAATCTTACTCACCACCCTGTATTTATCATCAACCCAAAATAAGAAAAAATGAAAGACAATTTAACTGACAAAATGTGGAATCACCAAAAAAAAAAGACCATAACAAAAGCTGCACAAATATTCATCATAACAGTAGAATATCACTGACTCCAACCAAATGTACAACAACCAATTAAGCACATCACAAAATACAAAACCAGGCAAAACCCATCATAAAAAAAGCGAAAAGCCTATCTGGGTCAATCAAATTTTGATTTAAATAAAAAGAAAGAAAAAAGAAAAAAGAAAAAAAGCGAAATCCAATAGATTGAAAAGGGAGCTAAGACCCTGACAAAGTAGAAGTGAGTAACCCAAAAAGAGATAAGGTTTAATTATGGTAAACAATGAGAAAGTACCTCGAAGATGAATCTATCTAGGAAATATCGAACAGAGGGAAACAACAAAGCAAAGAAGGGAAGGATTAAGAAATCCTCGTATGTTGGGTATGATTCATATTGCCAATCGATGAAGCTTAAGATTGCTGTCAAACTCATCTCGTATTTTCCTTTTCAATGATCCGAAATAGAGAAAATGTAAATTTTCCTGGGAAACAAACAATAACTATGTGTGGATCACGTATGGAAGAAGCAGAGACATGCGTATCTGTGGGTTTTTAAAGCCCACAATCACAAACAATAAAAACTCAGTTTTCGTACTTTCCTATGGTCTGGTTTCGTTGAAGCATCAAAGGTTGTATGTATTATTGAGCTAATCGCCTAGTGATTTTTGATTGGTTGTAGGGTTTGAGGTGGCCCATGGTGTGTGAGTTTCGGAATTGCTACTTCTTTTTTTGGGTTGACGAAATTGCCCATATGGGCCGGGGTGGATCTTTTTATGGTTGGGAGGTGGTGAGTGAGTGAGTAGCGAGAGAGTGAGAGCTGAGTTTTTTTTTTTTTTTTTTTAAGAATGAGAAGAAGCTGAGGAGTTTGTGATTGTGATTTGTGAGGGAAGGAAGATTCGCATTTTCACGTGATCCGGAGTGAGCGTGCGTCCGTGGAGGCGGAGCTCATTGCATTGCCAGAATGCCACGTGGCACTTTACTGGCCGGAGATGGGAGCCAGCCACTATGGTATTTTGTATTTTACTACTACCACTAATAGTCGCACTCGCTCTCGCACCCGGTCTAATAACATAAAACTTAAAAATAAAAATAGTAGCAGCATTTTTAAATATTACGGGGTGTTTAGTACCCCACTCAAACACACATTTTTAATTTTTAAACAATATTATACGTATTTTTATATACTTTTTTACCAAAACGTATTATTCTCAAACAGTAAAACACATATTTTCAAATATTACCAAACACCCCTATATATCATGGCAGGGGTTTTTGGGAAGTGAGGCACATGGCCACCAGCGTTAACTTGAGAGTGAGACTAATAATTTATTTTCCAATAATGGTACTATACCGGTGTCATGTACAGATTTAAATCAAAAATACGTGGCCTTTACAACTCTATTTTTACATTTTAATTATACTCCTAGTTCAAGAGCAGTTTCTAACAGAATTTTTTTTTTTATCATGAATTTATAGAATATATAATAAAATATTATTTCTGGTCTTTATCATGAATTTATTTATTTATAAGTAGTAGGGTGCATGGGTCAGGTTGAAGAGTTTTTTCAACCCAACACACCATGACGAGTTAAAAAAAAAAAAAATCCAACCTAACTCAACACACGTGGATCAGGTTAGACCCATGAGTTAAACTAAAATATTAAATTGAGAATTAGAACAATATCATCACAAATAAGAGCAAATTTATAACCAAATAATATATATATATATATGTATATATATAAATCTGAATCCTCTAAAACTCCCACAATTTTTCACATTAGCACAATATTTAAAAAAAACATAAATACAAATATATATAAAAGCAAAATAAAGCTTTTCTAAAACCCGATAAACTTTTCTCCCCCAAACGCTCCTTCCTCAGTCCCACATCAAAGCCCACCTTCCATCCAAAGACACACCACTTCTTCCATCAAAAACACAAATTCCTCAATCAAAACCCACCATACCCACCATACCCACAAAAAGTACGCTCTTCTCTCCCTCTCACTCTCTCTGAAATTATTTTTTTTCCACAACTTTGAAACATTTCTTTGGTGGTCCAAGGCCAATTTACTCCAACCCACAAATCTCCACAACTTCCATTACTGAATGGCTTAACCAATTGAAGAGAACACAAGAGAAGGATAACAAAGAGCAATACTACAAGAGAAGGATCAGTGTAGAAAAGAGCACTACTACAAGAGAGGGATAACAAAGGATTTGATTGTGGGGAAAAGAAAAAGAAAAATGAAGAGGCAAGAAGAGATAGTTACAGAAGATACGGTGAGAAAGAGATGGAATTTTTCGTACCGGTACCTTGACATCGTCCTGCCCTTCTTCTTCTTCTTTCTTTTTTTTCTTCCTCTTCGTGTTGCTTTACCCAGATGTGTAGTTTGGGTTTCCTTCTTAACTTTTTTAGTATGATGTTTGGTTAAATGTGCCCATACCTATTTGACACACCACGTTAATTGATTCTAATTCAATTTTTTGCACATTACCAATGTTAATAGCATTTGGAAACAGGTGCTTTTAGCCTTTTAGTTTATAATAATAATAATAATAATAATAATAATAATAATAATAATAATAATAATAATAATATTATTATTATTATTATTATTATTATTATTATTATTATTATTATTGTACATAAATTTTTATTGATAATATTGAAGTATATCAACTATATAAATCTTAAAGTTTTTAACAATTTATTTAAGTTTTGCCTAATAAACACATAAGTGCATAAATAATATTTATATCTCTTTATTTATATATAAAATTAGCAGTAACTTCAAAACAATTCAAAGGTATTATCAAAACGTGTTTCTATTCAGTATTGACTCTCTTGAGATAGTCTTGTGGGTAGTGGTATACTTTTGCAAAAGTGAAAAATGAAGCTTTTTGGAAGGTGCTTGATTTACAAACACCATTCCATACTTATTTACATAGGTACCTTTTCATTCAATAAACATATTTTTGGTCAATAAGTACATTTTCATTCAATAGGCACCTTTTGGTATATCTAATACGAAGAGTTATGACATTTCAATAAGCACTTTTTAGTATATATATTACAATATATATTTTATATACCTATATATACAACACAAATTAAATTAGAGATTCAACATTCTGTCTCTTATTCCTTCCCACAAAAAACTAATAAATAAAACAACATTTCTTTCTTTAGTCTAACTAATAAAACTTTGAGCTATTTCTTTCAATATATATATATATATATATATTAAATTTTGTGCATTTTTGCTTACTATTCCAACTCAAAAATAATAATTTTTTCCCTAAAACTCATCCAAAATCTATTCCCCGTAAATTGCACGGGTTAGCGACTAGTATATATGTAATATCCTAATTTGATTGATTGTGTGATATGTGTGAGTGTGTGATGAGTCCCAGATCGGGTATTTACTGGGTTGAACTGGACTTTATTAACAATTGCAATGAGCTTCAATTGTGACTAGCCCTTTTGAGGTATAGCGCAGATGTGACTAGTGCTTTTCATTGGGTCATTACATATGGTATCAAAGTCGAGTCGGTAACCTCATGTGGGCTCGAAGACACTACTCCACAAAGTGGGCCCTAATGAGGACGTTAGGGATTTATGTGGGGGAGATTGTGATACCTCAATTTGATTGATTGTGTGATGTGTGTGGGTGTGTGATGAGTCCCACATTGGGTATTTACTGGGTTGAACTGAGCTTTATTAACAACTGCAAGGAGCCTCAATTGTGACGTTAGCGTTTTTTTTTTTTTTTTTTTTGGGTTGTTACAATATATATATATATATATATATATATATATATATATATATATATAACTGAAACCTTTGAAACTCCTACAATTTTTCACATCACCACTATTTTTTTTTAAGATTCTTTTTATTTTATTTATTTAAGTTTAATTTTTTTTAAGAGAATTACCCGACTATACTCTATATCTCCCCTGACTCCCCTCCTAATGCGAAGAACTCCCTCTCTCTTTAAATCTCTAATCTTCCCCCAAATCCTTAACCTCGCGCACGCAATCTCTTCCATATAAGTAACAATTTGAAGTTAGGAGTTCCATATTTCATCAAAGTAAAGATTCTAATTTGTTTTTAAAATATCTAAGATCAGGGTTTTCTATTCAACTACGGATTTAAATGATGTTGGTTTCATTGAACCTGGGGAAACCCTATAGAAGATCAAATTCTACATGGGCTTCATCTCTGGGCATTTCAAAGAATGGTTAGTGATGTTTTTATTTTTATTTTAGGTTTTCCCCCTTACTTGTTCTCTTATGGTCTGTTTGGATTGAAGGAGATTGAGGGGGAGTAGAGTAGAGTAGATTTAGCCGAAAATTAGCCTATTTTTAGGTAACTCTACTCTACTCCCCCTCATTCTCCCCTCCATCCAAACAGGCCCTCAATTTGGAGTAAATTTGTGTTTTAAAAAAAAAAAAACCAAAAGAGCCTTACATTATTATTGTTCATTGAGAGCGTCAATAAGGGCCAGAGAGAGTCAGAGAGGGAGAGAAAAATCTGAGGGACTTTATAATCAGACCAAAACTTCTCCGAAAACATTACCGGTAAGTTTTTAATTTTGTTCTATTGTTTTTGGTTGTTAAGTATGATTTAGGGTTACAATTAGGAGTGTTTCTTTTAAATGATTAGCATAGATTGATGAGTTTGGAGCCGGTAGTGGAGTTTGCTAATTTCAATTATTGGCCGCATTGCTCTCTCTTTCATATTTTAGCAAATTCAATCAAAGCTACATCTTTTAACTATATCCTTCTGCAAGAATGCAACCAAGTCACTGTTGTTTCTTTCTCTTATTTATTTATTTTATTTTTAACAAGTTAAGATTGTTTTTCGTTTGTGGAACTTTCTTCTTTTTCTATTTTGTGTGGGAGTATCTTGGAGCGAGATATCTTTGTAGGAGAAGATGAAGAGTTTACTGCGAGGTGACACCATTTCAATCTTTTCTACTAAAACAAAGTCAATTCCCCAAAGACCTTAGTTTAAAAAAAAAAAAAAAAAAATCTAACCCAAGTATAGTTATTTTTGTTAGTTATGGTAAGGATTGTATTTTAAATTTAGGTATAACCATTGAAGTTAAGATTTGTGCCTACTACTGACTTTTATTTTCTGCTTTTTGCCATGCACAGCGAAGGACTGAACCTATAGAGTTTAGAGCCTGGCTACAAATTCCAGCAATAGCAAAGTGAAAAGGTAAAACTGTGTTTTTTCTTCTTCCATATCTATTTTTGGAAGCATATTTTGTGAGACGTCACTGTGATCCAAGCTGATATATTGATTATTGAATCTAATAGGCAAATAGTGGGTTATTTTTCATTGCTTTTTTGCCTTTGAAAAGTGGGGGGGATTTGCTTTGCAGGAACCAGTTTTCACAATTAATTTAATTGTAAGAACTGATTACTTCACTATTAACGAGAACTACTGTGAAATTTGAGGGTGCTTAGACCAAGGAAAGGACTAAGAGGGTCACTAAATGATAAATAAAGGATTAACAATGTTGAAGGGGTTATTAATACATGATTGCATGTCATAACACTGAAGATATGGCCCTTGGTAGTACATTGGAGATTTTAAAATCCATTGCATAATATTTATCTGCACTTGAATGTCCAAGCAATTTGATCAGTAGTATATTGGCTTAGATAGTAGATTTGGAAGCACTGATACATACATGTTTTGGAATTTCTGCTGTTAAATTGAAGTTTTGCAATGATTTATGACTATTATGCTACTATTTGAAAGTAGAGTAATAGACAATTTCTAATAATGTCCATTTTCATTAAGTGTTTTTTCTTTTACATGTACACAAGGTGTTTGATGAAATTTCTTAGAGATTTTTTGTTGTCATTCTAGAAGCCATAATACTTGCAAAGTTGAGAAGTCAGTTTAATGGTGGGGAACCTAATTTTTTGTTGGGTGGGAAGAATAGACAACCACAAAATTTTAGATGGCGGTTAGAGAAGATAACCCAGAATAGAAGTGGTAGCAAGATGGTATGTTGAAAAAATTTCAAATTGAGTAAAGATGTTAAATGTTTGACCAAAACACCGAAGAGTGAGTTTACCTTCATGCTCTTCAAGTTCAATTTTCTCCTCCTATTGATGCAATAGTTTCAGAATTAGTACCTTTTAAGTTTTAAATTTGATTAATTTTCTACACAAATTTGATGGAATATTTTGTACGTTGATACAAATCTTGACTCAATTATCTTTGAAATCCTAAATTCCTTGATGTGTTGCTCTAGCAACCTTTCATATCAAAGCTAGGAAACTTTGAATATTTAAATTAATAACATAGATCATGTAGTCCAAACAAGATGTTCAAATTTATTATTTATGTCCCTTCCCATTTCTATCTCTTATTTTAGATAAATATTTTATTGGGGGAATGATCTTAATCTGTATAGCAGATTGCTTGCAGCCTTGCACTATTGTTGACTACAAGTATTCTCTACATGGGCTACCAGTGGACTCTGATGAGTACCTTTGCGTATTATATGAGATTTCTTCTAAACCCTCTCTCTTTTTGTGCCATTACAATTTCTTTGTTTAATAATGATTTGTGTTTAGTTACTAAGAAAGTGCAGCAATAGAATACATATGAATAGTTTTAGGTTTTTATTTAGTTTGGTTGAGATTTGGGCATCTTCTTTATATAGCTGTTTAGGCTTTTTTTTTTTCCTTCTTTTTTTCCTCCCTAAAAAGATTGTATTTGGTTGCTAAAGGAAATCAAGGAACATAGTGGCTAAAATGAATATTTGAAATTAGAATCTCAAAATAAATTACATTGTTGGCTATTTTGAGGCTGAGCCACAAATTTGAATGCCTTTCTTGGATGTCATGAAAGAGGAGAAGAAAGAAAGCAAAAATATTTAAATTTTTACAACATTATTAGATTGTAAGCATGGGATCTTTTATAGTCATTCTCTCAAAATTTTACACTGTACTACCACCATATGTGGTTATTCTTGACAACATCATAGGCATTGGGAAAACTCCAATTTGACTTTGAAAATATATAACAAACTCTTGAAGAAAAAACACCGTTGTATGATCCTTTAAGAAAATATAGATTCTAATTTAAAATTATATAGATTGTAATTTAAAAGCGGTTTGCACATTCCAGTCATTTTAAAAGGGTGTTGGTGATTTGCTTTAAATAATTGGGATTGTTGTTCTAATTGAAGGGGTAGCTGATATTTTCTAGAGGTATGAAAGGCTTGGTTTAGAATAGACAAAAAGTGGATAAGTCCATTCAGTTATAATCCTGCTTTCATGGAGGAAATGAGGACAAGAAGACAAACATCTCATGTTTGGTTGGTAAGACTATTTTCTTGCAACATAGATAGTTTTATATATAATATTCCTTTTCCGTGTTGATTTTTTTTTTTTTTTCGAAAGACTTTTCCACTTTGAATTTCACTTTTAGTCACACTGTTAATAAAGGGACAACTACCTTACTAATAATTTGTTTTTTTTTTTTGGCTTCAATTACGTGGAAACGTATTTAATGATTTTATTCCTTATACTCTGGTAAATTGATTATATGATTGATGAAAATGTTATGAATTAAACTCAATAAAGCTTTGTTCTAGACTTCTAATTACTTTGGGTGTGGTGGTATTAATATTGTTGACGAAAAAAGAACTTGAAATGGTGACTCTTCTAATTGCAGAATAAAGATGAATTGAGTCTATGCAGACACAGTAATGTTTCGCAATGTTGAGGCTGAATTGCAAGAAATAGAGATTGAGTCTATTGATGGAACTAGAGAAGTAGAGGGAAACAGAAGAATGCACTATTATAATGGTCAGCACTTTCTAATGTTCATCGCCACTATTATATAAGCATATAAATGCCAAAATTTAATGGTTGTTCATGCTTAGCAATTCTTCTGTTGATGTAAGTAGTGAAGATCAAAACATTATAGAAACGAAGTAATTTGAGACGCACATAATTAAATGATATAATAGTTCTCAACTCTCTTTATTTCTTTGAGCATTTAGATCAATGAAATTTCCGTATCTTTGTTGTGTATTGAGGTAGCACCATGAAAGGTTAATTAGCAAATACAAGATTCTCTTTCTATGAAACATATTTCTCCAACTTAGTTAGCCTAATTTGTTTATTGTTTAATTTAAACCCTTTTTTTTTCTGTTTATTTATTATAGATTGTATGCAAGATGATCCATAATGCATTGATTCAGTATCAGTTACCTAATATTGTCAGATTTACAAGAACTATGATTGCATATTAAAAGTTTGTTGCTTCGAACTATTTGATCATTTTTTGCAAAAGCACTTTAGCCATCAGATGCTCTTGTGATTCAAAATGCTTTAAAACAATTAGGCTCTAGATGATATAAAGGCATTTACCCCAGTTGGTATATATCATTGGATACAAGTTTCTGTATTGGTTAATAGCTTTAGGATGTTCACTGTAATTTATAAAAATAAAAAAATAAAAAATAAACATTTTGTGTAATAGGTCACCATCTTTGCATTGTACCATTGGGACCCAAATATTGGAAAGATGCTTCTTATGGAGTCTATCTTTTAATGCCTCAATCCAGCCTTAACAATTGCTGATTTTCTTGCACATAGTGACCCATTTGTGCTTCTAGTAATTGGAAAGAGGAAGCTAATGAAGAAGATCCTTTATTGGTGATTCTTGCAGGTTGATTATTAAGCTGATCTATACTAATCCTTTTTATGGAATTTGCAGGTTTTTTTTAATGATTAACCTTAATTCTATTATTGATTTTAAACTTGTGCACACATTCTTTATGCAGTGACCACAGAACACTTCTTAAACTTTATTAAGATGAAAATATGCAAAGCGTAATGGAAAGGAAAGAGCGTTCTTTTAGGAAATTTTTTTAATTATATCCAATTAACTTGTAGAAGATGGAGGATATGAGAATGCAATTTGTAGATCTATTATCAAGCATTGAATTTGTAGATTTTCTATTTTTCTATTTTCAAGTGTAAGTATTCCTTCCCCTTTCTCAGTTTGTTTGTTTGTTTGTTTGTTTGTTTGTTTGTTTGTTTGTTTGTTTTTTTTTTTTTTTTTTTTTTTTTTTTTCTCGTTTTTATAGCACTTTGTAACACCATTTTATTCAAAAGAAATCTAATTGAGTTTGTGGCTAGTGCAACTTTTCTTCTTTATTTCCTTTTTAATTTAACCATTTAACCATTTGAATAATTGTATAATATATTTATCCAAAGTAGGATTTATTCTTTATCATATGTGCATAGGTTTACAACCAAAACATCTGTGATTAGGAGAAGTTCTGCACAATCCTTTGGGCTGAACACTACCCAAATTTAGTGTAGTGCAAAAGAAGAGGAAAGAGAACATCATTCTACACTAAAAAAGTTGGGAAAGTTGACATTCATCATGCGTCCTTCAATGGAACAGTTTTATCTCTTTCCTCTACCATAGATTGTTTTATTATAAAAGTGAAAATGACCCATTTGTTATGCAAACAAATATGCAAGATAACATAGATTATATTGGTGGTGAATAGTAGATTTAATTGCAGTTGAGCATTGTATGAAGACATCACCATAGCATTTTGTTTTTTAAAGCCAAGTTATAGTAGCAAAATAAATTTTTTTATTTTTTATTTAACTATCCCGTGCAATGCACGGGTTAGCGACTAGTATTGGGTATAACCAAACCAATACAAACTATATGAGGACAATTTAGAGTTTGTTTTATTTAAGATGGGTAAAAAAGTAAATAACAAAATTGTATAATTTATTTTTTAAATTTAAATATATAATAAATATAGTTGGGTCAGGTAGAGTTAGGCAAATTTGTGAATCTTATGATCCAAACCCAACCCGACTAACTGTAAAAACAAATTTCACAACCCAACCCAACCCACCAACCTGACAAGTTGGGTTGAATCAAGTCGATTTTGGTGGATTGGCGAGTTGGCTACACATCCCTATTTATAAGTACTAATTATATAACGAAAGCAGTTACAGAGCACTCCTTTGAAGTCTCCAATTTTATCAGGTCTCATACAAACCAATGATATACAAAGCGTGGACAACTGTCGTATACTACTTCACAACTTGTTTGTTCTCTACCCCTTTTTTCACTACTCTGATTGTGTAACTATCTGCTTCACGAAATGAGTGTCCTAGATGGATAGTCTAGTCTTGATCCATCAAGTTCTTGCAATCACAAACTAAAACAGCAACATTTGGACTTTTTGAGATTGTTGTGAGGTGGTATTGGGCAAGGTATGGGTTTGAAGCAAGAGTTTTATGCATGCCCAAGCCTTCCATTTTGATGGCAAAAGATGGAAAGTTCTCATATCCAATATCTTGCCAAAAAAATTTTATTTTGATTCGCTTGAGAAGCAGTTTATGGATACTTGGTTGAATGCATATCTGAGCAAATCTTCCTCCCGTTGAATTGTGGGGTGGAAATATGCTTTCTATGGTTTACCGTCGAGGTTTTGATCTCTCACAAATCAAGGACCATCCTTTAGAGCATGTTAGTAGTCATATAAAGCAAATACTTATGGGTTTCTGTAAAGTTGTGATTTACAACAATTTTGTGTTGGCTTTAATTCCGTGCCAAATTTGATTGTAATTTTGTTCAATCTTATGTACCCTATCTTTTATGTGGGATTTCATTGTAAGGGTTGTGTGTGAGATAGAGTGTGAAGACTCAAGGCAAATGAAGATCAAAGAAGTTTTCGCGGGTAGCTTGTGAGTAGCCTTCCCGTGAAGTGAAGCATGAGTTCAGCATATGACTGGAATGCGAAGAGTCATGACAGATGGTGATAGCTGGTTTTCGCAAGTGTCTCGCGGGTAAGGCCTTCCTGCAAGATACCCGCGAAACATTATGTTTTGCTATTTTGTCATATCTGATACACCTTATCTCTACCCACACTGTATATACCCACATTACCCACATATTGAAAGGAGTGCTTTTCAAAGAGAAAACCCTAGTCATTACCCTTGAGAGTGAAAGTTTTTCATACCCACAATCCTTTACACAATCCATTGTGGTTTTCCTTAACTCCTACCTCTCCATATCCAAATCCTTGGGAGGTTGATAGCCCAAACACTTACCACACCCATCCTAAGTGTAAAGTGAGGTTTTGGTGTAGCTGGGAAGCATTGGAAGAAGCCATTTGTTTGGTGGATGCAATCGGGCTGAATTGCGTGATCCGGAAAGCTAGAGAAGACAAGGCTTCGTTAAGTTAGTTGGTAGCAGAAGCTTAGAGGGCTCAAGTACATGGGGTAGACTAGGCTTGGAGGGTCTTTTGTTATTCTTGTACTTCAACTTTATTCTATAGTGGATTGATTTACCACTTGGATGGCGGCAGAGAGGTTTTTCGCTGATTTTTTCGGTTTCCTCTTCGATAACACATCAGTGTGTTATCTTGTGTTTGCATTTTTCTTCCCTACTCTTTTAGCTTTCATTTTACTGCTATGATTTAATGAATATGGCTTAGAGTAGTTATATTGTTTGTTCGTTCGCATTTACTCTATTCTGCACTTAGTTTAAGTTAGAGTAAAATCAACCGAGCTATAATTTTAATTTGGGAGTCTAAACAGCTCTTGTATTTTCACACAAATTCGAGCTTTCAATTTCCATATGCCAACTAATTGGCTTGGAGTGCTCTAAGATCCATGAACATGCTCACTAACTTTATTATAATACTAGTCTTCCATGGAGCTGCTAACCTAGGTTTGAGCTCGAGAGGCAAGTGATAAGTCACTTAGCTAGTTTCATCTTCCTTACCTTCAGAGGGGGGGGGGGTGTATGCGTCATATACCTGAGTCTTGGGGCTTGTGGCTGGTTGCTCTTCGAAGACGTGTTCCATCAATAATCCAATGTTTGTTGCAAGCAAATTGGTTTCATTCATTATAGTGTTTGATATGGCTTCTATGTAGTTTTTTTTTTTTTTTTTTTTCTCTTTCTTAGAGTTGTCCATCAATAAGGTTCCCAACAATTACAAGGGGAAGAAGTCTTGAGCATTTCTTTTGTCTCTCCGTCTTGTTAGTTTTGAAAATTATTCTCTTCTTAGCTTCTTCAACCTTTACCACTAAAGATACCCCTTTTGTGTAATTGAACACTTTTACTTTACCCCGATCTCTACTTTGATCATAACAAAATTTTCTCCTTTTATGTTTAATAAATTGAACAAAAGTCTTATATTAAAAAAATGTTTATAAAAAAGTAATAGTAAAACTATTATAAGATATTTATGATTTTTGAGACCAAACTTTTATTAGCTATAGTATCTCTAACATGATTCTCTCTTTGATTTGGACATTTCAGAAGGTCAAAAATACCTTTTCCAATATCCAATGACTTCTCCTACAAATGTTTTAGGAATAAAGTCAACAATGTCACAAGATTCTCTATAAAATTCTCTTTTTTGGACTAGACTTTTATGTGGTTTAAAAATATCCCTACACCTTACATTTAAACATCCTACATTTAAGCAGGGACAAAACTTGGAGACAAATACGTAAAATAAAACCTACTAACCCTACTACACCACTTTCAAATACACCTCCCAAAAAAAAAAAAAAAAAAATACACGTTCAAAAAAAAAAAAAAAAAAAAAAAAACCCATTCACCTCACAATCCATTTGAATTCAATGTATGTGCTCTATTTGAATTTAAATACTAGGCCTTAGCCACATACAATTACTGCTCCTTTAAAAAAGAATTACTTTTCTTTATTTTAATCTTTTCTCTATATCACTTTTATTATTATTATAGACAAACAAATTGATAAATTCTTCTTTATTATTGTAGAGAGATAAATCTATAAATTCTTCTTGCAACAAGAACAATTCAGGTGTATTTAACTCTCTTTGGATTCATGTATCATTGATTGATTTCAATTCCAAATCTATAGTTTCACTCTTCTAGCTCGATTATGCAGTATAATAAAAAATTACTGGGTTTTTTTTTTATTTTCTTTTCTGAGTTCGTAGGTGGAAAAACAAATCCTTGAAGATGGTACTTTGAAGACTTGTGATGCTTGATATTTTGTTCCTAAAATAACTTTGTAGTTTCATCATGGAAGTGGGAGCCATTATTGAAAATTATCTCTTGTTGTACCCCATATGAGAAAATTAACTTGATTTGGATAAACTGTGCTACCTTTTAGAATTAAAAACCTTAAAAGAGGCTACTTTAACCTGCTTAGTGAAATAATCGATGACCTCTAAGATGTAGTCATGGTTGTCATTGCTCGCCTTTTGGGTTTATTTTGCTAATGACGTCAATCTCGTTGGTGGAAAAAGTCTAGGGAGATGTCAAACAATCCAGCAGGATCAGAGGTCATCTATTATTTCCATCATGCATAGGGTGCATGATGGTCATGTGCCTCCTTTTTGGACACATCCATCATGTGTTACCTCCGGATACATTTTTGACATTGTCTCGAACTTTCGAGTGTGTTTTGCGGGCCTTTCCGGACTTGAAATTCGATTAATCATGCATCGATAGAAAATATTGTGAAATTATCTTTCCAATTACACCAAATTTAGGCAAATCAAAAGATTGGTGCCAAATGTTATGGTTCCTGAAAGTTGGCACATTGTAAACTTTTTTTGGTTTATTGCAACATAAGTGTGTGAATTGGATGAAAGTATAGACACCTCATTTTGCACCCCTTAGACTCAAGCCCCCGTTCCACAATGACGATATCACTAAGAGGCCTATGACCATGGTTTTTAAACCCGGACCGGACCGTACGGTCCGACTGGAAAAACCTCGAACCGCTCATTTTTGCGGTTCTTTTAGCCTCAAGAACCGTTTTATGTGAAAAAATCCGGGACCCGTGAAAACCGCGGTTGGACCTCACGGTTTTGAGAACCGTGATCAGACCGTTCCTCACGGTTCCCAGCTTCCTTTTGAATCTGAACTTAAAAAAAAAAAAAAAAACAAAACACAACACAACACAGAAGAGGAGAGATAGCTGTTGAAAAGAGCGATCTGGACGAGCCAGTGAATGATGGCGAGAATGGAAGGCCAGTGGTGAGGAGTACCAGGGGCTTTGAGAATGGATTTGTTGAATTTGAAAGGGTAATTTAGGGATTTGAGCAAGAAGGGAAGATCTTCGTCGAGTTTGGAGGAGGAAGGGAACTGGAGACGAGAGGGGAGATCTTTTGCCTTTCTTTTCCGCCTGTGATGTGTGTGACAGGGTGAGACTTGAGAGCTTGAGAGAAAGAGACTGAGAAAGAAAGCTAAAGACGAAGAAAGAAATATAAAAGTAGAGAGGAGTCAGATGAGAGTAGTGGGATAAGGATGGGATGGGGGATACGTGTGTGGAGGATAAAACATAAGAGAAAAAAAGAAAAAAAAAGAAAAGAAAAAGAAACGTATGGTCCGTATGAATGCAAAGAAAGAAAGGAGAAAAAATAAATAATTTAATAAAATGTTACCACAATATTTTCACAATGTTTCACAATAAATTTTAAGTAACAAATAGCTATTAGTTAATATTGATAAGTAAAAAAATAATTTTAATAATGGGTTCAAATTAGAACTAATGATAACTTTTTATATAAATTTTGTTGTGAAAATATTGCTAAAATTATTGTAAACTTCTTCACTGCTTTGCTGCTGCTGCGTGCTGAACAATTTTGCTGCTGCGTGCTTTAGTCTCAACCACTTATGTTTGCTCTGCTGTCAACTGCTAATATACAATGCTTGCTTGCTGTCAAGCACTACCTTCTTGGGTTTTATTATTTATTTAACTTTAACAATTTTTAAATGCATGGACACCTTCCTCCCTTCATCTGGCTTTTGATTTTTTTTTTTTTTAATTCATAATAAATGATGAACATTGACTATTCAAATGGACTTGGGAGTTGGGAAAAAAAAATGATCCGTAGTTGGGCTTGGCCATTAGCAAGTGAACTAATTTGTCTCTTAACTACTTTATTGAGTTTCATAAAATAAAAATTATTGGGTATTAAAGTGTACTTTGTCATAACTTAAAAATAATTTAAAAATTCAATAGCTATTTATGTTTTTTTTAGAATTTAATAAATCTTATTTGTATTACGAAAGTTATGTTATAAAAAATACTATTTATAATTGTTTTGAATTTTTTTAGTTAAATTTTTAATTTTTAATTATTTAATATATTTATTTATAATTTAAATAATTATTAAATTAATTATGACGTCATCACGGTTCGACCCCGGTTCGACCTCGGTTCGACCTCAAAAACCTTGAACCTCTCTCTTTTACGGTTCAATGAACGGTCCGGGTTTGAAAACCATGCCTATGACTGGTAAAGGGCATTGCTAAGAAAAGTTTTTAAGTGGAAGGATCATTTTATACTTAAAAAATCTTGCAAAACCCAAGCCTTATGTATGGAGGAACGAAGCCTGCGTACGCAACCTCATGCTTATGTACCCATATTTACAAGCCTGCGTACATAGGTTTAGCTAGCAGAGTTATGTAAGGAAATATTTTGACATAAATTGGTGCAAAGCTAATCCCACATTGCTTGGGAATGTCTTTACACCTCCTATTGACACTACAAAAGGCCTCTGTGGGCACAATGGGAGGGGAGTATGCCTCAGCTGAGTGGACCGGGGCAGAGAAAAGAGTTGCCACCTAGATTAGGTCTAAGAACCATATGTATAGTGCCGTTACATGGAAGGACTGATCTTACTACCAAAGTATGGGTTCGGAGTTTAGGTATGGCTTAGAAAGGTGTTAGGCACCCAAGATCGACTGAGCCGTGGGTCGGCTTCCACTTATTGTGTCTTACATTTTAATCTCATTAAAGGCATGTTCAACATTTATCATTCTAGACTCACACACATGCTAACATGCATCTAACAAACAAACATGGCATTTCATCCCAAACCTTAGCATACATCTATCATGGCATTGCATTACATATCACAACTTAAGCCTAGCATACATCTATTACACATAGCATGTTATCTCATCCAAAGCAGCAAACAAATCATAGCAAAAACACTGGCATGGCAAGATTAAAATAAAAATGTGATTGTATCAAATCATTAAAAACAACTCATCCAATCCAAGCATATTCATATTCATCATCAAAGCACAAGATAAATGCATGTTCATAGGAATGCATGGCTTACCTCACTTACCTTGCTACATCACAGCACTAATGCATCAATGCATGGTCATACGAATGCATGTTCATGGCAAAACAAAGAAAACATTAAAGGAACCCTAATCTAGCATGTGAAGAGCAATCAAACAAATAAATAGAGATACAGAGACTTATAAGCGTAAAGAGGAGTAGAGCAAGAGCATATTATATAAGAGAAATAAAAGAAATAGTAGCAAAAAGGGTCAGATTAGGGTTTCACGAGTATGTGTGCACATACATAGGGCGTGCATATGCAGCTCTGCGTACCCATAATTCGAGTATGCGTGTGCGTGTAGAATACATGCATTCGCATACGTGCCCTAAAATCGGAGAAATTATACAATCCTCTGATGGACCACGTCACTTGTCCACCATTCCATTAAAAGACTCCCACTTATTTAAAATTGCTGAGTCAGTAATCATTTTCTATTTTAAAAAATTTTCTAATTCAGCAATTTTAAACAAGTGAGAGTCTTTTAGTGGAATGGTGGACTATGTCACTTGTCCACCACGAGGATCTTATAATTTCTCCTAAAATTGTAGCCCAGAAACTAAGAACACAGCAAGGTAGAATTTAAATCTAACAACCTAGTAGGCATAAGAACAAAAAAGCTATGCAAACCTAAACTAAACAAACATGTTATAGCATATTCAAACAAGAAAAACCAGAACTAAAACAAGAAAAGGCTAAGAAAAGAAAAAGAAAGTTTAGAACTTATACCTCAAAAACACAAAGCTCCTTAGCTTGATTTTGATCGTTCCCCTCAGTCAAATTTATTCACAATCAAACAAAGAAGTGATTAGTAATCTTAAAACTCCAAGATCAAGGCCAGAAAATGCCTCAATCAAAAAAATATTGACCTAAGGATGTTTGTGAAAAACTCTCTCTTTGATTCACTATTTCTAATGAATCTTATGTTTTCCCTTAGGATGTTCTGTGTCTTTTGAAAATGTACCATTTATGGATTTTTATACTTGAGAAATGGGGGTTTGGAACATCTCCCAGACGATGTGGGATTCATTCTAAACCTCACACTTAATGCTGAAAAACTTGTCTTTCATAGTTTCTAGAACCCTAAGCTAAGGTCCCTAGCATGTGTGCGCAGGCTCGTGTATGTGTATGCATGTATGAAACATGCGCACGCAAATTTCGGACATGCGTGTGCATACACATGTATGCATGCGCATGCCCTAGGATTTCTTGGCCTTATTTTTCCAAAAATAGATTTATTCAATTTGATCTAGCTTGAGTTGTAAGGAGTACAAAATGCGGTGTTTATAGATGCCTCTCTTTTGATTCATAAGCTTCACTAATGAAATTAAAAGAACAAGAGACAAAACATTTTATTTTGACATACGGCTCGGGCCCAACCCACGCACACAACACAGAACACACATACATGGGGCGGGGTGGAACTCCGCAGAGTTGCATAAGATTTATATGTCTGGATTTCCACCTTTGTTGCTCGAGAAACGAGCAACAACAAGTTCACTATCCCATAACCTATTTTGCCAATTGTAAGCAAAAGGCAAGTGACTTATTATCCAAGAGTCACTAAAAACGATAAAAAAAACATGGCCAACGGCTGTAACCATCAACCAAGCAAATTAGGTGTTCTTAGGGGGTGCTCTCAAGAAAGAGATTTGGGTGGTTGTAAGGGCACCTCTCTTTTGGGTAGTGGTGTGGAGTCGCCACTTATTTTTTATACAAAAAAAGAAAAGAAAAAAGAAATACAAATTACATGATCAAAATATTTTGAATGTTATTGATTGAATAAAGACAAGTACAATTTTGGTAAATTAAACCTTACATGGCTTTGGGTCCTAGTTACAATCTATGCAAAAGAATACAAAACTTTGGTCCTAGTTACAATCTACCAAAATTAAAAGACAAAACACTAATCTACCTATCCAAAAATCCTAAGCTTGGGGGCTAGGTTACAGAATAGGAAGGTGTTAGGCACCTATTCCACCTAGACAAAGTCTGGTCTTTTAGACTCTAATGACCAATATACCCTTTTTACATGATATTGAATGATATGTTGAACATACATGACAGACGCTTGAAAAAAATTAATTCAAATAAATCTGCCTTGTGGATATGCCCTCTTTTTAAAAAATATTTAGATCTGTTTTGTGAATTAAAAAAATTGATTTGGTTTGTAAAAAAAAAAAAAAAATCAGGTCTATTTTTATGTAAAAGAAAGAATAAGATTTTGTTAAAAATGATTAGATCTATTTTGGTGTAAAATTTTTTTTAAAAAAAGTGATCTTATCAAGAAAAATTAGATCTGTTTTTATGTAAAAGAAATAATAAGATTTTGTTAAAAAGAATCAGATATGTTTTTATGTAAAGTTAAAAAAGAGTGGTTTTATCAAGAAAGAAAGAAAAAATTAGATGTGTTTTTAGAAAAAAAAAAAAAAAAAAATTTTTGAAAGAGGATTCACATTCATGAGGTGAATTTATTATGCATGCATCACATCTGACTTACAACCTAACTTTCAATCCCTTCTTTTAAATTTCAAAATTTGCAATTTTGTAACAAAGAAAACCTTTTCAAAAAAATCAGATCTGTATTTAATGAAAATACAGATCAGTTTTGAGTTTCTTTTTTAAAAAAAATTAGATCTGAAAAATACAGATCAGTTTTTGTGTTTAGAGGAAATTAGATCTGAAAATACAGACTAGTTTTTTGAATTTTGAAAAAAAAAATCAGATCTGTTAATACAGATCAGTTTTTGAATCTTTAAAGAAATTAGATCTGAAAAATACAGATCAATTTTTAGTTTTCATAAAAGAATTTTGTTAGTCATTGCAGATTTTGAACTTAAGAAAAAGAATTATAATAAACAATCACCTAAGCACACGTTAAAGAAAATTCTAGCAACGTATTTAAGCATGGTAATTATACATCAAAAACAAAACATAATAAGGACATGCTAAAGATATTCATGCATCAAACAATAAAAATTAATGAAAGAAGGAAAAAAAAAAAAAAAAAAAACAGAATACCTCTTGCATGAGTGTGCTCTTCCATTGAAAGAATATTTTAGAATTCAAAGAAATTTGTTCACCTCTTTAAAGCCTAAAATACTTTACTTACAAAAAAGAAGTTCCTAAAGAAAAAGCCTTCGGAATGTCTATAATGTAAGGGGAATTGAAAAGCCAGAAGAGAAGAGCCCCAAATTCTGATTTGTTTCCTCTATTTATAGAAGTTGGGATGCTTTAATGAGATTAGATGTGAATTGGAATGCATCCTTATCTCTAAAAAATCGAAAAAGGTAGGCCTTATCTCAATCAGGGAGTCCCCGAGCTGAGCCACAAATTTGGGCCAATCGGCACTCCAAGAGTGCCGAATGGCCCTCTTGGATGCCGAGTATGCATTTTAGTTTTGGTCCAATTTGGACTCCTTTTTTTAAGGATTTTTGAGCCGAGAATTGCACCTAGACATATTTTAAATCCGTATTCTAAAAATTAATTTGTTTTTCTTGATATTCAGGTCTTTAAAGTGATAATTATCTTGTAGATAAATATTCCAAAAAGACTTGATTATCCACAATTTTTTTGTTATCTGATTATCCACTTTATTCTCATGCAAGCATGCCTATTTTTGACACTAACTAACAACCAATCACAAAATTATTTAATTAATTTTAATTTTTTATCCAATCAAAATTAATTTAAATTAATCATGCGTGGTTGGTTCCACCCAAACAAAATGCATACAGACCGTGCAAATTTAATAATGTGATATCTTTCAATCCGACAGTCCGATTTGGAAATTGGACACACCGTTGTGACCGTTAGAACCTCAAGATCATTTTTATGATATGCAATGAATGAATTAATGCATATAATGCAACTTTAAATTTCAGGTGTGTGAATGGTCATTCTAGTCATATTCCTAGATTAAATTATGGGTGCAAAATCAAGTGTCTACAGAATGCCTCTCATTGACAGAACTTGTAAAGCGAATGTCAATGTAAAAAAAAGACACTGATTTTAGCAGCCATGATTTAATCGAGGTTGACTTTTCAAAAATCACCTAGCCTTAGAACCTAAAACCTTAGAACATAGAACTAGTGTTTTGCAGTTTTGAAAAATGAAACTTGTGGATATTTGACCTACTTGATAACTGATAAGTTTTGAAATGAATCCTGAAATTTGGGGTGACTGAGAGGCTTCTCTATCTCAGTTTGTGACATGTGACGACCAAGGGGCTTCTCTACCTCGATCTGAATGAAAGGTAACCAAAGGGCTTCTCTACCTCGATCTGAATGGAAGGTAACCAACCGGCTTCTCTACCTCGGAACTTGGGACGATTAAGAGGTTTCTCTATCTCAATCTTGAATTGCGGCAACCAAGGGGCTTCTCTACCTTGATTTGAATGGAAGGTAACCAAGAGGTTTCTCTACTTTGGAACCTGGGATGATTGAGAGGCTTCTCTATCTCAATCTTGAATTGTGACGACCTCTACCTCGATCTGAATGGAAGGTAACCAAGGGGCTTCTCTACCTCAGAATTTGGGATGATTGAGAGGCTTTTCTATCTCAATCTTGAATTGTGACGACCAAGGGGCTTCTCTACCTCGATCCGAATGAAAGGTAACCAAAGGGCTTCTCTACCTCGAAACTTGGGACGATTGAAAGGCTTCTCTATCTCAATCTTGAATTATGGAGATCAAGGGGCTTCTCTACCTCAATCCGAAAGGAAGGTAACCAAGGGTATTCTCTACCTCAAAACCTGGGGTGATTGAAAGGCTTCTCTATCTCAATCTTGAATTGCGGCGACCAAGGGGTTTCTCTACCTCGATCTGAATGGAAGGTAACCAAGGGGCTTCCCTACCTCAGAACTTGGAACAATTGAGAGGATTCTCTATCTCAATCTTGAATTGTGGCGACCAAGGGGCTTCTCTACCTTGATCTGAATGGAAGGTAACTATAGACACTTGATTTTGCACCCATAATTTAATCAAGGAAGATGGCTAGACTGACCATTCATATACCCAAAATTCATGATTGCATTACATGCATTAATTCATTCATTACATATCATAAAAATGATCTTGAGGTCGTGATGGTATGTCAGATTTCCAAATTGGATCGTCGAATTGAAAGATATTGCATGATCAAGTTTGCAAGGTTTACATGCATTTTGTTTAGGGGGAACCAACCACGCATGATTAATTTAAATTAATTCTAATTGGTTAGAAAATTAAAATTAATTAAATAATTTTGTGATTGATTGTTAGTTAGTGTCAAAAATAGGCTTGCATGCATGGGAATAAAGAGGATAATCAGATAACAACAAAATTGTGGATAATCAAGATTTTTTTTTGGAGTATTTATCTACAAGATAATCATTGTTGAAAAAACCAAAATTATCAGAAAAGGAGTCTAATTTTTAGAATACGGATTAAAAACGCATCTAAGTGCAAGTCCTGGCTCAAAAGACCTAAAAAAAGGAGTCCAAATTGGGCCAAAACTCAAACGTGGGTCTAGCACCCAAGAGGCCCATTCGGCACTCTTAGAGTGCCGATCGGCACAAATGTGGGGCCCGACTCGAAGGCTTCTGGTTTGAGATAAACCTTACCTTTTACGATTTTTTAGAGATAAGAACATGTCCCAGTTCATATTCTGATCATTTAGCTAATTTTTCGAACATCCCAGCCTCTATAAATAGAGGATGCCTTTCAAAATTTAGTACATTTTTTCACACTTTCTGACCCCCCCCCCCCCCCCTCTTTTCTGGCTCCTCTCTTCTTTTCTTTTCTCTCTTACGTTAAAGACATTCTAGAGGCTCTTGCCTTAGGAATTTCTTTACTATAAGTAAAATATTTTAGGCTTCAAAGAGAATTGAATAAATTTCTTTAAATCATAAAATATCCTTTCACAAAGAAGAGCACGCTCATGCAAGAGGTAGTCTATTTCTTTCCCTTTCTTTTTCTGGTCCTTTCTATCAATTTTGTTGGATGATGCATGAATAGGTTTAGGATGTTTTTTTATTATCTATGATTCTATATAAAGTTGCCATGTTTTGTTTTAAATATATATATATATATATATATATATATATATATATATATATATATATATATATATATATATGTAGGGTAAGGATTTGTTGGGCCTGGTACCAACTGTGCGTTGCGAGCCCAACAATTGCCCAACAATAAATTTGTAGAGAGTGGGTTAAACAGCAGGGCTGGGTGATGTTTTAGCAACGATTCAAGTAGGCTGATATATGAAAAGAAAACGAAAGTAAACCGGCGTTTTATAGATTGATCTCTTTGGTCCGAAGAGGCCTTATATTTGAAAGCTTTTCTTTTTACTTGTACCAAAAAAAAAAATATCCCCCCTCTCAGTGAGGCTTGCTATCCTTATATAGATCCTCTTTTCTCATCCTCACCGCACACTTGTCTCTCATCTAGGCGTCCACTTGAGTACTGGTCACATCAGCCGTTTGCTTTAGCCTGCAGTGAGTGGTGGTAGGTGAAGATTCACTGTTCAGGTGTCTTCTCCACATAAATGCGGCCAGAAAAGTTGCTGCAGTGCATTAAATGTGGCGGTGACAGCTTTATTGGCAGGATATTTCATGATAGCTCCGCAGTTGGGCAAACTCGGGGGCGTGGCTCTCGCACGAAGATCTTCAGCATAGCTCCTTGGTCAAGTTCTGGGCAGGCCCGTTGGAGTTGGTCTCTTCGGCCCGAAAAGGTTGCCTTCGGACGGATCATTTACCCCTCATGGGCCGTATTCTTGCCAGGATGGCCAAACATTGATGTCTTTATTATCTTCGGACAAGGAACCTTGTCTGGATTGGGCCTCTGGCCCAACATATGACGCTGGGCTTTCTTACCCACAATAGCCCCTCAAAATTTCACTTTTTACCTCGCATCCGAAGAGAAAAAGTGAGGTTTTGACTTTGACAAATGTGGGGACAGAACTTTGACTCCGCGCGTGTGCGCGCGTGAGTTTGGGCGCCTTCTTTATAACCGCTGCTGTCGCGCCGTTTCCGAGGCGTCATTAATTACTCCAGGCGGCGTCTTGTCCCTGAAATCTAGCGGTCCATTTCAAATCAACGGACGAGATTTTCCTCGAAATTTTTGGGCGGGCGAAGTTTCACCACTTCACCTGCCACTATATAAAGTTCCAGATGGGATTGTCTTCTAACTTTGCAAACTTCAGAACTCCCGGCGAACTCAAGCGCTCAGACTCTCAAAGCCCTTCCTGCAATCCGCCTCAACCAGTTCCAGAATCCGCCACGATCTCCCATCGAGACTGAAGCTCATCCGCCGATTCCATTCTTCGTAAGTTCTCTCCCCGAGATTTTCGTATAACATTGAGATTGCCTCTTCGGCCCGCGGTAGCTTGTCCCAGTCGCCGTTTCGCGTTCCCCTTCCTCTGACTTTGCTAACCATGGGTAGATTTGAGTATCTAGTGAACAGCCCCTCCCAGATAGAAGAGTTTAGGGCGACATATCGCATCCCCCAGGAAGTGGGTTTAAGGTATTGCTCCACAGAGGGGTTGCTACTGGACAGGGAAGAGGGCGAGGTCATTATCCCCATTATCGCCTTCTTGGAGGGGGGAATGACCATTCCCATGGGTCCAGTCACCAGAAATTACCTTACCGCCCATAGGCTTAGTCCTGACCAATGTGCACCCAATACCTTTAGAATCTTAGGTGCAGTCGATGACCTAAACCGTCACTTAGGCTTGGGGTTAACCTGGCACGACGTGGTACATATGTACGAGTGTCATACCAAAAAAGGGGCGGGGTACTATTTAAAGTCCCGATCCGACGTCGTCAGGCTCCTGTCCGGCCTTCCCAAGTCTAACAAAGGGATGAAGGACGATTATCTGATCGTCTCGGGTGCCTGGCATGATGGGGTTCATTGCCCAACCACGCCAGGAACGCCAGGTGGGACATTCCCCCTCGAGCTTTACTTCTTCATTTACTTTTAGCTATTCGGTCCCCCTCTTCGTCATATTGCAACCCACTGACAACTCTTTCGTTATGTTTTCAGACAAAAGGCACGTGGCTCCTCGGCTGAGTCTGACGAACACTGCGGCACTGAATTATCTTCTTCGGTCGGAGATTTTTGCGAGCGAAGACGGACAGCTTAGGTCTGTTCCTCTCATCCTTGGTTACACCCCGAAGACTGAACTTCAGCCGAGAGGGAACGCAATCACACTCGGGGATCATCGGATAAATCGCATTGACGTGGCAAGGAAGCACTTTTTGGCGCCCTTCGACCTCGCCCCAGTGCCGCATCCTAACCCGCAAGCCATACCGGTGCTTGCTCAGCCCTTTCGACAAGTCCCTCTTCAACCGGCCGCAGAGGAGGAAAGAGTTTCTTCTACTCCCTCGCTCGACCAGCAAATCGATCAGTTTAAGTTCGAGGAAGAGTCCTCTGGGGAAGTAAAAATTCTGTCGGTCGAAGAGGTATTCGACAGGCATTCGGCTGCTCCATTCCTGAACCTAGCCGCGCCGGACGACTCTACAGACGAAGACATGCTGAGCTTGGGCCAGCTAATGAAGAACAGAAAATCAAACGCTCCAGCCGAGGGTACTGGCACATCCCAGCCCCAGGCGAACCTTCCACCACCACCACCTCCTCCTCCTCAGGCCCCGAAAGATCTGGGACTCAAAGTACTGCCCGATCTGAAGAAGAAAAGGGTGGTGACGGAGGTGACTGATGTGGAGGAGGGGGAAGTGGTCCCTCCGAAGGGCCGCAAGCAGCAGAAGAAGACCCATGATACAAGAAATAAGCGGGCTTCTTCTACTGAGAGCAAAGAGGAGAATGTGGCTGCTGACGTGCGACGGGGGGTCCAGGTGTGGTCCCCAAAGCTTACTTTGGATGGTGCGGCCATCCCTCTTGACGCCTCAATCAGAAACTATTCTGGGGGGAAGGCCGGGTACGTTGCTGAAGCGCTCGAGAAGCCCCTCCTCCTTCCGAGGGATATGGAGTCTTATCGGCGTTTCAGCGAGAAAGAACTCTTTTTGTCCCTCAAACGGGATTTAGGCATGGTAAGACAACTGATGCTTTTTCGCAATTATCTTGAAGTCCTCGTGCATGTACATTTTTATGTAACCGTCTTTTGGTCGTCATGCAGCTTGCTCAACAAATCTACGTGGCTGAAGAGTGGGTTCAGAGGAAGGAGGTTGACGTGCAAGCTGAGATCCGGTCCAAGGAGGACGTTGAGAAGGCACTGGGCAAGGCAAAGGATGAAAGCGCCCGCATCTCCGACCAGCTGAAGGAGGAGGTGAAAGCGAGAAAAAATGTAGAGGCGGGCCTCAAAAACGCAGAGAAGCAAGCCGAAGATCAGCGCAAGAAGCTGCTCGCGGCCGAAACCAACCTGGAGACGGAGAGGGTGATGGTAAAAGAGCTTCGGCTTGAGCTGGAACAAGCCAGGGACGCTGCTAAATTGGCCAAGGAGGACGCGCAATTGGCCAGGGAAGCAGTTGAGGCTGAGAAGAAAGCCGCCTACATGCTGGGGGTGCAGGAGACCCAGGTAAGGCTGACCGAAGAGTTTGCGAAGGTCTGCAGGGACTACTGCGACATCACCTGGAGCAAGTGCCTCGATGCGGCCGGAGTCCCTGCAGAGTCAGCTTTAAGGCAGCCAGGGAGCATCTATTACGATCCGGATCTATGCGATGCTCCTGAAGCCTCGGAAGCACCCTTGGCAGATCAGAATCCCCCAGCGCCAGCCGAGACGAGTCAAAACCCTCTTCAGACCGGAGATGCGGGCGATTTGCCAAAGACCAACCCAGAGCCCCAAGATAAAGCCTAGGACCCCCATATAGCGTAGTTGCTTAAATATGTATTTTTTGCCCTTTGTGTATGGAAATTATCTTTTAATGAAACAAGCGGTTTATTTTCGTTACTTGTTGCCTGCGGAGTATTTATCATATTGCACTATTGCGGCTAATAAAGACAGTTCAGTGATTAAGAATGAAACATAAGTATGGTAACCTTCCATGCATTGCTAAGGCAAATAATTATGGTAATAACTACTGACGTAATGCGGCTTAAGTCCACATATTTCCCCAAACACTAAATTAGACTGATAACGTAAAGGAGCGCCAACTAACCCAAATCATCTGGTCCGAGGACTACAGGCATGATTGAATTTAAGTTTAAACACTTGAAGGAGTTCGTAACGGAGTGTTAACTAACCCAAATCATCTGGTCCGAGGACTACAGGCATGATTGAATTTAAGTTTAAACACTTGAAAGAGTTCGTAACGGAGTGTTAACTAACCCAAATCATCTGGTCCGAGGACTACAGGCATGATTGAATTTAAGTTTAAACACTTGAAAGAGTTCGTAACGGAGTGTTAACTAACCCAAATCATCTGGTCCGAGGACTACAGGCATGATTGAATTTAAGTTTAAACACTTGAAAGAGTTCGTAACGGAGTGTTAACTAACCCAAATCATCTGGTCCGAGGACTACAGGCATGATTGAATTTAAGTTTAAACACTTGAAAGAGATCGTAACGGAGTGTTAACTAACCCAAATCATCTGGTCCGAGGACTACAGGCATGATTGAATTTAAGTTTAAACACTTGAAAGAGATCGTAACGGAGTGTTAACTAACCCAAATCATCTGGTCCGAGGACTACAGGCATGATTGAATTTAAGTTTAAACACTTGTAAGGAAAAGTAAAGGAGTGTTAACTAACCCACATCATCTGGTCCGAGGACTACAGGCATGATGGGATTTAAGTTTAAACACTTGAGAAACACTAAAGGAGTGTTAACTAACCCACATCATCTGGTCCGAGGACTACAGGCATGATGGGATTTAAGTTTAAACACTTGTAAAACACTAGTGTAACAAAAGAACAATCATGACTTGAAAGAAGAATTCTTTTAATAGTAGTACCTCTTGAGGTTATTTACATTCCATGGTCGGGGCACTACGTGATTATCCAGGTCTTCCAGGAAGTATGCTCCAATGCCGGCCCTCGAAGTGATACGATAAGGACCTTCCCAGTTCGGCCCCAGTTTTCCCCATGCCGGGTTCTTTGCATTACCTACCACCTTCCTTAGGACCAGATCACCAGGCTCGAGGGGTCTCGACCTCACATTGATGTCATAGCCCTGTTTCAGCTTCTGCTGGTAGTGCGCCAACCGGACCATTGCGTTTTCCCTTCGTTCTTCAATCAGATCCAAACCCTTTTCTAGCTGCCTGTCGTTGTTGGTTGGGTCAAAAGAGCTAGTTCTGTAGGTTGGGAATGCAGTCTCGATAGGTATAACGGCTTCAGCCCCATAAGTCATTGAAAAAGGAGTTTCACCGGTGGACCTGCGGGGCGTGGTTCTGTATGCCCACAATACGTGGGGTAGCTCCTCTACCCATCTACCCTTCGCATCGTCTAGCCTCTTCTTTAGTCCGTTAACTATGACTTTATTGGTGGCTTCGGCCTGCCCGTTTCCCTGGGGATAGGCGGGGGTGGAGTATCTGTTTGTGATCCCCAGCTCACTGCAATAGCTTCTAAAAGCTTTGCTATCGAACTGAAGCCCGTTGTCCGAGATGAGGGTGTGTGGGACTCCAAATCTGGTGACGATGTTTTTCCAAATGAACTTCTTCACGTCTACGTCCCTGATATTTGCTAGAGGCTCAGCTTCTACCCACTTGGTGAAGTAGTCCGTTCCGACCAGCAAGAACTTCCTGTTTCCTGCTGCCTTAGGGAAAGGGCCAACGATGTCCAAACCCCACTGAGCAAAAGGCCATGGGCTGGATAGCGGATTGAGGGTACCACCAGGTTGATGTATGCTCGGCGCAAAACGTTGGCACTGGTCACACTTTTTAGCGTACTCATGTGCCTCTCTTTGCATATTTGGCCACCAATAGCCTTGGGTAATGGCTCGGTGAGCTAAGGATCTTCCACCAGTATGGCTTCCACAGATCCCTTCATGCAGCTCTTCCAACAGTGATTCAGCCGCCTCGGGGCGCATGCACATCAAATACGGGCCAGAATAGGAGCGTTTGTACAGTTTGTTATCTTCGGACAGCCAGAACCTTGCAGCTTTTCTCCGTATTTTGTCCGCTTCGCCCTTCTCTTCGGGCAACACATCATCCCTCAAAAACTTGATGATGGGGTCCATCCAGCAGGGGTTGGCTCCAATACAGTGGACTTGAGGTGGCTTTTTTCTTAACTCCGTGGGTCTCTGCACGTCCTCAATCAGAATAACCCTTGGTAATTCCTGCGCCGAAGAGGTGGCGAGCGTAGCTAAGGAATCAGCATGCGTGTTGCCACTCCTAGGGATGTGCCGTAGGGTAAAACGCTCAAACTCCGACTGTAGGGACTTGACCAGGTTTAGATATCCCTGCATCCTCTCATCTTTCGCTTCAAACTCTCCCAGCACCTGGCCAACGACCAACCTTGAGTCTGAGGATATCTCGATGGACATTCCTCCCATCCTTCGTACCATCTTCATCCCCATCAGTAGAGCCTCATATTCTGCCTCGTTATTCGTTGCTGAGAAGTCTAGCCTTAAGGCTTTTTCGATTATGATTCTCTCGGGGGATATCAACACTAGCCCTACACCTGAGCCCCTCTGATTCGATGCGCCGTCTACATACACTTGCCAGGGCAATGTGCTTTGTGACGTGATCGTGCTGACTTGTCTTCCTACCGCGCCTAGAGTTTGTGCTGCTTCCTCTAAATGTGGTTCTGTAAACTCGGCGACCAAGTCCGCGAGGACCTGGCCCTTTATTGATGTGCGCGGCATGTACTTGATGTCAAAAGCCCCTAGCATCGTCCCCCATTTAGCAATTCTACCAGTGTAGTCGGCGCTTCGGAGCACAGCTCTGAGTGGGAGCTGAGTAAGGACTATGACGGTGTGAGCTTGAAAATAATGGGGCAACTTCTTAGTACCCAGTACAACGGCCAGAATGGCTTTCTCCAATGGCAAATAGCGGATTTCAGCCTCTTGTAGCGACTTGCTCACGTAATAAACTGGCTTTTGTACTCCACAGTCCGTTCGGATCAGCACCAAGCTTACAGCATTAGGGGCCACGGCAATGTAAGCAAACAAGACTTCGTCTGGCTGGGGACTGGACATGATGGGGGGCTTAGCCAGGTAGTCTTTAAGTTGCTGGAAGGCAGTAGCACATTCCTGCGTCCATTCAAAGTCCTTCCACTTATTGATGAGCGAGAAGAAAGGCCTACACCTGTCTGCTGATCTGGAAATGAACCGATTAAGGGCAGCGGTCATCCCAGTCAGCTTCTGAATCTCCTTGGGATTCCGAGGAGCTCGCAAGTTGTTGATGGCCCTTATCTGATCGGGGTTGACTTCGATTCCCCTGTGTGTGACCATATACCCCAGGAATTTGCCTGATCCGACACCGAAGGAACATTTAGAGGCATTCAAGCGCAATCTGTGTCCCCTCAAAATTTCGAAGATGTCCCTAAGGTCCCCAATGTGTTCTGCAACAACCTTGCTTTTAACCACCATGTCGTCGATGTAAACCTCCATGCTTTTGCCCAGCTGTGGCTCAAACATCCGGGTCATCATTCGCTGATAGGTAGCCCCTGCGTTCTTCAAGCCGAACGGCATTACCTTATAATGGTAGTTTCCTACAGGAGTCACGAAAGCCGTTTTGTTCTGGTCGGCGAGAGCCAATGGTATCTGATGATAACCTTGAAACGCGTCTAAGAAACTCATCCGAGGATGCCCGACAGTAGCGTCAACTAGCTGATCTATCTTCGGCATAGGAAACGGATCCTTCGGACAAGCCCTGTTAAGATCAGTGAAGTCCACGCACACTCGCCATTTCCCACTTTTCTTCTTTACCACCACCGTGTTAGCTAGCCATTCGGGGTAATAAATTTCCTTAATAGCCCCTGCTTGCTTGAGCCTAGTAACCTCCTCCCTGACTGCGTCTGCGTGCTCCTTCGATGGACGCCTGAGGGGTTGCTTCTTGGGGACTATGGTGGGGTCTACGTTTAGGTGGTGGCAAATGAAATCTGGGCTTACCCCCGGGGCTTCTGCAGGGTCCCACGCAAAAACATCAACGTTTGCCCTGAGGAATTCCATCAACTCTCCCTGCTCCCGGGGAGGCATCATGGATCCAATTTGAAAAAACTTCTCCGGATCGTCGCCAACAACTACCCTTGTCAGGCTCTCACACTCTGCTTCTTCGGCATGGGCTTCGGCATCCAGCGCCGAAGGTTTTAATTGCTATAAGTCTTCCTTATGACAGTGGGAGGATTCGGCATGCTGCTCGTGTCGGATCGCTGCCACTAGGCATTGCCTGGACATGGCCTGATCCCCTCGGATCTCCTCGACAATCCCCTCGGATGGATACTTAATTTTCTGATGCAGAGTGGAGGGCACAGCCCCGAGGGTATGGAGCCAAGGTCTGCCTACTATAGCAGTGTACGGTGAGTAAGCGTCGACCACTATGAAGTCCACCTCCACAATCTCCGTGCCGGTCTGCACAGGCAGTCTGATCTGGCCCTTCGGAATGATCACCTTGCCGTCAAAGCTGACTAAAGGGGAACTGTATGGAGTTAAGTCTTCGGGGGACAAGTTCAGCCCCTTATATAGGTCTGGGTACATTATCTCCGCTGCGCTGCCCTGATCCACCATCACCCTTCTCACGTCATATCCGCCTATTCTCAGAGTGACTACCAGGGCGTCGTCGTGCGGCTGTACAGTTCCTATTTTGTCCTCTTCCGAAAATCCCAAAACTGGGATGTCTGTCCTAGGTTTCTTCGGCCCTCTGTTGCCGCTATCAGAGGGCACCCGAGCGACTGACAATATCCTGGATGGGCAAGATCCCGTTCTCCCTGGAGCAGCAAAAATAACATTGATCGTTCCCAAGGGGGGTTTCACGAAATCATCCCTCCTGGGCCCCGTGCTAGCTTGACTTCCGTGACCGTGCGAGTGGTGCAGGAGGTGTTTTAACCTGCCTTCTCCGACCAGCTGATCCAAGTGATCCCACAGGCTCCTGCAGTCTTCAGTGGTATGCCCATGATCCAGGTGATACTGACAGTAAAGATTGTGGTTGCGCCTCTCTGGGTTTCCCACCATCTTATTTGGCCTCTTGAAGAATGGTTCGTTTTTTATCTTATCCAGGACTTGGTGCACTGGTTCGCGAAAAACTGCATTGACCGTCTGGGAGCTCGCTGTGCTTTGGTTGGCCCAGTCCTTCCTCGGCCTGTTGTGATTCTGCCGGTCCGACCTGAAATCCCTCCCCTCGTGAGGGATAACCTTCTCCTTTCCCCTACTTTGCTGTTGGTCCTCTTCAACCCTTTTATATTTATCGATCCTATCCATCAACTGGCGTATACTGGTGACAGGGTTGCGCGTCAAGGATGTTCTCAAAGGATGTTCGGTGGGGAGGCCCAGCTTGAAAGAGCTTATGGCCACCAACTCGCAATCTTCCTCCACCTCGTTGTACGTTTCCCAGAACCTATCTGAATGGGACTTCAAAGTATCACCCCCTTTCATACTGATGGACAACAAGGAGGCCACGGATTGGGGGACTCTTCGGCAGGTGACGAAGCGGGACCCAAAAGCCTGTGTTAGCCCTTGGAAGGAGCTAATGGTGTTCGCTTTCAGACCGTCGAACCATCTCATGGCTACTGGTCCTAGGCTGGATGGAAAAACCTTGCACATTAGGGCCTCGTCCCTAGAGTGTACTGCCATCCGCTGATTAAAATGGCTTACGTGTTCTACTGGGTCGGTCCGGCCGTTGTAGATGGTAAACGTGGGCTGGTGGAAACGCCTGGGAAGTTTGGCTCGCTCGATATTATGTGTAAAAGGAGACCTGGAGATCTGATCCAGGGCTTTGCTCATAGCATCGTTCCCCGTGCCCTTTGGAAAGGAGTTCTGAGGGTTTCTCTCACGGTTGTACGCTTCCTCATAGAGGGGAGGCTCACTGACTGGTGTTCGAGACCTCCGCCTGTAATCGTCGTCCCGTTCATCCTCCGAGCTTTCATCAGAGTGCGAGGAGACGCGCTTTCTTTTTTCACGGCGCAGCTCTTTTCTCAGCCTCTGAATCTCTAGCTGCATGGCCTGGTTTTCCTCTGCATGGGACACGTGGCTCTCTTCATGTGATTGGTTTTGGCCGCCCCGGGTAGTGTGTGGGTTTCCCTCACGATCGTGCCTCCGTTCCAAATGGACAAAAGGGTCGGTGTGTTGAGATGATCTGGATTCTGCTGGTCGTTGTCTTGATTCAGCCATCTTTTGAGGTGTTGCTCACACCTTTGCTCGAGCTATTTCCCACAGACGGCGCCAATTGTAGGGTAAGGATTTGTTGGGCCTGGTACCAACTGTGCGTTGCGAGCCCAACAATTGCCCAACAATAAATTTGTAGAGAGTGGGTTAAACAGCAGGGCTGGGTGATGTTTTAGCAACGATTCAAGTAGGCTGATATATGAAAAGAAAACGAAAGTAAACCGGCGTTTTATAGATTGATCTCTTTGGTCCGAAGAGGCCTTATATTTGAAAGCTTTTCTTTTTACTTGTACCAAAAAAAAAAATATCCCCCCTCTCAGTGAGGCTTGCTATCCTTATATAGATCCTCTTTTCTCATCCTCACCGCACACTTGTCTCTCATCTAGGCGTCCACTTGAGTACTGGTCACATCAGCCGTTTGCTTTAGCCTGCAGTGAGTGGTGGTAGGTGAAGATTCACTGTTCAGGTGTCTTCTCCACATAAATGCGGCCAGAAAAGTTGCTGCAGTGCATTAAATGTGGCGGTGGCAGCTTTATTGGCAGGATATTTCATGATAGCTCCGCAGTTGGGCAAACTCGGGGGCGTGGCTCTCGCACGAAGATCTTCAGCATAGCTCCTTGGTCAAGTTCTGGGCAGGCCCGTTGGAGTTGGTCTCTTCGGCCCGAAAAGGTTGCCTTCGGACGGATCATTTACCCCTCATGGGCCGTATTCTTGCCAGGATGGCCAAACATTGATGTCTTTATTATCTTCGGACAAGGAACCTTGTCTGGATTGGGCCTCTGGCCCAACATATGACGCTGGGCTTTCTTACCCACAATATATATATATATATATATATATATATATATGTTCTAGTTGGTTTGTTGTTATGATTCCTCTCTTGAATCTCAAAATTTGCTAAATATCAAAGATCTTTTTAATCTAAAAACTGATCTGAATTTTTCAGATCTGATTTAAAAAAAAAAAATTAAAAACTTATCTGTATTTTCATTAAATTTTGATATGATTTTTTTAATACATAAAACTGATTTGTATTTTCATTAAATACAAATCTATTTTTTTACACACAAAACTGATTTGTATTTTCATTAAATGCAGATCTGATTTTTTTAACACATAACTCTGATCTTTATTTTCATCCAATACAGATCTGTTTTTTTTTAAGAAAATTTTCTTTGTCACAGAATAGCAGATTTTGGAATTTAAAAGAAGAAGTCAAAAGTTGAAATGATTTTTGATTGATGCATGTAACATAGATTTATCTCATGAGTGTAGTTCATCTTCTAATAAAAAAAAGTATATTTCTTATTTTGTTCATTAAAAAAAACAGATCTAATTTTTTTTTCCTCTACAAATCTTGATTTTCTTATTCACAAAACATATTTGATTTTTCTTAATGAAAATCACCATTTTTAACTTTGCTGCAAACCAGATTTGATATTTTTTAGCAAAAACCTTTCTTTATATAAAAATAGATCTGATTCTTTACAAATTAATTTTTTATCTACTCAAAAACAGACCTGGTTTCTTTTTTATAAATCAAATCAATTTTCTTTATTTACAAAAATAGATTTGAATTTTTTCTAAAAAGAGGTTACATTTGTAAGAATTTATGTGAGTTAGTTTTGTCTTTCTTTTTATTTTTGAGTAGATTGTAACTATGACAAAAAGCTATGTATTCTTTTGCATAGAATGTAACTAGGACTCAAAACCTTGTAAGATTCAATTTACCAAGATTGTATTTATCATTATTCAATCAATGACAATGAAGTATTTTGATAATGTATTTCTTGTATTTAGTTTCTTCTAATTTTTTTGTATAAAAAAAAAAAGTGGCTACTCCACACCACTTAGCCAAAAAGAGAGGTGCCCTTAAAAACACCCGAATATGTTTTTTGAGAGCCCCCAATTTTGGCGATCTCTCACAGTAACCAAGGGGCTTCTCTACCTTGGAACCTGGGGTAATTGCCTGCAAAAGATCAAAAATTGGAATTAGACTTTAAATAATGAGTGCTTTGTTGTTCAATGGTTTTGAGATGTGTGATTTTCCTCTCCTTTTTTTTTTTTTATTTTTTTTATTTGGATTTCCCCTTTTAGAAAGGAAAAACCATTGATTTTTATGAAGTCCTTTGAAAATTTTTCATCATTTTTTTTTTGAAATTTGTTCATGGAGATTTGTCCTTTGAAGATTTTTTCAGGAGATTTTTCATTTTCATGAAGATGTGTTCATGGAGATTTGTCCTTTTGAAAATTTGTTCAGGAGATTTTTCCTTTTATGAAAATGTGTTCATGGAGATTTGTCCATTGAAGATTTGTTCAGGACATTTTTCTTTTCATGAAGATGTGTTCATGGAGATTTGTCCATTGAAGATTTATTTAGGAGTTTTTTCCTTTTATGAAGATGTGTTCATGGAGATTTATCCATTGAAGATTGGAGTGTAGGAGATTTATCCATTTTTGAAGATTTGTCATTTGAAAATTTGAATAAGAGATTTATCCTTGAAAATTTGTTCATGGAGATTTGTCCTTTGAAAATTTGAATATGAGATTTATCCCTTTAAGATTTGTTCATGGAGATTTGTCATTTGAAGATTTGTTCAGGAGATTTTTCCTTTTGAAGATTTGTTCATAGAGATTTGTCCTTTGAAGATTTGTTCAGGAGATTTTTCCTTTTGAAATTTTGTTTTGGAGATTTATCCTTTTAAAAAAATTAGGAGATCTATCCTTTGAAATATTTTTAGGAGATTTGCCCATTTGAAAATATGATTTTAGGAGATTTTTACTTTTTGAAAAATCTTTTAGGAGATTATCCTTTTGAAATTTTTTTAGGAGATTTGTCCTTTTAAAATTTTGTTTAGGAGATTTATCCTTTGAAAAGTTTGTTACGAGATTTGTCCTTCTGAAAATTTTATTTTTGGAGATTTTTCCTTTTTGAAAAATGTTTTAGAAGATTTATCCTTTTGAAATTTTGTTAGGAGATTTGTCCTTTGTAAATTGAAGTTCAGGAGATTTTTCCTCTTTTAGTTTCTTGCAAGGAAAACAAAAGTTAATTTCTAGTCAATTAATTTGTATAACTCATGAACTACCACTCTTTGATCTTTGTATTGATGACTTTGATATGTATGGACTTATTCTTGTAAGAGCTTGATTCAGAAAAGTTTAGAGTTTACCCGATGAAGCTTTGTGGTGCAAAGGTTTGAAATTACCTGATAGGTTTTGACGTGGGTGATCTTGCCTAAATGAGGCATAACTGAATGCCCCTAATTTACAAATTGAAGCATGATTTTGAAAACCTTGACTTTTGAGGAAAAGATTTTTTTTTTTTTTTTTTCATAATGGATAAGGCATGGCCGAATGCCCTTAGTTTAGAAATGGATGCATGACTTTTGGAAATCTTGATTTTTTATTTTTATTTTTTTGAAAAGATGATGATGATGATCTCTTTTTTGAAAACAAATGAGGCATGGCCAAATGCTAGTTTGCAAATTGATGCATGATTTTTGAAAACCTTGATATTTGAGGAAAAGATGATTTTATTTATTTATTTTTAAATGGATGAGGCATGGCTGAATGCCCTTAGTTTGGAAATGGATGCATGATTTTTGGAAATCTTGATTTTTTTTTTTTTTGAAAAGATGATGATGATCTTCTTCTTCTTCTTCTTCTTCTTCTTCTTTTTTTTTTTTTTTTGAAAATGAATGAGGCATGGCCGAATGCCCTTAGTTCAACTATCAATGTGAATTTTGAAAAAATCTTATTGTGTAGGGACCTTCAATAAAGAAAAATTTGAGTAAAATAAGATCAAAATCACAAAATTGGGCAAAACAAGGACTGCTAGAATGATGGTAGCATCTAAACTAAAGATTGATAGTGATTGTTGAGTAGATGAAAGATCCATGTCCACCTCCTACAAAAGATTCTTTCCATGAGCTTGTTAGTAATCAGTTTTTATAAAATTGTTTTGGGCCAATGTCCTTAGTTTAGACATGCTAGCATAGAAAATTGATGATATGCTTAATGCAAAATAGATGCTCCTAGCCTAAATTCACATAAAGGAATGTCTTGATTTTAAGCCTTTGAATTTTTTTTTTTTTAGTGATTATGACCGGGCCTTTGGAAAGGCTGCCTATGTACCTGTTTCATAGAGGATCAAGTCCAAACGTAGATCAAAAAAAGTTTTTTGAAAAATGAATTTTTTTTTTTTAAATTTTGAAATGAAGATTTTTTTTTTTTGGAAACTAGGACCGGGCCTTTGAAAAGGCTGCATACATACCTCTTTGATAGAGGATCAGGTCCAGATGTAGTTCGAAAAAAAAAAGTTTTGAAAAAATAAAAATTTTTTTTGAAAATTTTTTTTTTTGAAAAGTGATTTTTTTTTTTTAAATGAGTCTCTCTCTTTTTTTTTTTTTTTTTTAAAAAAAAAAAAAAAGCAATTCACTTAGAATGAGGTTCTTTGAAATTTTATCTTTTTCAAATGAACAAAAGGTGATTCTTTGAACAACCTCTTTGACCAATCATAATGCTCAATTGTTAACTCGATCTCATTGACTAGAAAGGATTTGAAATCATTAAAAACATGTAATCAAATCTGCTTCTTCATTTTGAAAATTTTTAGATTAAGTCTTCAAAGACAATCAAAGAAATTAAAGGCTTGGGAATCGCATATGTTGGAAATAAGCAAGAAAGGGAAAAATCCCAAGTTTGAAGATTTGAAAATTTATGAGAATTTGGAAATTTGTTCTCTTGAGAGTTATTTTCTGTTGGAAGCAAACAAAGTAAGTGTTTGGAGTTTAGAAATTTTTTCTTTTAGTCGCTTGAGAATTTGTGAAATTCGTCTTTTAAAGATATCAACCAGTGGGGCTTGATAATCTTGAGCAGTTTTCCTTCTTAATCCAAGAGAAAATATTATTAGAGCTAAATATATGCTTTCAATCAGCAGGACTTCAAGGAGGGCTTTATTCAAAGGTTGTAATATAGGCCAGGTTCAGGTTATTGAAAGGAAGGATATAAAAGGCTCAAAACCCTTATGATATTTCCCAAGTATGCAATACTTTAAATTCAAGCATTGGAAGATTTTTTTCACATCTTCCATCATTGACTCTTGTGCTAAAATCCTTGTCATGTTCATCATCTTCTCATTGGTCTTCATTGATTTCTTTCATTAGGTCTTGACTATTTTTAGCTTGACAACTTCCTCTTTTCGGTCTTCTTGTCATCCTATCTTGTTATTACATCACTCACACTCATTTTTTGTTTTTCTCATTTTTTTTTTGAAAGATTTTTTTTTTTATTTTTTATTTTTTTGTTTGTTTTGTTTTTGCCCTAATTCTTTTCAAGACCGCCTTTTCAGGTTTTCAGCCTAGCAGGCTCTTTCTCTTTTTTTTTTTTTTTTTCTTTTTTTTAGGCCCTAATTTTTGCCTAGACCGCCCTTTTGGGTTTTCAGCCTACCGAGCTTTTTTTTTTTGGGAATTTTATTAGCTTTCACTCAACTACATTTTTTTGTTTCTTTCAATTTGACAGACTTCCATCTTTCCTGGATGAATTTGCATTTCTCCTTAATACCCTCTTATCCTTTCTAATGCACTTTCAATTTTTTTTTTTTACTTGACTGAACACACTTTTTTGATGAAATGTATCTTACTTTTTCTTTTCCTCATCTTCCTCAATTTGATTAAATTTTGCTTTTGATGAATCTTCATTTTTGCTCATCCTTCTCAACTTGAATGATCTTTCATGGAATCTCATGTCTCTTGTGTCTTTTGATGAATCAACATTCTCTCACGACTTGATGAAAATCCTTGCATTCACTTCTCTCTCGTTTTGTTGTTGAAGTCTTTTCTAGCTTGATGGCCTTCTCTTTTTTCTCACAGTTTGATGCTTTCTCAAAATCTTATCTCTCATTAATGGATTTCCTTCCTTTCTAGCTTGATGTAGTGAATTATCCCTTTCTTTGATGAACTCTCTCTTTTCTAAACTTGATGAACTCTTCATCGATCTCATTGTCTTCATTGAGGACCTGACCAAGTGGTGCTGAATCCATAAGGTCAACACTTCCTCATCTTGAGATTTAAGCATGCATACTTATTTTTCCCACCCAAGATTTAAGTTTTTAGTGGGTTCATTGAAAAACAGGCTAACTGTTTAAAGGCTCAAGTTGACTAGCAATGGATAATTATTGTAATAGGTGTTAAGGAATAATGTAGGTTACCAAAGGTGGCCTTCTATCCCTAGTGATGCTTTCTTGTAAGCACAGTGACTTAAACTTCTTTAATAAATTGTTCTTGGAATAGAAATATAAATGCTCCAATGATGTGAATTTTTTTTTTTTTTTTGAGATATGGATTGAGTGTATGTGGTTTGAGGAATTTGGATGAATGGATGAATTTCTTTGATTACCTTTTAGGACCCTTTTCTTATCATATTTTGAATGTTTAGCAAAAGTCCTTACATGTATTGAATGAAGTTAAATCCCTCATTGGAACTAATTGATTGGTAGAGCAATTAATCATCATGATTTGGAAGAAGCTTTGTCAAATGGATCATCTTGTATTCTCTTGAAAAAAAAATTTGGAGTCAGTGAAAGGGAGGCTTTGGAAAAATCTTGGAGTCTTTGAAAGAACAAAAGGGGTTTTTAGAAAAAGGTTACTAAAAAAGGCCTAATGCCCCCAATCCAATTTTTTTGAAAATGAATTGAAATGACTTGAAGGTCCACTACCCTTAATCCAAAAGATTTTTTTTTTTTTTTTTTTGAAAACCCCTTTTTTATTTTGAAATTATTTTTCTCTTTTTTTTTTTTTTGTTGTTTTTTGAATTTTTTATGTACATATGAACAACATGATGAATCAAATGCATCAAACACAACATGGATTTTATTAAGTAAATGACCAACTAGAAAGCAAATGCTAAATAAACAATAAAACCAAAGAGCCAATCTAAAAACTTGTAAGATGAAATTCAAGCAAAGTCTAGGTGGCTAGCCAATGATGGCAGAGTAATGACTTGTTTGTTAATCAGATTTTGAATGGCATGTCGCAGATTGATGCATTTGTCTGTCTGATGGCCAGGTTCTTGATGATATTTGCAAAACTCATGTGGCTACTAACCTTTAGGTAGTGGGCTTGGAGGAGGTCGAGGTTCAAGTGGGCAAAGATGCCCTTCAAGTTTAAGCTTTTCAAACAATTGGCTCATAGGCATGTGGAGTTCATTGAACTCCCTTCGAGGCCTAGAATTGGCAGTTGATGATGTTTGGGGAACTACAACATTGGTTGCCTCCTCATTGGTAGTATGGGTTGCAGCTTTCTCAAAAATGAAGCCTTCTTCATTCTTTAACATGCCAGTTTGATAGCATCTTCCACTTAAGTACCAGCTATGACCAAAGCTTTGAAGTTCGGAAAGTATTGGGCAAAAAGATGCTTGTGGAATATGGGTAACAAATTCTTCACCACCATTTGGATTTGCTCTTCTTCACTAGGTCTTATGATCATCTAGGCTGCCTTGGCTCTCCATGTGGTAATGAAGGTAGAGAAGGATTCTTTTGGCTCTTGCTTCGTGGTCTCCAAATCTTTCCTTGTCACATCCACTTCTATGTTGTACTTGTATTGATTGTGAAACAAATGGTAGATGTCCTCCCAAATCCTTGCTCTAGCATCATCTAGGTTGAGGAACCACCTAAGAACGACCCCAGTCAGGGTGTTTTGAAACATTTGAGCAAGTAGTTCTTCAATTGCCCTTAGGGGCTGCATGGCCTTCATATACATCTTAAAATGGGACTTTGGGTAGCTAGTCTTGCCAAACTTGTCCAAGGTTGGCATCTTGAACTTGGGAGGCAGTCTCACATCATGGAAAAGTGAGAGTGATTGGTAGTCCATGAGGTCTTCCATCTTGCGAGCTCTTTTGATCATCTCTTCCACCTTATTTATCCTTCCATTAATCTTCTTCTCACCCTCCAGGATAATGGGATTTTGATTGGTATTATTCTCTTCTTGGCCACTCTTCAAGTTTTGAAACTGCTCCACAATAAGGTTTATGTCTTCTCTCAATTGGATTTGACTTGCTACCATAGTGTTTAGTAGCTCTTGAGTGTTCGTTGGCTTTTCAGTGTTTGGATGTTCTTCCCCTTCTGCCATGGTGATGGAGCCTTTGGACTTCATATGGCATGGGTTGTCTTGTAAGTCGAACACAAGATTGTGATGTTGTCACTGTAGAGTGCCTTATATGCTAACAGGCCTCGGTACTGTGATGGGCTTGGAACTAGAAATGCTAGCTTGAGTGTCGTTTATGGATTCTCTTTAGAGACTCTTTGACCAAATTTTACTCTAAGAACAGGCTTGGTTGGGTCAAACAAAGCTAGGTCCCCATCTACATCAATCTATCAACCAAACAAATACACACAAAATGCAATGCAATTTCAACATGGACCGGCCTAAGGGTAGGTTCTAAGTCATTACATTGTAGGATGGGTTTGTTATTTTATTGTTTCCCATAGTTAACGCGTTACACCCCCCAACTTGTAATGTAATGAACATTATGTTAGTCTAAATGGCATGGTTTATCCTTTATCGTCAACAAGAAATGATCCAATGACTTTGGGCTATGAGTTGGTGAGTTCACCACTGGGTACCCGACTCTAATGATGACCGGTGATCCATGGTTACTACCATCATATGTTGAGATGGGTGCATACATATTTGTTGTTTTGATGGCATACACTATGACAGTTAGGGAAAGCTTTTAACAATCAACATGGCAACACAAACAAAAATATCATACAAACATCTTATAAATAAACAATCAAACAACAATATCACACAAAATCATGCAAAAGACAAGGGTATTTATGGTTGGTCACTTAAAGTCTAACAAGAAACTTAGCCCTCGACATCCCCAGTAGAGTTGCCACTATGAGAGACTGCACTTCTTGAGGGGGTGCTCTCAAAAAAGAGATTTAGGTGCTTGTAAGGACACCTCTCTTTTGGGTAGTGGTGTAGAGTTGCCATTTATTTTTTGTGTAAAAAAATAAATACAAATTACATGATCAAATTATTTCGAATGTCATTGATTGAATAAAGTCAAGTACAATTTTGGTAAATCAAACCTTACATGGCTTTGGGTCCTAGTTACAATCTATGTAAAAGAATACAAAGCTTTGCTCCTAGTTGCAATCTACCAAAATTAAAAGACAAAACACTAATCTACCTATCCAAAAATCCTAAGCTCGGAAGCTAGGTTACGGAATGGGAAGGTGTTAGGCACCCATTTCGCCCAGACAGAGTCTGGTCTTTTAAACTCTAATGACCAATATACCCTTTTTACATGATATTGAATGATATGTTGATCATACATGACAGACGCTTGACAAAAATTAATTTAAATAAATCTGCCTTGTGGATGTGCCCTCTTTTTGAAGAATATTCAGATCTGTTTTGTGAATTAAAAAAATTGATTTGGTTTGCAAAAAAAAAAATCAGGTTTGTTTTTATGTAAAAGAAAGAATAAGATTTTGTTAAAAAGGATTAGATCTATTTTGGTGTAGAATTAAAAAAAAAAAAAGGTGATTTTATCAAGAAAAATCAAATCTGTTTTTATGTAAAAGAAATAATAAGATTTTGTTAAAAAGAATCTAATATGTTTTTATGTAAAGTTAAAAAACAGTTGTTTTATCAAGAAAGAAAAAAAAAATCAAATATGTTTTTAGAAAAAAAAAAAAATAAAAAATAAAAAAGACTTTTTGAAAGAGGATTCACATTCATGAGGTGAATTTATTATGCATGCATCACATATTAAAAAACTACAACCTAACTTTCAATATCTTCTTTTAAATTTCAAAATTTGCAATTTTGTAACAAAGAAAACCTTTTCAAAAAAAGTAGATCTGTATTTAATGAAAATACATATCAATTTTGAGTTTTTTTTTTTTTTTTTTTAAATCAAATCAGAAAAATACAAATCAATTTTTGTATTTAGAGGAAATCATATATGAAAATACAGATCAATTTTTTGGATTTTGAAAAAAATCAGATCTGTTAATACAGATCAATTTTTGAATCTTCAAAGAAATTTGAACTAAAAAATACAGATCAGTTTTTAGTTTTCATAAAAGAATTTGTTAGTCATTGTGGATTTTGAAACTTAAGAAAAAGAATTACAATAAACAATCACCTAAGTACATGTTAAAGAAAATTCTAGCAACGTATTTACGCATGGTAATTATATATCAAGAACAAAAGATAATAAAAACATGCTAAACATATTCATGCATCAAACAATAAAAATTAATGAAAGAAGAAAAGAAAAAAAAAAATAGAATACCTCTTGGATGAGCGTGCTCTTCCAATGAAAGAATATTTTAGGATCCAAAGAAATTTTTTCACCTCTTTGAAGCCTAAAATACTTTACTTACAAAAAGAAAGTTCCTAAAGCAAAAGCCTCTGGAATGTCTTTAACGTATGGGGATTTGAAAAGTCAAAAGTGAAGAGCCCCTAATTCTGATTTGTTTCCTCTATTTATAGAGGTTGGGATGTTTCAATGAGATCAAATACGAATTGGAACACGCCCTTATCTCTAAAAAATTGAAAAAGGTAGGCCTTATCTCAATCAGGGAGTCCCCGGGCCGAGCCACAAATTTGGGCCAATTGGCACTTGGGAAGTGCCGAATGGCCTTTTGGGTGCCGAGCCCGTGTTTGAGTTTTGGTCCAATTTGGACTCCTTTTTTTAGTATTTTTGACCCGAGAATTGCACCTAGACATGTTTTTAAATCTGTATTCTAAAAATTAATCCCTTTTTCTTGATATTTAGGTCTATAAAGGGATAATTATCATGTAGATAAATATTCCAAAAAGACTTGATTATCCACAATTTCTTTGTTATCTTATTATCCGCTTCATTCTCATGCAAGCAAGCCTATTTTTGACACTAACCAACAACCAATCACAAAATTATTTAATTAATTTTAATTGTTTATCCAATTAGAATTAATTTAAATTAGTCATGCGTGGTCGGTTCCACCCGAACAAAATCCATGCAGACCGTACAAACTTAATTATGTGATATCTTTCAATCAGAAGGTCCAATTTGGAAATCAGACACACCGTCGTGACTGTTAGAACCTCAAGATCATTTTTATTATATGCAATGAATGAATTAATGCGTGTAATGCAACTCTAAATTTTGGGTATGTGAATGGTCACTCTAGTCATCTTCCTAGATTAAATTATGAGTGCAAAATCGAGTGTCCATAGGTTTGACCTTAGTCTCTGTCCTTATCTCTACTGCTTCTATTGTGCCTACATATTCAATTCCTGAGGGATATGTACACAAGTTCTCTATGATTAGTATAAGATCAGTGTCTGCATATTCAATCCCCAGAGGATATGTGCATGAGTTTCTTCGTAATTCTGATTGGTATAGGTCCTGTGCCTACATGTTCAATTCCTAGAGGATATTTGCACACATTTATTTGTAAGTCTGACTGGTATAGGTCCTATGCATGCATGTTCAATTCTTGGAAGATATGTGCACAAGTTCTATATTCTTTTCTCCTGACTTGTATGGGATTTGTGCCTGCATATTCAATTCCTATAAGATATGTGCACAAGTGGCCTTGGTAACTTTGATTCATGAGGAAGTCCTTGGTGTATGAATTGTTGGGGAAAATAACTCGCTGAGGAGTGTTGGTGACTCACAGGGGAGCCTCTTTGGTGATCTTGACATACGAGGATGTCTTTGATGATGTGTAGTTACTTGAGAAAAATAACTCACTAAGGAGTATTGGTGGTGATTTTGACCTACGAAGAAGTTTTTGATGTTGTATGGTTCACTGGGGAAAATTTTCTTCTTCTCTTTCATGACTCGTTGGGGAACTTGTGTTGATTTCACTCATGAGGGAGTTTTATCAACTCCATGGGGAACTATTGTTCTTCACAACCTTCAAGGAAGTTATCCTTATGCCTTAGACCCACAGGGGAGTCCTCCATAATATTGTAACTTATTAGGGATTTGGTTGATGGTCTTAACTCATGAGGAGTTTCCTTAGTGATTCCTGATCCGCTGAGGAATGTTACTGATACTTTCTAACCCATTGGGGATGTTTTGAGAGTCTTTGTGTCTTTTACCGAACTGAGGGTATATTTCTGCCATTTTTGGATGATTTTGTGAATTTCTATTTGCACTTCCTACCTTCTGGGTACCCACCGGGGATATTTGGATTTTTTTTTTACTAAACTAAACTACACGTAGCTTAGTAGAGAGGCCTAAACTACATGTAGTTTAGCCACCAGGTGTCTTCCCACCTCTTCATATTTTCCCAATGGTTACCAACCCCTTTTTTTTTCTTCTTACTTCTCTTCATCTTCTTCATCTCTTCATTTTCTTTCTAACTCTCCAACTTCCATCTTTCTTTCTTTTTTCTCTACAAATACCTATTGCCGCTTTCTCATTTCTGCACCTCTCACATTCTCTAAAATCTCTCTTTCCCAAACTCCCTTATCTTTTTCAATGGCACCTAAGTCCAAGAAAACCTCCTACGTGCTTTTCGGTGACATGTTCAACCGCACCCGCTGGAATGGGGTGGTAAGGCTAAACGAGTCCCCTCCACTGATCTACAGGCCACAAAATCATCTTTCAGAGAATGCAAGGACAAGACTGGTAAGTTTTCTAAACTTTCATCATTTTCGAGTTTTGCTCTGATCTTCCATTTTAATCTATTTTTGGACATATAAATGCATCTCTTTTTGCTGTGGAATGAGATTAGATGAAAACCTGACACCTTAGAAAGGGTAGGAACATGTTTAGGATATGTTTTGATCAAAACGTGGTAAAAAATGTCGAAGAACACTCTCTGTCTGCGTTCATGCGTGCGCTTGTATCGGGCCTGCGTATGCAGCCTGTATTCATGCTATGTATACGTGATTCTTGCGTACCCATCTTGTTTTCATGCGTATGAGTTTGTGTTCTTCAGTTCCCATAGACGTATGACTTAACCTGCGTATGAATGTCCCTGCGTATGCATACACGAACTTGCATGCACATGTTGGCACTCAAAAACCCTTATTTGACTATTTTAGCTTCTTTTTCACTTGTTTTCTCATCTGACTGCGATTGTAATGTTCTCTTTTCATCTTGTTTACAGATTTCGCCTCCATTCTTAGGTAAGGGAAGCACCAACCGCTTTGCTTCATAGTATAGGGCCTTAACTGATGACACAAAGGCTTTCATATATGCAATGGACTTCGAGCCCATCATTCTCCTACTACCAGAGAGTCATGCTAGTGCTATTCTGGTGCAATCTTTGGCTAAGAGGTGATGGAACATTACCCATACCTTCCACATTGCTAATAAGGAGATGACAGTGACTCCCCATGACTTCCATCAGATGACCAGCCTTCGATGTGATGGGGCTATCATCAATTTAGAGGGCGAGTCGGGTATGCAGTTGGGCATAGAGCTGTTGGGGTGGAGGTAAATGATGAACACTATCCGTTATTTTGACATAGAGATAGATTACAAGCCTCTTCCACAGGTGACGCACAAGGATTATACCTGGATGGCTAGGGCATTCTTGTTGTACATACTCGGGGCGTACCTCTTCTCCAATGGAGGGCAGACGGTGTCCTCGAGGAGGTTGGCCCTCTTCCACAATTTTGAGGATGCTCAGGGGGTAACTAGGGTCAAGCTTGCCTTGCCTACCTTTACTCTTCCTTGGACATGCTCAGTGTGGGACTTTACATCAATTGGTGGGGCCTTGAAAGCTCCTTAAGGTTGGTTTTATTTTCTTTTCCTTTTGTGGTTCCTTATAAGCATGTACTTCCTACTCTTGCAATTGTGTTCATCCACACATCATTTAGGCTTAACAAAACTGTACCTCGTGTTCTTGCAAACTACATTCATGTCTTTAACAAAACTGTACTCTTTCTCTTTACTTTCCTTTCTTCTTTTCTTGCATTTCTACACATGGTGACACTCAAGTGTGATGCTTGTGTCAGGCTGGTCCTACCACTGGTGGTCCTGTTGGCCCTTCTTATCTACCTTGGTCGATCTATGCTTATGACCCTAACGGCTTTGCTCGAGAGTGCCCCGTGGTTGTCATGGGTCACCATTTTCCTGAGGGTACACAAGCGGTGAGTTCCCTTTCATCCCTGCCTTATTCTCAAACTCAGCCCACTGTAGAGGAGTATGAGGAGCCCATTTGTCTAGCTGGGAATCTTAAGCTGGAGGTGATCCAGTACTCTAGGTAGATTTATGGTCCTAGAGGGTTTGCTCACCTGGGTGATGATGATCATGATGATGATTCAGAGACCACCCCCAACTATCAGCCAAGGAAGAGGCATTTATGGTGATCCTACAGACAAACACACACACAGACACAACATATTTCCTGTTTTTTTTTTCTTTTTCTTTTATTAGAATGTATTTCTGCACTTTATTTCATTTTGAGATATTCTGTTGTATTTAAGAACATCTTTTTACATTTGCGCTTTTCTTTAGGACATGTACTTATTTTACAACTCATGGGAATTATATACATTATCTTGCTTTTCTCTTTTCACTAATGCTTGAAAGTCTTAGCCTTGGTGGAGGAATCATTGGAGTAGCCTTGGTAGAGGAGCCATACTCCAAATAGGAAAAGGAATTCGAATCTACCTTCCTCCTTGCATGCGCATACGCGCACCCATATATGTAGGCTTTGACCATGCGTACACACCCTTGACCCTGCGTACGCATGCTATAGGCCAGAAAACCCAAGCCACATTTCTTAAGTATAAAATAGGCATTGGGGGCCTCCAAACCCTCACAAAACGTGTTATAAACCTAGAAAACACTCAGCAAGGTGTCCCAATGGCAGAATTCACTCATTTAGAGGTTTCAACATGGATTAAGAAGCTATGCCCTAGCTTTGAGGATGCTTTCATCCCTCTTGATCTCTCTTGCATCTCTTCCTATCATCAAATCAAAGTGAATGAGCCTTTACTGCATTCAGCCACTTGAGTTTTGGATCCTTACCTGGCATGTCTTCTAATTCAATGGTGTGGAAATATGCCCCACTCTTGAAGAATTTAGTGCAATCATGGGTGAACCCGATGTTGGTACTCTCATTCTTCCTATTACCAATGAAAACTTCTTTGACCTCGCTCATCAACTCTTCTGAATTCCTCTTGCTATGGTTCAAAGATGGTGCATGCTTAACAAGTTGAATATCCTCATAGTTTTCATGTACTTTTCTCAGAGGAATGTTCCTTTGGCTAGGGTGCAGCACTCTCATTGTCTCAATGCCTTTTGTCTATACTTTCTTGCAAGGTACTTCTTGATTCATGAGACACCTCGTGTAGATCAAAGGATGCTCTTGGTGGTTAACAATCTAGAGAGGGGAAGTCCCGTAGGCATGATCTTGGCCGAAACTCTTAATGGTTTGGATGCTGTTCATAGAGGGGAAGCAACTTTCTTTGTAAAAAGCCCTTTCTTCCTTCAGGTATAATCCCTAATTTTTTCCTAGATTCCCAATCTAGCGGGATTCCTTTAATTTTTGCATGAATCGTCTTTCAATTTTCAATCCATCAAGGCTCCTTATATCGTCTTTGAATACTTCTCTCTCTCTCTCTCTCTTCCTTTTTATCTCTCATTTTTCCACTTAACACTTATGCTTTCTTTTTCTCACCCTCAGATATAGTTGTACGAAAGGTTTTGATTGCTTCATCCTCCCACTGCCCCTCCTAATCAATATCAACCAAAGCATTATCGTGATCGCAAGCTCAAGGACAAAGAGATGGATACTGCTAAGTTCATTGAATTTCTAAAGTGTCTTTCAACTTTAGATGTCCAATGGGTAGTGGAATGGTGGCGTATTACAGACATGGTCAAATACATTTTCAAAGACAACTATGTTCCTTTGGTTAAGCTTCACAATTTCTCTTACTACTCCACATGTTGTATTGCAAAAAAAATTAGTGACCGCCAAGGTGTTCCTAATGATGATGGCATCTTTCATATGTTGGTCTTCACTAATAGGATTTTAAGCAAAATCCGCGAGACTTGGTTAAAGAGAATGGTGGCTAAGGACATCTGTTTCACTCAATTTCTTCATCCAACTTTAGGGTACAAGGCTTGGTTGGTTGCTGACATAAGGTCAATTCATAGGGAAGAGAAAGCTTACCAAAAGTCCAACAAAAGAAAGAGGACCAACTGACTACCTTGATATGCCATAAATTTTACTTTTCTGCCCTTTATGATTCTCATGTCTTTTCTTTTGAATTTAATAAAAGGATTGGAATGTTCAAAATCCCCTATGGAAACAATTTTAGTACCTTTTAATTTGAGCAATAAGAGAATCAACCATTTTATTATCTTTGCTTATTGTCTTTTTTTTTTTTTTTTTTTTTTTTTTTTTTCTATGCCATGTAATTTTTGCCCATGATGTCCATGTGGGAATTTTTGCCATGCCCATGGTCTTTTCCCCTATCTTTTGCCTAGATTGCCCTTTCGGGTTTTCAACCTAGCGGGGTTTCTTTGCCTTAAATTTTGCTTAGGCCACCCTTTCGAGTTTTCAACCTAGCACACTTCTCCTTTACTTCTTCTTCTTCTTCTTCTTCTTCTTCTTTTTTTTTTTTTTTTTTTTTTTTTTTTTTTTTTTTTTTTTTTTTTTTTTTTTTTTTTTTTTTTTTTTTTTTCTTTCAAATGTTATACCTTTGGAGCATATCCATGTTGATTGGGTGAAACATATCTTCTCCATCCAAATCTGTAATTCTGGTAGCACCTCCTAACATGATTTCCTTGATACCAAAAGGCCTAGACCATTTTGGCTTTATCTTTCCTCTTGGATTGAAAGTTTCATCTCTAAGTACCTTTAGCACCAAGTCTCCTTCCTTGAGGTTTCTAGGTTTCACCTTCTTGTTAAATGCTCTAGTTGTCCTCTTTTGGTAACCTTATGCATGTACTGCGCTCTAGCTCACTTCTCATCTATGAATGCTAACTGTTCATATCTTTCTATCACCCAATCTTCTTCTAGGACTTTGGTTTCTACTAGTACCCTTAAAGATTGTATCTTAAGAAGATCCACTTCACTTCCATAAACCAAAGAGTAAAGGGTTGCCCTAGTTGATGCACAGATAGAAATTCTGTAATCCCATAAGGCGAACGGAAGATTCTCAGCCCAATCCTTGTATGTCACTACCATCTTAGCTAGGATATTCTTAACGTCCTTATTAGCTGCTTCTATAGCTCCATTAGTTTGCGGTCGGTATGGTGAAGACTTATGATGCTTAATATTATACAACTCCATGATCCTTCGAAATTCCTCTTCTAAGTGAGAACCATTATCCAAGATGATCTATTGTGGTACTCCAAATCGACAAATGATGTTGTTCTCTATGAATCGAGCCATATGCTTGGCCTTTAGTATAGAGTAAGAGGCTGCCTCTACCCACTTGGTGAAATAGTCAATCGCCAATGGGATATAATCATGCCCATTTGAGGCCTTGTGAGCTATTCTTCCAATCACGTCTATTCCCCATACTAAGAAAGACCATGAAGAGGTCATGATGTATAGCTCACTAGGTGGTACATGGTTCAAGTTTCCATGTGTCTGACAGTCGTGGCAACTCTTTATGAAGCCCACACAATCGGTTTCCATTGTGTTCCAATAGTATCCTATTCTTAGGATCTTCTTTGCTAACATCCTCCTATTCATTTGGGGACCACAAACCCCTTGATGAACTTCTCTTATAACTCTCTCGGCTTCCTCTTTCTTTAGACAACGAAGGTGTATACCATCATAAGAGCTCTTATAGAGTTGACCTCTGCATAGGATGTATTATATTGCCATCATCCTAACCAAATGACTTTCTCTCTTATCAGCACCGTCAGGGTATATACCTAATTTTAGGAATTTCATAATATCATAATACCAAGGAACCCCTTCTTCCCCTATAGCCATGACTGAAGACTCTGCTGGTTGTTTGTGTACCAACTCATAACTTTGTTCAATCTCTAAGGGTTGTGTCTATATATAGACACCGTATTTTTTACCCCTTATGACTCAGGCCCCTATTCCCCAATGAAGTTGAAAATGTAAGACTCAAGGTTGGTTTAGGACCCAATCAGATGTTAAATTAACTTGAGAGATGTTAAAATGAAAAATATAACTTTTAATTAGCAAATAAATCTATTTTTGGAAAAGTAAACCAAAGAAACCCTCGGCATGCGTACGTAGGAATTAGCCTATGCGCACAGCCATGATCATGCGCACGCAGGCCCGATCTTGTGCGTGCATTTAGGGTTCCAAAAACTAAAAAAGGCAAGTTTTTTACATTAATGCTGAGGTTTGGAATGAATCCCACATCATCTAGGAGTCATTCCAAACCCCTATTTTCTCAATATAAATAGCCATACATGGTAACTTTTCAAAAACACACAAAAATCCCACGGTTAAGCACTAAAAGTCATTAGAAAAAGTGAATCAAAGAGGGAGTTTTTCATAAAACATCCTTAAGTCAATTTTCTTTTGATTAGGGCCTCTTTTGGCCTTGATCTTTGAGTTTAAGATTACTAATCACTCTTGTTTTTAATTGTGAATAGATTTGACTAAGGGCAACGGTCAAAAATCGAGCTTGAAGAGCTTTTTGTTTGAGGTATTAGTCTAAAACTTTCTTTTCCTTTCTTTTCTACTTTAATCTTTTTGTTTGTTTTAGTTTCTTTGTTATTATATGCTTTTATATGTTTATATAGTTTATAGGTTTAGGTAGTTTCTATGTTTTAAAGCATGTTAGGATGTTAGATTTAGTGTTTTGAAGTTCTGTTGTGTTGCTAGGGTTTCTGGGCTGAAACCCACGTGCACATAATCTTGGCTACGTGTGCAGGTTTGATTATGCGCATGCGAGCTTGTTTATTCGTGCGCATGATCCTGCCCAAAAACCCTAATCTTATTTTATCTGTTTCTGTTTATTATTACATATGTAATACTTATGTTTTAGACCTTCATGTATTTATGGTTTTAAGCTTCTGTTTCACAAATTTGATTGTTTGTTTGTCTTTCACATGTTAGAATTAGGGTTTATCTTGTATTTTTCTTGTTTTAATGCCATGAACACGCATTCACATTTCTATGCATGAATGTCACAGGTGTTGAGGTGCAACAAGATAAGTGAGGTAAGTCATGCATTAGTATGAACATGCATTTTAATGATGTAATGTCTTGTTTGATGCTTAATTACATGCCTAAAAGTTGGAATACATGTTACGATCTATGTTTGATTGCCATGCCTATCTTCCTACCTTGTTTTAGATGATATGTTTACCATGCTAGATGTATGATAGGCTCACTACAAGAAAAAAGACATTACAACAAGTACTATTGCCAAAAAAAAAAGAAAAAAAAAAAAAAGAAAAGAAAGAATGGAGTTAATATATATACTATTGCATCTCTAGGTTTTTTTTTTTTTTGGTAATAGTAACTTAAATTTATTACATCAATATGAGATTGTAGCAATAATTATTATATTACATCGAAATGTGTTGTTGTAATAGGTAACCCTCATTTTACATTGAGATTTGTTGTTGCAATAGGTAATCTTTTATTTCACGTTGAACTATATTGTTGTAATAGGTTAAATCTTTATTTCACATTAAATTTTGTTGATGTAATAGAGGTGAGTAATTGAGTAGCGGGAAAATTTGGAAAATTGGCGCTATTTTTTTTTTCTCATTAATTTCCTCTCTCTCACCCATGTCTACCCCTTTTTTTTTCTCATCTCAATTTCCCACTTTCTCTCACCACATCAATTTTCCTATTTTTTCTCACCTCAAATTTAACTCACACCAACACCTATCTCTTTTCGTTTCTTTTTTTTTTTTCATCTTAATTTCCCTCTTTATCTCACCCACCTTTATCTCCCTTTTTTTTTTTTTTGCTTTTTTTTTTAATCTCAAACTCTCTCTCTCTCTCTCTCTCTCTCTCTCTCATGCCTACCTCTCTTTTTTTTTTCTTTTTTTCTTTTTTTTTTTCACATTTCACTTTCCCTCTTTCTCTTAAGCGTATCTCAAAATTCAAATTTATCTACTAACTACAAAACTTATCTCTCAAATTTTCATCTCACTCTCATATCTACTAACTCAAAATTTTCTCTCTCAAATTTCAATCTCTCTTAATTCATAGTCTCCTTGGATAGACTTTTTCTCAGTTTAAAGATTTTCTCTCTAACTTTCAGGTAATCTTTTGGTTCTCTTTAAATTTTAATTTGATTTTTCTTTGTTTAATTGCATAGTCTTCAAGTAGTATTGTTGTGTATGTGTTTTTTTTTTTTTTTTTTTAGAATCAATGATGGTGTATGTTGGTGTCATTGTGTTTTATATATGATGTTTTTCAAATTTATACTTATTTTCTTTTTTCTTTTCTTTTTTTCAAAATAGGTGGTAAGTCAATGAAATGGTTGTGAAGCATGCTTGGATAACACCTTCGGGAAGAAACTTTTCTTTCATGTTGTATTAATTTTTTTCATACTTTGTGTTCGAATGTAAACTCAACAAGTTGTGTATATATTTGTATTCTTTGACATATGTATTGAAATGAAGTATTTCAAATTTTTCATATTTTATGTGTATCATTTATTTGTTAGTACAGTTCCTAGATATGGTTTTTGAATTACAAAATAGGTTAATGAAAAAATTATTATTTTAAAAAAATGATTTATTTATTTTTAAAATTTTATTATTTTTTTTAAATAAAAAATCAACCTATTGCAACAAGATTTTCAAAGTAAATCGTTGCAATATGTGGAATTTATTGCAAAAAAAATCTAATGTTGCATAAACTTATTGCCTCAGAGTTTATTCAACGGCTTGCATCGACTTTTTTGTCGTTGCAATTGTTGACGCCCGGGCCTCAAACAGTTAGAAAACCGCCGGGCCTTCGTTCGGCCACCCACAATGGTGACACTCCTACGCATGTGGGGCTCGTTGGAGGCCCCTCTCGATTATTGTGTGGTTCGCACAGAGCTTCGGGAGCTCTCTCTCTTAGGAGAGGAAGGTAGGTCTACTTTTGGAGGTGTGGCGGGAATCTTGGCCAGATTTTAGGTGATTACCAAAAGTAAGTGAAGTCACCACCAATCATTGGGTTTTTCTAAGGTGTGATTGGTCACCTGTTTCTAGTTAATTTTATTACTGATCCTAGGCTAAGAAAAAAGGAATTTTTCCTAATCTAATGTGGATGGCAAAAAATCTTGATTCTTCAGTCCAGAAGTTTGGTTACGTGTGGGGAAGGTGTTAGGCACCCCACAATACCTGTCCAAGGACAGTCCTTTGTTTTGATAAAACCTTAATTTCCAGAGATTGACAGTAAAAAAACATGATTTTGGCATTGGCTTTCGCGGCTTTGCATGCATGGGGGGGCTTTAAGGTTTGGCTTCTGAATGGGTGTGATCCCAATCTATGCTTTCCAAAGGCATTTTGGCAAAGTACCAGATTTCCACGATGAAAATTCGGTGACATGTCACCTTACTTTCGCAGCGAAAATTAGGCATCGCTTTGTTTTAGGTGACATGGACTGTGACAATCACACTAGAAAGGGCGAGCAAGTATATATATACATACATCATGCACAATGCAAGCACACGGAGCAGGAAAGTAAATGCCTACATCCCTAGAGCATGGCCAAAAATATAGGTGCAAGAAAGTAAACAGGGGTCACCATACTCTAGAGATGAGAACGAATGGTACATGGCATGACATACCAAATACAACCCATCTAAAAGAGAAATGAGGGAGGAAGGAAGGGGGTTTAAAAAAGAGTACATAACCAAATGGGAGAGGCTACACCCTTAAATCTACTGAACATAGCCGCTAGGCTTATAACCACATGCTCGCATCCTCGCCCTTTTTGCTTGTGCCTGGAAGACCGGGCCCTAGCTCCATGCATCCTCTCTGCATGTGTGAACATGCAAAGGCCAGAACAAGAAACTAGCAGACAAGCAATGGAAAGAAAGAGATGTGTAGATAATGCGCAAAGGGTACAAAACAAACAAGCAAGATAGATATGGCAAGCATAGCAAAAGGGCTAACAAAAGGTGGTGTCCACGGGGGACAAATGTAGGTTTAGATCGGGTGTCCATATCTTCATTATGTTGAAGTGTGGACAACACACTAGCAAACAAGACTCATGCATGAACATGTAAGCAAGCATGTAAAGATGCATAGAAAGCCAACGGGTGGCATGAAGAAGCATGGCAAGCATATCATTGCACGGAGTGGAAAAGGGAAGGGTATGCAAGAAGCAACCCGGCATCTGAAGACGCATCCCAAGTGGTTACAGCCAAACAAGGCCTTATGGGCGTCGTATGTAACTAAACAAGATCAAGCCCGCGGAGGGCATTAAGCATGGCAAAGCCTAGGACAAGAGAGGCTAACACAAGCATAAAGCATAGAAGTAAGCAAGCATAGACATGCAAATAGGAATTATTTACCCTTTGATGTGGGCCTTAGTGTATGGACGATGACTAAGACCATAGGGTCTAGATCAGGTTCGAACCAATAGGCCAAAACATAAGAAAACGCAGTAAAAAGAACAAACGAGCTACAATAGCACATGGCATGACAAATAAAGCCTAGGCCTTAACACATAAACATGGTAAGAAGCATGCAAGTATATTGATCTAACATGGGAAATAGCATAGAGCATATAGAGAAGAAGACCTAAGCACACAAGCATGTGAAAACATAGATCTAGGCATATTGGCATAGAAACATGCATGTAAACATGTAGATCTAAGCAAAGCATGGCCAAAAATGTGATATCAAGCATGTAAGAATGTAGATCTAAACAACAATACAAGGAAAAGATAGATCTAAGCATGAAAACACTGCATATGGCATGAAAACATGTAGATCTAAACATATAAGCAAGTAAGGAAGTAGATCTATCTAAGCATGTGAAAAAGAATCCAAACACATAAACATGTGAAGACAAGGATCTAAGCATATAGACATGTAAACATAGGCATAAACTCATGGGTCTAGACATGTGAGCATGGCATAAAGCATAAAAGCAAGCATAGGGACCCATAAATCTAGGCACAAGCATGGAGATAGGCAAATAGACTAACACAGAACATGTAAACCAAGCCATAAACATGGAAAGCATGGAAACTTGTAGATCCAAACACAAGTACCCCATGAAAAAGGTAGATCCAAGCATAAAACATAGCATAAGGCATAAAAAGCAAGGAGATTTAAGCTAGAAGCACAAATAAAGCAAGAAACATGCTAAAGAAAGCAATAAATCATGTTATTCAAGCAAAAAAAAAAAAGAATAAAAAGCTTGATGAAGCTTTATAGGAAAAGGGGTATGGATTGTAGCCAAAAAGAGACATCCATACCCTTATACCTCAAATCCAAGGTATAGAGCCGAGGAGAGGAAGATGGAGGGCATGAACACTACCTTGTATTTTTGGAGAAGAGAGAAGAATCAAGAAGTTTTTATGTGTTTTTGTGTTTTTTGGGAGAGAAATATGGTGAGAAAAGAGGGAAAAATGCCTAGAAAGAGGCCCAAACAGCTCCCAAAATTTCCCCACTTGAATCTAAGCTGCCAAGAGCCTTTTATAGGCCCTGGCATGCTTTTTGAGGCCCTTGTTGGTGCACCGGGTCAAGCCCGACTGACGTTAGCAATTTCATCCTCATGCACTTTTTCAGTTTTGACTTTGGATGCGCATTTGGAGGTCTTCTCGGACTCAGATTGAGGCTATCTTGGTGTCCCTGGAAAACTCTGGATGTCTAGTTTTCATAAAACTAAGAAATTAAAATTCTAATGTTTGGATCAAAAGTTATGACCTCAGGAAGTGTGCTGATGTGCTTTTCACGGTTTTCTCAATTTCTCAACCGTTTTAACTCCGATTTTGACCCATGAATAGTCATTGGAATGAGAATTTGATTATCTTCACAATGGCATTGGTCTTAACCTGTTTTAACGATCGGATCAAGATTATGGTTTCTAGGGCCCACTAAGAGAGTCAACTTCGGGTTAAACTTGGCCAAAGTTGCTAAAAATCTCCGAGTAGCTCGGGTTTGATATAAAACCATGAAAAATGTTATTTTGTGAGGATTTTGATCTTCTTTGACCTTTGGTCAACCCAGGGTTGACCAGGTGCATTTTGGTCATGTTCACTGAAAAAGGCACTTTAAGCTCTCCGGGGTTCGAATGGGTTGCGCCATGCCATTATATATGTTCTCGTGACCTCATGGAGAGAAAATGATATTTTTGGATTTTTCAAGGTCCAGCATGCAAATCGAGGGCAAACAAAATACGGTATCAACAGTTGCCCCTTCTTTATTTGATATCTTGAGTGCAATGAGAGGTGTCAGATAAAGAACGTGATTTCGCATTTTGTCACCCCTAAATTTCGTGCAAAGGCTATTCATGGATCGAGACTAGTTTTTTACTTGATGCGGTTGAGTTGCTGTTTCTGCTTCGGAAAACTTCTTTTGCATATGTTTCTTGATATTGGGCAAAAACTTCATTCTTTTTCTACAAATATGTTAGTAGCAATGCAACTAGGAAAGCATGCTAGATTTTTTTTTTTTTTTTTTTTTTTTTTTTTTTTTTTTTTTTTTTGGTGCTAGGTAGAAAAATATACAAATGCTAGATGCTATGGATGAAGAAAATAAAATTCTAAGAAAAAGTATGGGGACTTACCTGGTGATTGGGATGGTGAGACGTAGGGCACCACTGCTAGTTAGCCTCAAAATAGGATTAGGCAAAGATAGAGGATATTTGAATAGCATGCCTGATAAATGATTCCTATGCTGTGGAAGCGTGGAGAACTTCATATACCATGGAAGTGTGGATAGGGTCCTATACCATGGAAGCATGGACAATTGTGCTGATCCGTTGTTAGGTACCAAGCTCCATAATGATTCCTATGCCGTGGTAGCGTGGAGAAGTTCCTATACCGTGGAGGTGTAGAAAGGGTCCTACACTGTGGAAGCATAGAAGATTGTGCTGATTTGTTATTGGGTATCAAGAAACATAATAGATTCCTAAGATGTGGTAGCGTGGAGAAGTTCCTACAACGTGGAAGTATGGAAAGGGTCCTACGTCGTGGAAGCATAGAAGATTATGTTGGTCCATTGTTGGGTATCAAGCACCATAATGATTCCTATGCCATGGTAATGTGGAGAAGTTTCTACACTGTGGAAGTGTGGAAAGGGTCCTATACTGTGAAAGCATAGAAGATTTTGCTGATTCGTTGTTGGGTATCAAGTACCATAATGATTCCTACGCCATGGAAGCGTGGCAATGTTTCAACGAGAGAAATGCGTCCGAAGACTACCTGAAGGTGAAAGTGTTTAAGAAAGACCCTCTGGGGGCAATTTTAATTGAATGTGTTTCAACGAGAGAAACTAGTCTAAAGACTACCCAAAGGTGAATGTGTTTGTGAAAAACCCTTTGTAGGCCTTAGATGTATAATTCCTAATATTGCCTCTCTGTAGGCGGCTGATGCGCGATGAAACAATGCCTCTAGATAGGACTTACATGTATGATTCTAAATATCACCTTTCAAAGGGCTGCTATTGTATGCATTAAACAATGCCTTTAGGAAGGACTTACATGTATAATTCTGAAAATCGCCTTTCAAAGGGCTGCTACTGTATGCAAGAGACAACATCTCTAGGTAGGACTTACATGTATAATTCTAGATATTGCCTTTCAAAGGGTTGTCGCTATATGTGTGAAGCAATGCCTCTAAGTAGGTGATAGGCCACAAATTGAATGACCCCTTGTGATTTAAACTAATTAATTAATTTAGCCAAGTTATTAATTAATCAATTTATCATGCAAACGCGTGGCAGCACAAACAAATCACCAAAACTAAATATGCAGCGGAAAAATAAATAACTCGGTGATTTGTTCACGAATGAGGAAAACCCTAACGGCAAAAACCCCACCGGGTGATTTTCAGGTCACCACTCCCGAAACTCCACTATTATCAAATCAAGCGGTTACAAGTAAAGGAGTCCCAAGTACCTTACCAACCTACAGTTGAACCCTTACCCCAATACCCAATTGGACTTGATCTGTAGTGACAGTTCCCCTTTTGATGCACGGCTCCCAAGTACGTGACTAACCAATTTGATGCGCGGATCCCAGTACGCAGCTTACTCCTTTGCACGAATCCAAGTACGTGACTAACTCCACAGCAACCCCTTGATTGTTGTAGTTGATTTGCAGCAGCTTCACAGAGAAACACCAATAAGATTTTCAATGTTGGTGCAAGAGACTTTGCTTGGTTACAAAACCCAAAGGCGTACAAGAAACGCAGCAAGAACTCTTTCTTCTGTAGGAGGAGGCTAGGGTTTTAAAAAGAAAACCTTATGAAGCTCTCTAGGGTTAGGTTTTTCTTTTTCCACCTCCTTTAAATAGGAGTTTAATGGGCTCTCCTATTCCAAATAGGTTTACACAAACCTTGGGCTTTTCCTTGTCCAATAAGGATTATACAAACCCATAAACAAATAGCCTTTAGGAATAAAACATTGCTGGCTATAATCTGAAAATCCGTAAGCTCGGTCGATCGAGGCATCTATCGAGCTTTAATGAATCTCGACAGATCGAGCTTCTATCGAGAAGGTATCGAGACCTACAGATTTGCACTTTTCCTGAACAGTTCTTGAGTAGTCTTCATGTCTTCAATTTACCACTTGTAGTGATCATCTTGAACCTACTTAGATTTACCCAAATATAAGTAAAGTGCGTTTTGTCAAAGGATATGCCAATTACATAAAAATATGTCCCCAACAGTAGGCTACTGATGTGTGTACAAAACAATGCCTCTAGGTAGGACTTACATGTTTGATTCTGGATATTGCCTTTCAAAGGGCTACTGCTGTATGCAAGAAATAATGCCTCTAGGTAGGACTTACATGTATAATTTTGGAAATTGCCTTTCAAAGTGCTACTGCTGTATGTGTGAAACAATGCCTCTAGGTAGGACTTACATGTACAATTTTGAAAATCGCCTTTCAACAAGATTTACATGTGTGATATTGGTAGCACTTGCATCGCACCGTATCCTCACGAGTTTATTGATTGAATCTGATAGTGATCAATCCACTAAGGGAGACGAAAAAGGGAGAGATCACATAAAATAAAATTTCCCCAGTGTGGGTCTTGTGCGGTTCTTGACATGAGAGGAAAAGTTCCTGGCAGGACGGACCCGTTCTTTCATATTGATTAGCACAAAGTGGACAGTACTGCGCAAAATAAACTGCCCTAGTGTAAGGTTTTACGTGGTTCTGGGTTAGTAAACCGGCTTGACATAGGTTTGAGCTCGTACAGGACGATTATACCACAGTGGGTTCCTTGATCTGCTGAATTCTGAATTCAAAGTTTTGAGCAAGATCCCTCTTGGAAATGCTGACACTCTAGGTCATATCTACACAAGAACTGCCTAGATGTTGAGTTCTGTGTGGTCTTGATGTACTGTGTGAACTATGCACCTAATTAGGTTCTCACGAGGAGAGATTTCTCCTTCTCCTAGTGGATATCTTGAATTGCACTGGATAAAGGGAATATCATCCATGGTTTGTAAATATCAAAATAAAACAGCCCTAGTATCAAGATTGAGACTGGCTAACCTTTGGGCATTGGGAGTAATTTTTGGAGTATGACTCAGGCATCCTTTATTGGGATGAGTTCAAGAAGCTCAAAAAGTGTTTAGGGCAATGATGCTCAGATGGTCTTTAAAACTTGGGGTTAAGCATTTGAATCTTTTAAGTTAAGGTTTTTTTTTTTTAAGATGCTTGGTAATGATGAAAGGAGACTTGCATAAGCTGTTGCAATCTTAAAACCTCAGTTTTCTGGAAATTCCTTGGGAAGAAACAAATAACCCTCAAGGATATTTTTGGACTTGAAAAGGTTTGGGAGGATTTGAAATCCTAGTTATTTGAAATCTTTGAGCCTCATCATTTTTCCCTTCTGTTTCAACTGGTTTTGAAAACCAAGTTCACAAATTTTGAAAATTCATTCATGATCATGAAAATTTGTTTGAATGCATGTACCACAAGAGGGGCTTGCTAAGGCTATGTTTCCTATGTGGTTTATGAGTGTATGTGCTCAATGGCTATCATTTACCCTGAATAGGGAACATGCTTGCAAGCAAGGATTTTTAGCAAAGTGCTTGTGCTTATCAAATGAGTGGGTGTCCCTTTTATGCTTATTTAGGGAGAATTGGAATGATGTGTTTGGCTTTTTGAACTCTTCAGGTGGGTTGGGAGAGGGCCCTACCCTTTTTGAGGCATGATGCCTTGGCATATGAGGGTGATTCTGTTATCAATGATTGACCAAATGTTCAATGTCCCACAACTAATTGATCCTCAACGATCAGTGAGGTCTTTCGTTAGGTTGTAACGTGGCCTTAGGGTTAGTTAGATGCTTGAAAAGAAGGATATCAGGCTCAAAACTTTCACATGTGGGTGATTATTTAGATAAGCTCCGTAGACTAAGTAGTCGCTCTTAATCAGGAAAGACTTTCTCAGGACCGTAATGTAAGGATATGGGTTTCCTAGGCTTACGGAAGGATATTTTGGCTGTGAAATTCTTTGAACGGTTTCCTAAAGTCAAGGATTACACTTCATCAAGAATCTTTTTGGGGGTGCCCCTCATGCTTGACTAAATCCTCGATTTGAGTCAATCTCTTGAATTTTGCCCATTTCATTTTTGGGGCTTTCATTTTGATTTTCTTTGGCCTATGTTTCTTGATTGTTTCGAGCTGAATTTTTTCTTTTTCCCTTTCTTCACTTGGGGCTTTATTTGACATGATTGCCCATGACTTTTGTCATTCGATTTGGGCTCTTTTCTCTTTTTTTTTTTTTTTTTTTCTTTTTTTTTTCTTTCAATTAGAGACTCATTTGATGGACTCAAATATTGGAAGTCACCTAGCATGAGGTCCTTGTAACCTTCTAACCCACCCCAGCGCGGGGGGGAATCCTTGACTGGGTTAAACAAAAAAAGAATTCAATAGGCTTAACTGGGCTAGCAAGGAATATTTCTCTTTAAGCGGGACGGTAGTGAAATGAATGCCTTTTTCCATCATCCTGAACGCTTAGTTCTTAGCCTTAGGAGCTTAGGTGCGAAATTATAAATTCGGGTGATTTTTGAAAAATATTTTCTTTCTAGTTCAAAAGCGCTATCAAGTGATGTAACTATTTGGATAGTTGAAACAAATGCCTCCATCATTTCAAATCCAATTAGTTGGTCAATGAAACTTGATCATGTGGTCATTCATTGATTCAGGGTCCACACCAATCTTGGGTAGGACTTCCCTAAGGGGGTTAATTGCCAAGAAAAGAATGGAATATACACTTTGCAAAAGTGGTGAATGTTTCATGAATGTGGAGTTGTTGAGATGTGATATCATGATGTGAATGTTTGGCATTGACTTGCCACTTTGGAAATATGCATGCATTTCAAAACACAGATTTTCATGATCTGATCTTTTGATTTGAACCTTTATGTTTTGATCTTATTTTGGAAAATAACTTTTTCTTTTTGAAAAATGTGTACAAGATAGCAACAAACCTAAGCCAACCGAGATGAGCGAAGGTTTTGTTGAGATAGTGTATGGGATGTAGTGACATGGCCAAACTTTGGGTTCCAGTGTTTTAGAAGGATGGCATTCCAAAAGCTTTCGCAAAGATCCACCTAAGGGATGGAGGTCTCTACCTTGCAAGGAGTCATTAGATAGTTGATTCCATGCTTGGCAAACATCTTTGGATGAAGATTTTCTGATCTGTGGTGAAGGTTCTTGTGAAGCACAAGTATCGACTTCATTTTCATGTCAATCATTGAAATGACTTGTCAAGGAAAACACACCACATTAGGGCCTAAGAAAGGCAATATGAGTTCAACAAGAAGGGATGTTAATGCAATTCCTTGAAATTTTGATGTGGCATTGTCGCCCATATGTTGAGCAAGTGAACAGCTCTATCACAAATGCTCGGATGTTAAGTCGCCACTATTGATTGAAGAATTCGATGTGAATGACGTCTCGTTGGATTGATTAAAGCATGTCCCTGGAAAGGAAATTGATTGAATGGAGTTAGTGACATTTCAAGATTACGCCAAACCCGATAAAATTGGAAGTATTTTCTTTCTCATTCGACCAAATTTTATCCTTTTACTCTTCCTCCATGGTTCTCATGTAGGCACCCATTATGAGCAAGTTCTGACATTGTATTGCTGAAGTAGCCGAAGCTGATTTCTCATGGATCTGAGATTTGTCAACTGAATCACCACGACTGAGGTGGTCCCAATACTATATGAATGTTCCTGTGAAGGAAGTGGTCCAAGTTAAATGAAGGCTTCGCTAAGGGCAAGATTCGATAAAACTGGAGATAGTTCACAATTCTCCTTGAATATAGGCTTGGTTTGCCTTCTTCTATTGTCAATGCAGAAGTTGGGCTTCCAAGGAATGCTTCAGGCAAGTTATAAGACCTTCTAATGACCTTGTAAAGAAATTGCGACTTTGGCGCTTGCTAAAGCTCAATCACTTTCACAACTTGGTGAGATTTTTAACTGAAGAGTGTGAGGATTCACATATCAAGAAATCCAAAGACATCTCAGGATACTTGGATAAAGAAAGGATTTTGTTTAGAATGACCTGAAGGTGAAAGAATGTTTTTTCTGAGGAAGACATGAAGGAATATTTATTTAGGAGAAACTCGAAGGAAAAGCCTACTGAGGCAAGCTAAAGAAAACCAAGTTTGAGCTGGCTGATCTTGCTTGAGAGATGTTGGGTTCTTTTTGCCCATTTGACATGTTTTAACAGAAGAGCTTGCAAGCTGTCGGAATTGAATCCAACTTCTCACTAAATTCTGCTCCTAGACTTGTAGTAGCTAGTCTTCATGGATAATGTGGGGGTGCATAAGATGGATTTTTAGTGGTCTTATGGGAATGAGACAACTAAAAATTTGCCCCAATATCATAATGAGAACAACTAAATCCATGTGTCTCTTACCAGGGTTGGAATCTTGAAGCTGTCGTCCATTCATTATTTTGTGCTTGGGATTAAATTTGGAGCACGTCCTCTAGATTTTGGTAATGCTCACGTAGAGATGTTAGGACTTCCCATATTTTACCCTATTGAGTCAACCATGGAATCAAAAAAGGGGAGGTTAGAAATCGTCCAAAAAAAAAAAACCCCAGCAGGTCAAACTATTATACTAATAAAAAGGATCATCATTGCGCATGGCACTTAGGTAGTGTGCTTAGGGCTCCGGAAGAGCCTCAAAGATTAATTACAAACCAAAATTTAAATTGTCTCATGCTCAAACATAATGACATAAAGGAAACAGGAAATGCAAGAATAACAAAAGCATAAAGTAGTGAGATGGTGTTTGGTTTTGGGGACTTCTTCCACATCATATAGCCAACTTGGCATTGCTTCAAGTCGGGTGTCCTCTTAAGAAATATGGCTTGACTGTCCAACTGCTCGGGCTTATAAGCTCAAGCATTCGAGGAGCAACTCTGGATCTTGATTTCCTTGTAAGGACCATCTGAATATCTAGTTCTCCAGTTGATGTGGACATATGCACTTCAGGCTCTAACCAGCCACCTTTGATAAGACCTTGAACCTTCTGCTTGAGTAGTTTCACATGTCAGTGGAGTGGCC